>HG995291.1:22727988-23327988 GCA_905332915.2 Hecatera dysodea
CTGATGAGTTTTGTAGCGGAGTCGGGTAGTTTGGAAGAATTGGGGATGTTGCTATGTAGGTAGGAAGTATCATTATACTGCGCGAGGGAGAGGTGGATTCGGGATTGAAAAATGTACCATCATACGTAGTTTACTGACCCTCATCTCAAATTCGCGATATTTCATCTTAAATAGATTTTTTCAGCGAAAACCAAATTCCATTAACTAAGTGAAGACTATTATTCCGACTCGTAAAAAGAAATGGTCTTACCTAACCAAATTTGTGTCACAACAGAAATAACTCCCAATCGTAGTTCGATTTCAGTATTTTTTTGGCAAGTTTAAGATGCTTAGATATTAAGTGTCAAATTGCAACAGTCAAGATGGCGGCCCACGAGGTATATGGTCACCGTTGCCTTTTAAAAATCGATAATATCGGTAGTAAAGTAAAGGTATCTCAAGTGTCTCTTCAATGTTCACAATTTCAGTTGGAAGACTTCTACTACTGGATATAGGCCTTCCTCTAGTGTCACCATATTAGCTGGTCACACTTTCGCCCACTTCGGCCCCCCTTCTGCGAGGCCTTATTACGCTATGTCATCCGGTACTTGGTCGCTATTCCAGAACCTTTCGACCCCATCGACTACCACATCAGTCTAGCGATTTTTCGGGCTATGTCGCTAACCTTGGTTGTCCTGCAAATATCTTCATTTCTAATTTGATCACGAAAGGATTGTCAATATGTACAAATATTTAACTTACATTCACACACATTAACAATCTTGAGAAGCTTCAATTACTTACATCCCTTAAATTATGCCCATTATGCAAAACTCAGTACTCCAACCTCGCAACAACAAGTTAGTTCACCAGTCTTGACTTAGAGCGTCTGACGCGAACAAAGTGTGGTTCTAGTTGGATGCGGCGACATTACGTCGCAATCAAACGCTCGTTAACGCGCCAAGTAATTACTGTACCGGACCTCACTGCTGACTAATATTCTCTAGTTTAGTAGCCAGGTACTAACTATATGTACTGGGGCCGTGTTTATGGGAGAAGTGGGTTTTAATAACGCTTGTCTTGGAGATTTTGGTGGCAAAACATAAGGACAGTTAACTGAGATCTTGCTAGAGTTCGTTGTCACTGCTGACCAACGTTTGCTAGTTTAGTGCCACAGATTGGTTTAGTTCTTACCGTCGTGCCTATGTATGTACAGTTTTTGTGTTTATGGATGAAGTGTGTTTTGATAATCCGGCTCGAAGGACCATGAACGATCAGTTATAAATAATTAAATGTATCAAGGAAAACAAAATGGAAATAAATAACTAAACATTGAATAGTGGCAGATAAAAAACGAAAAAGTCAAAAAAACAACTTGGTATATGAAGCAATTCGTCTGTAACATAAGCATACCCTGTAAACATCTGGCAAATTTTTATAAAGTGACCTAAAAATCCTGTGTTTCATTACTGATCCTGAAATCGCTTCCTGCTGTAAAAATCTTGAAACGAACTGTAAAAAGAATGAAAAAGCCGGATATCTGTTTACTTAATTAGTCTCGAAGACAAAGCTTTTTATTTTAATTAGGACATTTTCAGGCCTACGAAATTAATCATGGAGATTTGCTTAATAAATGAAAGCAAGTTAAACAGAACTTTGTTGGTAAAAAGCGTTAAGTCTTCACGGTAAATGAATATTACAAATGCATATGTTCTGAACATTAGATTTTTATTATTATTGAGAAGCTCCCGTTTCCGACCGAGGAGCTCGTGGCTAAATTATAACAGCCGCACGGGTCGATCTTCTAGGTTAAGTAACGCTTGCCGCGGTTGGTCTGTGGATGGGTAATCTTAACATATCGAGACTTCTCCGTGCCTCGGAAAGCACGTTAAGCCGTTGGTCCCGGCTGTCATTTGGAGATCTTCGGCAGTCGTTACGGATTGTCAGAAGCTAGAAAATCTGACACCAGTTTTGCCAAGAAGTACCGTGTTCCCCAGTTAATGGGTTGTGGAGGTCTAGTAGGCAGCCACTTCACCTAAAATACTGGTATTCAGCTGAATCCGGCTTGACTGGGAGCCGACCCCAATATACTTGTGAAAAGGCTAGGCAGATGATGAGAAGCTCCCGTTTGCTCCACTTTCTCACCTGATGGTAAGCGATGATGTGATCAGCAATAGAGCAACCTTCAAAAACCACAAACTCCGGCAGGGTTTTAAACCCGCATTCAGAGCAACATCAGGTCACGAGAATTGTTACTATATATTTCTTCCCTTAGCGACTAAATTGTATAATTTCAACCTGTCTTCTTAAGAAGAACCTTTTATTATCCGTTAAGAGAAACATGAAGCACGGAGTACTATCCACAAAGGTATTAGCCATGCATATTATATCTAAACACGTATTAGTCAGCGCTAGGGTTGGCGGTAGGAGAAACTTAGGAACTACTTTAGAACTTAGGCCTTGCAGACCGACACTTTGCTGCTACGCTCTGTGTGGCTTTGAATAACTTATGTTGCTCCTAGACTTTATCTTGTATTTGGCTTATTTTCAATTCATCATGGGAAATGGATAACTAAAATGGTTGGCGTTTTTGGGTGGATGGGGTTAGTTAGATTTTGTTTTATGTTAAGTAGCTTTGCTCAAATAGTATGTTATAAAAGACGGCATGTCTGCATGATGCTTGGCTGAGACAGTAAAGTTTGTCCATTTTCCTCAATCAGCGATTTTTTATCCTAAAAAAGTTGGATAGTTTATATAGATATAAAATTCCTAATGTAAAAATTTATTGTGCCATCCAGAGATCAAGCTCAACGTTGGCAGTTGTCTTTACAGCAACTAAGCCCAGTCGTGTCAATCATTCCCGTATTTTTAAACAGAAATCGCATCGGTGTCGCGATCTGTCAAAAGCATATCTAAACTCGTTACGACAAGTTTCTAAATTGATTGCCGCTGGGTTGTCATTTCAACTGAAATTTTGACCTTTTTTAAGTACGAGAACTGACCGACAAACATTATGTTTGATTGGTGAAATTTTTGCTAACTTAGTATATTTTACCACAGCTCGAAATAGTTTTCCGTGCAGAAGTATAAAATAATCCTCCGCATGGCTCACACTAGCTGCAGAACCTACAACGAGGCAACGCGTGACCAATTGCGAGCGAGTGTGCGCGGAGTACCGATGACGAACATCGACGGGGAAAAATGTTTATAGAAGTTCTAGCTTCGATGTGTGAGGTGATGGTCTCGGTCTAATTAAAAATACTTCAGAACTCCTCTTATATGAGACTAAAAATAATTAAATTCTTTCACATACGAAGAATGGCAGTTTTATCTATACTAATATTATAAAGATGAAAGATTTGTTTGTTTCTTTCACTGTTTGGAAGCTACACTATCCCCGGTTGACATAGGCTATATTTTATCTCCATATTCCCATGGGAACGGGGACTATGCGGGTGAAACCGCGGGGCCGCTCTGCTAGTATCATTATAAAACGAGGGTTTTCATATAGATAGACGATAGGTGGTGAAAAATTGTGGTGCAATTTAGTTATGACCGAGGGCCTAGACAAAGAGATATTACATCAGCGATAACGTGGAAAAGTCCTTCATGTATGGGTTTCTTCAGGGGTTGCAGAATTTGTTTGAAAGAGTCACCACGACTCTGCTGGAACACAAAGAGCATTAAGAGGAAAACAGATGGGTTTTAGTCAGTAAGAGTCTAAAGCATACTTCCGCTTCATCCAGAGCGGAAGAAGTCATTTGATGACTTCCCATCCTTAAAAAATGGGTTTGACTTGTCGTATTGAAATGTCAAAAGGTTTTTAGAATAATAAAATATAGGTTGACAATCTTTATTACTTCACTTTATTTTAACCCCTCTTTCAAGTTTTATATTCATAGACAAAAAATGGGAATTCTGAAAGGGTTGTATTTTCTACTCTTCTACACTAATATTATAAAGAGGAAAGATTTTATTGATTTTTTGTTTCTATGCATTGAATAGGCTCCAAAACTACTTGACCGATTTGAAAAATTCTTTCACTGTTGGGAAGCTACACTATCTCCAGTAAAAAAAGGCTATATTTTATCCCCATATTCCCACGGGAACGGGTAATACGCGGGTGAAACCGCAGGACGCTGCTAGTTTCTTTATAAACCACATATTTAGCATAGTTGATTAACCGCTATGGACGTGCAGATTTTTTACAAAAAATTACTACCCGAAAAGATAACACAAAACATCCAGCCAACACACAGGTTACACAATCAACCCAACCCTTTAATGCCACAAGCAAGACTAGAACTAAGAGAACAGTCGGCAGTCTTCAAAGCAGTCACGTATCTCTTTTACTGCCGCCTCAGCTGCTCGCGGCCAATCGCAGAAAAAACCCCAGTCATTTAATATTTCATCGAAGCTCCCACCATTTCATAAGGGAATCAATATATTTTAAATTCTAATTCTGTTCAATACTCAAAGAGTCTTTTACAGTGGCAATCGATTCCGTTGAATATAAAGTGGGCTGGTTACCGCTGGGCCGCGCTGATTCTGTTGTGAGGAATTTTAATGTCTCATTGTGCTTAGCTGTCGGGTGTGACATGTTTGGATTTTACTGCGATCTGCTTTTGTTTTGCTTTTTGTATTGTATTAAGCTGTATGTATTTTTGGTAGATACAAGTATTACTGATATTTTGGCATCTCCTTCTTGTTTTAAAGTAATCCATAGAATTATAAGCCATTCCCTCTCTTAGAGAGGAGGCCTGTGTCCCAGCAGTGGGAACATTAAAAGGCTGATTTTGCTTATGCTTATGGAATTATATTTACTACTTTTTACTTAGCTCTTGCTGTCCGTTTGTCTGTCTGTCAGTGGGCTGTATCTCTTGAATCGTAATAATTTATTTTTTACAAAGTGTATATTACTTTTTTTCTACAAGATCGCTTTATAACTTTTTAGACACATACATGATTGAAATTTCCACAGGACCACTGAAAAGATTCCCTAAGAAATTGTGCTTGTAATTTTATTGTTTGTATTTCATCTGAGTCTAAACTCCACCTCGGTTTTACTCTTATTCTTGCATCAAAATGCATATTTTCACTCAACAATGGTAATAATATGAAAAAAGGTAGGGTTGACTGGTAGAGAATCCCTTTGGGCATTAAGTTTACCTATACTACTGTACATAGAGTTTAAATAAATAAATCCACGAGTAAGCTAACTATCGAACCAAAACCAAACCCAACCCCACCACCATAAATAACACCGTACAGCCACCATAAATAATATCTATAACAAACTCTGTACAATTGTTCAAATACTCATAGTGTTGAACATTACAGTAATCGCCTGGGGACAAATTGTTCATATTTTCCCGGGAACACATTGCACTGGAATATAACAGGATTGCCGGTAATGAGGATTGCGGCGCGCGTACATTAAGGACCCTCCGAACAACGGCATTAACAATTATAATCCCCGTTCAGTGCGCTTATAGTGTGATTAAGCACGCTATGTTATATTGCACATAGTAACAACTAAAGCCTTAGTCCTGATTATAATAGACTAGCTTCTCCCGTGGCTTTGATCCCACGGATCAAACCTCAAGATCCGGGATCGCTTCTGAGGTAAAAACTGCTTGATAGTCAGCAGTAGTGTTATTGTGTTGAACTTTTTATCAACGAAAGATCAGATCGGAATTTCCAGAGATTAATTTTTTTTTCAAACATACATTACATCAACAAACAAAAAATACTTAAAAATATTAAGTGCCGCGTTACAGACCTTTGAATCAAGCCTTTGATCCAGATAAATAGACAAATGTAGCCTTCACATCCAGACGCTTAATTGGAGTCTCTTGAGAAGTTGTAAATACGAGGCTTGTAAATTATGCCGTAACTAATATTGACACAATAACTGACCACTTTATCTCCTAGGTACAAACTTAAGCTAGCTTCAGGGTAAAGCAATACGACTCGATACACAGAATAAACAGATTGTTACTGTTCTTGTCTGTTATAATTTCTCTTCGGAAACTTCTTTTTTTTTTTAAACATTGCCCCACACTAGGATTTACTCCTGTATCGTGGGTGCGTTCACAAACATGTAAACTCACATACACAAGACACCCAGACCCGGAACAATTATCTGTAGGCCATACAAACATTTGTTCCGTGCGGGGATCGAACCCGCGACACGTAGCGCAGCAGCTGAACGCTCAACCAATGCGCCAACCGTGTCGTCAAACACACAAACTACACTTAAAAGTCACTGTCATTAAGCTTGATCATTACATATAAATAGTCACTGATTCTGCTACGAATCTCTAAAAGCAAGTCTATAAATTCATTTCAAGAGGAATACCCCCATAATTACCTAAAGCAAATAAAATATGAACGTTATAATCGATGGCACAATCAACAGAGCAGTGAAACGAGTCGCCGCCAATTCGCCAACAGCGCTCACTTTATTCCATTCGAGTCTAGCTCGTCACTTTTATTCCGCACTTTGGCTTGCACCTCAATTCAGCCACTCTCGTCTTTCCCTGCATCTGAATTCACTGAATTATCACCACGTTCAAAATTCAGTTCTAAACTTTCTAACGTAAGGTTCCAATTAGAAAGAACGAAATTCTATCTGCAATGTTTTTACTTTTCATTGCGACGGAATATGATGCAGAAATGTAAGATGTAAGGACAATTGAGTGGGGGGAGGGGGGGAGCGCGAATGTGTAGTGCGTCTTTGTCTCAACCGTTGGATATTTTTTTTCTATACCTAGTGCTCTTTTTGACGTCTGTTGCGAGGTTGCAACGATATCGCTGTGAGCTGCAATTTTGTGTAATTTCTGTTGCCTCGAGGCGAATATCTCGCGATATCAGAACATTGTAGAATAATGAAGCGTTCAATAAAAGTCATTGTAGACACTTCGCGGGTAGTGTAGACTTGAATTCGGATCCGTACTTTTTTTAACATCTCCGGGGAGGGTCATATTTCTCGTTCTTATGCGAAATGTATGTAGTAATGTGATATTTATTTCAATTTACTTTCACAAATGTGTTTCAAAATGAAATAATGTCCCACAGAGTTCAGTAAAATAATGGTGAATTTTACAGACATAAATTGAAGAGACGTTATTTTATATTCTGACAACTAGTTTTACCTGAATGGTTTTTTGGCAAACACGAATAGTTTTATGATTTAATCAAAATAAAATATAGAAATGAGACTATAGATACTGAGATAAAAACACATATGAGAAGATCATAAAAAAAGATAAACAATTACCTAAAATATCTAATAATAAATAAAAAAAAAAACCTAATTATTTTCAAAATAATAGAAAAAAAAAATTGGCAAAAACAAATACACAGACACACATAACCTACCCCAAACAGCCCTTGCTCCGCGCCTACCGAGCTTATTTCATATTTCCTGACAAGACAATGGAAAATTTGACACCTGAATCTGAAACAATGTTTCGACGGCGCACTCACAGCCCTCCAGGGATTTCAATATCGCTTTTCAGTAACAGCCGGGAGGCTCCGTCTTACGATATGAAGCGAGACGAAGCCTGTTTTTATGGCTTGCTATGTTCAGTATGTTTATCCCAATATGTTATTATGGTGAATGTATTTTTGGTCCTTCCTTTTGTAGGTTTGCATGAATTACATGTGGCGTGTTTTGTCATTTGGTTAATTATTATGTTTTTGTCTAGGACTGATTTTTCATTAAACAGATGACTTTTATTCTCGATAGTTTCTATCGCCACATTTATTCTTTCGCTAAAAGTTTTCTGACTACTGAAACATCAGCAAACATCAGTGCTTTTTGTAATACTAGCTGACCCGGCAAACGTCGTTTTGCCACATAAAAAATTAGGGGTGGTCCACCCCTAACATTTAGAGAGATGAAAAATAGATGTTGTCCGATTCGCCACCCTAGCTGACATGCATGCTAAGATTCACGAAAATCGGTCAAGCTGTTTAGGAGGAATTTAAAATTGAAAACAATATATCTAGTTTTAATTTCCGCGAATATTAGTGGGTTGCAGGTATGCACCTCCCTCCCGCCCGCTATATTATGCACATGCAAGATTACAAGGCAAATGCAAGGATTTTACGCACATGCAGGAAGGCAAAGCAATACCACCTTGACGTGACCACAGGGGACGTGTTGACTCGCTGACCGTTGAGTTGCAACTCGACGGTCAGCGAGTCAACACGTCCCCTGAGGATGCCTCGTGGAGAGGCGAAACACGTGTCGGTAATGGTGTTGGGTATTGCTTTGCCTTCCTGCATGTGCGTAAAATCCTTGCATTTGCCTTGTAATCTTGCATATGCATAATATAGCGGGCGGGAGGGAGGTGCATACCTGCAACCCACTAATATTCGCGGAAATTAAAACTAGATATATTGTTTTCAATTTTAAATTAAAATGGATTTCCGCAAAGTAACGCCTGACTCAATCAATTCTGTTTAGGAGGAGTTCAACCACAAACACTGTGACACGAGAATTCTATACATAAGATTAAATCGAAAGTCGTAAATAATTAATAGGTATACGTAATTACGTATGTTGTTCAACAAAACTGAAGCTAAGTTAATAACACATAAAAGCCCATTACATCGCCTACCAAATTGGTAAACAAAATTGAATCACACGCAGACATTTCAATAAAACATACAATCTTTTAAGATTACATTTTTGTTCCCGCTCGACCTACCCAAAAATAAAAAAAAATCAAGCTTATGAAAATTCAAAAGAAATTTCATGAAAAAAGTACAAGGTCGCTTAGAACATTTATCTTATATACTAGACCACTTTACAGTATTATAAGTTGTATAAACATATCTTCGAAGTCGTTCAGGGATTAGTATGATATTGTGTTCGAAGCGAGGGCGCCGTAAACACGGGATTTGTCATCAAAACTTTATTTATTGCTTGTACATTATTATTGCTTATGATATGACTTGAGATTATGTTATTCCTTGGAACTGGTCCTTTGGGTGTTAGCTTGTTAAGTTAGCTTGTTTTAGTTGTTACTGCAAATTGACCTTGTAATAGGGATGTTTCCTGAATAAAAATTATGATCCTATTTTTTTTCCGACAGTTAGATTATCGAAAATATTGACGAAGATCAAAAGCATCAAAACACATGAATGCGGGATTTTGGCGTCACGTTGTGGTAAAAATTGTAACGAGTAGTGGCGTCACACGGGTGGTTGCGCTAACATTCATATTTGTACGGAAACACGCCTTCCTACTCCCCTCCCACCCCCGCACAGCCCTGCAAGCGTATGCGACGCCGGGACGTTTTTTCGACAATTAGTTCTGATTTGACATTTTTCGCGTGCACACATGTTTGGTGTCTGACCGCGCTGTGAACAAACCCAATCGAAAACTTTGTATCGGCCGCATTTCCTACAACCTAATAGTGTTTGTGTTCAGTGTGATGATTTGTGGAGACTGATAACGGCAATTTGGAAGCAGAATTACATCGGTGCCGGTGTCTACAAGCACGTGGCTTTGGTTAGAGGTTTGTGCATCCATTTTCCCTATAATCCTTGCAGCCCGTACGTCTCCTCCCGCCAAGCGTGTTGTCTATTGTTTGATCATTAAATACAGTCCACTTTAAGAGCTAAATAAGCCCACAGCGCCACCATTTCTCTGGTCCATCTCACCGGATCGCTAGGTTAGGTTAGAATTAATTACATATTTGTTGTAATTATTGTGTTTGTATAGGTATTCCATAAGGAATGATCTAGAATCGCACCGCACCGCACCGCATTTCTATACCTACCTAACTCGATTAGTTGTTTGTTTGTCGAAAATTGTTCATCTAATACTTACGCACGCGAATAGTACATAAGTAGGTAGTCAATCGGAATTCAAAAAAAAAAAAAAAAATAGATATTTATAGCTCGTTACTACTTATCTACCCACTTTAGGCTTTATATACCTATCTATTGTGCGCACCGCTATCGTTGTAGGTAAACCGCTTATTACTTAAAATAATTTGTGTTTGTTGTTGACCGCGTTGATTGTGTTAAATAATATTGTTCACAATGGCTCCAAAGGATTGCAAAGTTCAATTAAAACTTTTATATGCCAAAAGAGACATGCTATTTTCTCGCGTGCAATCTATTTGTGATAACGCACTTAAAACAAGTGATCTAGCCATTAGAGATACGTTCTTATGCTCTGTCGAAAATTTAGATAGTTTGCGCGCGGAATTCGAATCCGTAATTAACGATATAAATGTTTTCGAGTTAGAATTAAATCCAGAATACTCTGTCAGTTACCAAGCCTTAGCGTCCTTTGACGATTTATTCTGCCGCATCAAACGCGTCGCTAGAAGTTTGGAGAAGCCTTCTGTCCATCAGAACCAGGCAAATTACGCTCGTGATCGACCGAAATTGCCGCCAATTCAGATACCTGAATTTAATGGTGACATTCGCGACTGGAATCAGTTTATAAATAGTTTTGAAAATACCATAGATAGGAACGTCTCTTTAACAGATCACGAAAAATTACATTATTTAGTAGAAAAGTTAACTGGCAAAGCCAAAACTGTTTGCGCCGGCATAACCTTTAGCGCGGAAAATTATTCATTAATTTTAAATACTTTAAAGTCTAAATATGAAGATAAAAGATTAGTAGCTACCGCATATTTAGATCAGATGTTTGATTTGAAAAACATTACAGTTTGTAATGAACAAAATTTAGAGAAATTTCTAGATATTTTTGCATCATCTGTTCGCGCAGTAAAGAACCTAAAGGTCGATGACCTCTGCGACTTTTTGTTTGTGTATTTGGGTTTGAAGAAATTAGATAGTGAAACCGTTCGTTTATTTGAAATGAACCATAGTACTAGTAGTAGAAATTTGCCTAAATTCTATGATTTAGAATGTTTTGTTCGCAATCACATTAAAATCCTACAACGTACTTCGTCAAACCATGAAGCTACGAAGAGAGTCGTCACTAAGTTCGACCGCCGAACGGATGCGCCATCTAAGACACAGAAGTCGACACATACGTATGTAAACACCGCGCCTGCACCTGTACAATCTAATTGTTCTTTGTGCAATAGTAAACATTTGCAATTGTACAAGTGTTCTGGCTTTTTAAAATTTACACCGTATGAGCGTTATAAGTTTGTTCGCGAGAACAATTTGTGTTTTAACTGCCTAAGTGACAGGCATCGGGTTACGTCATGTAATAGTGGTCAAAGTTGTCGCAAGTGCTCATCAAAGCATCACACTTTACTTCACATGGAGAAAAGTAATAATAATACCGCATCCAATGTGAGCACAGTTAGTTTAGCAAGCGGTGACACCGCGAACTCGGCGGTCTCCGTGCCACCCACCGCGCCAAAAGCCGGGAGTGACGTCACGCTGTGTTCTTCCATGTCCGTTAATGATGCTAGTACCACCGTGTTGCTCGCGACCGCTCGCGTTATTGTTAATGATTCTTTAGGTAATCCGCGTCTTGTTCGAGCTTTGTTGGATACCGCTTCGCAGAGTAATTTTTTGACTCAAAATTGTTGTCAACGCCTTGGGTTTGGTATTGATAACCGGGCAACCCGTTCAGTAGTTAAGGGGTTCGGTGGTTTAAAATCAACCATTCATGGTTCGATTAAAATTAAATTCGCATCGCGCTTTAATTCCGATATTTGTTTTGATATGGATTCGCTTGTAGTAGATAAAATTACGGAACGATTGCCTACTGTCCCGGTGGACACGTCTTTGTTGACTAAATTTAAAGACCTACCGTTGGCAGACGAATCCTATGCTGTCCCTGGAGACGTCGATATGTTGATCGGCGCATCGATTGTCCCGCACCTCCAGTTAGCGCGTAAGATTCAAGGTCATTCGTCGTATCCCGCACCGCATGCCCTAGAAACAGTTCTAGGTTTTGTTATAGTTGGTACCGCACCAGCATATTTAGATAGTTACTCGACTGTGTCACACTGCTGCACTGTTGAGCCGCCGTTGGAGTCTACCATCCGCAGGTTCTGGGAAATTGAAGAGGTCAATGTCCCGCCTATCCTGAGTCCTGATGATAAGGTGGCAGAGGAGATTTATTGTCGCACGACTACTCGTGAAAGTGATGGTCGTTATGTTGTCGCGCTCCCATTCAAGGGAGATATATTTTCGCTCGGTGACTCCTACGCTTCCGCTGAAAAACGCTTTTTTTGTTTAGAACGTAAGATGCAAGTGTCTCCGCAGTTGAAGCAAGCCTATGATGAGGTCGTTCTAGAATATTTGGATAAAGGATACATCTCTCCTGCGCCCGCCGCTCAGACTGACGGGACTTGCGAACATCCCTATTACATTATTCCGCACCACGGAGTTGTTAGAGAGGACAAGCTTACTACTAAGCTTCGCGTAGTTTTGGACGGC
Source organism: Hecatera dysodea (assembly GCA_905332915.2). NCBI lineage: Eukaryota > Metazoa > Arthropoda > Insecta > Lepidoptera > Noctuidae > Hecatera > Hecatera dysodea. The sequence continues at coordinate 22,740,367 of HG995291.1, forward strand.
AGTGCTAAGACTAGCACTTCTGTATCGCTCAATGATATTTTGTATTGTGGCCAAAACCTTCAAGGTAATTTATGTGATATTATTGTAAATTTCCGCTTATTTGCTGTCGCGCTTTCGGCCGACATAAGGCAAATGTTTCTTTCTATAGGTATTCGCGAAGGCGACCGCAGATTTCAACGTTTTTTGTATAGATTTTCACCTCAAGAACCTTTGAAAGTTTACGAGTTTAATCGTGTTTGTTTTGGGCTTAAATCGAGCCCTTTCCATGCGCTTCGCACTATCAAACAATTAGCCGCTGATGAGGGTGAAAGATTCCCGAAAGCAAAGGAGACCATCGAGACTGGGCTATATATGGATGACTTTGTTTATAGTGTAGCCAGTGAGTCAGAGGCCGTTGAGACTGCCGCTCAAGTAATAAGTCTTATGAAGGCCGGTCAGTTTGATCTTGTGAAGTAGACAAGTAACTCGCAGACCGCTCTAGATTCGATCCCGCTATCACATCAATTGTCATCGGTGAAAGAATTTGACAGCGATGATAATCACAAGGTTTTAGGTTTAAGTTGGTCACCCGCGTCTGACATGTTCAGTCTTAAAATTAGTTCGACTCCGCAAATTTGTACTAAGCGCATTATCCTGTCGTGTGTAGCACGTATATGGGATGTCATGGGATTTGTAGCTCCCGTGGTTCTATATGCCAAGTTGCTTATAAAAGAACTTTGGCTTTGCAATAGTGATTGGGATGACCCCGCGCCCGACAATATTGTTAAATTGTGGGCTCGCTTTCGGAAAGAGCTTCCATTGCTCGATCAAATAAAAATTCCTCGCCATGTCGGCATATTGTCAGACAGTATAGTTACTGTTGTAGGCTTCGCAGATGCCAGTGAAAGGGCTTACGGGGGTGTAGTTTATTTTCACGTTTTGAATGCTGACAAGGTCTCGGTTAGTCTTATCAGCGCTAAATCTAAAGTTTCCCCTCGCAAGGTTGTTTCTCTGGCACGCCTGGAACTGTGCGCTATACTTTTGTTAGTGCAATTAATCAGTTCTATTGTTAATGCCTGTAGGCACCGCATTACTATTGATAGAATTATGGCTTTTTCTGACTCTACTGTAGCTTTGTGTTGGGCTCACTCTTCGCCCCATCGCTGGGACACATTTGTTGCCAATAGGGTGGCTAAAATTCAGTCTGAATTACCGCCACAAAACCTGTTTCACGTAGCTGGAACAGATAATCCCGCCGATTGTCTCTCCCGTGGATTACTCCCTTCGCAAATTTTAGATCATCCGTTGTGGTTCTGCGCTCCGACTTGGACTCATAGTGTGCTGGAGGAATGGCCGGTTAAGCCCTTCAACCCAGCTGCCGTTCCAGAACCACCAGAGGAGAAGAAGCATTCGCTTGTAGTTTCGGTTCCACGTGAAGAGTCAATTATTTTATCGTTGTCTAAACGCTTCTCGTCTTGGTCGAAGTTTTTGCGTTGTGTGGTGTACGTCTGTCGCTTTCTAAAACTGTTACCCACGCGCGGTAATATAACCGCCGTTGATCTGGATAAAGCTGAGTCAGTCGTGCTTCGCGCATTGCAGAGATTTTATTTTGCATCAGAATTTAATAGTTTAGAGTCCAACAAACCTTGTTGTCGCGCTTTTCAACATTTGAAACCTTTTTTGCAAAATGGTCTCATTCGAGTGGGTGGTCGTTTGAGAAATTCCGACTTAGGATTTGAACAAAAGCATCCAATAGTTTTGCCCCGCAAGGACCATATTTTAGATTTAATTGTAGATTATTACCATAAGGTGAATTGTCATGCAGGTCCGGATTTGTTAATGTCTATCCTTAGACAGAAGTATTGGATACTCTCCGCTCGCAATTTAATTCGCGCCAGAGTGCACAAATGTGTGCCTTGTTTTAAGCTTCGCCCGCGTTTCATTACGCCTGAGATGGCCGATCATCGCACTTGCCGGGTTGTTCAATCCGCCAAACCTTTCGTACACACTGGTACAGACTTCGCCGGCCCGTTTAAGGTAACTATGTCGCGTGGTCGTGGTATACGTTCCACAAAAGCTTACATTTGTCTCTTTATTTGTATGACAACTCGTGCGGTTCATATAGAATTGACCAGTGATTTAAGTACGCAAAGTTTTATGTCCGCGTTTAAACGTTTTTTGTCGCGCCGTGGTCCCGTCAAACGTTTATATTCGGACAATGGCACTAATTACGTTGGTGCTCGCCGTAGTATTTCGGAGTTACACGCATTCTTGCGATCAAAGTATTATCGTAGTGAATTCGCTCATGTTTTGGCTGAAAATCGTATTGAATGGCAGTTCAATACACCTGCTGCTAGTCACTTTGGCGGTAATTGGGAGGCCAATATTAAAAGCCTCAAATCGCATCTGTTCCGCGTGATAGGCGTACAGATTCTTTCTTATGAGGAGTTGAGTACCGTACTCGCTCAGATAGAGGCAGTAATGAATACTCGCCCGCTTTGTCGAGCTCTGTCTAGTGACCCGTCGGAGTCTTTAGCTTTAACGCCGGCTCATTTCTTAACCCTGACTCCTCTTAAGTATTTGCCCGCTATGGATGTCGATGAAGACAGAATGCATCTCCTAAAGCGTCACGCTCTTTTGGATCGGTTAGTTCAATCCTTTTGGAGGCGTTGGAGAACGGATTATTTGCACACGCTGCAGTCTCGTCAAAAGTGGAATACTCCGTCGAACCCAGTCACCGTCGGTACTGTGGTAATTTTAATGACTGAAAATGCGCCCTCTCTACACTGGCCTTTAGGTGTAGTGGAGGAAGTTTTCCCTGACTCGAAAGGGGTAACGCGTATAGTTAGAGTCAAAACCGCAACTGGTTCGTATTTACGTCCGGTAGTTCGCCTTTGTCCTCTGCCTAATCAGCAGTAGACGACAACTTAGCTTAGTTTCGCTTTATAAATTTAGGAATAGGTTAGCAATTAGGATCACGCTAGAGTTTAGTTATTAGAATAGCTCTGTTTATTATTTTTGAAGGTGACCCTTCAAACCCGGGGGGAAATGGTTGCGCTAACATTCATATTTGTACGGAAACACGCCTTCCTACTCCCCTCCCACCCCCGCACAGCCCTGCAAGCGTATGCGACGCCGGGACGTTTTTTCGACAATTAGTTCTGATTTGACATTTTTCGCGTGCACACATGTTTGGTGTCTGACCGCGCTGTGAACAAACCCAATCGAAAACTTTGTATCGGCCGCATTTCCTACAACCTAATAGTGTTTGTGTTCAGTGTGATGATTTGTGGAGACTGATAACGGCAATTTGGAAGCAGAATTACATCGGTGCCGGTGTCTACAAGCACGTGGCTTTGGTTAGAGGTTTGTGCATCCATTTTCCCTATAATCCTTGCAGCCCGTACGTCTCCTCCCGCCAAGCGTGTTGTCTATTGTTTGATCATTAAATACAGTCCACTTTAAGAGCTAAATAAGCCCACAGCGCCACCACGGGTATTCAACGCACTGTATCGTCTTGGTTTTTTATTTACGTGGAAAAGAAAATGCGTGTCCAACTTTGACAATATTTTTTGGAAATCTATCTGACGGACTAATTAGGTTTTCTGCTACCCTTTCATGTTTGATGTTTTTTGTTTTCTAAATGTTTGTTGAACGGTGCATACAAACTGCTACCGGGGATTAGTTACATGATTATGGAACCCCCTCAGCGCACGATTTTTTTCTCGTGTGCAGTCTAATCGAAAACAAACCCAAACGGTTTCTACAAATAAACAGTATTATTTATTTTAGTCATCTTCTTCCATCCGTTTCCAAACGTTTACACTCACACTAACAAAATAAAAAGTAAAGGTAAGGTAGGAACAAGTAGCATCCTACAAGCGAGCGGCAGTTCAAAGGGGCCCTTCATATCGTATTCGCGTACGCACCGGGCGTACGAGGCATACGAGGCGTACGAGGCGTACGGAGCATAAAGAGCGTAACGTCGGAGCCTCCGGTAATATTTAAACTGCATAACCTTTAACATTTTTATATTAATGTTTCAACTCAATTTTCGAATGATGTTGGCATGGCTTAGTTTCTTTGTGTTGTTTGTTGTCATTCGTTTTTAATTTAACTGATGTTCACTAAGGACCATGTCCATTCAGTTTTGTTGCCAAGTTCTTGCCATCATTTATTTCAAATTAAGGCAAACATTCGTGACGTCCACAGCACACCGTGCACGTAACTCTCCACTCAATTCGACAGACTAGTGCTAAGAATCCTCTTTGTTACCGGCCACAATATACAAGCTCAAAGAAATTGTATGAAAGTATTTCCTTTGCGAGCCGCCCGCTTCTGGACGCGCTCACGTGAAATTGTAAAATATTGCAAAACGCTATACCCGATGGTGGATTATTGCGGTAACGAGAAATTTCCAACTGACATCGTCGGCGGATGCACGTACACCGATCTCGATGCACTTAGTACTGGGAACTTTCCCCTTGGTATTAGAAGATCTTTTTATAAAACCAAATCCCAAACGGAAAAGAATTTTATATATTCGCAAATAAAGTCGATAATCGTATCGAACAGTCTGATCTTACCGTTTAAGTGACTTTCAACGAAAAGGATGTAAGATTTAGTTTGCAGATCCAAGAATTTGAACCTTATGAATTTGAAAACTAATTTGATTTCAGAAATAAAATAGAAGAGTCTATATTCGGAAAGGATGAGGAAGAAACGTTAGCATTTGTAGACTAAACTGCGGGATGGCAGGCAAGACTGAATGCGATGTAAGTAAAGGAATTCTTTTTATTTTTCAATTAAGTCTAATGAAATCTACGGGCGGTAGGTTGGTATAGCGGATGTTACAGCTGGATAGTTTGATTTAATAACTTTCCAATTTGTGAGATTCTTCATAGACTTTTTATCGAAAGAATTTTTAATTATACCTTATGATTCTTCTTCTATATTAAGTGATTGTTCCTTGATATCTGTCGCTAGAAGTTCTTCGTTATTTTCAATCAATTTTATACGAGGAAATAGTCCTTGGTCTAGTTTTATTGTTACCGTATGATTTGAGGGTTCGTTTATGTCGAACGGTAAATGACATAGTTTCGAAAAATTTATTTTTGAAGTGGATTTGTTCTATTTTAAGAGCTCTATTAAATTTCGAGTATGTGCTCTGTTCGAATTATTTGAGTAAGTATTTTAATAACACTTGTTACTATCGCAATTTTGTATTGATTTCAGATGAAATTATTTGTTTGTGGTTTAATTGTTTAAGTAGTGAAGAAATACTGGAAAATACATTCAAAGAGTAAAAATTTTCACTTACAATAAAGCGTATATTTTCAGCATTTAACAGTGTCTACACACATAAAAGTCTTCAACAAAAGTTCTTGAGACGAATTGCGGTTCAGCATTACTTAGTCCCGCAGTACTTATAGTCCCCATTCAACTCTTTTCTTTCATAAATTCAAGTTTATTTCCTCCACATTTTCAAGTAATGCATATTATTAAGTAGCTCTTGTTGCTAATACTATTTAATGTTATAAGTGGTGTATAAAAGCAGTAATTACTTGCTAGTGTTTACATTAGCTGTAAAACTCGTGTTCATTTTGTGAGGTGGAAATGTTGTGAGAATTTTAAATGGCTGGAGGAAATGTAGGTACGTACTTTGTTAGTGTGTAATGGTTGTATGATATTAGTATAAACGAACTTACTAATATTGCTAAGTCAATTATCTAAATGTTTTTGGGAGGGCCAAATGTTTTGATACACAAAACAAAATACAAAATTGTTCGCTAGGTAATAGGTAATACGCCACCATTGCGGCCATAACTCCCCTCTTTGAGGAGTGGTTGGAGAAGCATCACGGCTTCCTCACCTCACCTGGCGCAGGTGCTCACCAGACAAGGATGTTTCGGGTGGCACCTGTTTTAAATTCTGCGGGAAGACAAGCCCAGGTGTCGACATTCTGTCGATCGGCCGGAGGACACGAGCATACGTCGGAGGTCTGCCCTGCTTGGGCAGAGAAAGGCCGTGTCCTCGTCGAGATGATCGGCGGATCGGCCCAGGAGCGAGGAGGTATGGGAAAGGGGGACCGCGCGAGGGAGAGGGAACCTCGCGCCCCAGCCACCGTAACATAAAAAGACGCCACGGGTGTCGGGAGTCGCAGGGCGATTCCCAGCCACCGTAGGTGTGGGCCTGTGGATGGCGAGTTATGGGTGGCTCGCCAACTGATATATAAATCAGGCCTGTATCGACGGTGCGTCGTGTTCCATGCGCGCCTCAATGTGATGTCAGCAAAGAAGTGCCCATAGGGTCAATTTCTGCTAGGGTTGCGGCATTTGTTCGAAAGGCTCAACCTGCCACGCCAGCCTGCGGCCCTGGAACGCAAAGAGCGTTAGGAGGAACACGCGTGGGTTTTAGTCAGTAAGCGTCTGATACACAAAACAGTTAATAGGGTATTTTATTAATTATTGCACAATGTACTCAACTTTACAAGCTGGGCTTGAACTAAAGAATAGTTTTGTTTTTAATCATATTAGTGATGAATATTTTAATAGTCAAGTAGCTTTTAACTGAAGAATAATGTAACTGCTTGGCATCTTTTTCTCCTAGGTAAAAGTTATCTGACTATTGAAAAGTTTCCCCTTAAAGAATTTTTCTTGATATCGAAATCCAACCAATTAATGCATTCCCTTTAAAATAACAAATTGTGACCACAAATCATTCGCGAGACGTAATCGCTCGCATACAAAGAAATATACCGTGAGTAAAATTGAAAGCTATACGTTAGGAAGTTTTCAGAGTGCAGAGCATGGAGGTGATTTGTCGCAGCCAATGGCCGGCACGAGATTAACTGCCGCCGCGCGCCGATAGATGACGCTGTCTGCTGGCCGGTAGTAAGACGTGGCTCATTTGATGAGTGTAATGACGATATTAGTACTTGATATAGATTCGGTTAAAACAGCTGCTTATGGACTTTTTCAGGTCAAGCCCAACTAAGAGACCAATAGAAGGGTTGCATGGCTGGGCCTTTGTTCATAACTGATAAGGATGACCAAAGGAAACTTCCCAGAAGTTAGTTTCTGAACATGAATTCCTGATTTCAGTCGTCAGGTCGTCTATGGTGTTGTCAGAATATGAGTAGCAGTCGATAGCCTGTGGCTTTTAGCAAGGCAGTTATTATCTTAACTCGCGATTAATTGTTCCACCACGTACTCTTTAAACCTGACCACAGTCATGCTGCTTCGTGGCAGAATACATATTTACATATACAAATGATACTGTATACATTTTGTAAGGAGGTTGTAAAAAAAAACACCTTTTCACGTGAATCTTCAGCTTTGTTTGGTCGGTTTAAACTAGACTAGCATGGTCTTACGGTTTCAACCGCGTAGTTCCCGATACCGTGGGAATATGGAGATATAATATAGCCTATGTTCACCGGAGATAGTGTAGCTTCCCAACAGTGAAATAATTTTTCAAATCAGTCAAGTAGTTTCGGAGCCTATTCAATGCAAACAAACAAACAAAAAAACAATCAAATCTTTCCACTTTATTATATTAGTGTAGAGGTGTAAATGAGGCTGGTGTTTCATAGCTGACTACACTGAAAAGAAACACTGACTCAAACTCCAGAGGTCAAAACTCTTTCAACTCTCGAAAGTCTATACGATGTGCCGGTCTAATCATATGAAAACCATGTAGATTGATATCTGAGGTAGTCATTTGAGGAAAATACCTACCACTCACACAGATTAGAGTGGATCTGACCAGACATATATATGTACGCAGTTGTACTTCCCTCAGTCGGTTCTCAAACAACCAAACAACAACTTTAACAGACACTTATACATACACGAGAAAAACTTCCAGAGTCGCGGTAACTTTTTCAAGAAACTCCTCTAGAACTACTTTTCCTATTACCGTGTTATCACAGACACAGGTCATGTAGATAAACGGTCGTCCCAGACCCGAAACCTCAGCGCGGCAATCGAGGAAATGCGAACCTCTAAACTATCTCGAAGTTAACTTCATAAATCAATCGTCTGTTTCCTAAAACTCGTTTAAACTTGCTCTAAACCGTACGGCTCCTTTAATCGCTGCAGGGATTAAGAAAATTAAATATTTTTGGTGATCTTAGTTTTGTCGTGAGAAGTGAACTTTGGGCATCATTCTTATAAATTTATCGAGCATTCGTTTCTGCCTGTGATATCGTCAGCGTAGATTTCAGATCGAGATAAAAGTATTATAATTGATAATCCGGGAAATAAACTATATGTAATGTATTTCATCCAATCCTGTTCATATTTTTTACATGAAAGAGATACTTTTATAGGTACATTTGTATAATATTAATAGGATCGAAAGTATAAGATATTATTAATAAAGGTTTTTCGACGAACCAATTACTGATTGAATACCGTATAACTTAGTTACAAGAATCTAATTAATTTAATCACAAGATTTCCGCAGTTTTTTGCTCATAATGTTTCATTGTAATCTCCTTTTATATTTTGAAGCAATAAGAGGGTTACCGAAATCCATTATTTTGGAAAATCAGTCATGGTAAAAGAAACACCAGTTGCATTTGAAAAATCAGCTTTGTAAGCTATTCAACCTGCCTGATAATAAAAGGCACCGCAAGTCTGCCTCTCGTTAGGGTTGAGTGAAGCTGAGTCGCGCGTCTTTCGACTCCCCTCCGCACGAGAGTCTGGTTATGTCGAAGCTTTTCGGTTTTCCAAACTACATAATTATGGATGGCTTGCGATCGTTTTTGTCTTCTTAAAGTCTTATCTCATACTTGTGAGTGGTGATGAAGTTACTTTTTAGTGTTTTAGAAAGTGATTAAGATTTGTTAGTGTTAGTAGGATGAATGTTTAAAGTAAGATTGTGAAGAGGCTTTTTTTTGTAGGAGGCCTCTGTTAGTACTGATAAGAGTGGCAATCTGTTGTATACTTTGCGACTGAAATGTGAACGCAAGAGTCGCTTGAAAAATATAACATACATACAAATTGAGAACCACCTCCTTTTTTTGAAGTCAGTTAAAAATGAGTTGAATTGGCCCTCTGATTATATGAATAGTTATATTATCGTTGAGTGTTAGGCTAAGACTACATTTTATCTCAGAAAATGGATAGTCAGTGTGGTATAAACCACAGCAGTGAAACCGAAGGAATAAGCTATTAGATGAAAAACACAAACAAGGACAAAATGGAGAACCACATAACTAACCCCACTCTCTTTCTTCAAATCAGCTTATGAATACATATAAGGTAACATATATGCATAAAATTGCAATATTCAGTATCCATTGCTGTGGAGCCGCTGCAGGCTCTCGCCATAAATCCTGCTAAGCGCGCAACGAAAGATATCCAGCAAGTGAGACGATTAATTTGCAATTCGAACGACGCGAAGGATTTTTGCTCGGTGGGAGGTACTTGAGGTTCTCTAGTTACTTAATTACGTACAACTTTGGTATTAAGTGCATTTGGAATTGGGAAAAAGAAAGGAAGTCATCTATACTAATACTAATATACTGATAATTATCTATACTAATATTATAAAGAGGAAAGATTTGTATTTTTGTATATAACGAATAAACTCAAAAACTACTTGACCGATTTCAAAAATTCTATCACCATTAGAAAGCTACATTCACCTTGAGTAACATAGGCTATATTTTATCTCTATATTCCCACGGGAACGGGAACTACGCGGGTAAAACCGCGGGGCACTGCTAGTACTTCTAAAAGAGGTAAAAATGGAAAACATTTTATTCGGACAGTTGTTTTGACTAAGAACGTCATCATGCCAAACAAACCTAAAAATTATGGAATACTTATAAATTGTATTGGCTGCATAAGTACAAAATCTACCTTTGACCAACTTTTTCTGTCACAACTTCTATGGTTTCTTTTTTCAGTCAGTACTTTTGACCAATGAAAGTTTCAACCAACGATTTGATTGCATACATTTTGACCTTTTAACAATCCTACTTGCTGATATAATGCTTTTGTACCTATAGGCTCAGGATATAGTGCATTTGGTTCCCAGCTCGGGTCAAATGTTAATTTTCATGTGTTTTTAGGGTTGCGTACCTCAAACGGAAAAACGGAACCCTTATAGGATTACTTGTTGTCTATTGTATGCCTGTCCGTCTGTCTTATTTGTTAAGATCCTTTATCTTAGGAATACGAGGGGGTATTCGGTATACAGTCCCTTGAAGGTGTAAAAAAATGAGACTTCTAAGCTTACGTAAGAAAAGATACGGCTGTTTATGCCACAAAAAATATATATTACGACAATCTCAACGGAATCAAAATTTATAGGGTACTTTTCGCTAACCTTAAGCTATGAAATTTGAAAAAAGATAGATATTACAGGAAAATTACAGGAAATAGTGTGAAATTTGGGAATTTGTAGTTTTATCATATAAAAATATTTTTTTTGTGATTGCAAACATGTATTTTCGGTTGAAGAATGACCATGATATACATTTATGTATGGAAGAATAGTTTGTTTGGCATCCAAGTTAGTTTGTCCTTCAATCTTACCTAATATATTTTTGACAGAGTAATGAGAGTGCTTTTTTAGTTCACTAGCAGCGTCCCGTGGTTTCACCCACGGAGTTCCCGTTCCCGTGGAAATACGGGGATGAAATATAGCCTATGTTACTCAGGGTAAATTTAACTTTCTAAAGGAGAAAGAATTTTTGAAATCGGTCTTGTAGTTTTTCAAAATCAAAAATCAAAATCAAAATCAAAAGTCATTTATTCAAACTAGGCTGAGCGACAGCACTTTTTGAACGTCAAATTTTACATAAAGACAGTCCCCCAAAACGCCCACCCGTCACCACTTCCTAGTGTTTTAGCTGGGAAGAAGAAGTGGCGCAACAAACTCCCCAGCAACACATCTGTCTGTTGCGTTTTAAGAACTTGAATTTATACAATAGTATGCAAAGTCATTACATGCCAAAGGTAGGAAAAAAATCAATTATCCAACATGGAAATATTAAATCAATTCACTATAAAAACATTGTAAAAAAAAATTTGACCTACATAGTCATAAAAAATTACACAAAACAAAAAAAAATATATATATATATATATATATATATATATATATAAATGAACTCGTATAACCTGTCATAAGCTAAATTATAGAGAAAGAACATGATAAATATGACATTGTCTTGCGTTCAACACAGCGACCAACTATCTTTGTCGTCTAAATAGTCATTAATAGAATAGTATGCCTTCGAACAAAGGTTAGATTTAACTTTAGCTTTAAATGAGTTAAAAGGCAGGTCAAGAAAAGAAAGCGGAAGTTTATTGTAAAAACGGATACCGAGCCCCACAAATGACTCATGGACCTTACGAAGTCGGTGGGAAGGAGCATGTAGCTTGTGCTTGTTTCTGGTGTTAAAGTTGTGGATGTCGCTCAATTTACAGTATAGATGTATATTTTGCCTAATATATAGAATGTTTGCAAAAATGAATTGAGATGCTACTGTAAGAATTCCAATGTCTTTAAAAAGTTCTCTTAATGAAACTCTAGGCCCTAGCTGATATATTGCTCGCACAGCACGTTTTTGTAAGACAAATACATTTTGTATATCAGCAGCTTTTCCCCACAACAGAATACCGTAGGACATAACGCTATGGAAATAACTAAAATAGACTAACCGAGCTGTCTCAACGTCAGTATACTGTCTCACTTTCCTGACAGCGTATGCGGCAGAACTGAGCCTTCCCGATAAACTTGATATATGTGGGCCCCATTGTAGTTTGGAATCGACAGCAATTCCCAAAAAAACTGCCGAGTCCACAGTTTCAAGTACTTCGCCACTTAAGGTGATATTGGGTCCTAGATTTCTAACATTTGGTAAAGCAAACTTTATACATTTCGTTTTCTTGGCATTTAAAACTAGATTATTGGTCGTAAACCAATCCGTAACCATTGAGAGAGCGCTGTTTACGTTACTGAAATCTTGTCTATTCCTTTCTACTTTAAAAATAAGAGAGGTATCATCCGCGAACAATACTACGTCACAGATACCCTTTAAGAAAAATGGTAAGTCATTTATGTACACTAGAAACAAGAATGGACCCAGTATTGAGCCTTGAGGCACGCCTAAATGCACTGGTAGTCCGGAAGACTTCACGCCATTGATATCCACACATTGGAACCTATTATGTAAATATGAATCAATTACGTTAAGAGCATCGCTTTGGAGACCGTAATAACGTAGTTTACGCAAAAGCGTGTCATGGTTTACGCAATCAAAAGCTTTGGAGAGATCACAGAAAACTCCAATTGCATTTTGCGAGTTCTCCCATGCATTAAATATGTGTTTCAGGAGAGCAACACCCGCATCTGTAGTCGAACGTCCTTTTGTAAAGCCGTACTGTTCGTTATGGAGTAGTTTATTTAAATTAAAATGTTTTAACAACTGCTTAAGTATTAACTTTTCAAATATTTTGCTAAAAGCAGGTAAGATGGAGATAGGCCGGAAGTTGCCAATGTCATTTTTATTACCTGATTTAAATAAAGGTATGACTTTACTACTCTTCATGAGATCAGGAAAAGTTCCTAAATCCACGCATTTATTAAAAGTAAAAGCAAGATAGGGCGCTACTATGTCTATTATATTACTCAAAAGTTTAATGGAAATGCCCCAATAATCACCTGTGTTTTTAGATTTAAGTGTATTGAAAACGTTGACTACATCAAGTGGAGTTACGTGCTCAAAACTAAATAATTGATTACATTTAGGCACACTATTATGTAAAAGATTTTCAGCGTTAGAAGGGGACGAATTCAAGGAGCGAGTTGTAGTAATAGGTATACTGGAAAAAAACTCATTAAATACCTGAGCTACGTCAGCAGGTTTACTTACTAATTTGTTGTCGACTATGATCTCTAACTGATTTTCTCGTTTAACCGACTTGCCCGTTTTGAGTTTATTCACAAAAATACAAATCTTTCCTCTTTATAATATTAGTATAGTAAACTTCCGTAGGTAATGGTTATTCGGATAAAATCAAGAATCGATTGGAAATTCGGAACCCTCGGAGCATATGTCGCACTCACACTTGACTGGTTTTTTTAGTAGCATCTCTGGGTTAGTGCTCTATGACATCGTCACAGTATTACAATATTACAGTAGGGAAACGCCTTTGATGTCGCGCTATGCCGCCGCCAGTGTAGGTACTTACGCTGCCACATGCAAGTATGAAAGGGTTGTCACCAAATGGGAAATAAAACAGTTGTGATTATTACTATTATGATGTAATCATTATTCATATTTACATTCAAAATAATTGTGATTATTAAATCTAATATAATTATTTATTAAAAGTGTAAACCACATACGTACCTACATGTTATATAGGTAATAAGGATGTTTCCTGAGTAAAAAACATCGGATTATGTTTAGTCCGTCAGTAAGATTATAGAAAAATATTGTTCACGTATTTTTTCCTTTATTAAATCTATAAAAACTGACGAAGATAAAAAGCATCAAAGATCAGGAGTGGGGGCTTGTTACGTCACGGCTAGGTAAAAATTTTAGCGAGTAGTGACGTCACACGAGTTTTCAACGCACTGTATAGTCTTCGTTTTTTTCTTATTATATGAAAAAAGAAAAAAATACGTGTCCAATATTTTATGGAAACCTATCCGACGGAGTTATCAGATTTTTTTAGTCAACTACCTTATAGTACAACTGTTTTACTTTTCAATTACCGTATTTGACAATCCATAACTCGCGCCTGGAAAGTAAGTAGGTACCTATAAATTCAATAAACAAACACATACCTACCTTTACAATTATAATTATAATTATCAGATATAAAATTATAAGGAAAAGTGGCCAAAATTGTGTGTTTTGTCTTAGCGGCGGCGGCGGTGCGTCTGTAATATTCCATAAGTCTATGGTACACAAATGAAAAACCTAACAGAACAGTTTTTGCGCACCATTATAGAATGTAAGTATAATAAAATTATTACACAAAAAACACGCCCGCGTCTGCCCTTCGCGCTCGGTACCGCAAACTAAGCGTGTTTGCGGTACGCGGCCCGCGCCGCCCGACACCCCGCGAGTTCCCCTCCGTTGCTCTGCGCAAGTACCTACATTCGTCGCCGTACTGTAGGGAATATTGTAATACTGTGACATCGTTTTGGAGAATAAACATTGACAGTTACTATAACTGGCAAAATATGGATGTTCCGTAAGACCACCTCTGCCTATCCCTTCAGAGTATATTGCTACGTATCAATTAAATTTACCTTTACCATTTAATTTTTATAATATGCAGTTTGTATTCCCAAGCTGGTTTTGAAAACGAGAACTTTATTAATTGCAATCGAAAACGCTGATGTTATCATGGACGTAATATATGTATAAAGTAGTCATTAGTACTAAAATCATGATAAAGGTTTCTATCAAAATGTAAAATTATCGAAACAATTTCATATTTATTACAGGCTCAAATAATAATAGTAAAATTAACAAATTGATTACCCATCGCAACTGAAAGTAGCAAAATAATAATCTGTTTTATTATGGAGCAGACACATAATTGTGTTAAAACAACATTAAATTTAATGTTGTTTTAACAGGATTATGCCTCTGTTGTAATATTCCATACACTTATGCATTTTAAGTTTCAATATGAGTTTTCAAACTGTTTCATTATTCATTGTATCACTGTAATTTTCGTATTATTTGTAAAAGGCTCTCTCAATTTCATATTGATATATTGAGATTTATACATTACCGTTGACCGAATTTATCGATTGTTAAGCAAACCTTAACGATCGCATTATTCATACAACGGTATGCACGAAATAGCTCGTAGGCAGTAGCGCCGTAGCACCGTAGCTAACAGCGTAGCGGGTTCGTAGCCTCGTAGCATGTTCGTAGCAATCATTCTGTACGTAGCGGGCCGATTTCGCATCGTTCAGTGGCCGTTCGCGGACGCAACTGAAATTAATTATTGCCTGGCCTATTAGTACACTTTTGGGTGTATTTTTGAACTGACTTTTTGAAATGGAAAAGTGTGGGTGGTGTTCTGTATACACCGACGCCTTCAATCAGCACTAAAGGTAATACAAGAGGATTGGAACTTTATTTTTGAGTATTTCACAGTTTCAAATTACTCATAATGAAGTCGATACTTAGCTATAAGATCTGTTTTATCAGCTATGAAGCCTATAGCAGCCTTCCCGAAATTTAAGTTATTTTATTCTTTTAGTCGGTTGTTTTTTTTTTGTAATAAGTTTTTTTATATTTCACTTTTTAGCGGTCTCCCGCCCACCTAAACATACCCATCATAGCGTACACGGTATAAATTGGTGTAAACAATAAACAAACATGCGATTTCTGCTATCCTGACAGATTTGCTAGCATTTAATGAAGATTTCCGTTTCCTATCATCTCTGTTCTTCGTCAGATCTTCATCAAACTAGAAAGGGACTACCTTGAATTTCTAAGACGCTCTTCCAAACCATCGTATACAATTTTATTTTTACATTCTATATCAACAAGAGTGAATGAGAACATCTATATCTATACTTATAATAAATCTGTAGAGAGGTCAATTCTGTACAAAGGATATATTTTCAAAATAACTATCAGGGGGTGATTAGTGATCGATACTGGTGCCAAAAATGCAATCAGTAAAATTTTTGTCTGTCTGTCTGTCTTTCTGTCTGTCTGTCTGTCTGTCTGTCTGTATGTTCTTTATAGAAACAAAAACTACTCGACCGATTTTAACGAAACTTGGTGCGATTATTCTTCATACTAAAAAAAAGGGAGAGGGCGCCACCGCGCGTAAACAAACAAGTTGCTCAGTGTTCTTAATTCATTAAAATAGTTTAAGTGATTAAATACAAAAGAGAAAGGATTTACCTGAACGTTTATGTGACGTATAGTGTGTGATATTGGAGTACGCGTGAAAGACCTATCCAATGATATAAAAATAAACAATATAAATAAGAAGCATTAACGGCTTCATATTTTTGAAAATTTTCGAACAAGAGTGTGTAAACCGTTTTGGAAAAGTGATAAATACGAAGATATACTTAAAATAAGAAAGAAAACCATCAGAAAAAGGTACATAATCATTCAAATAATACCTAAGAAACAAATTTCCTTAAAAGTGACAGTCATGATCTTCAATACAATACTATAAAATAGCGCCATCTATTGATTCAGGCCGAAACTAAGTACCAAAAATCGTTCAAAGAGGATCTTTTGCTATTACACGCTAGAGGTCGCCTATTCAAGTTTTTGTCACAGTGAACTAGCTCCTAAAGTAAACAGATAAACAATATCAAAATGGCATCTATACCTGTATGCGCTGGATGTAAAAATAAAGTACCCATAAGAGAAAATCTTATTTGTGTGCTCTGTAAATGCAGATACGATCTAGAATGCGGCGGAGTTTCAAAAGACTACTACAGTAAAAAGATGACACTGGAAAATAAAAACACATGGAAATGCCAGACATGCATCTGTAAAATACCCAAGACTGGAAACACAAACACTCCTTTACGTATGCCTAGAGGCACCGATATCAATCAGCTATCATCTACACCATCTGAAGAGGCAAATGTCACTTTGAGAAAAAAAGCAATAAATCCGAATAACGAAACAACTTGTTCCGACGACCTGAGTTTCATGAGCGACACTATACCTATGGAAAAAAGCGATATTATTTACACAGAAGAAAATATAAAGACCATTAATGATTCACAAACTCAATTAACAATGAAAGGTTTAAGTGAACTGATAATCACACATCTTAAAGAAAACAACAAATCTATTATAGAAGAATTGCAAAACACAATACACAGAGAAATTTATAATGCTGTTACAGAATTAAGACAAGATTTAGATTATAAAACAAACGCCTTAATAGCACAGAACGACCAAAGAAAGCATGAAATAGAAAACATTAATAAAAAATTAGAAAAACTTCAAACAGAAAATGAAAAGTTAAAGGAAGAAATAAAAAAGCTAGCTACACAAGCATCAAAAGTTCCAAATATACAGGAAAACAACTATAGAAAAATTGTACTCTACGGCCTGGCCGAATACTACAAAGAGCCTGAAAGTGCACTTCACAATAGATTAACAGAACTGTTCCGTGATATAGTCAACATAGACGTCTCAGGATATATAGAAGACCTGTACAGACTTGGAAGACCCGGTGGACCTAAGAACCGACCGCTCATTATCGAATTTATTAGTAAGAGAATGGCTAAATATATTATAAACAATAGCACTTACTTTCAAGGAACCGGACTATTCATATCTGAATTCTTAGATGAAAATGCACGAAAGTATAGAGCACAAATGCGACACGAATTATTTAAAGCCAGGAAAAATGGATCCCATGCAATTATACGAAACAATCACCTATATATAGACGGAAAACTGATTAACATAGAAAACAACAAACACCAATGTGAATACAATACCCAAAAAAATGATATAATAGTGAACAACACCAACCCACTATATCCTACAAATATGTCCTACGAAACTGAGAATCAGACTTTTCGTAATCAACGACGAACCATTTAAAATAATGTTCCAAAATTTTCAAAGCCTTTATAACAAACTAGATATACTCGAAGCATTTATTGATAAAAATCCATTGTATAAAGCAATATGCGTTTCAGAAACTTGGCTAACTCAAGAAAAACTTGATCTAATTCAATTAAGTGGATATAAATTAGCATCTTCCTTCTGTCGAAGCACTAGAACCGGTGGTGGTGTTTGTACACTTCTACAAGAACATATCGACAGCATAAATAGAAAAGATATTTCAGACATGTCTATAGAATATATAATAGAACTTTGCGCCACAGAATTACCAAAAGAAAATTTATTGATAGTAACTATCTACTGGAATAGAAGAGAGGAGAAAGTATTTTATCAACAGTTAGAACAAATCCTCAAATATATAAACAACAAATACTACAAACTAGATATTATAATAGGCGGTGATTTTAATGTTAATATAATATCGGATAATTTAAAAACAAATCAATTTTTAAATCTCATGCAGGAACATAATTTTACTCAACATGTTAAAAGCCCTACACGCATTACACCTAGCACTGCAACGTGCATAGATCTAATATTCACAAACTTTGTCTTCAAAGACATGTATACAACTACAGAAGAGCTAGGGTTTTCTGACCATAATAGTACAATATTACATTTAAAAATACCTAAACAATCAGAAAAACCTAACTGGTACAAAATGAAAAGACTATTTAATAACACAAATATATTAAAATTCAAAGAGAAAATACAAAAACTAAATTGGAATGATATTCTTAAAACTAACAATAACATTAATATAAATTATAAAACATTTAATGACACACTCATCTCTATTCTAAATCAATGTATACCGTTGCGTAAAATTAAACTAAAAACAAAATATAAAAAATATTGGCTCACTGTAGGTATAAAAAAATCTTGTTTAAATAAAAGACTATTAAAGACATTTATAACAAAGACAAAAAATCCAATATTAACAAAATATTATAAAAAATATGAAAAAACTTTGAAAAAAACTGTCACAGTTGCAAAAAAACTACACTTTAAAAATAAAATGCTGCAATCTAACAATAAAGTTAAAACAATGTGGGGAATAATCAATGAACGTACAAACAAGAAACTAAAAAGTGAGAAAAACAATATAACCCTACAAATAAATAATACCTTAGCTTCAAAACCCCAAGAGGTAGCCAACATATTTAATCGTTTCTTTACTTCTATTGGTGGGGACAGCACAAAACCTACCGGCAGCAAACCAAAACGTCCTCCGGCGATTTCAACTACACAAAACACATTATATCTTAGCCCAGTAGATCCATACGAAGTAAATGCTATAATTAAAAATTTAAAAAACAAAAAAAGCCATGGAATTGACGAACTTCCACCCACCTTATTAAGACAATGTGCTGACGAATTGACCTTGCCGTTCTATATACTACTAAACCAATCTTTTGAAGAAGGTGTTTTTCCCGATTTATTAAAAAAAGCTGTTATAAAACCGATCCACAAGAAAAATAAAAAAACCGACCCAAACAACTACCGCCCTATTGCTCTCTTGCCAACAGCATCAAAAATATTTGAGAAAGCCATATGCGATCGAGTTTATGCATTTTGTGAAAAATATGCCTTGTTTAATGATAGTCAGAATGGTTTTCGCAAAAACAGGTCTACCATTTTGGCTGTTTATAAATATATACAGGAAGCCCTCAATATAATTAATAACAAAAAATACGCTGTAGGATTGTTATTAGACATGACAAAAGCTTATGATAAGGTGCAATTTGATATATTATTGAATAAATTATATAACATCGGTATCCGCGGAAAGAGTTACGAATGGTTCACATCTTATCTGAAAAACAGAGAACAAGTTGTAGAAATAGAACATTACAATTATAAATCAAAAGAAATAGAATTAATTCGATCCCAAAGCATGCCCGTAAATGCTTCTATACCACAAGGAACTGTGTTAGGGTGCCTGCTATTCCTTGTTTACATAAATGATCTCCCAAACCACATCAATGAGTCATGCGTATTGTTCGCTGATGATGTCTCTATCTTAACATCATGTGATAATAATGCAAATTTAAATCAAAGATTGAGTTCTATACTTGACACTGTAACATACTGGATGAATGAACACAATCTTGAAATTAACTATAATAAGACAAAAATAATAACTTTCCACCCTCGACAAAAAGTACCTATAAGTGTAAGTTTCGAATACAACGGCTCAAAATTAGAAGTAGTAAATCAATTCACCCTTTTAGGCCTGAACATAGATTCACACATAGATTGGAAAGCACATATTCAAAAAGTAAGAACTAAATTATCCAAATTTTCATACGCTCTCCGAGAAATCAAGAAAACAACAGATCTCAAAACAGCAGTAGTAACATATACGCGTACGCATTTGCATGGCTTAAATATGGAGTAATCTTATGGGGAAATAGTACAGACGGGTGATTCTTTGAAACGTAATTTTGACATGTTTTTGACTAAAGAACACGTTAATATTATATCCAATTTGAACATCAATTACAGGTTTTATAGTTAATGTAAATGTCTATCGAGGCCTAATGTAGTTAATTGGGATAACTTATATCAAGCAGTAATTAAGTCCGCAGAAAACAGTCAAATCTAATTAATCTGGTATGTCCCCATGCCGCTTTTTATTGAATTATTCAATGTTATGTGGTCTTAATGAAGCGATATGTTAAAATAACTACGTTCCACCGATATTTAAATGTGTGTGTGTCTTGATATTTTATCATTTGTTTTCAACATATTTGCATATATTGGTAATTACATTACTTTAAAAAATGTCCCCGACTAAAATCATAATTCAGCTGGCGCAATTTGTTCAAGCATGATTTCAATGTAAACACAAAATATTTGATAGAATAATATCGACTCGTGATTGGCCGCGTCAGTCAGTGCCGATCTGTCACACGGAGTGCACGTGCGCGAGTGCAATTTTGCGACAAAGTACGATCGAAACTTGTGATCTGGCGTTTGTCAGGTAAGTCGTATAATTAATATGTCTTCTTTTATGAATTGTGTGTCTGTAGCTACGTTTTGCAACTAAACCAAAGTCTGTGATAAGGTTGTTTATTCATGTTAATTATACCTACAATTCCATCTGTTCATAAATATAGGAGCAGGATTCGATTTTCTTACAATTCCTAATTTGTCTGGCTCTCATTAGTCTGGTTTCATCTGGCTTTTATGACCAGATGAATTTGAACGGGCCATAAGAATTAGGTTTGATTCAAATGAGGATCATCTCATAAGACCAGATTAATTTTTTCTTTAACAGATGAATAAGGTTCAATGAAAAAGTAAGTAATTTGTTTTTCTTAAAGAGCATATAACCTTTTTTTATTTTTCAACTACAGCAGATTTTTAGTATGTTTATTAGTAGGTCTAAACGATACATACTCTAGCTGTTGCTTGAATTCCAATTTTGTTTTAGCTTATCGAAATGGCAAAACCAAAGAAGCAAACGAGAGAAGAAAGACTAAGAAAAAAAAGACTCGCTGAGAAAAGGAGATATGAAAGAATTAAAAATAATGAAGAGTTGTGGAAAGAGAAACAAGAAAAAAATCGACAAAACTACATACGTAGAAAAAATGAAAAAAAGCAACTACCAATAAATGAAATGAATCCTAGACAACAAAGATTACAGAGAAAAAGATGGAGAAAGAATTATAAGGCATATTACCTTAGAAAGAAACAAGAAAACAGAACAATGGCCCTGCTTGAAGAAAACACTCCACCTCAAAGTCCTAGCATTCTGTCGGATACTGAACCGATAGCTTTCCAAGACAGTATTAATAATCCACCTTTACGTTTCCAGTTTCCAAACAGAGTAATGGAGTCACCCGTACCAGGACCATCTAGAATTTTGCGCAGCATTTCTCGACAGAGCAATGAGATCTCCACTGATTTAGGATCAAATACGCTGAATACAAAATCTCCTGCCTGTTCTTCACCTGTTTCTTCTACCATAAGACGTATCCGTTACAAATCACAAAAAGAGATTAATAATCTTAAGCGAATAATAATTAACATGAAGCAAAAAAATGAACGTTACAAGAAAAGACTACAAAGATTTATGTCGGCAAAAATAACAAAAGTATCCTCAGCATTAGAAATGTCCAATGAAAATAGTAGTGTCCCTAAAATAAAACGTATCGGTATAAATTCAAATAAAATACTGAATCAAGGTTTAAATTCTTTGCCGGAACTTCTGAAAAAAGAAGTCGAAATATTTTACGAATCAGACGAAAATAGCAGACTCTGCTCTGGAAAAAAGGAATTTATATCCAGAAACAAGATACGCAAACAAAAGCGGTATCTAAATGACAGTCTTCTGAATTTGCATAAAAAGTTTCTCAAAAACTCAAAATATACTATAAGCTATTCAGCATTCTGCAAGTTAAGACCTTTTTGGGTGCTACTACCTGACTTTAGATCACGAGACACTTGTTTGTGCAAATTGCATACTAACATGGATTTAATAATTCAGGGATTATACCAGAGGAAGATACTATCAACCAAGATCTCACAAGATCTTCTCTCTTTGTTATGTTGCGACGTATATGATGTTGATTGCTTGCATCGAACTTGTTCAGCGTGCAAGAATAAGGCAGTCTGTTATCAAGAATTTGATAATTCTGTCGATATAACGTACTGGCAGTGGGAGACTAAACAAAACATTATTCAAGGTACGGCAAGAAAATTGAGAACTACTGAAAAAATTAAAAAAAACAGAAGAACCAAAGAAATGTATTGATAAATTTGAATCTATACTGAATGAGTATTTCATACATTGTGGTAATATAGTCGCTCAACAAAAGGCTTTTAAATGTTTAAAAGATCATCTTCAAGAGGATGAATGTATTGTGCACGTTGATTATAGTGAAAACTATGCAGTCAAGTGTAATGAGGAAATACAATCGTATCATTTTGGTGGTAGTCGTAAACAATTAACATTACACACTTCGGTTTTATACTTTCTGGACGATGAGAAGACACAGCAAGTACAATCTTTTTGTACAGTGAGTGAATGCCTTCGTCATGACATTTCAGCTGTATGGGCTCATATTGTACCAATCTTAGAATATCTAGGTGAAACAAAGACAGGTATTCACACTATACATTTTATTTCTGACTCTCCATCTAGTCAGTATCGGAATAAAAAAATATTTCATCTAATTTCTTCTTTACACATATACTTGAGCTCCATCAAAACCATTACGTGGAACTACAGCGAATCTGGTCATGGGAAGGGTGCCCCTGATGGTGTAGGTGCTGTTATGAAGAGGACTGCGGATCGTGCTGTTTCCCAAGGACAAGATATAAAAGATCTGGATGATTTTTTGAATGTAATGGAGCAAAACTTAAAGAAAGTGAAATTGAAAACTGTTTCAGAATATGATGTTAGTGTAAAGGACTTTCTTTTCCCTCAAAACGTAAAAAGCTTTCCAGGCTCAATGAAAATGCACCAGATAGTATGGAACTTCGATTCTACTTTGTTAGCCGTACGCAAACTGAGCTGTACAGATAATGTTTGTCTGTATCAAGCTGTCATTTGTGATCATGGCATGAAACATCTTGGCTTTTATAACGCGGAAGACGCAGCAAAGCAAAACTTACCGGTCACACCGCTAGCTAATTCAAAAAGACAACTTAGAGAAATAGGTGAATCTTTTTGGCCAACAAATAAAGAACAAATCAACATCTCTTCAAAGAAAAATAAAAGCAAAAGCACACAAAAGAGTAATAAAAATAATGACCCAAATCAAGAAATTGATGATGAAATTGTTTTTAATATACCAAATAAACGAGCAATAAATAGTAAATATTCACGCAATTCATTAGGCATAAGCAATAGTACAGATAACGAAGTTGCTATAACGAAAGAAACTAAAGAAAAAGGCGTAAGGAAGGCAAGTGCAGAAGAAAGCGTGGCATTGATCGAAGATGCTGTCTTCGATAATATCTCAGATATAACATTTTCAAGAGATGGAAATAATAAATTTAGCATTGATTTAGAAAATGTTGATCCATATTTGTTAGACTCAAGTGATGAAGATAATCTCGATATTTTTTAATATAATTATATAATTATCGTCATACATTTAGTTTTCTACGATCTCATGTTTCTGGATGTTCCGAATCTTAATTAAAACTTTAATTAAAAATATTAAAATTTTAGGTCCACATTGACGGATCCCCTTAAAGTTCCTATTGCTAATTATTTCTTAATAGTCTGAATTTGATGCTCATAGTGATTACGATTTTATTCAGAGTTTGTAAACGTTTTGTTTAAAACAAAGATTTTTATTGTTTTTTTTTTTTAGGTATTAAGAGTTTGTCATGGCCTGCGCACACTGGTGGATAGCATGGCAGAGGATTTTAAATTATTCAATTGAATTTAATACTTATCAATCGAAATAAAGTATTTTTCAATATTCCTTGCTCCAGAGGAAACTGAATAATTCGGTCGTTGAAATTTACACCTTCTTTCGATTAGATAAGTATTAAATTCATTTGATAAAATTAAAATCCTCTGCCGTCCCGTGCGCCAGTTTTTCCAGGCCATAAGGGTTTACTTTAAAAATAACATTTTTTGTTTGTGCCATAACGTGTTACTCATTTCATTAAAAATTATATTAGATGTAGCTTTGAAGAAATCTTGATTGACTTACTTCTTAAGTTTAACGTATGTTTAATTAGACCAAAAATGTTACACTTTGTGTTCAAATTAGAATTTAATATAAAATTATCTTATTTTAGTCAATACGTAGATGTAACAGTAATTATTTCCATATTTGTCCGTTAATTCATAGTAAAGTTGATTAAAGATTTTTCGTATTCTCATTTATCTGTATGATTCTAATTAATATGGTGCAAACTCTCATTCATCTGCCTTATTCATCATTAATCTGGTTAACCAATTAATCAGCACAGTCTAAGTCCTAAACTACTGGGTACAAATCAGTGCCTTTGACATATGTTATAATATTAAATGACCTGGACAAGATAACATGTTAATTAAGATCTAAAAGTAAAAAAAAAGTTGAGCCATATCAATGAGTCAAATACACTCGGTTTCAAAGAATCACCCAGACGCGCCTACGTTATTCACTCTACAGAAAAAAATGATTAGAATTTTAATAAATATCAAAGGTACGGACTCCTGCAAAACTCACTTTAAAGAACTAAAAATATTAACTCTGCCCTGCCTCTACATACTTGAAATTTGTAAATTTGTATGAAAATATCCGCAATTCTACACTAAAAGAGAAGATATCCAAACAAAAATTGCACTAAGACATGGAGGCAGATTAAACATACCCACTTCGCGATTAAAAATGCACTCTTCCAGTACATTTGTTATGTCCATTAAAATATACAATAAGTTACCGGAATACATCAAAAATATAAATCAAAATAATATATTTATCAATAAATTGAAACAATTTCTAATACACAAAAGCTACTACACTGTTGACGAATATTTTAGCGATAAATTTCAACAACAATAAAAACAATTTTTACATAATATCTAAAATTCATAAATAATATTTAGTTAATTATAAATGATAACAATAAAATTCGTGCAATACATAAATATAACTTAAAACCAAATATACAAATATATAAATACCATAAAAGCAAATAATATTATTTTTAATGAAACAATTTTAATTTAAATTATTATCTTTTTTTTTTATATTTTCTTAACAAAAAGCGCCTTCATCCTCCTGTAAAAAATAACTTTGCTGTGCCCGACAGGGTCCATAATTGATTCTATGTTTTTAATAACCAACTGTAATATGTACACATTATGGAATGCAATAAAGTATTGAGTATTGAGTATTGAGTATTGAGTATACTCCTGGGCAGGTTATAGTATACTTTTCATCACGCTACAATCAATAGGAGCAGAGCAGTGAAGGAAAATGTTGGGAAAACGGAAGAAGTTACTCCATTTTTTAAGCTTCCGTCGCGTGTGTAGCCTTAATGGTTAAAGTTACATAGAAATCATGTATTACGGAAATGTTCTACATAAAATTATCTAAAAAATATCCCGAAACAGCATGTCTATCTTTTGTCAATTTTAAACCGATCGGGCTGAGAGTTTCAAAATCGGGGGTAAAGTAACTATTCCACGCGGACGAAGTCGCTGGCAGAAGCTAGTCATCAATATAGTCGAAGCCACGCATTATTGGGGATAACTCAAATACTAGCTGTCACATATCATTCAAACCTCTCAATCATATATAATTTACTGGGACCACACGACAAGCACCAACTTCGAATACAAAAAGAACCATCAAAATCGGGACACACAGTACAAAGTTATGATATAAAACACACACAAAAAAACAGTCAACTTGAGAACCTCCTCCTTTTATGGAAGCCGGGTAAAAATAACATTGACCACCACAGCTGCCTACAAACTGCATAAACAGGTAACACAACAACAGTCGTAAAAAAATACAATGAAATCCATAATGGCTAATAAATAATTAATTTCCAATTACAATTTCACATCCTTTATTAACCTCAAATATAAACACACTTAACGGTCCGGTTATTGCTATAAATTATAATAAAACGCTCAATATTGTATGGAATTTGTAAGGTAGCTCGTGCAATTATGGGCTATAATTGGGTCAGTGAGAGTGGCCCCGGGCTAATGGCTTAGCCTAAATCAATTGAACATGGCTGATAATTGTGACGGAGCAAGACTTAATGGAATCTTTGCTAATTCGATTCTTCAATTTGCATTCATTTTAAGTATGAGAGTGGATTAATTTGTGAAGATCAAAGTGGGATCCTGTTTTATTTACTTTTGTAGATATCGAATGGTATTTATGATTGATTTATGTAACGCCAAAGACGTTACATAAAACTGGCAGCGCTCCGCGGTTTTACCCGTGCAGTTCCCGTTCCTGTGAGAATATTGATATAAAATATAGCCTATGTTACTCAGGGTGAATGAAGCTTTCTAAAGGTGAAAGAATTTTTGAAATCGGTCCAGTAGTTTTTGAGTTTATTTGTTACATACAAAAATGTAAAAATACAAATCTTTACTCTTTATAATATTAGAATAGATGTGCATCGATCGCTGTTATAAAATATCGCATGCAAAGAGGCTATGATAATAACACATAGGCAGCCAGCCAGCCGTATCAGTCTGTTACCGACGTACAGCATACTTCTACTTATACAAAGAAGGCATCCATTTTCATGATTATTCAAGGCGTGTTGGCGATTTAAGACTTTCCAGGTTTCCTCACGAGGTTTCCTCCACCGACGCCAGTGATGGAGAAGAAGTTCTATGTCAGTGATTTGACTTAAATTAAACTTTTATAAATTGAAGAAACCACAAATTACTTTTAGTCAATAAAAAAACGTGAGGTCTAGTGGTTACACTGTACCATATCACACAAAAAAATTAAACCACATAATATGGACGAAATTGATTATTTGGTAATCAAATAAACAAACGCAAAATTATCAATACAAAATCAATTACCAAAAAAGCGTACTACTAATAGCAGAAAATGAGGCCATAGAAGACGTCGTAAACAAAACATGAATGTTTATTCACTGCACAATACAAAATAAAACAATACCAAAATCAACCACCCGTCAGCTCATCTTCACACAGTAACCCGAAAGCGCCTCTCTTGACTTTAAAACAAAAACCATCTAATTTTCTCTGAGCAGTAAACCCATAAATCCACAATGGCGCCCTGAATCCGCGATAGAAGAAACTGTAATGCGTTAACGTTCCGACAACAAAGAGGCATTCAAAACGATCTCCGTCTTAGTTAAGAGGCCGACACTCGAAACGCGTTCGTCAATGCACACTCGAGTTATTGCTTTCGAAACGAGCGCTTCCCTTAACTCCTACCAGAACACGCTATTATTCCTGCAATCTAAATAATTCATAACCAAAATTCGTCATACATTGCTACTGCGCTTCTGATACCGAAAATGTACTCGTTTTTAGATCCAGCGTTGGATGTTGTATATAGCGAGATTGTCGTGTTAAATGAAGCGTGCGGATCCCCCGATGGTCGGGCATCGTGAGAGGTGCACGGTGTAAGTGCAGGGATGCATTATGCAGTCGGCGAGTCGATGGAATTACTGCAGCCGGGGCATTGCGAGCATCATCGTAAACTTAGTTCAGGTTCCCTAATGTTTAGAGATGGTTTAACCGACTGTTAGCAACTTTGACAGCGGGTTTAACTCGAATTGTGGAGGTTTAGGCTATATTGATTGTAGTGCCTAAATACGGATTGTAGTTTGGATTAGAATAGTTGTTCCATACTGCCAAATGCTGCCAAGTTTATTTTGTGTGATGTTCATGCAAGAACAGCGAATGTTTGAGTAAGTTTTAACATAAAATTTTGCTCAAAATTTCACGAGGCAGTACAACATTGAACATTTTTTATTTATGCAGATGATATGAAGCTTTTCTTTCAAACGAACTTCATCGTGATTATATAAAAACACAATATTACGTAACGTAAATACAAGATTATTCTTTTTTAATTTTTTTTGCCGTTGGATATGTCTGCGTCGCAATTGCAAATTGCAATAAAACGTCGCTATTCAGATCTACAGAATATCCTTTTAAAATGCATGTCTTACAATGTCGACTACTTATTTCCTTGAATTGCAATAATGCACAAAGTCTTATTGAATGGCTGGCCATTACTTCTCAATGGCGTTTACAATCTCCGCGGGAAAATGAACAGCTGACACTTGTACTTCTTTTGTTTTTAGTTGGAACATGCAAATGTGGCCGTGTTGCTTACTTGGTTATTAGCATTTTTCCAGAATATTCTAACTTTACCAATATTTGTTGACAAAATAATCTCTCTTAAGCCGAAACTTTTTCAAAATTCTTATGCATGAATAAGCGCGGCGTTTGTGGAGCATACGGGTCTGGTTTCGATTCCGAGGACACGAAATTTTATTGGGTTTTTCATCAGAAATTTCTTGGTAAGATCCAGGTTTGTGGTAAATGGTCGTGTAATGTAAGCACATAGCTGCCGAAATGAGGGTGTACTTTAAAGATTCGCATCTCAGAATAAAATATAGTATTTATTCAGCGCGGCAACACAACCGCAAAATCATACATTACAGAAAGGAAAAAACTCAGTCCACCTTTTACTATGTTATTCTAGTAGGTTTAAAACCTTTTACAGCTTCTTTTGGCATCTAAACCTGAACCAGTAACCAGCTGCATAACCCCTAACGCGGCCCATTCTGTTAATCCATCAGCGCCATGTTTCAAGCTCATTAAGCATTAAATTTAAACGCTGCTGCTCCAGCATACATCACGGCTGTTTCGGCTGATGCGTTGCACCAATACTGCTTACTCGCTTGCGATAACTGGACGCGATACTTACAAAGAGGATGGTGTACATTGCGCGCTGGATTTGGTGAGAATAAGGTGGGAAGTATGTGTTGCAAGTTTGAGCCAGTATGTGGGTCAAAAATTAGTTTTACATAACAGTGTGTTTGTAAAATGGTGTTATTAGATTAAGATACTGTGACTTAGGAGGGATAAGCTAACAGTTAGAAAACGGAGGTATCCTGTTGCATTCACCAATATATCGTGGAATTAGTGTGATCATCAAAACGTGTTTTTTCTCAATATTTATCTTGTAATGTGTCAGTCAAAGAACTGCTCAGACTTTTCTTAACATATTGATGTCGAGTACTTGTAGCTTGAATACTTAAAAAAATATTTAAATGATTCCGAATGATCAGTGCCAAGATTTATTTTGAAATTCTCTCCAAATTTTTGGTTAACAGGTTTATCAAAGTTAAAGTCACCATGCAAGTCGAAAGTTACCACTGTTGAAACATAAAAACCACAAATATCTTTATCACATAAGTACAAAGCAGCAACGCATCACGAACTTCTCTCGATAGGGCCGCTCGTATCTCTCAGTAGCGGCTTCAGGTAATGCCAGTGATTCATAGCGCGGTGGACGCTACGCTCGCTACTCATCAATATCGGAAAACGGCGCGTTTGATACCCACTGCCGGCGCCGTTTGTACCCACCGCCGGCGCCGTTATTACACGATGTAGTACGCCGATGACGATTCGATGCGATCGAGGTAATCTTTTGTTAAATGGTGGCTTATTGCTTAATCTGTGGGAGGGGGAGGAGAAAGTCGGAATGGATTGTCGAAAATGATATGATTGGGCGCACTCTAATATCACTCACGAGCTATTCTCTGCTACGAATTGCTAGGTTGCTACGATTGCTACGATTTCGAAATTATGAATTTGAGTTGACGATGGTGATTTGCACCAACTGTTAGTAGTTTAAGCGTACCGTTTAAATATTTAGTAGTTTTAATTTCACTACAACACGTTATCTTTAAGTTCTAGGTGCCTGTGCAAATGTACATATTTCCAATCAAAAATATTGTGGAATGAAAATTCTGAAATCATTAAATCATCATTTCAGACGTTACTTGTTTATTGTTATTAATTATATTGTTATTCATATATATTCTTAAAAAAACCTACTGTGGGACCACGATTGTTACACGCGAACGATAATCATCACTAGCCTTTTTTAATAAATTCCATTCGTTAATATAGGATAACATTAATGTCGCAGTATCGTGTGAATTCAGTTCGTCGTGAATATGGTCAGACTAACCTGATTAGGGAGCGCTAAAATTTGATAATTACGGCCTGCTTCATATGATTTGGATTCGCGACTAAATTGCTATCTGGTTAATTTTCCATTACACATATTTAGAGCTAAGATTTGTGTAAGATGGTACTTACTTTGTATGAAACAGAAACTTTTATTAACTCTGTCAAAAACCTGGTCTCAGTAATGATTAGAAATAATACTAAATCAGGCTTGAAGATGATGGTATATTACCATTAACCAGATAGCAATTTAGTCGCGAATCCAAATCATACGAGGCAGGCCGTAATTATATATATAACTTCTAGCTTCTGGTTGGGTTACAGGGACAGCGGGTACCTCTCGACCCTCTCCAGCTCTGGTTCAATAGATCACCTCCTTCTGCGAAGGCGAAGCAGTAATGCAAGAGAAGAAGGAGACGGGACGCGTGAAGGAGAGGTAAACCTTCTTAGGTAAACCTCTTGCCTCAGACACCGCAACAGAAGAAGACGTCCCGGGCGTCGGAATTCGCCAGGTAGTTTCCTGGATACTGTAGGCGCGGGCCTGCGGATGGCAAGAAATCGGAGACTCGCTGTCCAATAAGGAGCAGGTCACGATCGACGCGCGTTGCGTTCCACGCGCACCTGAAAGAGATGTCAGCATAGAAGACGGAGCCCGCTTGGCCCATAATAATCTGCCAGGGTTGCAGAATTTGTTCAAAAGAGTCAACGTGGCCCTGGAACGCAAAGGGCATTTGAAGGTACACAGATGGAATTCATTAAGGAACCATAACCACCAGAAAAAAAAGCAAAAAATCAAAAACAAAAACTGACTGAAAATTTGATGATTTTCCATCCACTAAAAAAGAAACTAGCTCGATGGATGCTATCTCAAGCAGTGCTCATCCGTCAGCACGATGGTAATTAAGTAATAAGCTAATATCTGCAACAACTCCAAAACCTTGAATAAATAGACAAACTAATTGGTCTATTTATAAAACGTTTTCATCTGCAACATTCCCTCTATCAGGCTCCGGTCCAGTTTACCTATGCAGTAAAGGGAAAACATACTGTTTGCGGTGGTAAAATAACAACGTGTAAGCGTTTGATACGAGATCGTTACTGCCGGAATGTCGCAGTATACCTATGTGCTGAGCAAAAGAGCTGAGATACAAATGTTCAACGTTGGATACATCAAGAAATATTTGATACCTTTTACGTATTTTTTATAAGCTTTGAGCAGAGTGTACAATATATACAAAAAGGGTAATTTTCGTATACAACATGTATCAAAAATAGAATAATAACAATAATGAGTAATTTGGCTGTCATTGTGCCGATTGTTGTTACGACCAATGGCCTGATGGTCAAAACCTTCGACGACCATCTGTCGAAGCTGGCGTTACACGGTTGGATAAAGGGAATATACAGAAGTCAGTACTCCTCGATCTGACTCGTATTGTGAAGAGGTTCCTTTCTCTGGAGCCCTAACCACCGGTAGCTTGGACCCTGCTCCCGACACCGGCAGACCTCTGCTTTTTATATTTTTAAATTATATTTTATTGTTATGAAATATTTGAAATGTAAATCTGTATGTATAGTAAAATAAAAAAAGGAAATATTGAGTAATAGAAAATCATTACGAACAACATTTTTGCTGTGGGCGCAAGACACACAACAAAAAAATCAACTTCACATAACTCGACCAATTGTACTGCACAGCTGTTTTATTTTCCACGATTTAGGTTTGTTCTCTAGTAAAACTTGATCATAATTATAATTTTCAGGCCCCAAGTTTGCTATTTTTATAAATTTGTCATTCCAACACGATCCCATTTTCATTTTGCTAAAAGTTCGTAATCTGAAAATGAAAATTATCTCGTAATACTTTTTGATAACCGAGCTTTTAAAAGCAATAACTGCACAGTGACGTTCTAAAGGTAGGTCATTGACCAAAGGAACTGTCAAAATTTTAGCAGATTACCGCATACGTCTGTCGTTAATTTGTCATTATGTACGAGATTACCATTCCATGCCATTTCTTCCAATGGAGTGTCAGTGGTTGGTATTGGAAGGTCGTAATGACGCTTTTGTATTTGTAGATTACCAAACTTGTCAAAATCAGCCGTTATGAAATCAATTATAGACCATTCTGACACAATAGTAATAGCAGACTTGAGGCCCTGGTACTGGTTGCGGAATTTGTTCGAAAGAGTTACCGAGGCCCTGGAACGCAAAGGGCACATGGAGGAGCACGGGTGGGTTTTAGTCAGTAAAAGTCTGACACTCCCTACCGCTCCACCCAGGGCGGGAGGGGTCATTTGACGATTTCCCATTCCCCAAAAAAAAAAAAAAAAAGGCCCTGGTATTGCGGTTATTGTGTTACACGTTGTATAAGAGACACACTATGCTCAAGGTTAGTTCTACAATATAAGAATTTACTGTGTATAATCATAATCATAATCATAATCAGCCTTTTAACGTTCCCACTGCTGGGACACAGGCCTCCTCTCTAGGAGAGGGAATGGGCCGTAATCCACCACGCTGGCCCAGTGCGGGTTGGTGAATGTCACATGTCTTCGAATTTTTGGTTCTAGGACATGCCGGTTTCCTCACGATGTTTTCCTTCACCGCTTTGAGAGCAGTGGTGAAGAAATGAATTACACAAAGTAATGCGCCTGACTGGGTTTGAACCCGCAACCTACGATTCGTAAGTTGGGGCCGTTACCACTCGGCCACCACTGCTCTCTTTTACTCTCTTTTACTGTGTAATAGGTATCAAATATTCCTTGATTTGTCCAATGTTGAACATTTTTATCTCCACTCGTTTGCATAGCACATATTTCTTTTCAGGCATTGCATATTCCGCATCGCGAACTACCGAAACCACCTCTCCTGACATGTTGAAAAGTTTTTCACATTAACTGCCAATGACAACACGGTTGCCGTAGTGGTTGAGCGATTGGCTGCTGCGCTGCGGGTATAGGGTTCGACTCCCACACAGAATAAATATTCGTATAGCCTACAGATTCTCGTAGTTGTTCCGAGTCTGGCTGTTTGTGTATACTCGTATGTGATTGTTTTTAAAAACGCACCCACGATACAGAAGAAATTTCTAGTGCGGGACAACGTTTCATAAGAACTTTTAAAAAAACTGAGATGATATCGCGATTTGAATTAAAACGGTTTTTGAATATAAAAAAATTGTTATCTTTGGATAACTCTAAAGTAACAATTAATCATGCAATTTAAGCTTCTTCCAAACAACCTCATTTATACCATTATTTGTGTATCAAACTAATTTTCTGTTACTACACTAACGAGAATGTAATTCAGTTGGGTCATTGCGCATGCTCGCAGCAGTTAACCTGTGCTGATCTTCGGGCACCCCTGACCTGCTCGTTGGCTCATTGTTGGCCCGACTTAGTCTGTCAGCACGGGGATATAGATGGCATTGATAAATGTATAATTTGGTATCTACATAATCACAGACGTGTGAATGTCTTCGAAAAAACCCGAAAAGACGCTCAATGTCGTCTTCGAGATTTAATACGGAATCAGACTGTAGAATCTATGTATATTCGTGGGACCATAGACTAAAACCCAGTTTTTCGAACTATGAGTTTTTAACAGCTGTTTTAGCCAGCATCACCTGATTTCCGTTTCCATTTACATGTTGAATACTCGTACATCACTGTTTGATTAATGATTGTGCTCAGAGATGAAGGGGTTTTGGAATGCCCAGAAAAAGATAGCAATTATGGCGGGACCAACATAATTAGATCTATACTAATTTTATAAAGAGGTAACGTTTGTGAGGTTGTAATTTTGTGACGTTGTAAGGCGTATCTCTGGATCTACTGAACCGATTTTCAAAATTATTTCACCAATAGAAAGCTACGTTATTGTGAAATGTCATAGACTATTTTATCCCCGTATTGGGGTGAAACCGCGGGATGCTGCTAGTCTGATATAAAATAGAAAGTATCGGCCCTGGCTGGGGGCCTTAAATTCATTTGAGGCCACCACAGGAACAATCGGTTAAGTAGTAACCAGCCTTAGTATGCTGAACTGCGAAGGGTCCATTAAAAAAAAAAGGAAAGTATCGGAGACATTAGAAAAAGTGGCATTTATAATAAGCGCTAAAGTAAAAGTTCAAAAATAGACAAATGTAAACTACAATTCAAAGTTAAAAAACATATTTAAATATTCAACAGTGATAATTTTAGCAGACAGTATGGGGGAGTACTTACTTATAAAGAACAAACATAACTTGAACCAATTTTATTGACACAGTAACCGTTAATAACATAAATATGATTGGTTTCATTGCTGGAAATAGACTAACGCCTACGCTTAGGTTAAAATGAATATATACTTGGCAGACGAAACAATTATGTAATGTGTTATAATTGGCAAATCCTTGTAGCTAAACCTCGTAATTGCGACTTGAATGTGTTCACTGTTACTTAGGAGATAGTTCGGGTTCCGCTTTTGGGTACTGTTAGGCAAAGTGACATACATATGTACACCAGCAACGACTTTCAATCGATGATTACTGACTGGTTTCTGTGAAACTGCATCATTCCACAGCTGTATATAGACCAGTTTCGTACTTTTTTTTTTCTGAATGGGAATTATGAATTGACTTCACCCGCTTTGGACGGAGCGGCAGGGAGTGTCAGACTTATAATGACTAAAACCCATCCGTGTTCCTCCAAGTACTCATTGCGTTCCAGGGTCGCGGCGACTCTGTCGAACAATTTCCGCAAATGAAAGCTCTTCCGATTCAGGGACAACTGGACTACTGGTCGTCGATACAACCGACTGAGTCGAGTCATTTGTGGATCGAAAAACAACCTGAAATTTCAATGGCTTAGGTACGTTTTAGCTCTGATTTATTATTTTGTACCCACGACGGATCGGAGACAGTGTATGCGTTTGGGGTGAGAGGATGTTTGTTTATTTGTTTGTGCAAACCAATGTTCCCATTTATCTCCAGTACTACTAGTCCGATTTTCATGCGGTTTTCAGTGATTTGGATTTGAATTTGATTGGTGCATGTTCTTAGATAGGTGTTACGGTGCCAACTCAACAGGGGGCGCTGCAGTCAAGCATATTTGGGCAAACTTATGTTGCCATTTATCTTCAAAACTACTATTCCAATTTTGATGCTGTTTTCAGTGATGGTTTAAGGTTTGATTGATGCATGTTCTTTGATATATGTCACGGTGAAAACTCACGAGGGGGCGCTGCAGTAAACATATGTTTTTGCAAAAAAAAACTGAACATTTTGAAAAAAAAAAACCTACGACTGTCTGTAAGTCGGGGGTTATTATTATTTATTTAATTCTTTTTCAATTATGTTTTAAAAGCCGTGAGATTTTTTCAAAATTTTCAATTATGCCATTTTTCGTCAATCGCTATCGTTTTTTGAATGTCAGTGTGCCCTCTTGTAATTTTTATTTGAATGAAACTAGAGGAGAAAACGTCTTTAATCATTAATCACGTGATAAGCCCACAAACTAAGAGTTCGTGCAGATAATCATTACTCAGTATTAATGTAACTCTATTAGTCAATTTAAGTAGGTGTACGTACAGTGTACCTAGTTGTACAAGTTCAATATTAATCAAGTCGTCTCAATCATACTAAGTGATTTACTATCTAAAATCGTTAGATTAATCTCGCGCCAACTAATCCAGTCGCTTAATTACGCTCCTACAGAATGTAGAACTAGTCACGTATAGACTGGTCTCTAGAAGTTTGATAATAGTGCTCGTGAGGGTAGAGGATTTAATAAATTTTGAATTTTGAATTTGTTTAAAAGAGTCACCATGGCCCTGGAGCGCCAAGGGCACTAGGAGGAACACGTGTGGGTTTTACTCAGAATCTCTGACACTCC
This sequence comes from Hecatera dysodea, assembly GCA_905332915.2. Classification (NCBI taxonomy): domain Eukaryota; kingdom Metazoa; phylum Arthropoda; class Insecta; order Lepidoptera; family Noctuidae; genus Hecatera; species Hecatera dysodea. Next base: position 22,776,518 of record HG995291.1, read on the forward strand.
CTTCCGCTCCACCCAGAGCGGGAGAAGTCATTTGATGATTTCCCATCCAAAAAAAAAATAATAGGAACACGAGTGGGTTTTAGTCAGTAAGAGTCTGACAGTCCCTTCCGCTCCGCCCAGAGCGGGAGAAGTCATTTGATGATTTCCCATAAAAAAATGCTGTTATTGGTATACAAATAACAGCATTTTTTTTGGCAGTCATTACGGTTTTTCAGATACCAGAAAATCTGATAACAGTCTTGGTAAAAAGTACCCTGTCACCCATTTATTGGGTTGTGGAGATCTGGTAAGCAGTCACTCCACGTTAAATACTGATATTCAGCTTAACCCGGTTTGACTGGAAGCCGACACCAATATAGTTGAGAAATGATGTACGTATGAATGAGGTGAAATTGTCATCATCATCATCATTATATCAGCCAAAAGACGTCCACTCCTGGACATAAATGAATCACTTAGGTGAGGGGCCGTACCACGAAGTGCCAATGCTATCATGATTCAGTGTGAAAAAGGGATAGTGCTATTCGTCTTTTATAACTCCATCTCTCTCTGACACAGGAAACATGATGGATTTAAGACGTCATGGTAGGGCTGCTGGTCTCTCCCAAGAGTCATCATAACAACCGGTCCTGTGCATCTTGAATCGACGGTGACATTGTAGTTGTATTATAATTAGTTTTTATCTTAGTCCACGTTGTCACTTTCAAGCAGTTCGCGTGTAAGTTGCTTTACATTGTGGGCTTCTCAGGTGTAATGAAATCAACCGCTCAAGCGTGCCTCGCAATGCACGTTAAACTTGTATAGAAGTTGCTTGCACAACAGATGAATCCGCTTGTAATGACATCTAAGAGAAGTGAAAAATACGTCTTAATAAGCAGGCGTCATAAAAAGTCAAACTCAAACTCAAAACTCAAAGCATTTATTTCAATTAAACCCTTTACAGGCACTTTTGAATTGTCAAGTCGAAAGAAGTGAAACTATCTGCACGTTCCAAAGCGTAGATCTCTATGGAGAAGAACGTGCAAGAAACTCCACGGACACTCTTTTAAATCATGTTCTGTATAACATTACGTTTAATACATCCTTTGGTGCTTCTATATGTGAAGACAATGCAAAGAAAAAAAAAGGAAACCACAAAACAATTCAAAGTATAAAGATTAAAACAAATCAGTGGCAGTTAAGAGGTGACCAGTCTCAACCGACGGCGCCCGTTCACGAACATGAGGCGCGTATCGGCACCGTTTAGCTCAACCATTTTGAAGGGAACCGAACGATCCAACACACGCGCCACCATCAGCGAGACATTTGAGCGAGCATGACATGCTCTCAACTGCCATTTTAGTTCAAATCACAAAGTAAACTTTAAGGTATCAAATGTAAATGGCTCCATGGTACTCACATTTACAATATTTGAAAATAAAATGCTTCTACAGTATACAAAACTATGGTTTACATTAAACCAAGCAAATACAAGTAAAAAAAAAAGATAAATTATTTATTCTCAAAATAATATAATAAAAAAAGAAGAATAAATAAATGAGACAAAAAAAGGGCGAGCATCTCTTCCAAATATATAATCCTAACTTGTTAACCCAAGTGGTTGAGGCTGTGGAGCAGGACCGGCATTTAGCCAAGCATTTTTATCAAGGATATAATCTTCCAGTTTATAATATGCTTGCCTACATAGTGTGCGTTTTATGCATGTTTTAAATTTTCTCTCATTCAATTGAAGAATATCGACTGGTATTTTGTTATAAAATTTTATGCAATACCCCATAAAAGAAGTGTGTACTTTAGCCAATCTAAACCTAGGTTGATCTAATTTGTTTCTATTTCTGGTATTAAAATTATGCCTGTCGCTGATCTTATTAAACATATGAAGATTTTTCCGAACATACATAATGTTTTCATATATGTATTGACAAGGTACCGTCATGATGTTAATTTCCTTAAACAGTTCCCTTAGAGAATCGCGCTGGCGGAGATTGTAAATGGCTCTTATTGCTCTTTTCTGCAGAATAAAAATAGACTCTATGTCTGCAGCCCATCCCCATAGCAAAATACCGTAAGACAAGATACTATGAAAGTAACTAAAATAGACCAGTCTCGCGGTATCTACATTAGTAAGTTGACGGATTTTTCTGACAGCATATGCTGCTGAACTTAGCCGTCCTGCAAGTGATGCTAAATGAGGACCCCATTGTAGCCTTGAGTCGAGCGTTATCCCCAGGAAAACTGTGCTTTCGACGAATTCTAGTTTCTCTTTATTCAATACTATTTCCTCAATACTACTTTTAACATTCGGTAAAACAAATCTAATACATTTAGTTTTTTTCTCATTTAATACTAAATTATTAGCAGTAAACCAATTTTGGACCTGTTGTAGGGAGTCATTCACTTCGTCAAGATTTGCGGAACGTCTATTTATCTTAAAAATTAAGGACGTATCATCAGCAAATAACACCATTTGTGATTTTTTTTTTCAAAAGATTGGGTAGATCATTAATGTACACTAAAAAGAGGAAAGGACCCAGTATTGAGCCTTGTGGTACCCCCTTTTTGACTCCTAAACCACATGAATTTACACCGTTTATTTGAACTTGCTGCTGTCTGTCATTTAAATAAGACTTTACTAAACTGAGTGCAAGTTTACAAAGTCCGTAATGTTCTAGTTTTAAGAGCAAGGTTTCGTGATTAACACAATCAAATGCCTTGGAGAGGTCACAAAAGATTCCTATGGCATCTTAGGCCTCTTCCCACGCTGCAAATATATGTTTTAGTAAGGTGACACCAGCGTCAGTCGTACAACGTCCTCTGGTGAAACCATACTTATGATCGTGTAAGATTTTATTGGTGTTGAAATGAATGAGCATCTGATTGAGCATCACCTTTTAGAAGACCTTGCTGAAAACCGGCAACACGGATACAGGTCTATAATTATTGGTGTCTTTACTATCGCCGGACTTAAAAAGTGGTATAACCTTACTGTATTTCATTATATCCGGAAAGACACCTTGGTCCACACATAAATTAAATATTAAAGCCAAGTATGGTGCTGTGGTTTCAATTATGGATGTGCACACTTTGACGGACATACCCTATGGGGTATGTCCGTCAAAGTGTGCACAAAGCGTGCGTCAAAGTGTGGGTCTTCGGTCAATTTGATTTTAATTTGCCGGAAGGCCTTTATAACTGTCATAGGGTTGATATGTTTGAATTGGAATTCAACCGGGCAGTCTGGAACGTTTGCTCTTAATAAAGCAATTGAGACCTCGGGTGACGAGTCTAAAGCTTCAGTGGTCTTACATGGTATGTTAGTAAAGAAATACACAAATTCTCCAATAAAAAATCAGTGTTCCGTACTTTATTTCTATTAGTTTCATTATTGATAACTTTCCAAACTGTCTTTATTTTATTATCAGCCCATTTGATCTTGTTGCTAATGTACAGGGCTTTAGCTACCTTGCAAGTGTTTCTAAAAACTTTTGAATATTTGTTTACGTACTTATTAAATGATTCAGTGTTAATGAAAGGCTTAAGGCCATATAGTTCATATAGTCTTTCCCTGCTTATCCTAATACCTTTAGTCGCCCAGTCACTGAAAATAAACTTAGGGAAAGTGTCTTTTGACTTCTTTTCAAATGTTGTATTGAATTCTTTTAATACCACTGAAAAGAAATTATCGTAAAATTTATTTGCATCTTTAATGTCATGGCCTAGATCATTTAACTTATTTTGTAAAATACAATTGAATTTCTCTAATTTGCCAGTTGTAATTGGCCTATATTGTATTTGAATTTTTTGTAAGACAGCTTTAAACTTAAAGGTTACCAATTGTCCACTATGGTCAGACGGTAGATAATTAACTATGGCTTTATCTAGATAATCACAATCGCAGAATACATTATCGATACAAGTTGAAGAAGTTGGTGTTATCCTAGTTGGTTCTGTAAAAACATTAGATAGAGAAGTGTAGGAATTAAATGTATTAAATTTACTTTACCTAATGTTAGAAGCAACGAATGTGACATTGTATTGAATGGACAAAAACTGGAATATGTTGATCAGACGGTTTTCCTAGGAATCACTTTAGACGAGAAATTGCAATGGGGACCTCACATAATATCTCTTGCGGGGCGGCTTAGCTCAGCCGCTTATGCTATTAGAATGATAAGACAGTTAACAGATGTAGAAACCGCGCGTTTGGTCTATTTTAGTTATTTTCATAGCATTATGTCGTACGGTATTCTGCTGTGGGGTCGGGCTGCTGATATGGAATCCATATTTATTTTGCAAAAGCGTGCTATCAGAGCCATTTATAAGCTTGGTCGCCGCGATTCTCTTAGGGAACTTTTTAAAAAGATTAATATTATGACAGTCCCTTGTCAATTCATATATGAAAATATTATGTATGTGAGGAAAAATCGACATATGTTTAGCAAAATTAGTGATACACATAATTTTAATACTAGAAATAGAAATAAATTAGATCAACCATTATATAGATTAGCTAAAGTATGTACATCTTTCATGGGGTACAGTGTTAAATGTTACAACAAAATACCTTGTGACATATTAGAATTAAATGAAAAGAAATTTAAAACCTATGTTAAAAGCACGCTTTGTAAACAAGCATACTACAAGCTAGATGATTATATTCAAGATAAGAATGCTTGGAAACATGCTGGTCCTGCTCCATAGGACAATATTGGGTGTAGTAGACAAAGCCAAATTTGTCGGCCTGTATGTGTGATCTATCTGCTATGTATACAGGTGTAGTTACTGATCTTTTATAGTTAATTTAACACACACTGATTCATTGTTGGTAATTGTATAAAACAAGCTTAAGGATTTAAAAAAATTGTAAATATGTGAGTACTATGTCCCTGACTAGCAAATTTATTAATTTTACCTCTGCTGTTGTTTCTTTGGTGTACCTGTTAATAGTATAGTACTTAGTTTTATTCGGGTGCATCGTCCTCACATATAACCAATTGGCTAATGTATACAAAATATTGTAAAACTTATACATATTTGAAAAGAGTAACTATGGAGTTTCTTGTCCGTTCTTCTCCATAAGAATCTACTTTTTGCGAATGGACAACTAGAGTCACTATATTTTTATTTTCAAATGTTTTGACGTTCAAAAGTGCCGTTAATGGTCTAGTTGAAATAAATGAATTGACTTTGACTTTGACTTTGACTTTGACTTTAAACAAATTCTCGTCTTTGTTAGGTATTTCAAAAACACAAAAAAAGTAAGTTGATAGTTCAAGATCAATAAAAAAAAACAAACAAGTCAGAATCACTTTAGGTAATACATAATTTCTGAAAAAAAAAAAAAAATTATGTGTATACTCGTACTTTTTTAAAGAATTTAATATAAAAACCAACTTTATCTCTGCTCCACTTCATATTAAGCGAATAAACGAATTTCATTGTATAAATAGCTCGACTCGATAAATATTGTTCTTTGTTTTTGTCTTAAATTCTCATCACGGATATTCCTGACTTCTTTGGCCTTGAAAACCAACTTTGAACGTCATATTTTTCTATCCGTACACCCTAACATAAAATTTACAAACCAACTTTATTTAAATTATAATAATTATTCTGAACAATAATTAACAAGACATCCAAACGTTGAGAGTCTATTAGCCTCCAAGTCTACGCGAATATCAATCAAGTTCAGTACCCATACGATAGAAACGGTAAATACATAATTATAGTTTTCAAATAACGCCACTGAGCTATCAAATACATAGACGATAGAAGACTTACTTTACTATGTATTAGGTATTATGTGCCGTCTTCAAAATTGGTTCGTCATCTGAAATAGGAACTGAAAGGAATACGAGCAATAAGTGTTTTTGTTTACTATTGATAGGCACGCGTTTGACCACTATCTCACCTGATGGTAAGCGACGATGTGGTCGGAGATGAAGCACGCTTGTCTAGAAGTAACCAATTCCCTCTTGACGTAAATACTCCCAGGTTGTAGTTATCAGGAAACACAGACTCCGGCAGGGAATTGTACTCCTTAGCTGTACGCACAATGAGTGTGTTCTCAAAACGTTTTTTTTGGGCATGTGGGCGGGATGTCCACCATGTAACGGTGGCGCATTGCCGTCTGTCTTGTGGTCTGATGATGGAACGGGCTTGGCGGAATTAAACTATGCAATTCCGTAGCACACTCCCCAAAATGCAACCGATAGAAAACCAACAGGATAGCAACCCAGCGTCGATGCTCAAGACTGGAATTTCGATTCAACGAACCAATCATAGCCGATGATCCTCTTGGCCCGTGTCTCATTTAATACTGATGGTATTGTTGCCATCGGGTGGAATCTGGTTGAGGCGTAAACAGGAACGTGGAGATTAGCAGTGGAAAAGAGTAGGCTAAGTCCAGCAGCGGGTGAAGTCAGGCTGTGAACGGTGATGATGATGATGAAGTACATATGTAAGATTAATCATGTCATGAGTGAGCTTTCCAAAAAGCCCTGAACAGTGTAACTGATTCCTGCCAGTAAGTGAGCCTTTTCATTCTTCGGTACATTTCCACAAGATTATTAACCAAAGATGAACGTAAAGTATTATGTTTTGTATTTCAAGTTACCCAAACACAGTCTAATTGCACATGATCCCATCGAATCATAGATGTAGTCACGTCAAAACATTCAGCACGCCAACAAAAAACAAAACATTAAAAACTAGTGACATTTTCGAAACATCAAAAAATATTCGCGCGACACGAAAGTGGTTCCGTAGTTTAGAGCCCCATCGGCGTTCTGGCGGCGCACAACAAAAACCTTTCTAAAACACAATGGCCTCCGTTGTGACCGCCGATTGGCAATATTATTGAATTTTAGTGGGGAATTGAATTCGTTCAGCGCCCCGTCCCGCGCCCCGCGTGTTGGTGTGTTCAGCTTATGTGGAGATACTTGTGTGCACCATAGTACCGGGCCCACTGGGTGTTTGCAACATGTTGAGGTTTTTCTCAAAACCTTTTCTTTTCTTTATTTTTTTTAAAATCTTTTACACAATATAGTTACAGATTAATAGCCACAAGTAATTTTAAATAAAATAATTATGTTAGTATCCAACAAATAACTATGTGTTTAACTAAATTATCAATATTTCAGGACGTATGGTAAATTTATTTTAAACCTACAATTATGTATGATTAGCGACTTTCCTGAGCTAGGTTTATAAAACCTGTGTTTCAGGTCATCACTTAACAAGACTAATCATTTATGGTGCATGAATACAAAAATTAAAGAATAACAACTTACGAATTAAACCTTACAATTATACTAGAACTTCCAATAGCTTCTCTGTGTCTGTGTAATTGAGTCTGAATAGATACTCTGATATCAATTTTCTACATTTAATGTAATTTACGCTATATATATCTAACAATTTGTTTAGCTTATTGTATAAAAAAGGTCCTAAAAATACGTAAAATCTATGAGCAAATGCATGTCTTGTCTGTGGTTTTATGCAAACCAAATCTTTCCTCCTCCTGGTTGAAGATACTGGGTCAAAAGGAAGCTCAGAGTGCTGATGAAGTATGATGTGCATTATAAATAGTTGACGTACTGTTAGTATTTTGCATGCTGTGTATAACTCGTGAGTGGGAAATCTAAAAGGTCGGAAGGTTGCAACCTTTAGTATTGCTCTTTGAGCACGTTCTAGAGGAAGTAAGATAGTCTTTGCAGCACCACCCCATGAAGTAATACAGTACGTAAGTACAGATTGACACAGAGCCAAATATACTTGTTTAATTAACTTATAGTCGGCTATGTGACGTAGGTGTTTAAAAATATATATTAATTTACGCACTCTTGTGCACAGCAGCTCAATATGTTTACGGAAATTTAGATTTGTGTCAATCGTAACACCTAGGTATTTTATGTAGTCAGCTTTAACTAAACTAGGGCAAGTACAAGCAATGTCAGCATGCTTGCAATTGTGTGCGAATATATTAAGGTTAGTAAGCGGTAAATTAATGTTTCTCATTGAGAATAAAATGTATTTAGTTTTATCTATATTTAATGTTAGAAGATTTTGATGAAGCCAATTAGATACAATATTAAATCCGTTTTGGGCATGTTCATACGCTTCACCTCGAGACTCAGCAGAAAACAACAGAGCCGTGTCATCCGCATATGATAATATTAGCCCATGACGAAGGTCTAAACTACATAGGTCATTAATGTAAATTAAAAATAATGTGGGCCCTAAGATACTACCTTGAGGTATTCCGAAACAACTATTTTCCATGTCAGAACTTGTGTGCTGCCCTATTTTAACACATTGTTGACGGTCTCTAAGATAATCGGAGAATAATAGAAGTTGCTCCCCTCTTATCCCAAGTTTTTCAAGCTTGTGCAGTAAAATAGAACAAGAAACTGTGTCGAAGGCTTTGGCGAGGTCCAGAAAGATCCCAATAATGTGCATGCCCTTATCTAGTTTCGTACTAATGTACTCAGACAGCTTGTGAACTGCTTGGTTAGTTGATCTGTTAGGTCTAAACCCAAACTGATTATTGGAAAGCAATTTGTTAGTTTCAAGATAGTCTATTAATCTGCTATTTATAATTTTTTCTAAGATTTTTGAGAGTCCTGTTAGTACTGAAATGGGTCTATAATTATTAACACAGTTCTTATCTCCCGCTTTGAAAACTGGCGTAACTACTGCTTTTTTAAGCAGTTTGGGGAATATACCGTTAGATAAGCAGGACTGAAAAATATGGGTTAATGGAGGAGCAAGAAGGTGTTTAAACATTTTCAGTATATTATTAGAAATGTTATCCCATCCCACAGCGCAGTTATCCTTTAACCCTGTTATTATTCTTAAAATTTCATTGGCATCAGTGTCTAATAAAACAAAAGATTTAGATGTTTTCGTAAGGGTATTCGCAGCCGATATTTGGTGGGGGGGATTATTATGGTTCAAGAATTTTTTAGCCAAGTTTTTGCCAACGTTAACAAAAAAACTGTTTACTTTATTCACGGCTTCTACTGGGTTTAAGTCTGTTGACAGTAATTCGAATGGGGGTTCAGGATTTTTTGATCGAAAAGTATTTGTTTTAATAAATTTCCAAATAAGTTTACTGTTTTTGCCTGCCTTCTGTAATTCGTTCTTCTCATATTTATTTTTAATTTTTTTTAAAAGATTATTGCAAAAGTTTCTATACCTTTTGTATGACACAGAAAGTATTTCATTGTCAGGTGCAAGTTTCGACTTTTGGTGTAGTTTATCCCGATGTCGTATACACCGAACGAGACCAGGAGTGATCCACGGTTTGATAGAGCTATACCGTCTAGGCATCATTTTGGTAATTGTGTTTTTGCTTATTGCATGTTGCATCGAATGTATGAAATACTGTAAAGAAATATTTGCATCGTTAGTTTTGTAAACAGGGTCAAAGTCGATACCGCGAATGTCACGTTCAAGATTAGTCATATTAATTTTTGTACAGCTTCGCATGCAGTTTAATCTAGGTGAAGATTTTTGTATTGTTAGTAAAATAGCTTGATGATCCGTAAGCGAAGAATTAGTAACCAATGTTTTGTTAGGGTGTTTTGTTTTTATGATGAAATGATCTAAACATGACCCGCTTTGGTGCGTGGGATAGTAATGAGTTGGTAAGAGACCATGAAATGAACAAATATTTAGGTAATTATGTACATGTGTATCAGATCTCCCGGGAACTATATTAATATTTATGTCACCCATTACTACAATATTCTTAAAAGCTGATAGATGTTTTAGATTTACATCAAGAAAATCCAAGAAGCTGTCAATGTTTTGAGACGGTGGCCTGTAAATGGCCATAATTACAGTATCCGGACAAATTTTAATGATTAAACAGTTACTATCTTGAACTTTGGGCTCTTCTACAAGTGCTTTTAAGTTATTTTTGAGGTAAACCACTACACCATCATTTTGGTTAATGTTTGAAGTTGTTTTATGAGTGCAGTAGCCGTCAAGGGATGGTAAATTGGTTGTCTGAGCAGACAGCCAACATTCAGTTAAGACAATAACATCACAGCTAATGGCAAGACTTTGTAATAGAACTTCAAACCCATCCATGTTGCGATTAATACTACGAATATTTTGTGAAAGCAGCGTAAGCGTATTTTCCCCAGAAGGAAGAAGGAGTTTACAGTCCTGTACATTACAAGTATTGGCTTCGGACACAGAAAATCCATCCAAATCAGCGATTAGCTGACTGGTCATTACTACTAGTAACTAAGTTAATAAAATATAAACTAACTCTAAGTACCTGTAACTAAGTGCTACTAAATAAACTTATCGTGGGCGCTCTTAGGCGCCGTCATAGTCTATTGAGTTGATGTAAGTAACCTCGGCGTATTTACGCGCCGGACAGTCTACGGCACCGGTCTGATGGTCACACTTCCTCTTGAAACGCTTGCACGTCGCACACTGAGCTGGAGAAGATTTTCTGCTACACTCCTTGTGGGAATGACCAGTCTCTAAACTTAAGTACTATGCCGTTAAATTAGTATACCTACCCTAGTATAACGGCATAAGTGATTTTGTTTGTTTGTTACACTCTAGGAAACAATCAATAATCGTTTCAGCCAGAAGCGATTTTGATGAAGACAAGAATTTCTGATAAATCCCATCTCTATATTAATAGAGAAGGGATTTATCAGGAATTCTCTGTCTATTGATCCTGAAGGTTTAGTCGCAGAATGTACCTTTCGCAAAATGCACTCCATACGCAAAACGTACCATTCTCAAAATGCACAATTCTCAAAATGCACCATTCTCAAAACGTACCATTCTCAAAATGCACAATTCTCAAAATGCACCATTCTCAAAACGTACCATTCTCAAAATGCACCATTCTCCAAATTTACCATTCTCAAAATGCACCAACTCAAAATGTACCTGTCTCAAAATGTACCCGTCTCAAAATGTACCATTCTCAAAATGTACCCGTCTCAAAATGTACCCGTCTCAAAATGTACCCGTCTCAAAATGTACCCGTCTCAAAATGTACCCGTCTCAAAATGTACCCGTCTCAAAATGTACCCGTCTCAAAATGTACCTGTCTCAAAATGTACCTGTCTCAAAATGTACCTGTCTCAAAATGTACCTGTCTCAAAATGTACCATTCTCAAACTGTACCATTCTCAAAATGCACCATTCTCAAAATGTACCATTCTAAAAATGTACGATTCTCAAAATGTACCTGTCTCAAGATGCAACTTTCTCATAATGCACCTTTTTCATTATACATCTTTAGCATAACGTACTATTTTCAACTGACTTCCAAAAAAGGAGGAGGTTCTCAATTGGACTGTATTTTTTTTGTGTGTTTTACATAGTCAGGATTGGTTGAAGTGAGCGTCGACCCTAATGCTACGCAGGTCTGCAGCCCTACCATGACGTCTTAAATCCATCATGATGTGTGTGAGGGAAAGGGATAGTGCTATTCGTCTTGTATAACTCCGTCTCTCTCTGACACAGAAATCGTGATGGATTTAAGACGTCATGGTAGGGCAGCTGATCTGATCTGAAATGATCACTGTTTTTTCCTTTTAAATAGTTCTATTTAGAAGATCGGATATGAATATTTGTGGTTAATGAGGTTCATTCATAATTCTGCATTGCTGTTGACAATTGCCTGAAAGATAAACTTTACACAGGTTTGCCCTGAGCTGTCTTGCTATTCAAATACATACATTTCCATCTTCTGTACTTAATGGGAACTAAATTTTCTTAGAAATTACTTATTGTATATCTATCTCTATTTAAATAGTAAATCTACTTATAAACGCTCGACTGCTGAATGTCAGTGTAATAAATTCTCCGTAATGCCTCAAAGTGGAGGTAGTTTGCGTCCTAATACGCAAGGCAGTCTCCTGAGGAATTAATGAGTACATGAGTTGCATGGAAACAGAGGAAAAAACACATTTAAAACTAAAAACTGAAATATGATTCAGACTATTTTTCCCGAGACATGTAGATCTACTAAAAGTTTACTATTGTATTATAGTGGATAGCTGTACCGCTGTACTATTAAAAAAAAAATGATCATACACGTAATCCAATTATTTATTTTTTATATAATAATAGTACCTATACAGATCGATCTTCAAGGTTAAGCAACGCTTGCCAAGGTTGGTCTGTGGATGGGGTGACCATCTAAATATACCGAGTTTCCTCCGTGCCTCGGAAAGCAAGTTAAGCCGTTGGTCCCGGCCCGGCTGTCATTTGTAGATCTTTGGCAGTCGTTACGAATTTTCAGCCAAAAAGCCAGAAAATCTGACAATCTTGTGGAGATCTGGTAGGCAGCCGCTCCACGTTAAATACTGGTATTCAGCTGAATCCGGTATGACTGGAAGCCGACCCCAATGTAGTTGGGAAAAGGCTAGGCAGATGAATAGTACCTATATAATATACATACATACAAGTATGTAAGGTTATTTTAACAACAGCTTGATAAAAATTTCGTGCATATTGATGAGAGAGAGAGAGAGAGAGAGAGAGATTATATGATGAGAAATAAAGGCTTAAACATTATAAATGCTATTTATTTAGGAAAAAGCTACTGCGTCATGCCTACAGTGTATTTTTTAAAGAATTGCGTCTCTCTAGCCAAACACAATAAATGTTTTATTTTCCCTTCACTACCAGGCACACAATTATATATTTAATATTTAAATATAAAAGATCAAGTCCGCTGCAGTTTTTTTTTGTTATAAACAGGCCAGCGAAGTGTATGCGGCGAGTGCGCGTGACAACAATGTGGAAGCGTGTTCGCACCAAAAAACTACGACGTGTTACTGTTCAGTGAGGACTAACACTAGCCGAATCCGAGGTAAAGGCCGAAACTGAGTGATAGGCCGAAACCGATTAATATACTAACTGTCGATGCAAAAGTAAATTTGTTTGTTATGCTTTCACGCCTAAGCCATAAATGGCCCATCTGAAGACGGTATTTGATTTTTTGCAAAAACTTATGCTGTCGCCAAAGTGAAGCCAACAAAAGAAAATATGATTTGATTGTTTTCAATTTGATCACAGCGTTTCAAATACATACCTTAATTAAAATAACAAATCTGCAATAGTTTAAAATGTAAAAATACATGAAAGAACTGATAAAACTTGAATACAACTTTGGGATCTTAACTTTAAAACCAGACTAGATCTAAGTTCTCGACGCCAGCTCTTTACTCTCAGCGTAAGTCGAAACCTAAATTCAGGCCGAAACCATAACCCGGCTCGGCCTAATTCCAGCTATATCCATCGGGGCATAGTTTAGCCCCAGGATAAATGGGTTTTATTCTATTTACAAGGGGCACACGTTGACGGTCGGCTTCTTGCCATGGATTATGTAAATAACGTTGTACAGTTTTGCATATCTCTGTCTTCAGTTTTGCTTGTCAGGTTATTTTATGCACTTTTAGTTAAATTCTGCAAACAATTTAGTTTGTACCGGATCCGTTGGCTGGTGTTTTGTTTTTGTTAGAAGTTTCGTGGATATAAGTTAGGAGATACAAAATGATTTAAACGATATTTTAAGCTTTTTGCCAAGCTGAGAGCGAGAAGATGCGGAAATATAATTGGTGAAGTATACATTTATTTTTACCTATCTACATAACTTAATCTCGTTAATAAATCAGTGACAAACAATTGTTCACAATGCTCTGTAACTTTGTCCTTTACGTTTTAATGTAAAGACTTTTTCCTAAGACTTAGTTTGCTAAGGAATGAAATTCTATCTAAAACTATATTAAAATATGAACAGCATTGCCTTTCAAATAAAACTTGTATATCTTGCAAAGGCAACAAGTCACTTTGTCTTGAACTAACAAACTGAAGTCCGGTTCATTCCTCAGGAGTGTCGCGGACATAACTCTGAAACGGTCTCGGTCTCGACAAGGCGATCGGTATCGGTACCGGGACCACCTCTGGGACACGTTTTAAAAGTTGTCCCGGGACTACTCCGGGACCTTTTGAATCCGCTTTGTGAAAACTATGGACTGTAGTTACAACATTTGGAATAAATATTTGTCGTTAATATTGAATGCTAAGTGTTTCAAGTAATATGTTTCATCATTTTTATCTAACCAAGCGAAATAGTGTCACTTAATATTTGACTAGCAGCAACCCGCGATTTCACGCGCGTTGTTCCCGTTTCCGTGACTATACGGGGATAAAAATATAGCCTATGACACGCCACAATAACATAGCTTTCTATTGGTGAAATAATTTAAAAAATCGGTTTATAGATCGGATTACCCCTTACAACGTCACGAACTCACAACCTCACAAACGTTACCTCTTTATAATATTAGTATAGATAACTAAGTCATAAAATAAATACTATTTGCCATAAATATACATTATCTATGATGTTCAAGAAATAAGCTCCGTTTGTGAGTTTGTTTCTTGAATGTCATTAATCCATATGCACAACAGTTAAAGGGTATTTTTTTTATTTTGAAAAACCATCAACCATGCTTACTAATATTATAAACGTGAAGTTTGTCTTTGAGGATGTCAGAACGGCTGAACGAATTTATAAATTAATAGTTAACATTTAGAACAAAGGTAGATTATATGTTATACATTTACTTTTTTAGTATTAAATATATTTATATACTTTTTATCCCGGGAGTATGTTCCCTTGGACGATTTCCACTAATATCGTGGGCAGAGCCGCGAGAGGCAGCTAGTTTGTAATAAATACCAATCGTGGTATTTCTGGGTATTTTTCTATTTATTTTATAAGAAAGTAACAACGATAATACCGTGAAGTAATTAATAAAATATTTTCTCCCAAACAGCTTCAACTGTGTTCATTTACCTTAGAGTCTATTAAATAAAACGAATATAAATAAACCTGGAATTCTAAGCTTTTCTTATTTTCATATCTCTCAATGATCAAAGGAATCCAGTTCTATTTTCTTTTTTCTTTTTCAAAGATCGGGAGTTTAGACATTGAATAGAATAAAACTAAAATAGCAGACCAAAAGATTTCAATTCAATGGCGGTCGTTTTTATCCTCGTCTTTAGATAATGCCGACCGATGCTTTGATGTCTTTTTTAATCAAATAATCTGTTTCATTCCCACGCCAGGGGTTGTGAGTTCTTCGATCTGTAGTATTAGCCCTAGTGGACCCCGTCTAATGGGTAGTTACTTAGTAGACCAGGGCCAATGGGCACTGGCCAGACTGGTCAGACCTACAGGCAAACCTTTTTTTTTTTTGATGGGAAATCATCAAATGACTTCTCCCGCTCTGGGCGGAGCGGAAGGGAGTGTCAGACTCTTACTGACTAAAACCCACCCGTGATCCTTCTTGTGCCCTTTGCGTTCCAGGGCCGCGGTGACTCTTTGTGACGCGGACCCTAGTGCCCGCCGCATTCCAAGGTCGTGGTGACTCTTTCAAACAAATCCCGCAAACCTTTGTGTTTCTGGATTGGGAATCGTCAAATGATTTCTCCCGCTCTGGGCGGAGCGGAAGGAAGTGTCAGACTTTTTCTGACTAAAACCCACCCGTGACATAAACGTAACATAAACTATATTTTGCCCGCAACTTTGCTCGTGTTAAAGTAGCCTATAGTCCTGCTAGCCTTAGCCTAGCCTTCAGGGTTTTATCTAATCGATAAATTCATCAAAATTGGTTCAGCGATCAAAGTGAGTTTTTGGTAACACTTTCTTATGTCAATGTTTTTTCACTTGCGTGGTACCAAAATCCATTTCATTAATATCGGAGAGGAAAATCCAAACGACAACAAAGAATTCTAAGTCACAAACTAACAAATACTCCAGTACATTGTTCCGCTCTCAACGCCGCATACACGAAAATTGGCATCTTTATAATCTCTGTTACGTATTAATAACAGTAACTTATACCCACATCCCGCGTTACCGGGATCCCGGGGGACTGCATTGTTCCCGTCACCGGGATATTGTATGCAAGCCGGGACTGGAGCGTGCATTATAACAATATTTACTGCCGAAAACCCCGTTAGATAATCAGCTTTACGATTCAATTGTTATTCTGGCGGCCATTTTGGAGGCTTATTGCATTTAGTTGGTGCACGTTATAATTGTTGTGGCGCTCGCAATGCGGTGGTGTTATGTAGTCTGTGTTTAGTTGATTGATATTAATTGCATTGTTGTCGTTGAGTTGAGTGACAGCTTGATATATTTTTTATTACGTATGGGTCTGATTGTGACAGTTTAGGTTATTTGTTTAGAGAAAATTGTGCAGTCCTACAGTTATGTCCAAGCAATCGAGCTCCATCGATCATCACATCAAAGAGCTTTCCATCACATAATATTGTGGTAAAAAAATCAAACGTCATTATTCCTTCAAAAAACAAAAATATTGTACGAAACAAAGCAGCGAGTATCATTTTCAGAACTCATTTCAAGCCACAAGCGCGGAAACACACAAATACCTAGCATCCTGAATGACTTTTAATCAAAACCAACTGTTTGAAACTAGAATCAACTGGCCGAAACTAGTTCCGAATAATATTTATCCACTATCAGCGAAACAAAAGTGAGCTAAGCAAGAAGTTTGCCATCCCGGTCGAGGCAACACTACCAGCTCGTTTCAATCCAAACCCTACCTTATACGAACGTAGGAAGAGCTTAAAACATCTTGTGTCATAACGTTTTTTGTTTCACACCAGCATACGAATCGCTGAGCCAATATGCTGCAAAGGAAGTAAAGTTTTATGTTCTTTGTGAGAGGATTTAAAATTGGATGCAGTTATTGTTGAATGCGGTGAATTTGAGGAATTTCCAGCGTCACCGTCGGAAGTGTTGAGTTCACTCATCACAAGTTGTAGTTTTTTGTCTTGAGATATAATTTATGTTTATTTACCGTTACACAGGATTATCCTCGGAACGGCCGGCGAAGTTTATCTGTTTACTTGATTAGATTACGAAGTGTTTGTTTGTGTTAGTAATTTAGTTACAGATTTGCAATATTGCTTGGCATAATATTGTGATAGTGGATTATTTATTACAGGCTCAGATCCTGCAAGATGGAGCGTTGGATGGCCTCCAACAATGTGGGATGAACTGGTGAAAGCCGTGGGAATCCACTGCTTACAAGACGTACAGGAGTGGTTGATGTGGCGTTAGTTAAGTGAGACATATGCCCAGTTATCGTTAGCGGTCTTTCAGCTAAAATGTGTTCGTGTCAAAAGGTTGACACTGTAAACTATTCAATACAAGATAGACAAGAATTTTTTTGTAAAGATGTACATTTTGAAACGCACAAAAGACACCATTCCAAGCTACAGCCCCTTAAAAACCCACGTAAAGTATTGAATACATATAAATAACCCTTTTCACGTGAACATCGCGATCTTAGCCGATGTCTATTGACGTGCGGGGCCTCTGGTCGTCTTATCTCAATGTGACGCGACTAACGACTTGTCACGGGTCTATGATGTGTATATGTTGTATCATTAGCAGTATATATGGAGATAGTGGGTTTGTCCGAGGTGTTTTTAGGGGAATATAATAATAATCATTGTACTGATATTCGTTTCAGCCAATAGCTTATTAGCCAAGAGCCTCGACCAACACCTTAGGAGGCTCTCACTAGGCAACTGGATCAAGATCACGATACAGGAGTAAATACATATAGTGAGGAGCAAGGCTTCTGAAAAAAAAATGTACAACTTGGACTTGGTAATAATTTGTAATTTACTTTTTCATAAAGATGGGTGTAGTTTGTTTTTAGAATGTAATTTCTTCACACATAATAAAATCTTAATTATAAATTGTTCAGACGTTATACAAAGTACCTCCGAAATATATAACGTGGATATTATTTTGGCTTTAGATTTACCAGAGCAAAAAAATTAAATAATGCGTTTTACAATAACGTTGTAATTTTGTGAGATATACGAGTAGTTTTCACTTTTTCAAGCCATATTTCTCAAATTCAAAAGGGTTCTAAAACATCTAAATCGTTATAAATTATCTACCCTGCAGGTTATTTAAATGATCGGGTTTCATAAGATTTACTACAAGTTTCATATTATTTTATCACACGCGGATTTAAAACGTAATTTAAGTAAGTAGGCACCTCATGCGCAATCAATTCATATTTCAATGAACGCAACCAATTAGTATTGCAATAAGAAATTATTATCATTCATTCAATGAAAATTGCTTAAATTATTTCGTTTAAAAGTTAATTTTTGATACACAATTTAATTTTTTAATTTATCTTTGAATCCTGCTTAATTTTTTCCTATTGAACTTTTGTATCCCAGTAATAGAAAATTCGATTAAAATGTGACTATCACAATCTTTTTATTCTTAAGGTTATATAAAAACAACTACATATATACGTTCAAACATAAAACAAACTACATCACGTTTTGTAATTTACACGAACATTTCATCATCTTTTCTTGTGCAACCGTAAAACAAAAACTAAAACAAACAGCTCTTAGATTTATTTTGTTTTTATTTTTAAAGTCTTTAAGCTAAATCCTGGCGTCCAGAGGAAAAAGGCGGCGAACTCACGCAGTTTGAAGTTCTATTCGAACTCGCGCAGTTTGAAGTTCTATTCGAACACGGAACATTGAAGAAACGTTGTGAGAGCGCAGGACTCGCTCCGTAACAACTTTCTTACTATCTGCTTCGATAAAAGCTGAGACAATAAGCTTGAAATCTAAAATATTCTTTGTTGTACACAATGGTGGTGTTGTTTTTCTTCGCCGAGAACACTATAAAATGGATACTTATGTTATATTGTTATGATTTTGTTTCGGATCGTTGAAGTTTAGTAAGAAGGAATAGGGTTTGAAATTTTAAGTAAATCTACGGCTGGTGAGGTTCGTATGCAGTGTATAAGTACCTATTAAGACTTATTGAATTTACGTGAAAAATCCTAGCTTATAGAGAAATAAAGAAATGGAGGAGGCTTTTACCTAGGAGTATAACAAAAAAGCACCAATTATTTATCTTACTATAGTATTATAAAGAGGGAAGATATTTTTTGTTTGTTTATTTGTTTGTACCAAATAAGCTCCGAAACTGCTGGACCGATCTAAACCATGTTCACCAATAAAAACCTATATTACCAACAGTAACAAAGAAATTTAAATCTATCCCCATATTCCCACGGGAACGGGAATGGGCCTGTGACAGTATTTGAATAACTAAAATACTGCCACAGGCTAATGTAGTCAGTAAGTCACAGGAATGGATAACGGAGACAACGATCTACATTGTATAGACAATTTTTATCTTTTTAAACCCGATAAAGAGAGAGTATTACAAATATTTTTTTTGATCTCTGAATCCGTACAATGATTGTGCAGTAAACGGATTCCAGGACATCTTTAAATAAATTCTGGATGGCTTTTGCAAGTTGCACTCGATGATAAACTTAAGTTCGAACATAAGTAAGTCAAACTACTCGATTCGCGGTCGGAAAACTTGACAAATTCACCCTCGAGTCACGACTTACCCACTTTGAGAAAATCTTACATTTAGCTCACAGAATTAACTGGGGCATTTTAGAGAAAATATTTTTAATCTTTAAAACAATCTTCTCACATTATTTTAATGTAAGAAAATAAAGTATAAAGATAAGATAAGCACCTGGCTTGACCGCTTGTATTCTGTTTACCAAGACGGATGTTTATTTATTTGTATAGGCACCAACGACTTGTTCACAAATATGACGACAATGATGTATCACAAAATGAAAAAAAAAAATCCTGTGTGAACAAGCCACTTACAAGTATGCACATCATTTACAGGCTATATAAATTATGTTTGATAGTTTGTAAAGTATATATGTTACCCGAAATAAATGATACATTTATTATTAATATCAGCCAAGTGGTGTTTAAGTTATGTAAAAATCCGTTTCCTTCAAATCAGTTCTAACTTCTATTATAAATATGTACATACATACGTATATGTCATCATATGTTAAGCCTTTTTCCAACTGTATCAGGGTCAACTCACAGACAAACCGGATTCAGCTAAATACCAGTAGTTTACGTGGAGCGGCTGTCTATCAGACTTCCCATTACCTTAGTGACCGGTACTTCTTGGCAAGACTGGAGTCAGACTTTCTGGCATCTGACAATCCATAACGACTGCCAAAGATCTATAAATGACAGCCCACCAACGGCTTAGCGTGCTCCTAATGTTTGTATCGTAAAATATTAAGGATTTTACAATTGTAAACTAGATCCTATCCTACCTATTATTATTGAAAGTATTTTAAATTAGTATGGTGTACAATAAAGTATTAATAATTCAACTCTATTGTGACCTATAAATTTACTTTCACAAAACCGTACTTAATTACACAGTGACTAAAAATACCTTACCGTTTCAAGTAACGCCACGAGTCAAACTAGTATGTTTTAATATCAGCGTACATTAATGCGTTCGTGTACATTGGACGGTTATCGGCGGTTACCTGTTAGGTCACTGAATAGGCTGTATTATAGGGGTAAGCTTAGTAATAAACCGTGGCGTTGCCCGCTGTTTAAATTCATTTAGTTATCTACTAAGTAATAATCTTGCAAAAATGAAATACTGACTTTGTTGACATCGATCTCTTAAACAAAATGATAACTAATGACTATTTATAGACAGAAACATTGAAGGATTGTCGGTTTATAAGCGGGCAGCCATAAACTATTGGTTCAACGTTTAAGCCCGGACCGAAATTTATATGCGGTGGCTGCTGGAATTTTGTTGGTTGGCCAATGACACCTTTAGTTTTGAATTGAATTATAGCCAACATTTATTAATTATTTATTTATTTAATTTTGATTGATTTGATTTTTTTTTTTTTTATTTATTTATTTTTTTATGTTTTTTTTTTTTAATTATGATGGTTTTACCTACTATTATTTTTAGGGTTCTACGAACTACGAACGACTACTCGGTTGTCTGTCTGTTTGTTTGTCTATCTGTCTGTCTTTCTGTCTGCCATAGCCAATTTCCCCCGAATCCGCAAAACTGATTCAATTAAAATTGAGGTTGAAACCCTCGGGACATGGGGCCGCCCATGTGATCACAGCCTTTTCAAAGAAATATCGAAACGGCTGGCTGACACTTCCCGTGACCCAAGAGCTGGCTTTTACTTTGGAAAGAGGCTACATTGCCATTTAACGTGGCAATGCCGCCAGTCTCTTGGGCACATTACCAGCTGACAGCGTTGAGGAAGTTTTTGACGCTTTATTTTAGTTTGTTGTAACTTTAGTTTATTTGTTAGCTTTACTTAACATTGAAATCTGGTACACGTATAATCTTCTGTGACCCAAACACTGCCGCGGAACGAAAATAAATTGATATTGGGAAAAAGGATCACTATTTAGGACTAAATTAGAAAATTTTAAAAAAGTTTTCCATCTGTACCTTTTGACACGTGAACTGAAAAGACTTATAACATAAGGGCATAAAAATGTGTTTATTTTATAATTATAAAAAAAATATTTCCAAAGTTATTAAATTAAATACCTAATTGCAAATTGACCATTCTTAAATTATTTACATTAATTGAAAATTGGTAATTTAGTGACGGGACGGGGATCTTGTCACTAAATTACCTATAGATTACAAGAAATCCGGTGAGAAATCTATGTTTTTAAAGTAACGTGATAAAGTCACATTATCCGTTTAGAACCCGCTGCTCGAGAGTTCGACTCGCACTTATTTCCCGTGCACTTGCTCATGTGCTCTCTACTATGGGATCTTTCGGGATACCTAGTAGCTTGTGCTTCCTAGCAAAATGGTAGTTGATTTTCAGTAGACGGTTTTTTTTAGTATGGGATTAGTGCTCCCAGAGATCTTCTTCTACAGACAAACAAACCATTTTTTAACACTTTTATAATCATGACTGCCTTCTGCCCGCGACTTCGTACGCGCTTATCGCGTTTCTTCCCGTTCCCGTAAGATTCTGTAAGATTTCCTGTAAAATAAACAAATAATAATAATTTATCATATATTTTGGATAACAAAGATCCATAACATATATAACTTACAGGCAAATTTATATAAACCACAAAAATACACTATTGTACACAAAGTGTCGGCGTCGTGTTACGCTGCGTGGTGACACGTAGCCTTTCGCGGAATCGCCGATACACGACACCCTTCGGCCAAAACTCTTCCTTGAGGAAGGTCTCAATATAATGAGTCGGAACTCGCACCACAAACGGTTTGAAATTCGTGTTATGGCGCGGCTCCAAATTCTCTACCCTCAAAGTCCAGCTGGTCTTCACTCGAAACAGGTTGGTTTTCCTGTGGCAACACTACAGCTAACAGCTGTTTTATAGTAGTCCTTTGAAATTTTAATTTAAAATATTTAATTTCTTTATTTGTAAGGCCTATTTCCATTTATTTTTCAAGTTAATAGAATGTTAATGTGTATTTCGTGTTAGATTTGTATAACTTTGTGCAATAAAGTGTTAAAATTGTAGTGTGAATCGGTGACAGTTGAGAGGTTACCGGCTCAAGTGAATTGTTGCATTGTCATCTTGATATCAGGTATAATACTTTGTTTTACTTGGTTTTATAAAGTTTACGGCTTATTAACTTACATTGTACACCTTTTGTACGGCTACTTATTGATGCCATTGACCTCTAAATCGTAAACATAACCTTAGTTAGTTTGGTTACAGAACTTCTTAACTTTGTATCTTTTAATTTTTCCCTCGCCTAAATATCTTTTAAACTTTTGCCACAACTGCCTAGTCTTTTCTAATTTATTTTCTTTTCCTTTTTTAATCATGCCTATGACTCGTAGCGCCTATGCTCGCCAAGAAGAATCTAAACTCAATCTGGCTTTGAGCGAACTAAAGGTGTCCAAGGAGTACTGTGACAAACTAAATAAGGAAATGGATGACAATGAAAGGGTTCTCCTTGAAGCCCATGAAAAGAATAGGAAGTTAAAAAGTGAAATGGCTCAGTTATACAGTCAATACACTGAGGCCATAGAAGACCGGGATAGGCTCCAGCTTGTTGTGGACGGATTTAGCCAGTGTAGCACAGAGTATGAACAAGCTCTGGACCACAAATATTTATTGCAACAACAGCTGCAAGAGGCTCAAAATCAAATCTCACAACTGGAGATGGTAAATCACAACATCACTGCCTCGCTAAATCAAAGTCTCTTCAGCGAGTTGGTGCCTATTGCCCCATCAATGGTTCCGCAATTTAGCACTTCCAATATTATAGATTTGACTAGTGACGATGAAATTAAATCAGTTAAACCTAAGATATTAGTCACTAGCAAAAATAAACTTAAAAAATATATAAAAATCAACAAATATATTCTTAAGACTAGGAAAATGGTTAAAAAACAAAAGTTCTTCATCAAAAATGTAAAACTCAATAGGGAAAGGCTAAATTTATTAAAACAATTAGATATTTACTCATTAAACTTAGAAAAAAGTACAAAAAAATACCAAACTGACACTGAAGACTTGCAGTGTGAACTTGACCGTCTACAGCAGAAGTTAAATTCAATGACGATCAAATATACCGCCTCTGAAAACCAAATGAGGGAATATGTGTTGGCGATGAATGAGTTAGTAAGTTCACAACAAAACAACTGTGAGCGGTGTCAATCATCATCTATTACCTCAGTGCCGGATCATTCATTGTCAATACATGATACAGCCTTACCGCAGTCTTGTGCCAGTTTGCCAATAGAAATTACTAATTGTGTATCACAGCAAATTTTAAATAAAGAAGTTGTTATTTATTGCGATGAAATAGGTAAGGACTTAGGCCACTTTTTGACAAGTGAATACCCGGGCCACTCCATAATAAACAATTGTATGCCTGGATGTTCATTATTTGACATAATGAAAAAAATTGTAAAAAGTAAATTTAACCAAGATACTATACTTGTGATTTTTGTTGGTAATAGGGGCAATTTAAACAAAGGAGAATTACTCCAATATTATAGGACGTTAAGTAACCTTAGATTAAGAAAAATTGTTATGTTCACATTGCCATATAGCCAAAGTTTGCCACAGGAAGAAAATCTCACTAGATTTAATTTGAATATGAAATTGCACAATGTGACATTCAATAATAATTTATTTAATTTAATTGACACCAACAATATTATTGGTGATAATTTTTATTTGACAAAAGATAGGTATCTTGTAGACAGATACTATCTGACAAACTTTTGTAGGAGACAGATAGCTATGTCGCTATCATATTATTTTAATATTACAGCCAAGAACTTGGCTAAACAATTTGCTTCTATTGAGCAATGCCATGACATTATAAATAATTCTGCCAATATTTTGGCAACAAATACTGACCTAAATTATAATTTAAATTAGAAAGTAGGACAACAGAGATTATCTCTAGCACCAATGCCAATAATAATTCAAATAATGTTTTAAAATCAATAAATACTATTAACCTGGTGCATCAAAATATTCAAGGATTTATGAATAAGGACTTAGAAGTTGAATTTTTCCTTAATTTTAACAATATTGATATACTCTGTTTAACGGAACATTGGCTTAAAAGCCATCAGTTTATGTTCAATTATAGTAATCACCAGGTTGGTAGTTCGTTCAGCAGAGAAAATGCTATACATGGTGGCTCATTAATTTTAATAAATAATAATCTTAAATTTAAGGACCGTAAGGATATAGTGAGCCTCTCTGTTGAGCGGATTATTGAAATAGCCTGTATTGAATTGGAGCAGTATGTTATATTAAGTGTGTACAGACCACCTTCAGGATTGTATGATAGTTTTGAAACAGTAATGGATGAAGTTTTGCACAAAATTGGTAATTCAAGCAAGTCTATCATTATCTGTGGTGACTTTAATGTTAATTTGTTAGAAAATTCTAGTTTAAGTACGAAAATTATAAGTCTGTTTCAGTCATACAATCTTGCAAACCTTTTCATGGAGCCTACTAGAATAACCCCCACTAGTGCAACTTGCCTAGATAATATCTATACAGATGTTGTACCTACACATACAAAAATGATTAATTTAATAGATTCAGATCACTGTGGACAATTTATCTCTATACCAAATATAAATAAAACTAAAACAAAAAAGGATATCACTGTTAACCCAAAATCAAAGTTTCGTTTAGAAACATTTAAGGCTAAACTTTTAAATAAAATGCCAACTTTGTCAACGAATGATGAACCTAACCAATATTACAATGATTTTTTCAAAATGTATTGCGCAGAGTTTGATACAACATTTGTTCCCAAAACCATTTCAGTTAACTGTAACACTACCTTCAGTGACTGGGCCACCATTGGTATTTATAAGAGTAGAGAACGGCTTTATGAGTTGTATGAAGAAAGAACTTATATTAATACAGTAGAGTTTTACTTATATGTTAAGAATTATACTAAATTATTTAAAAAGGTTTGTTATATAGCCAAGTCTAGATACTTGGGTTCAAAAATTAAAAATAGTAATAATGTGATTAAAACGACATGGAATATTATTAATAGCGAAACAGGAAGGTCTGTCAATCGAAGTAGTGATTATAGCCTTGCTATTGATGACAGTATTATTGAATCAGATTCGCAAGTCGCCGCGGCATTTGAAGATTTCTTTGCAGAGATTCCCGTATCGACAACAAAGTATCTAGATTCATCACCCAGTGCTGCAGAAGCTTTACTTAAAGAAAACGTTCCAGTTTGTGATGCTGAATTTAAATTCCAATATGTCACTTCTACTGATATTGTAAAGACGTTTAATTCCCTGAATGTTAAAAAAACTGCAGATCTATGGGGTAATTCTGTTGACCTTGCTAAGTCTATAATACACATTGTAGCTCCTACTTTAGCTGTTATTTTTAATAATTGTGTAGACAGTGGTGAGTTTCCTGATCTAATGAAATATAGTAAAATAATACCTTTATTTAAATCAGGTAGCACATCAGACCCTTCCAATTATAGACCCATCTCAGTGCTACCTACTTTTAGTAAAATTTTTGAGAAACTGATTTTAAATCAATTGCAAAGATATTTTAATAAACATAATCTTTTACATAATAAGCAGTTTGGTTTTACAAGGGGTCGTTCAACAACTGATGCCGGTGTTGAACTTCTAGGACACATTTATAATGCATGGGAGGACAAATGCGATGCTTTGGGGATTTTTTGCGATTTGTCCAAGGCGTTTGATTGCGTTCTCCATGAGACATTGATCAGGAAATTACACTATTACGGAATCAGGAACGCCTCTCTGGATCTTCTTACTTCATACTTGAGTGATAGGATTCAGAGAGTTGATGTCAACGGTAAAAGATCTCCTGGATCTGTAATCAGGATGGGGGTCCCCCAGGGCTCAATTTTAGGTCCCTTCTTGTTTCTCATTTATATTAATGACTTGCCGTACCTCATAAAAGACAAACACGATATAGTGTTATTTGCAGACGACACGTCGCTTTTGTTTAAACTAAAACGCCAGCAGATAGTTACTGACGATGTAAATTCTGCCCTTGCAACTGTAGTTAACTGGTTTAATGCTAATAATCTTTTACTAAACGAGAAAAAGACAAAATGTATAAAGTTTACCTTACCTCATGTGCGACAAGTGAACACTGTTGTATCGATAAAGGGTGAAGAGTTGAAACCCGAAGATACCACAGTGTTCTTAGGCATTACTTTAGATGCGAAGCTGCAGTGGGGCCCCCATATAGACAAACTGTCAAAAAAGCTCAGTTCTGCAGCATATGCTGTTAGGAAAATTCGTGGCTTAACTGATTTAGAGACAGCCCGTTTAGTTTACTTTAGCTACTTTCATAGTGTGATGTCATATGGCATTCTGCTGTGGGGAAATGCCGCCGATATTCAGACAATATTTGTCTTACAAAAAAGGGCTATTCGTGCAATTTATAAATTAAGTCCCAGACAGTCCCTCAGAGACAAATTTAAAGAGATTAATATTATGACTGTGCCTTCCCAGTATATCTATGAAAACCTCTTGTATGCACATAAAAATATTAATCTGTTTAAAAAATACAGTGATATCCATAGCATAAATACTAGGAACAAACACAATTATGTCGTTCCTAAAACCAGGCTCAAAAAAATAGGTGGTTCGTTTCGATGTCAATGTATACATTTTTATAATAAACTTCCTAGCCCTATTCAAGAACTAAGCAGAAATAAATTCAAATCATTTATAAAACGTAAGCTATGCTAGAAAGCTTTTTATACAGTTAAAGATTATCTTGAGGACAAGAAGGCTTGGGATTGAGCTGCTTCAGTTTTGTACACGGCCCAATGTTTTAATGTTTTTGTTATGTTCTCTTTTGTGCGCTTTTTGTTTATATTTATACAGTTTGACATTTTGATTTACTTTTGACATGAATGTTTACTTTTTAAAGTATTCTTTTTATTTTATTACAATTTCTTATTTTGACATGAATACTTACTTTGTAAAGTATCATTTTTTTTTTTATATCAATATCTCATTTTGACATGAATACTTACTTTGTAAAGTATTATATTTTAAAATTTTAATTTTATTCCCTATTGTGAATGTGAGGACTATGTGGGTTATTATTATTAGCTTTTTCCTCTTCAAGTATTTTTTTTTAACGTTGTCTGGCTGTTTGAGTATTTTTGTGGCCTACCCAAATGTCCTTTCATTGGCATTGTTCGTCGAGTTGTTGAGCTCCTTATTGATTCTAAGTTGAGCTAATCGACTCTGACCAAGGCTTGCACTGACTGGACAGGTCCACTCAAAACTGTGTGGTTCCTTCTTAAAAAGACCACTTCAGACACTGATCTGCATGGTCCTCATATAACGTATTGTGAATATGGGGATCATTTAGATCGCTACGTCAGGGGTTCATTCATGTTAGTCTGGCGGTTTGAGTTCTTTAGGTGGCCTACCCAAATGTCCTTACTTTGGTATTGTTCGTCAAATCGTTGAGCTCCTTAAAGTTCTAAGTTTGAGCTACACGATAACTGACAAATGCTTGCACTGTTTGGACAGGTCCACTCAAATCTGTGTGGTACTTTCCTCAAAAGGCCACTTCAGACACCAACCTACATGGTTCTCATATGATTTGACCAGTACAATTGTATGGACTTCAAAAGAGACCTTGACCTCTGAGTTTGTTTCGGTGTTTCTTCTCAGGGTAGTCAGCTAGGAAACACCGGCCTCATCTAGTTTTATAACGGCCAAAAAAAAAAGATTGACGTGTAAAAGTGTTTTTACAACCTACTTACAAAAAAAAAAAAAAAAAAAAAAAAGAAAATACTCCACGATCTTCTGAATCTTCATGGTGGGAACTGAAGTGTAGGGGAGCAAAAAACCTTTCTTTTTTGTGGGTGCAAAATCATCAAATGACTTCTTTCACTCTGAGCGGGGTGGAAGGGAGAGACTTTTGCCAACTTAAATTCATCCGTGTTCCTACTAATGCGTAACTGTTTTGAACCAATTCCGCAACAAATATGCCGAATTTCAGCTTTCTATGACCAGTAGTTTTGGCTGTACAGTTTTATATTGATTATTACTTTGATATTATAAACAAAGCTATTTTTTATTAATCTAAACTGCCTTTTCATTACCTATTATACAACAAAAGTCTACGTCAAAATACTCTTCTAAACACTCCTTCAATACAAGCGTAGCAGATTTGCTACGTCGTAGGCGGCGTAGCGGTAATTGCTACGCCGTAGCACCCTTTGTACCAAATTTTGTAGACAGTTATACTATAAAGATCGTTACATATTTTGCGTCTTTAATAAAGAAAATGAAAGGTTTTTAATTTTATAATCGCAAAATAAAATAAAAATAATAAGGCAAATTATACTGAAAATGAATGAAAGCCAAATGTTGAAGTGAGTTCTTGGAAATCATTTCAAAGGCTGGTTTCCTATCGTGAGCTTTATTTTAAAAGTTAATTATGGTTATATTCTGATTCCATTGAAGTTTCGATGGTTGAATTCTCCTCTCCCCTCTTGGGTTCTAAACAGTGCGGACGTGTAATTAGCGCAAAAATATTTAAATAAAGATATTTTAAATCAAAAATAAAATATAAACAACTCAGTGCAAGTACCAGGAGCGCAGAAACAAGCGGCGGTGAACGTGTGACGCGAGCGTGTATTGGAGACAGCAAAGTGTGAGTTTTTCTCTGTCCTTGTCACCTGTCATTGTCATCGCCTTTGCATTCCGTCAGTGTCACACGTCAAAGTCATCTGTCATTGTCAAACATCATTTGTCATCTGTCGGTGGCGTTCCAGTTACCTGCTATATAAGGAACTTGAGCATCATCAAACTCTGTTTCACCCAGTTGACTTTACATTCTAGAGCTTCTAGTTAATAACTCCCTGGTTTTTTATAAACTGAGGCAGCCATGTCAGTTCAGCGTAGCCCACCAGCAGCAGCACAAAAAGTTAAAGGAAATTTAAAGGAGAGTGTTACTGTATTGCAGTATGAGTCTGAACCGGATCTGGAGGGACATACAGATGAATATGAAAACGTCTCCCATAGGACGTATAAAAGACGAGCTTTGAGAACGCCTCCGCAAATTAAAATTGCAAACCCTGCAGACACGGGTGATGTCATGCAGGAAATGCGTACACTTTTCAGTTCTCAGGCAGCTGAACAAGAATTGCGCTTCCGGGAGTTGCAAGCGTCCTTACAGAAACAGAGCGATGAGATTAAGGAAAGTATCAGTTTCTTATCAGAGAAGTACGACGCGGCTCTGAAATTGATTGAATTGCTACAAAGTGAGAAGAAAGAGGACAGGAAACGGATTATTGCGCTGGAGGAAAGAGTTGATTATTTGGAAAGGAAAACCTGTTCAACAACAATTGAAATACGAAATGTACCTATACTGACCTCCGGCCAAAATAAATTTGAAGGAAAAGAGGAACTAAGCAATTTTATGTCAGAGCTGGGCAAGATAGTTGATGCTGAGATCAGTGATACTGACATCAAAGACATCTACAGAATAAAACCATATGAAAAATCTGGCTCAGGTACTATAATTGCCGAGTTTTCTACAGTACTCAGGAAAGAAAAAATACTAACAGGTACAAAAAAATTCAACAAAAGTAAAGAATTAAGTGATAAGCTACATACTGGACATTTTAGTTTGAAAGGAGAAAGGAAGCCCATCTATGTGTCTGAGAGTGTCACTAAAAAGACTGCTAAATTATTCTCTCAAGCCCGTGAATTTGCCAAAACAAATGGCTACACATGCTGGATTTTTCGAGGAGCAGTTTTTCTACGTCTCAATGATAACATACGCGTGCAGATCAAATCAGAGCACGATCTCGCCCGCATTAAGAAGAAGGAATGACTCTCAGTATTTTTACTTTTTAAAAATTTTGATTTATATAATGTTAGTTAAGTTATTAGCTTTTAATGGTAATTGTACCGCATTTGAATGTCCAGTCGCCTTCAGAAAACAAAAAAATACATATAATTCCATCAATCACTTTAAGCGACACTTCTACAATAATTTTACTTTTAAAATAAATACCCAAACAAACATAAACACACTCAAGACAAACACAAACATCATACCCACACATAACACACATTTTAGGCAATGTCCATCAAAGACAAGTATTACTTATGATTTAAAAAATGGCTACCGCGTGTGAATCATTAAAAACACTACAAGAAATAGACAGCATACAGCTTGCTAAATCTGTCACATGCGACTGTACGGATCTTGAGAAACATATAATCATTCACAAAAATGATTTTACTATCATTGCCCAGAACATTAGAGGCATTTGTTGTAATTTCGACGACTTTTTACTCACATTGTCTAGCCTTAAATTAGAAATTGACACTATTATATTAACGGAATGCCAACTTAACTTAAATAAACCTGTACCACAATTGGATAATTACAATTGCTACTATACCACAAATCTCTCAAATAAACATGACGGTGTGGTCGCGTATGTGAAAAAATCTTTAAAACATAAAGTTACGGAAGTTAAGCTCTTACACGCATCTTGTCTTCAAATTGAGGTACTAAATAATATTATCTTTGGTATATATAGGTCCCCTGCAAATTTAAATGCAGAGAATTTTATTGACTCTTTGAGTTTACATTTGGAATCACTAAACGTACAAAAAAGAAACATTGTGATCACAGGGGATATAAATATAAATTTAAGACTCAGGGAAACTGAACAATACTACGAACATAAAAATAGAGTAAATTATCTTACTATGTTATCGTCATACGGAATTCTGGCCGGGCATACATTACCCACTAGAGAGATGAATTGTCTTGATCATTTTATGCTAAAAATTAATCCGAAAAAAATATCTGCATTTATAGCTATCTTACGCACTACCACCACAGACCACTATACCACTTTTCTGTCCTTAGCTAAAACAAAAGACAAAATCACTCCAGATAAAATTAAAACAACTATAGACTTTAACAGTGCTCTCCTATATTTGCAGAATAAAAATTTAGCTGAACTTCTATTTATTGATGACCCAAGTGTAGTTATAATCTCTTTAATAGAAAAAATAACTGAATCTTTGACAGCAAATACACGCACTATTACCATACCAAGTAGTAAACGTTTACTAAAACCCTGGATTACTCAGGGTATTCTGAGATGCATTCGGAACCGAAATACGTTACAGAAAATGTCAGGGAATGATCCTCACAATGAAATTGCCAAAATGACATATACGCGGTACAGAAACTATTGTAATAAGCTGATTAAAAAGTTAAAAAGAAAACATAATAGGGAACAAATTACTAACGCCATCAAAGACAATAAACTTCTTTGGAAAAATATAAAAAATATCACTTACACTAATAACTCACGTACAGAGAACTTGGAACTGTTGCACGTTAAATCATCTCCCACAGAATCCGCTAACTTTATAAACAAATATTTTGCAAGTATAGGCAGAGATCTAGCCCAAAACATAGCATCTGGAACTAACATACTTAGTGAACTCATAAATAAATCGCCATCACACATTAGCTCAATGGTACTTCTGGAAACTGATCAACAGGAAGTTTGCACTACGCTTATGAATCTACGATCTCGCAGTGCTCCCGGGTGGGACAATATACCCACTTGCTTCTTGAAACTCGCTAAAAGGGAAATTGTACCAGTAATCACGCACCTTGCCAATCTATGTTTTCAGAAAGGTGTTTTTCCAGCTCCATTAAAAAAATCTATTATTACACCTGTGTATAAGGGTGGCGATAAAGACGATGTTAACAATTATCGACCTATTTCCGTTTTAACTGCAATATCAAAAGTCATAGACGAAGAAATTGATAAATACTCGCCTCTTGCAGTATCTTAATAGATTTAATATTCTGTCACCTTCTCAATTTGGATTTAGGCAAAAAAAGTCAACTGAAGACGCTGTTATAGCTCTAAGTTCTCTTGTAACCGAACAACTTGATAAAGGAAACAAATGTATGGCAGCTTTTCTTGATCTAAGAAAAGCCTTTGACACCGTCTCTACCCCCATTCTTTTACATAAGCTAGAAGCTATTGGAGTTCGTGGAATACCGCTGGCACTGTTCAAGGATTATCTTTCTGGTAGAACACAAAAAGTGAAACTTACGCAAATTGTTGGTGAGGACGCAGATGTATCATACGGCGTACCTCAAGGTAGTGTACTTGGACCTACACTTTTTTTGATTTATATTAATGACCTCTGCAACATGAGAATTAATAATGCCAAAGTAATCTCATACGCCGATGATACAGCTGTTGTCTTCTCAGGAAAAACATGGGATGATGTTAAAAATAGTGCAGAAGTAGGGCTTGCTCTTGTAAACACTTGGTTAAAATATAATCTGCTCTCCTTGAACACTAGCAAAACCAACTTCATTTGTTTTAATATTTATAATCAGGTTCAATCAGAAAAAGAATTTCATTTAAGAATCCACACGTGCGACTTAACTAAAGACGTAACTTGCTGCAATTGCCCTACTATCCAGCAGGTTACCCAAACAAAATATCTGGGAGTGATTATTGACCAGCGCCTTTCATGGCATCCTCAGCTGGAACAAGTCATGAGTAGAGTTCGTAAACTTATATGGATTTTTAAAGAGCTCAGATATATTGTACCAGGGAAAATAATTATAAATAAAAATAATAATGACAAGGAACGAAATTTGTTAAATGAAATTTATGTAGCTTTGGCTCAGTCTGTTTTAGTCTATTGTATAACTGCATGGGGTGGAGCAACGAAATCTAGTTTTCTTGAGCTAGAACGGGCTCAAAGAGCAATACTTAAAGTGATGTACTTCAAAAAAAGGATATTCTCCACTGAGAAGCTTTATAAATTATGTAATCTGCTGTCAGTGAGAAAATTGTACATCCTTCATATCATTCTCAAAAAGCACAAAGAGGTACCATATGATCCTAAAATACTAGTAAAAAGAAATAAACACCACATAGTAAACGTTCCCACCACAAGAACAGTTTTTGCCAGCAGACAATATAAAAAACGCTCAGCCTTTTTATACAACAAAATCAATAAACTAATATATATTTACGATAAAAAACAAAATGAATGCAAAATAAAATTAAAAACATGGTTATACAATTTAAATTATGAGGATACAGAATTGCTTTTGCAACGAATGACTTAATAAAAATTCAGAGTGATGTTTTTTGCTTATTTTAGACATACATGTCAAAATTTTTATACTCAGCATCAGTCTCTTTCTCTCATACAACCATACATACACACACACACCCTCTCACACACGCACAGACACCACACTCAAACACATACTCAACTGCAATTGATCGTGTTTATTTTTTATGATCGATTCTTTTTCTTTTTTTGTTTTTTCTCTATTTATTTATTTTAATTCATAATCAGCCTTTTAACGTTCCCACTGCTGGGACACAGGCCTCCTCTTTAGGAGAGGGAATAGGCCGTAATCCACCACGCGGGCCCAGTGCGGGTTGGTGAATGTCACATGTCTTCGAATTGTTGGTTCTAGGACATGCCGGTTTCCTCACGATGTTTTCCTTCACCGTTTTGAGAGCAGTGGTGAAGAAATGAATTACACAAAGTAATGCGCCTGGCTGGGTTTGAACCCGCGACCAACAATTCGTAAGTCGGGGCCGTTACCACTCAGCCACCACTGCCCCTTTACTGCTCCTTTTTTTATTTTAATTATTTTGTTATAAAACTATAAGTTTCATAATGTAAGGGAGGAGCGGAGCCTTCAACTACAGGCATCTTCCATGCCTAAATGGAGACTCCTCAATATGCAATGTAAGCTAAAATTATTTGAAATAAACTTATTATTATTATTATTATTATTATAATTAAATTCGAGGTCTGTTACGTGGTAAATAATTGTATTTTAAAAGCAAATAAGCTAGTTATGTATTTACATTAAGTCAGTGCAATATATTATCCGTTTCTGAAATATAAAATAAAATTTAAAAACATCGTTCATATAAATCATAACGGTTGATTGTTACACATTGTGACCTTTAAATGTCTGTGACACATTTTTTGTTGTTTTTAGGTTTTTTTTCTGACTTCAGTCTTGCCAAGAAGTAGGTACCGTGTTACCCAGTTAATGGGTTGTGGAGGTCTGTTAGGCAGCCGTTTCACGTAAAATACTGGTATTCAGCTGAATCCGGTTTGACTGGGAGCCGACCCCAATATAGTTGGGAAAAGGCTAGGCAGATGATGACATAGGCGGACTTCATGTCCTAGGCATATATACCATTCAAACAAGGATGGTAAAGAAATAACATAGCAGGTAAAAAGTTTAATTAATTTAAAAGTACAGAACGTTAATTTCATAATAAAATTAGACAGTTTAGACATGCAGACAGTTTCATTAGTAGATATGTCAATGTTATCATTTACTGGAGTATGGCGGAAACGTGTACGATGACTGGCTAATTCCTTTCGAAGCGTTCAATGAATGAAGCGTCCGTGGCTCAAAGGCTTTGCTTGTAATATCTTTTGCTTTATAAAAGGTTTAAAAAATATATTATATGTACAATATATAGCAGGAGTCTTAAGAAAGGCGCTGGCCTGCGGACGGCAAGCTATTGGTGGCTCGCCGTCCGATGACAACCAGGTCCGGGTTGACGGCGCGTCGTGTTCCACGCGCGCCTCTAAGAGATTTCAGGCCCATAGGATCAGTGCCTGCTAGGGTTGCGGAATTTGTTGGAAAGAGTCACCGCGGCCCTGGAATGCAAGTGGCAGTGGGAGGAACACGGGTGGGCTTTAGTCAGTAAGAGTCTGACACTCCCTTCCGCCCCGCGCAGAGTGAAAAAAGAAAATTTTGCGGGAACGAGAAGAAACGGGATTTGCGCGTACGAAGTCGCGGGAAAAAAATGACTTTAAGGAAAAGTGTGAAAATAAACTTTAATAATTTAACCTTCCTTTATTTTATTTTAGTAGCCAACTTTATAGATACGTTAACCTTTTCTACATAAAACCACAGAAACTACAAACCCATACAAGACTACAGTCTCCTTTTAAATAAACCGAACAATATCTGGAAATGTTTAAAATTCGTTTTTTAAAAAAAAGCATAATGGTTTGCGTCATTTTGTCGACTACGTTATTATGATTATTTCAATGATATGCAAGGAATACTTATTGATTTATTTAAACTTTGTGTACAATAGTGGTACATGGGCGGACCTAATGCAACAAGACATTCTCTACCAGCCAATCTTTCGGCTAAAAGGACTTTACTGTGCTTGGTGAATGAATTTTGATCCATTCACAATTAGTGTATCGCATAAGCATAGCATAATCAGCCTTTTAATGTTCCCACTGCTGGGACACAGGCCTCCTCTCTAGGAGAGGGAATGGACCGTAATCCATCACACGGGCTCAGTGCGGGTTGGTGAATGTCATATGTCTTTGAATTTTTGGGTCCTAGGACAAGCCGGTTTCCTCACGATATTTTCCTTCACCGTTATGAGAGCAGAGGTGATGAAATTAATTACATAAAGTAATGCACCTGTCTGGGTTTGAACCCGCGACCACTGCACAATTAGCGTGAATTTGATCAAAGAAAAATAAATACAAATAATATAATCTATTTTTTTCTATCATTTCAATCATATAATTGCAAAGTAAGTATTTGTATTGCTTTTTACTTGAATTAAGACGATGTGTTCTTTGTTTTTGTGCTCACACCATAAATTATAATTATTATAAGCCTATATGTGAGGATTTGTAATTGGGTTTTTGGTCTGATTTCGTTACCTATAAGTCCTTCATACAATAATATATATAAAGAAAAATAACTAAGAAACACACTGACGGGTGCATATCAAAATAAACATACAAACGTATGTACATAAACTCATGCCTATTTCCTATCCTGACATACAATTTTTCAATGAAGTATATAATATACAGCGATACCTTCTTCTGCCAAAAGTCGTGATGATCCCAATTACTCGGAGGAAGTTTTACAACTTTCAGCTCCAGGCTATTTTTAACTGATACTTTAACTGAATGTTTAACTTTTCAATATCATTCTTCAGATTTACAGTATCGGTGTTTCAGTTCAATAACTTACTGAAGTTCAAGAGGCTATTGAAGTTCTTCTGACTTACATTCTCATGGAAAGCGGCCAGAGACCAGGGCTTCAAGTCTGCTAAATTTTATAAATTCTTCATTCCAATATGGTCCCATTGTCATTTTGCTAAAAGTTCGTAATCTGCTAAATTCATAATGGTCGATTATTGGAATTTCAATTACGAGAGTAATGGAATCGTGGTAGAATTACTATGAATATAATGGCTAAGTAATGATTGCACAATGAAGTTCCAATGGTAACGCTTTTATATTAGTAGAGGTCTAAACTTGTCGAAAAAAACAATTATGATAAAAATATCCAGGCCCAGGTATGAACAGTCTTTGTCTATGATAAGTTGATCTTCGAATAGACATTCTATCAGTAAAAGTTTGTTACTGATTTCTTCAGCTTTATACCAATGTTAGTATAGATGTGACGCGCTAATCATAGGTTTTTTTAAAACTATCAATAGCAGACGAAGATAGCTTCTGTCCCACAAATTCCGGCACTCGGTCGAAATTTATGAAAACCTCAAACAACCCAACAATACAAATACACTGGACATTCGGCAAGCCACAGTTTCATTCAAATTTCAATTATTCGTATATTAAGTAACTGGACTAGATCGGGCATCAAACCCGCAACGTTCAGCGTTTCGGACGGTATTGGTAATTTTAGTCGCTCCGTTAATATAGAATCAATCTAATTTGTCAATGAAAGTCAGAAGCAGACGCCGATTACTCGACGGCGGCGGCTAAAATGGCGCTGGATTGAGGTGGAATAAATTGAAATAGATGGAATACGTAGACAAGAAAAGATTATTGCGAAAATGAAAAGAAGTTTTGGTATAGTAGATCTTCAATGTGGTTTAAGAAACAACTATACTTGATACATCAGATATGTGACACATGCACACATTGCCGTAAGAATTTCAATTTTAACATTGACATGATTTTTTTAATTTGGTTAACTGGTCTCAAAGGTCACGATAGCAGATTTTGGGATTAAATTTGATACCGGTTTTTGCTTTGATCTCAGTCTGTTGGGCTGACATTTGCTTGCTTAACGCTCCTACAGATACTGCTAACATAACATTGTGTCTTAAATTCTCGGACAAACCCAAAAACGTGTAAAAAAAACTATCCATTGCAACTATGTTATAAGTCATAAGTTGTCCTACTTTATTTGTATTTTTTTTGAGTGAACAATTGACTTTGAAAAAAACATAGACTTTGACATTCACACAAGCGCTGAGCAAATGCTCTTCCCATGACTTCCATCTTGCCTCATGCCTACCGTGGACCAATGGTAGCTCGGTTTAGTCAAATTCCTCGTATATTCAAAATTATCTGCTAAAACAAGATCTGTCCGTTAAAGGTTCCATGTTTGCCCACATCCCAGATGCGGTAAAAATTGTTGGACTGAATTGGAATTCAGTTCAATTATTATGATCATACTCTTATACATGAAATTAAAATAGTAAAGCTAGATACATCATGCATAATGAAGAATCATGATCCAAATACTCGTAACAATTCTTGTCCAAATCCATCAGTTTGGCGAACCAAGCGAATCCCATACAATAACAAACACTCAGTCCCCGGGGTACATTTTAGCGGCTCGCCGTCTAAATCAGTAGCAATTAATGTCAAAACGGTAATATCGCTCGATACACTCCGGGCTACTCTCAGATTTATTCATCTCTTGGGCCTCACAATCCACCTGATTTGATTTATAACACCAATCGTCTTAGTTCGTGGTTTATTTATTAGTTTTTCATAGTTTCTGTGTTATACGATTTCAGAGTGATGGTAATTGATTGAGTGATTTTCAAAAGATATGATGACGTAGCAATTGTGGGACAATTCTTCTGAGGAGGATCATAAACCAGTTTAGAATTGAGAAGAACATATTATTATAAAAACTTTACACTGATTTATATAGATCACAGAAGAGAAAATTATAATCATTTGTTTGGATAAAATATGGTAGGTACAGATGTTACATAGTGAAATTAATGCATAAAAACATTTTGCCATACCATCATTATAATTATGACGGAATTTGTTTAGCTGACTAATTATAAAATGGAAATATTTATTAACATTAAAAATAGCTTATATACTAATAAAATGACAATATATTTTTGGGAATTTTATGAGTTTTTTATGCCACTTTGTAGTTAGAAGGATTATAGTTTATTTTTAGGTTAAGTGAAAACATTTTTTTAAATTGATTAAACTGAACAATATTTTGATGTATTTGATGCTTTCAGTCAAACTGGTTTTTAACCGACTTCTAAAAAAGGAATAGGTTCTCAATCAATTCGGATGTTTGTATTTTTTTTATGTTTGTTCGCGCATAACTCCGTCGCTTGCCAACCGATTTGAAATATGTTTTTTTGTTGGAAAGGGTATACTTCCCAAATGGTCCCATGAAAATTTTATCGAAATCGAACAAGCGGTTTTTTTGTTAATTTCAATAAATGAATCAAATCTGTCGGGATAGCTGAAATCGCATGTTTGTTTATTGTTTACACCAATTTATACCACGTACGCTGTGATGGTATGTTTAGCTGTTTAGCTGGGAGTGAACCACTAAAAAGTGAAAAAAAAACTTTTTACAAAAAATAAAACCGACTTCTAAACAAAAAAAAACCATAAAGTACAAAATAACTTTAATTTCGGAAGTCGGTGTGTTCAAAAACAAAAAGCAAACAAAAACCGTGCCGTCGTCCAAACATTTTGTACTTTCATGTAGTGACAGTATATGGCGCCATGTGTATGCCAGTAACCACCACTCGTCCTTTGAAGGTTCATTAGGAAACCAACATCAGACAGCATCAGTCTGTCTGACATATCGCTGAAATGGACCTATTTAGTGCAGCCGTGGGACACACACTTAGTTCTTGTCATATCTTTTTTTTCTTCTTTTTTTACCATGTACCGTGCGTGTTTCATATGTGTGCTGACTAAATATTATTCTTTCTTTCTTTATAAGTCGAGTTATTGTTACCCTTTGAAATGTTTTCGAAATGTGTTCGAAATGTGTTTTATGATATTAAGTCGCTACAGACACTGAAATACGATCCTTGTTGGATTATATTTCAGTATCTGTTGTCCACGTCACTGTTGGTATGGTATTTAATATCAAAGGGAAACCTACACTCAATGAACGATTTTCTCAGAACTCAAGACCGTGTGTCGGATTTAGTTTGCACAACTGAGCGCTGGGGAAGGTACTTCGTACTTGCAGTGGCGTGCAGTGGTTCCAGTTAGGGTAGGCCAGAGAAAATGTCCAAAAAAAAAACGCACCACATTATTCAGGGTTGAAATGTGGTGTTTGTATTTTGTTTTTTTTTTAAATAGCTATTAATAAAAAAAACTCATCATCATCATCAGCAGCCTGTTGCAGTCCACTGCTGGACATAGGCCTCTCCAATTGCACGCCACTTAGATCTATTTTCGGCTTCTCGCATCCAGTTTCTGCCAGCCGTCCTGCGCAAATCGTCACTCCACCGTGCCTGAGGACGTCCTACACAAAAACACATAAAAAAAAAACTCATTTCATTAAAAATCAACCCTGAATAATATGGTTATTTTTTTAAATTTATTTGGACATTTTCTCTAGCCTACCCTAACTCGAACCACTGAACGCCACTGCGTACTTGCTGAATAAAGATCATCTAGTAATCTACAACACGTTTCAGGACCCATCTTGGGATTCCTTGTAACGTATCTAAATCTAAGAAAATGTAAGCTTGCTGAACAAAACTTCATTACCATTTCCAAAGCCCTAAACTAGACGTTAATCCTGCACTTAAAAGCGAAGCATTACACTGGCCTCCAGCACTCGCCTCCAGCACTCGCCCCCAGTTACTAGCCTCGCTGTTTACGTGGACGATCTCCACTCTACCGTGTTAATAAACTGCGACTTGTTATGCAAAGAGTTCTTATACTTCGTACTTTGTTTTTGCTTACAAAATTAGCCTTGGAGAGCTTGAAGGTAGACGGATTGAATAAGTCCGCTTTCAAGCTATTAAGTTTGTGGAACCATTTAAGTTGCAACTCTTTATACTTTCATCCAAAGCCAGGTCTTATAAATGATGATAATACTTGTAGCGATGTCTGACATAGCCTTGTCAACATTACAAACTGATCCAATTTTTAAATTTACAAAAAAAATATTAAAACATTTTTTGAATATGAAGTACACTATTATAATACTATTATGAAGTACTATGACAAAAATTACTCGTAAACAGTACTATGCAATGACAACAGTCATGCAACTACTAGTCTGCTGTCAACCCCCCAGCGCAGCGGCGGGTCCAGCTCAGCCCGCCGCTGACACAGGTAACTCGCCATTACAACTCGTCCCACGTAACCCAGCTTAATGTGGCTCATCAGGCCTGCAGCATCACTGCAAGGGTTGAACGACCGCGCGCATGCGTATAAACCACCTTTTTCGGTCTAAATAGCCAACGGGCCATCTTAGTGCGCGTTCTAACTGCGATCAAATTTCGATCTTACTATGTAACTGAGTGGAGCGTTTTGGTGGTGCGTTCACAGCGGGAGGAGGCACGGCAGCGCGGCAGCTCGGCTCACAGGCTCAGTGTGTCGCGGATCGCCGTCGGCTACGCGCGCGCCCTCCCGTCGCACGGATTTTTTCCGCCCGAGAAAAGTTTTTCAAGTTTCCGTCGGACGTTGAAAGTGTTCAGTCGGGGGTTTAGGAATTAACGTTTGGTTTAAAGTGCATAAGGATTTGTGTTTAACGGTGTTTTGGAGAATTTGACTGTGTTTTACGGGAATTATGGGAAGGTAAGTTTTGAGAATAGTAGTTTTGAAAGGTTTTATTTCAGGAATTTATTTAGAAAATGAATTGAAAATATTTTACTAAATTTTTAAGGTATGGAACACCAGTTACGTACTGAAACTTTTTCAATACCAGTCAATAATTTTTTACACTATTTCGCCGAATAATATTAAAATAGAATGATAATTCTAACAAAACATTGCATTTATAAAAGGACACTAGCATCGCCTGGCTGAGAGGTCCGCGCACCGAAAGGATTAACAAACTTAGTTTAAAATCCGTCGCCTGTCGGGACAGTATTTAACAATAGGATAATGAAAGTTTCGTGTCAGGAAGCTAAGCCGCTTGAGCTTGGAAAACTTTCGCAAACAACGCTTTGTAAAATAAAATATTAATCTGAAAAGTTTTGCAAATATTTTGCATTCTTCTCCCGAGTCTGCACGGAAGGCAGTATAATTGCACCGCAGTAGACAGTAACGTTAGCATCTTTATGCTAACGTTAAAAAGGCAAAAAGGATCGGAAGGGGAATTAATTGTGAATTTCACAAGATCAAAAAAATATATCATCATCATCTGCCTAACCTATTCCCAACTATATAGGGGTTGGCGTCCAGTCATACCGGATTCAGCTGAATACCAGTATTTAACGTGGAGCTGCTATGTGTGAACTGGGTAACACGGTGCTTCTTAATAAATAATATATAAGCATAAACAAAAGCATAGCATAATCAGCCTTATAAAGTTCCCACTGCTGGGACACAGTCCCCTCGCTGGGAGAGGGAATGGGCCGTAATCCACCACGCGGTTTCCATATTCAAATTTATTTTTCTTATCTAACTGTAGCAGAAAGCATCGGTGCTGGGATAACTGCAGCGGACGCGCAGGATATTGGTTATTAATTTCAGCTTGTTAAGGTTTATAATTTTTTTTTGGCATAATTTCTACCCGTAATTGTTATACTTGCATAGATAGGTTTCCGACGGCAATTGGATCTAGCCTTTAGTCTAGTGGTGTCTATTGGAAAAATACCAGAATTATAATCAACTGAAACTTATGTAAGTCTAACTATGTAATGAAAACTTTTAGAAGTTGTTAACTTAGGTTAAGCTGCGCTTGCTGAGGTTACTCTGTAGATGGGCGACCATCATTTACATACCGAGTTTCCCCTGTGTCTCCTATATATACTATAATAACAAGGTGGTTAAAAATGCTAATTTTATATTGCCGTCGGGAGTTGCAATATAGTGATCTATTAGGTAAGAAATGTTATTAAATATTCTCGGACTCCTTGTCAATCGAATCATCAGTTCCATAAAGTTTACCTGTCTCAGTTATTATCTTATTAAGATCGTGTTATAGAGCACATTAAATATTTTTAAGGTAATTCAATAATACTGTAAAAGGAAATTGTGTTTTCAATTTCCTCTTAGTCACAGTAGATACATATCATCTACAACAGAGATCTGTACGACGGATGTATTGTTTAGCATTTCTCAACGGTTACACACTTTGTAATGTCGACAAGGTAACAACAATCCCCTGGGCGTTGCCAGATCTCCAAAGAGGGCGGATACAAGTTTTTATCAAGTGGGCTAACGCAGACTCACATTTACCTACACAAATGCAAAATAAAACAATATATCTTAACAAAAGTAAAACAACAAGGTGACATTATAAAGATTGACAAGATATTTTATTTTTTGGGACTGAAATGCGGATAATTTTGAATTGTTATAAGTGACATAAAACAAATGAACCAAATCATTCT
This sequence comes from Hecatera dysodea, assembly GCA_905332915.2. Taxonomy (NCBI): domain Eukaryota; kingdom Metazoa; phylum Arthropoda; class Insecta; order Lepidoptera; family Noctuidae; genus Hecatera; species Hecatera dysodea. Next base: position 22,819,653 of record HG995291.1, read on the forward strand.
AGACTTGACATTCATGTCAGATTCTCTAAGGGAACTGCTATGAGAACTGTTTACGGAAATTAACATAGTGCCGTTGATTTCGTTATCTTGTCAAAATATCTGTGACTAGCAGCGCCCCGCGGTTTCACCCGCGTAGTTCCCGTTTTCGTGAGAATACAGAGATAAAAATATAGCCTATGTTGCTCAAGGTAAATGTAGCTTTCTAATGGTGAAAGAATTTATGAAATCGGTCCAGTAGTTTTTCAGTTTATTCGTTACATACAAAAATATAAAAATACAAATCTTTCCTCTTTGTAATATTAGTATCAAAAATAGTATGTACATTGTACATACGTTAGAAAGAATATACATCTGTTTAGTAAACGAGGCGACAGACATAATAATTATGCTACAAGAAATAGGGATCAATTAGTTCAACCAGGTTTCAGACTGGCGAAAGTAGCCACATCTTACTGTTATAGTAAAATTCCTGCTCAAATGTCAAAAGCGAATGAAACATTTAAATCTTGTGTCAAACGCACACTATGCAGGCAAGCATATTATAAGTTCTGAGATTACATTGAAGATAAAAATGCTTGGCTAAATGCTCCACAGCCACTAGGGGTGCACAAACTAATCCATTAGCATTTGATAACATTGTTGGATCCGCTGAAGATTGTAAGTCTGTGAATATCATTCTTTCACTGTATGAACTCTATCTATTTGGCATTGTATAATTTTATGCATTAACGGCACATGTGTGAGTACTATGTACCTTAACTGTAAAAACTATCATTTTTGTGCATGTGACTTGAATGTGCCCTGGCGGGTGGGAGTGTCATGCTCACTCAAGTCTCTCTGATGGTGGTTTATGTGTTTCATTCATCATTTGGCTGGCTGGTCATCTCTTATTACAACTAGCACGTTTTATTTTAATAATCTTTACTTTTCATTGTTCGCGACAATAGTAGGGTATGCTCTCATACTGCGAGAACATCCCTCATGCGTAAAAGTGTTTTCTGTATGGCTCCTACGATATATAATAAATTGCCTAAAAGTTGGAGAGAACTACCCTTGTCACTTTTCAAAAATAAGCTGAGAATTTTTTTAGTTAGTAAAATATTTTACAATGTTTTAGATTTTTTGAATGAAAAGGACTTTTCTATTTCGACTTCTAATACCTATGTTTGATTCTAAATGACAATTAAATAATGTGAATTTTAAATCAATTGACTTTTGAATGATACTATTTGACAGCATAATAATGAATAAACTGGACATAATTTATTTTTGACAATAACATCTTGACATCAATTATTATTTATTTCTTGTATTTTGTGTAATGAAATTTAAAAATCACTTTAAAGTAAATGCAATTAAATGTAATTTTTATAACTACAGAATTTGTACGCCGTTATTGGCAAAACATGGACGCTCACATTAATTTAATACCTTGCATGTCTGATCAGTCAGTTTATGTAAACGCATGTTTGACAAATAAATTATCTTTTATCTTTTTATCTTTTATCGTTTTACTAAAAACACATTTATTGTGCACTTCCTTCTACATCGTTCTTACATCTATAATAATATTATAAAAAGGAAAGATTTGTGTTTTTGTATGTAACGAATAAACTCAAAAACTACTGGACCGATTTCAAATATTCTTTCACCATTAGAAAGCTACTTTCACCCTGAGTAACATAGGCTATATTTATATATTTTTTTATCCCCGTATTCCCACCTGCAACTGCACAGTGAAACCGTGGGCCCTGCTAGTATTATATGTGAATTATTTCAACAAAAACAATTTATCAACAAGTTTTTAACGATTTATTGATTTAAATGTGTGTTCAAGACGTAAATAAACAAAGAACGTGCAAGAATCTCCGTACAGGGCCCCAAGTCTCCTATTTTTATAAATTTGTCATTCCAACACGATCCCATTGTCATTTTGCTAAAAGTTAGTAATCTGCTAAATTCATAATGGTCGATCATTGGTCCGTCAATGGTCTCGTAATACTTTTTGAAAACCTGTGAAAAAAATTGTGCAGTCATTGCTTTTAATAGAAAAGCAGTGACTGCACAATGACATTCTAATGGTAGGTCACTGATCAAAGGAATCGTCAAAATTTTAGCAGATTACCGCATACGTCTGTCATTCATTTGTCATTATGTACGAATTAACATTCTATGCCATTTCTATCAATGGAGTGTCAGTGGTTAACCATTGGAAAGTCATAGTGACGCTTTTATATTAGTAGATTAGCAAACTGTCAAAATTAACCATTATGAAATCAATTATAGACGATTCTGACACTATTGTAATAGCAGACTTGAGACCCTGATCTACTTTTCACAACGTGCAAATAGCTTCACATTTTTGACTGACCGACCTAGACAGTTCAAAAGTGCTTGTAAATTGTTTCATTACATATACATTCTACAATCATCGATATTGTAGTCATTGTTATTATGAGGACATTTACCACAAAAAGGAGAGGCCATCGTTCACAAATAAAAAATCCAAAGTATTTTGTTTTCATGAAAATTAGACTACATATACTGTCATCGTCTAAAGCCTGCAAAAAGTATGAAATAAAAAAAAATAACAAAAATTAGAAAACACGCCTGCCATGTCAAAAAGTGAACTAAAAAATTTAAAACAAGGTAGATAAAGAATAAGACGTCTTTTCATTGCATTCGGGGGACCTATAAAGAACTATTCAAAGGAATATTCTCCCGACTGGCAGGTGTGTTTTTTTTTAATATTTGTTTTTTTTTATATAATGAAAAAGTACCTATGACTAATGCAGTAGGTAATTTTAATTTTATTATTTTTTTAAAAGTGCCATAATATATGATCAATTTATTGATCATAATAATTGATTTTCTGCGTTTTGATGGTATTCGAAAGAATTAAGAAAAACATTGAATTACACTTCAAATAACTTCAGATCACGGGCTAAAAATGTCTAGTTCAAACCAGATAAAATCAGTAGGAGAGTAGGTACTTTAGCGCGTGTAACCATAAAATTTGTTTCAAAGTAAACATCTTTCTTTAGCGATTTCATTTTTTACTAAGACATATAAAATAAAAACACGTTACTATGTAATACGTTAAATTTGTCAATGTTTGAAAGAAAGTAAACCAGACAATTATTAAAGATCGTACTACAGAATCATTCTAAAGCTCAGTATAAACCAAACCATTATGTCAAACTTATTCAAATAGTCTCATTCTATTAAATACATTTTTTTAATCAATCCTTCTTATCTCTTCTTACTCGACTCTCCTATCGCAGGTATGCTGGAAGAGATTTCTATAGAAATAAGCATCACCTTTGTACCAATTTTTCTGTTTCCTTCTTCTTATCTTTTTATTAAATTGTGTGTACATAAATTTTTAAATAAATAAATAAAATAAATAAACATCCTTGTCGGCTCACCCACTGTAACTATACGAATACAAATTACAGTTTAATACAAACATAAACAATTTGGCATAGGAATAGCGCGAAGTAAGCCGTCACACGAGCCTCCATGATTACGTCAGTATTCACCTGTCATATGCACGCACGCCAAGACAATGGAGACTGCAATATAGTTTGGAGTGGCAGGGGAATATAAACCGTGGATGCTAGATAGGGAGGACGTATCAGAAGTTTAATCCGAGATAGGCGGAACAGGGGACTGATGGGATAGAGATATTATGATATTGTGGTGCCGATTGGACCACAATAATGATTCTAAACATCTCTGTGTTCTTTGAAACATACGCTTCAGCTAATTGCTGTTGTGCAAATAATAGTAATACCTTAAAACCTTACTAATGCCTGGAAAAGCAAGTTAAGCCCTAGGTCCTGGCTGTCACTACTTTGTAAGTCGTTACGAATTGTCAGACACCAGTAAATCTGACTCGAGTCTTGCCCAGTTAATGGGTTGTGGGATCTGGATAGCCTTTCCACGTAAAATACCGGTTTTCAGCTGAATGAGGTTTTTCTGGAAACCGACCCAAATAGATGTGTAAAGGCTAGGTAGACGAAGACCTTATAACATTGAATGCGTCTGATGGGGATCATGAACTTGATTCACAGAAAATGTGGGATAAAAAGCCTACGGCATTCAGTAATAGTACTAAGTAGGTTTCTACTAGTCAAAGAATTTTTTCACACATTTTTGTAGATCATCTTATTGATCAACAAAACAAAAGTGGCCTAATTCGAGTCATAGACGTAAAAGTTATTTCATCAAACAGGCTGGTTGAAACAGTTGGCATAAATATCTGTGGAAAACTTGATAAATAATGTGTTGTTAAATGACATGAAGAAATATGAAATTTCGTATTGTTATTTCACCAAACAGTTTCATCAAATTACTTGTATATGTATGGCCTGCATACTTCGGGAAAAACAGATTATCTACACATACTTCCAGTGACGAAAATACTCAATATTCTTATGTGAGAACAGTTCAATACTCGTAACTATTTTTTTTTCAAGAATATCCGTTTTTCTTTGAAAACCTACTATTCAAAAATCCAATTAACATACTTGTAACAATATTTATTGCACGTAGAAGTATACCTTTTTATGGATGGGAAATCATCAAATTACTTCTCCCACTCTGGGTGGAGCTGCAAGGAGTGTCAGATTCTTACTGACTAAACCCAACCGTGTTCCCCTAATGCCCTTTTTTGTCCTGGGCCGCGGTGACTCTTTCGAACAAATTCTGCAATACAATACAGGAGTATACTTTCCATTTTTATCGAAACCGATTGACTATCTTTACAAATTTCGCAGAAATCTCAAGGGTTGTGATTTTACGACACACGATCTGACTGATCGTAAAGTCTACTCGTGCGCCAAGAATTTATAAGAATCTAGAAAAATAAGGTCTTTATGAAAATACTAGTAAGGTATTTTATGTAAAAGAAAAACTAGATTTTCTGGAAAATATGTACAACGAGTATGTAGAATATGGACCTAATTAATTAATAAATGAGTATTTTACCACATCGATCTTAGCTACTGGAAATAGACGAGATATAAAACAATCCTATGTTTATTTTCTTATTCGGTTTTTGCTTGGCTATGACGTACTCCATGTAAGTATTGGATTACACATGATCCCTTAGAAGAACAATTCTACCACATACAGACCTAGTTATTATTCGACAGTTCTTAAAAAAGCAATATAATATCATTTCTATAATGTTCCTCATTCAATAACTCGGGCATTTAGTATTGTTCCTAAATTTAAATAATCTTAAGTAAACCAAATATTTGCATTTTTTGGGCAGTACCCCGCGGTCTCACCCCCGTAGTTCCCGTTCCCGTAGGAATACGGAGATAAAATAAAGCTTATGTTATTAATTTATTGATAATGTAGCTTTCTATTGGTAAAAGATGGATAAGATCAGTTTATAAGTATTGAAACTTATATGGTACAAACAAACAAATACGTAAAACGTTTTTATAATTTAGTATGGATAGTATATGACAGTATTATATGTTAACAATTATGTACTTCCACACACGTTGATTTGCTCAGTGCAATGGTACCTTCGGAGTAAGTAAGTCTCAAGTATAGTCTGCACTTGTGTTCTCCAAAGAAATCCTGAAACCATGAATGGTTTCAGGATTCGTGGTTTCAAAGAAATCCTGAAACCATGAATGGTTTCAGGATTTCTTTGGAGCATTCCTAAAACTTTCAATAGAGATTCGCTGATATAACGCATATAGCATGCATATTATAGGTACTTCAATGCATCCCAAGATATGTTTACGTTTATTGCGTATCGGCTTTTTAAATTTGAATTCAGAATTCAAGACAAATGAAAGTCCATACTACAAGTAAATGTGATACAGGACAAAGTTCAAATTTCATTGCATTCCCATGCTTCTTAACAGCCCTTTTGACACAAATGATCAATTAAAATAAAAGCTGGTACGTAGGTGGGTTTTCACAGTGATTATGATAACAGATGGTTTATTTTCTATTTATCTATCACCGGATAATCATAAAATGCGTAAGATTGTAAAATATCTTGAGAGGTTGTAAAGTCTCGAAAAATTGTCAACTAAACATTTGAAATACTTTTTACGCATCAGAATTTGATAGTCAATAATCTCTCGATGTCATTCCTAGAAATTGTGAATCGATATAAACTGACGACATGTTGCCGACCTATCAGTGTACGGTTCTACAATTTATCGGATTTTCTGGCCTAGCCAAGTAGCGGAACTTTGTGCACGAGTTAGATAGAATAATCTTTATTATGGTCACCATACAAGTATACAGAAAATATACATAGATGAAGATTACATAGGGTGACACAATGGGCGGCCTTATCGCTAAAAGCGATATTTTCAAGACCTTTGTATGGATTTTAAAGAGAAAAGGAAATACAGTACTGTGTGTGCGTATAGTGTTAGACTTCGGTGTACTAATTATACATACCATAACTATATAATAGATAAATATATTCAATAATAATCATGAAAAAAAGCATAGAACACAAATAAAAATGATTTAAGAACCACTTTTTTAAGTTAGAATTTATAGTCTAAGTTATAGTCATAAGTTATTCTAAGTAATTTCTGATGCGATGCCTCAGATCCGTCAAAGAAGCAAGGTCATCGATATAGCCTACTGCATTAGTAGGCTGAAGTGGCAGTGGGCTGGCCATATTAGTTGTAGAACCGACAACCGACGCGGTCTCCACACTAGAACTCGTTTACCCCAAAGGTAAACGAGTTCTAGTGTGGAGACCGCGTCTCGGCAAACGTAGTGTTAGGTCGTCTTCAGGCACGGTCGAGTGACGATTTGCGCAGTACGGCTGGCAGAAACTGGATGCGAGAAGCCGAAAATAGATCCAAGTGGCGTGCAATTGATGATGATGATGATAATGATGATGATGATGACTCGGATAGGTTGGATTCACGACCGCTACCACCGCTCGAGTTTGTCATTTCCCAGTGACATATCCGGCTAAAGAAACAAACATCTTATATAAATGGAATATTGCAAAAATATGATTCCGTATCACTATCCAGGCTTCACGAAATCTTTATTCAAAGTTGGTGATCGATCAGGAAAGTCGTTTCCACGTGAATCCACAACAAAGGAGAAACTTTGCTCTCCACAATATTGCCGTCATTCAATGGAGTCCTTACTCACACAAACTTTTACACCAACAACAATACCATGTTGGTTTTTGGACGAAATATCTACTCATTTTAGATATTCATTTACGTGGTTAATAATCGAATATAGTAAAAAAGTGCACCCGTATTAAATCTTAACAAAAAAAAAAAAAAATAACTTCGATACATTTTTGGCATAAACTTCACGATTTGTATTTAAATGTTTTTCTTTACTTTCTTGTTAGAGAATCGGTTTAAAATCAAACTCATCATACCATTGATTTTTCCTTGAATGCACAGGAACTTACTTGATACTTTTCTTATTTTTCTAACCACACAATGTTTGCAGCAATAACCTCGTAGATCGAGTGTAAAACGTCGCCGACATTGCTACGAGCGCTACGCCGTAGCAACTGCTACGAGCTACGAGTGTAAAACTTCTTAGTGCGATTGCACAGAATATTACCGAGTCCTATTAACTAACTCAACAAGCTTTAGATAATTAAGTGAAGGATCATGATTAACTCCACAGCCTCTTATCCCTCTCGACAGCGTTAACCAAAATGAATAATTATAATCTAAACAAAAAATACTCCCCTTTTCTTATCATCCGGCCACTACTCACGCTAATTTGAACTTTAGTAGATTAGGATACGGTTTGAGTTTGTTTGAGGGAAATAAGATGGGAGACTTCTATACATGTCAGTTGCAGGCCCCGGAACAAACAAGACAATGGGGCTATATGAAGTCTTATTTGCGTTTGAAAATATACTATGGGCCTATATTACCTACTGACGAATTTAAATATCATTTAATTCAACCACATAGTTTAAATCTCTTATTTGAAGAATTTGATTTGCCTACTGTTTGTACTGCACTATTTTATCAGCTTAACTTTTTTACTTTCTGACTTACTACTCTAAATTTACTGGTTACCGAAAACGTTACTATAATTCTAATTATTATCTACGTATAAGGCAGTTTTAGAAACGTACTTACAACAAATGTATTTTAAAACGATCCTAATCATTTAAGCAGTTGTAAAAGCCTGTAAGCATAGGTAATAAAAGCAGTTTACATAAAACGCTAGCTGCTTATTTCTCCATACTTTTTACTTCAAGGTAAGACTAAAAACTTTATAAACACGTCTAGGAAAAAAAAATATAAACCGTAATGTTCCATATAAAAAACAAAACAAGGTAAAGTTTGTGCGAGTACATGTGTTCGTTGGAATAAAGCCACAGCCAGTGTGAGTCGCGTACGCGGGTGCCATAAGCGGGCGCGGGCGTCCACACGTAGGTACTCGTTACATGAAATCGCCAATAGCATCTACTACGGCCAGTACGAAGAGTGCTCGGGCTGATGGCTGTTTCTACTAATAATAAACGGCAACCAAAGCAGTTATTAAAGCAAGCAAGCCACATCAGCGATGACAGTAGTGACTTGTAACATTTATTTTCTGATGGGTTTAGCTTTTATTTCAGGTTCCCTGTCTATAAGTTTCTGAAAATGCTGAAATATATCAAAATCACAAAAAAAAATATCAAACTGTGAAATAAATGCAAGTTTACTAGTTGCCTACTCAGAAAAAAATATTAGCTTAGGAAACTGCAAATGTTTGGTATAACCTACCAGTTTGTGATGATGACATTGTCGGCGCAGTGGTTGATCGATTGACTGCTGCGCTGCGTGTCACGGTTTCGATTCCCGCACCGAAAAAATATTTGTAGGTACTGGTTACAGATGTTGTTCCGGGTCTGGCTGTTTATTTATAAACGCAACCATGATACATAAATTCCTAGTGCGGGGCAATGTTTTTTTTTTATATGATAAGATGTTTTATGTTTGATATTGAAAACGGGCATAAGCGATTTTCTTAGAGCAGTCGCCTATGGTTGTATTCTGTGGTTGAACGTTTCTCACTGTAGCCACCTAATCGCACCCGCCACCGCTCCCGCTACCGCTCTCACCCTGTCTGAGGCTTTAGCCTTCCGCTAAGCTGAACACGAAAAAATTGTAACTCGTACTACACGTATTTATTTCATAGTTGCTTTAACATTTCAGCTTGTTTACATGTCCCGAGAGGACGGGGATTGTGCACAAATGTCGAGTGTATTAGTGTTGTGCACTTCGAAATGTATTTCTGTATTTTTAATGCAACAACATTTATTATTTTGTCGTCAACTATTACCTACAGCGCTTAACAAACTGTTAGGATTTTTTACCTATTTAATATTTCAGCAGTTTCTGATGAATTTTATTGTTAAAATAGTCTTTTAAAGTACATTGACTATTTCAAGTTACAAAAATGATCAAACTAGACTCCATCTCGAGTCATGAATATGACAATGATTACTTGAAATAATTTATTGAAACCGCGTGGTGGATTACGGAGACCCTAGAGAGTAAGCCTGTGTCCCAGCAGTGGGAACGTTAAAAGGCAGATTATGAATGTAATCGAGGTTATTTCCCGCTGTCTTAGCGACTGAGTTGAGTGGAGGTTCTTTAAACTGACTCGGAATATTGACTTATGTACTGTATGTACATGTAACATTTATACCTTTTTCTTCTTTTTTATTTTATTTATGCATGACATCTTTTCTAATATATTATAAGTGGAAACTTTTTTTTGTTTATTTGTACGGAACGAGCTCCGAAATTGCTAGACCGATTTTAACCATTTTTTCACCGATGAAAAGCTACATTATCAGCGAGCTACGTTGGCTATATTTTATCCCTATATTCCTACGGGAACGGGAACTACGTGGGTGATACCGCGGGGCTCTGCTAGTATCATTACAAAGACAACCAAACCCCCTGAAGGCTTTGTCTGCTAGAGCAAAGAGCTTGATTGCTCTAAGACGACGGAGATAGCTGGAAACGTATAATTAAAGTGAAATTGGTAGCTGACTCAACTGTGGGGACAATTATTTGGTTCCTATTACGTACCTATGTGTGGTATCCGTTCAATTTAAGTGTAGGTAGTACAAATTAACCTATATCTTTTTAGTATTCTATACGTCACTCGGAAGCTTCCTTTAAAAGAGGAGGGAGGAATTTTCCAACAAAATATTTTTTTTTAAATATTGTTTGAAATGTAGAACATAATAGACCGCACTGCTTAGTTAGGTAATAGACTATTTAAATCTGTTGTATCACTTTACATACTTACACTTCACAATTTATCTACTACTACTTCTTAATCTCAAATATTTTTAACCATTCCATAATTAAGAATAGAATAGTGTAGGGAACGTGCACAGCGTAGACTATGCCATCTAGTGTTGCAAATCTGAAACTTTTACGTTGTAAACATTTGACCTGTGCTGTGTGCTGGGAATGTGCACGAAGTAGACTGTAAATAAAATATCTTTATTTCAGACCATGACTAGTCCATATTTTGTTAGTGCGTTAGTAACCATCTAGTATTAATATAGATAATGTACTATCTAGCATTGTGTATTTGAAACTTATAAGTAAAATATACTTGACATTGACGCGTTTGTGCTGCCACCTATAGTTTCTGCATGTTCCCTATAGATAGAATAGAATAGAAAAACTCAAACCATAATCCAAAGTATTCATTTATTTCATCATATAATAATGGAATTGCTGCAAGTATTGCCGCTAATATCAAGTTAAACAAAATTAATTAAGTTTAAATCTAAAGTGCTCTGCGGCACGTCAATATTTAACGCCGCGTTCGCGACTCAAACAAACACTGTTCCGTGCAGCGAATTATAAAATACCGTTTATTTTGTGATCAGTCACTTTTTAGGCTCTACTCGATATTAAAATAGGCTTCTGTGAAGTTTTTATTTTGAATGACACCTTATATCACTTGCACCAATGTTGTGTTTTAACTTAAGAATTAAGTGCTAATACGAGGTTGAATCATTCATACATAATGACACTGTTTAGGCAAGTTTCAAGTGGGCCTTATTAAAACAACACTAATGCACAATTTTTATCTCCTGTATATTTTATACTCGTAGTCTGTTTCTAAATTGAGAATGGTACATTTTTAAAGATTTTCAGATTAAAATTAGGTTGACAATTAAATAATCAACTTCAAATTCCTGATTCAGAAACCGGCCTATTATATACGCGTCATTTAGATAATGGCAGTTTTAGTTGTTTATTTGCTGACATTCATCGAGGTTTTTTTTTTTCATTGTAAGTTTTAGAATAATGGATGTGATTTTTTTTTTGTGTTTCGATAAAAAATGCCTAACACCCTTTTACACACATTCACATAGTTGAAATGACAATAAAATCGCCACACACATTATTTTTTTTTCGAAATAAAAGGAAACCACTCATCTCTCACTCAAAAGGAAATCTCAATTTAAAATTATTCCAAAGTTTATAGTAAACTCCTACCATCCATCTACAACAGCAACTATGTGTGTAAGCACTTGTACATACTATTTTTGAAGCCGAATAAAACTTGAAAAATTTCATCAAATTCTCTTCAAATTATTTTTGGCTGCACTGTGTACCGGTACTGTGTTTTTTGTTCAAAGCTGACAGTTTAATTTAGTCGCTCGTATACACAACGATACCTAAACCGCACTGAATGGCAGTTCAAATTTCTTGTAAAAAAAATAACGATCCATACCCCATACGTACTTACCAAAACTGAAAATGCTCAATGTATGTCTGCTTTTCGCGTCTTAAGGGCAGAGCCGATTTGGATAATACTTAGCATTCGGATAGACCATCTTCTGAAATAGAACATAACTATACTTTTTATTACGTAAGTATTTTTCCTCGATGTTACATTCACAAGGGTGCAGCTTAAAAATAGTATCCTCGAAAAAATATAAAACATGAATCCACTATCAAATTCAACAGAATAAAAAAGCTAATATATAATTTAATCGACTGTAGCGTCTAATAAGAAAAGTTAATTAAAAATAGTCTTCTACGTGCTTCCACGATTATGAACGGTGCTAGGAGAAACTGAACTAAAATTAACGCTTTTATTTTAACTCTGTAGGAATCCAATTGGACTAATTTCTTGGGATTTGTTAACTATTCAGGTGTGTCGAAACTATGGATAGTGGATTAGTTCGAGGATTTTCTTTATAAGATTCCTCCGTCCATATGAAAAGACGCAAACTTAAAGGATCACACGTGTGTTTGTCTGTCCGTATCTCAATTTGTTTAACAATACCCAGATATTGTATATATATTTAGTACACCTAAGACTATGTATATATAATTAGTACAGCTAAGACTACCTACAGTACTATATTTCTTTATCTTTTTAAAATCCATCCAAAGGTTGTCTGAAAAAGATCGCTTTTAGCGATAAGGCCGGCCATTGTCTCACCCTATGTAATGTTTTCTGCATCTATATTTTCTGTAACTTATATGGTGTTCATAATAAAGAGTATTCTATTCTATTTCATTCTAGATATGACCTCATCTAGTTTATAACGGCCAGAAAAGATTGACGTTCAAAAGTGTTTTACAACCTACTTACAAAATAAAAATCATTTATCATTTAGCATTATGCAGAGTGAGTAGTAATTCATTCAAAATCTTTCAGTGACTGAAAAAATTAGATTTTTAACGAATTTCCTATGGAACCAACCCAGAAACTTTTGTCGAATTATGCGAAAATAATTGTACTGAACATCTGGCTTTTTCTGAGTTTTTATGATTTCCGAGTTGATCCCATACTAAAAATTGTTCAAATTCACGAGTATTTTCACTCCCTAAAAAGTTTTTGCAAATTGTATATCACCGAATAGATTTCTAATCTAAAATGTTTTTTAGAAAACTGTCTTCAATATACAAAATGAAAATACATCACAGCGTTTAAAATTAGAATTTCAGGTTGTAATTTCAACTAGTCAGGCTCTGTCTAGTCTGTCGACCACGTTGCTTTAATCCTGAGATACTGTGTTTCGTTTAACCTGCGTACCTCGTTAGGTAACAAGCTTCAACTTCACTAACAATCTGACCGATTCCTTGAGAGTCCTAAGGTGTAAGTGGTTTAATTCTAATAAATACTTTGATTTTAAGATATTGAACTTAGAAATATGAATATAGCCACCAATATTATGTAAAAAGCAAAACAACTGCAACAGTTTTATTCTATTTTATTGTTATTAAATATTTCTATCCTTTTTTTTCTGGAATGGATGGAGAATCATCAAATGTCTTCTTCTGGGCGGGGTGGAAGGGAGTGTCAGACGCTTACTGACTAAAACCCACCCATGTTCCTCCTAGTGCCCTTTTCGTGGTAGTGATTCTTTTGAACTGATTCCACAACCCTAACAGGCTCTGACCCTATGGGGCACCGTCTTCTTTGAGGCGCGCGTGGATCACAATGGGCCGTCGGCCCGGGCCTGGTTGACGGCGTCCTATCCGCAGGCCCGCGCCTACGGTGGCCAGGAATCGCCTTGTGACTCGACGCCCGTGGCGACTTCTTCTGTTGCGGCGGCTGGGGCGTGAGGTTTCCCTCTCCCGCATATTGTCCGCCTCCTTCTTTGCTAATTATTTCCATCCTGAGGCTGAACTTGGCAAACCTAAGTAAACCCACAATCTAAGCGCGTGCGGCTGTCAATTTTCTTAAATTTAAATAGATATTTTGTACCATACGGTAACCTTTACATAAAAAAATCGCCAGCCAAGACTATGATGATGGTTACGATTTCACAGTCACTCAATTAATTAAAAACTTTATATCATCTATACTAATATTATAAAGCTGAAGAGTTTGTTTGTTTGTTTGTTTGAACGCGCTAATCTCAGGAACTACTGGTTCGAATTGAAAAATTATTTTTGGGTTGAATAGACCATTTATCGAGGAAGGCTTTAGGCTATATATTATTATCATCACGCTTAAGCCAATAGGAGCGGAGCAGCGATAAAGAATGTTTTAAAATCGGGGAGTTCACGGGGACGAAGTCGCGGGTAGCAGCTCGTAATCAATATAGTAGTTATCGTCTCACTAACAAACACTAAACACAAGAAACCAATGAGATTCGTTGCATAATCTCACAAAGAAATGAAGGGAAAAAAATGTTCTAACGTCGAAATCATTCATAATCGTCTAATTTTGACGTAGCGAAGCTGTGCCAACATGGACGGGTTGTTTCGAACCCGCACTAAATCTACTGTCGGTTGCAGGACGAAATTAGATCATCCGTAGTTGCATTTCAATTAAATTACGCATATTTTCAGACCACCCTAATAAATATTAATGCGATACACTGATTTGAACACTTTGGACAGTAGTTTGTTTCCGCTCTGGGCGAAACGGAACAGAGTAATAGATTTTTACTGACTAAAACCCATCCGTGTTCCTCCTAATGCCCTTTACATTCCCAAGCCACGGTGACTCTTTCGAACAAATTCTGCAACTTACAGCTTCATTTGAGAAATTAATTTTAATTTGGATTTTTTTTTCAGTATATTTTGGGAATATTCCATAATTTTGTACCATGTTTTTGAGGATTTCATTCAAAATTGGTAATACCATGAATGTGAAAACGTAAAAAGTTTCAAGTTAGTTGCATAGTACATGAAATTTTGGTTGGCTTGAAAACGACCCATAGTAATTTCAGCAACAACACTGATCTAACCACAGTACCAAAATGAAAGACCCAATCAAAACTGCAGAACAAACAATAGCGAATCGAAAACTGCAACCAAATATTTAGGCTGCAATTACGTATAAAAACAGGGCCGAAATAACAACGAAAAAAGTTGCCAAAAATTCATCGGGGCCACTGCAGTAACGTTACGCGAGGCCTTTTCAATAAAATAAAACTACCCGGTTTGTGAGGGTTGACCCGACATTTTCAATACAGGAGAACGTCCCCTGGGCCCCGTGGCAGGGGCCCGGCCCTATTTGGGCACAAAGCGGGGGAATTTGCGCGACACGCTCACGTGGGACCCCGGCCTAACACTTTTCACGAGTACCGTGATTTTTCCACTGTTTAGATAAAAACATGTTGTTACTTATACGATTGTTTGTTACCTGTCTACTGATTGCTCAGTTTGTTGTTGCTTGTTTTGTTGTAGTTTTGTGAGGGCCTGGTATTAGTCCTTTTTCATTCATCATTTATAAGGGCGGGGTGCTGGTCGGTTACATAAATAATAGCCCTAATCTTAGTAAGTGTTCGTTTACAGCGAGTGAAAATCGAGAATCTATATGATCGTCCACAAAATGTAATTCCAATTTACTCGCAGATATTTATGACAACGTTAGTTAAAGCATATTTATAATATCTTCTTCCAAACCGAGTTTCTATAGAAACTGTTATCAGTATCCACGTCCTATTCGTACGCATTGTGCAGATCCGTTTCCATAGAAACAAAGTAATATACGTCGACTTATTCACTTCACAGGTTCCTTTTCTCGAAAGATATAAATAGCACTTATCTTTTGCGCTCGAGTGAGCAGAACTCGAAGCGACATCACTTAATGCAACAGTTTTGCTCAAACTCACGTTTTAACATCAGAGATGGATAAGAAATGGAGAAGTGGGTTCTAAATAATCAGTATCGGTAAAAGGGAAGGGGCCAAAATCACAAGATTATGAGTTACACAAAAACATTACATAGGGTGACACAATGGGCGGCCTTATCGCTAAAAGCGATCTTTTCAAGACCTTTGGATGGATTTTAAAGAGAAAAGGAAATACGGTACTGTAGGTAGTCTTAGGTGTACTAATTATTTATATAAAATAAATACATAATAGATAAATATATACAATAATAATTATGGAACAAATAAAATCGATTAAAGAGAGAGGTGCAGCGCATTTTATACGCTGATGGTGAGTGAAAGGTATGAAGACAATTCACTAATTTACGGTTATTATTTGATTGGACTCCTTTCATATTCTTAGCGACTGCCTTTTTTTCTTTTGTTTCGTTCTGTCCCGTTAAAAAAAGAATCATCAAAATCATTTGGCAATTGTAAATGTATTTAAATAAAAATTCAGTCATTGAGAATTTCCTCCGTTTTTAAGTCTTTTAATAAGTAAATGAACCACTTGATAGAATTCATGTATTTTATTTTTCATACCTGTACGAAGTTTCCATATCGAAAACCACACAGTAAAACAATAAATTTCGAAAGCCAGAACAAAACAGATCCAAAATACCAAAGTATGAAACATGTATGCCGCTGCTAAACCCCAATGGCGTAAAGTGTAGCAGCAAAACTCGACGTTACACAACTTAGCTAACTAGAAAACTTTGACTCTTGTAATCCCCAGACCTGTATTGAAACATTAAAATTTTCAGCGCGGCAAACATTTCTCAGTTGCTTAATTAACCAACAAAATTAGTTATTGTTATGAAAAAGTAACAAAAGGGGAGAAACTTCGCAACTCTCAAGCCAGCGGAGTGTGGAGCGAATCGAATGTGGTGCCGCGGATGAGAACATGGCGGACCACTGAATACTCTGGGAAAATGTTTAGAAATTGTAATTAGCTAAGCATTTAGAACTGTACTCTCACAAATACCCGGTTTTTAACCGACTTTAGAAAAAGGAGGAGGTTCTCAATTCGTCTGTATGTATAAAAATACTTTTTACAAAAAATAAAACCGACTTCTAAACAAAAAAACCATAAAGTATAAAATAACTTTAATTTCGGAAGTCGGTGTGTTCAACAACAAAAAAGCAACCAAAAACACCGAGTTCGTATTTTTGAGAGAGTATTTTTTTATTTTTCACTTTTTAGTGGTTCACTCCCAGCTAAACATACCCATCACAGCGTACGTGGTATAAATTGGTGTAAACAATAAACAAACATGCGATTTCAGCTATCCCGACAGATTTGCTATCATTTATTAACTTAACTTTTTTAATTAACAAAAAACCGCTTGTTCGATTTCGATAAAATTTTCATGGGACCATTTGTGAAGTATACCCTTTCCAACAAAAAAAGAATTTTTCAAATCGGTTGGCAAGCGACGGAGTTATGCGCGAAGAAACATTAAAAAAAAAATACAAACATCCGAATTGAGAACCTCCTCCTTTTTAAGAAGTCGGTTAAAAATAAAATAAAACTTTTTACAAAAAAAAACAACCGACTTCTATACAAAAAAAGTAAAAAATCACTTTAATTTCGGAAGTCGGTGTTAAAAAAATTTTAAGTTTGCGGGGTTTCACCTGCCGAGGGTACTGGCCATGTTTTATACATTATGCATTAGGCATTCATATTTACCATCTGATATGATGAAAACAATTGTATCTGAATAAATGATTATTATTATCATTATTATTATTAAAAAACAAAGAAACAACCAAAAACACCTGAGTTCCGAAATTAAAGTTCTTTTATACTTTTTTTGTTTTTTATTTGAGAATTTAAAGTTGTTGCTTGTCAAAATTTACTTTAATGCATTAAGTTTGAAAAGTTCTCAATTTCAAGCAAAAAACTTAGGATGCAAGAGCGAGCGAAGCGAGCTCGGGACTTTCGGCACCCCGACTCGGACAAGTTAGGTTAGAAGAATGTTATTTCTTTAAACCACTCAGAAGGCCCGGAAGGCCGGTCCTTCATCGACCAGGGGTATGGGGTGTGGCATAGGGATATATCTTCCCTCCACCTTTAGCTCAGGTTATGATATAAAAAAAACGCAAATATGTATATTATTTTTAATAAAAAAAACTGCATTTCCAAACTTTTTCATGCAGGTGGTGGTCTCTATTTGTTTCCGTCTATTTTAGTTATAAAATTATATGTTTTTTACAACATTTCAATAATAATACTTACCCACCAAAAACATAAATGTAAAAAAGGAGAGCCAAGTTCAATACAAAAATTAAGCTTGGCTGTGGGCTTCGCCGCAAAAAGGATAGAGATCTAAATGAATGCCAAGTAAAAAAAAAATGTATTTATATGTGTAGGAACAAAATAACATTGATAACAAGTATTAAACTCTATTTCTTTGCTTTATTGGATACCTATAACAATTGCTGTTATTTAAAAATGTGAGATAAAATAGATAAGTAGGTTAGATATGACTTGGCCAGTTTTTATCAGAATATATAAAATTTAAAATGTTGAATAACTTTGTAAAATGACTGATGTAATGAAAACTGGCCAATTCAAATATCATTAAACTCCCTGCAATGGAAACTGGCTACAAATTTCATTATAGCAATATTGCATTAAAACGTGTTTGTTTATCATTTTAGGAGTTGATTATTGTGCGTAATTGTTATGCCTATAAAAAAAAAATATTTTAATAAAGATGTGCATAAATAAATACATGCTTTAGAATGTTATGCGAAAACTTAATGGCTATCGGATGTCGTATCAGGATGTCTGATTTCTGCCACTCGAACAAAACGTTACGAAAAATACGTAAAATTATAGAATTCTTTTTTTTATGTTCTTCCCCATACTTATCGCTAAGTTCTACGTTGATAAAACATATATTATTTTATTAGTTTACGACTGCTTTCTTTGTAAGTATCCATAGTACAGCGGGTTCCGGATCTTGTGATAAGCTTATTTCGTTTGAACCCCAACCCGTAGGGAAATCAGGGATTTTCTGTTTTGTGGATTTGATACGGGTGTAGTTTTAATGCTCCTTAGTGTTAAAAGAAAAGGTTTTTGCTTCATAATACCTACCTACGTTATAATAGAGGTTACCTATCATGTTTGATGTTTGTGTGTTCACATATAAGAGACAGATTTATCACTGGGGAGATTACAAGGAGTCCGAGAATATTGAATAACATTTCTTATTCACTATATTGCATTTTCCGACAGCAATACAAAATAAGCATATTTTTCTCGGTATCTAAAAGATGGTCGCTCATCTACGAAACAACCTCAGCAAGCGCAGTTTAACTTAGAAGTTGTTATTACATATTTAGATAAGTTTCAGTTGATTATAATTCTGGTATTTTTCCAATTGTCAGTCACATATACTAGACAAAAGGCTAGATCCAATTGCCGTCGGCAACCTATGTATGTAAGTATAACAATTACGGGTAGAAATTATGCCAAAAAAAAAACCTTAACAAGCTGAAATTAATAACCAATATCCACCGCGTCCGCTGCAGTTATCCCAACACCGATGCTTTCTGCTACAGTTAGATAAGAAAAATAAATTTGAATATGGAAAACGCGTGGTGGATTACGGCCCATTCCCTCTCCTAGAGAGGAGGCCTGTGTCCCAGCAGTGGGAACGTTAAATGGCTGATTATGCTATGCTTTTGGTTATATGTATATTATTTATTAAGAAGCATCGTGTTACCTAGTTAATGGGTTGTGGAGGTCTGGTAGGTAGCAGCTCCACGTTAAATACTGGTATTCAGCTGCATCCGGTTTGACTGGAAGCATAATTTAAAAAAATAAAAAGGAACATGTTTCATAAACAAAAACGAAAATATTATGTTTTTCTTGTAAATTAGTCTACTTATACTGTCATCGTCTAAAGCTTGCTTAGTATATAGCAAAAAAGGTATAAAATAAAATAAAATATAAATAATAAACAAATTAAAGAACACGCCTGCCATGATGATGGCTATGATAAGATTATTATCCAACTTGTTTTATTATATTTTTTTTAGTTCACTTTTTGACATGGCAGGCGTGTTTTTTGATTATTTATTTTTTCAAAAGTTTAAGAGCAAAACGAGTTATCAAGGCCTGCTCTAAAACTCACATATTTTTCACACTAACTTCTAGGTTAAGTTTAAACAAGTCCTGAACGATCACCGTACCAACTTTTCAAGTAATCCCTCTAGCCCAGAGCGTAAATTATTAATCCCCTCCTAAAAATTACTCGCTACATCTCCTCGCTTACGCCGCCTTGTAAGGAAATTACACTGGAAACGGGAGAACTTCTTTTAATTTATTCAACTCACACAATATCCGACTTTAATATCTTCGCATTATGAACGAGAGTCGCGCGGAACTAGGACGCGAAGTTGATTCTGATTTATAACCGGTTCAACTATCTCAGTATTTGTCTTTAGCCAATTTGAATAAAACACTGTGTTCAAGCTACGTGAGGTTTAAATATGATTGTATATTAATGAGATGTGGAATCCGGGATCATTAATGTATCTGAATAGATTAGCAAATGAATTAGATTCCGCAGTAGACAGCGGTTTGGAGGATTCTGCGATTTTTGGAGAAATGCTGATGTTGTTCTCTGTGATGGATTGAAATGTCTGACAATCTGAGTTTTGGTTTCTTTGTTGAATTAGTGGTTATGCCTTCTCTGACAGTCACTAAGATTTGAAAGCCAATATTCAGCACTGAGTGTTTTTTGTTTGACACAAAAACGACGGAGTGTTATAAGTTTGACGTATCTGTGTGTGTGTGTGTGTGTGTCTGTGGCATCGTAGCTCCGGAGGGATGAACCGATTTTGATTTTGTTTGAAAGATGAATGCTGCTGTTAACAGCGCTTTTGTTACTTATAACGGTTTTATCAACTAGTCGAGACTTTGACTTGGACCGAGTCAATTGCCATTTTAACATTAATTCCATGTTTTTTTTTTTTTCAACAATCCAGATAACAAAACCAACAATCCTTCTCATTTCAATATTTAGATTTCCTTTTTTACAACGGACTTTTTTCGAAATTGAATAGAACAATTATCTCCCACACAACTTTGAAAGGTCAAGTACGGAAAGTGTAGTGACTTGTTCCTGATTTTTATGAACTTCGTTGTTTGTAATATAGAACACAGCTGTGTTATATATTTTTATAATGAAAAAAGGAAACTAATGTCGAATTGTAATTTTTTTAGGTGCTCACATTATCCTTTTTTTATTTTTTTCTTTTCTTCTCCTTATTACATTTTTATGTATTATTTTTTTCTTTTCTTTTAAGTTCACGCCGTCTTACACGGGCTATAAATCAAAGAATGGATTATTTCTAATATGCTGCCTCCCAAGATACAAGTTTTTTGCCTAGTTTGGGAGCCAGCAGGCTATGCACTTCTATTAATAAATTGTTCTTGTTCTAGCTATTAAGACTTTGTAATTTATGGTTGTGTTTCAAATAAAAAATATATATATTATTATTATTATTATTTATCCTAACATTAGCTTAAAAAAATACAAAATAAGAGCACGTCTTTTTAAAATATTTCATGCTGAAGACTTGTTTAACGATCTCAATTTCGAATCACGGGACAACCACAAAAGACAAAAAAAGTATTAACTGAATGACACTATTTAAATACATTTTCAATAAAACACACAAACTTAAAATCTCCTCAACACGAGTGATTTACTAATGTAGAGGTACTTCTCTAACTCCACCGCTACACGCACGGCCACTAATTCAAATCTTCGTGCGCGGTACATACATAAGCTCTTGTTAGCAACGTCTCGGGTCGACTTATTAGCAACGAGCTGCCTTGATTAAACTCCCAGCACCCTTGAATTTTACCTGACATCAGGTATATTCATATACTGTGCACATTATACATGTAATTCTACGATGTTTTTGTATAATTTATGGAAGGGAAGTGAAAGGCTTTGAGTGACTTGGGTTTAGTTTAATACATAAATATGTTGTGCTCGGAAAGTGGGTTTACCCAATCTTTGTGTAGCGATAAACGTAATAGGTTTGTTTTATTGGCGGAATTGTTTGTTGTACAAATAAATTAAGTTATACTTTCATCTTGACGCTGTACGTATAACATATTGTTTTTGATAAAACAGAGGTCAAATCCGAGGCTCGAATGCATGATAAAATGAAAATTGAGTTCATGTCACTAACACTTCAGTGTTCATCTAGTTCCATTTTAAACAAGTGTTCCAATTCTGTGAAATGTCGCGTCATCCATTTCGTTCTACAGAACCTTCTCCTAAGTAAACAAAAAACACACAGAAAAACACAATGATCATTTCAATTCACCTTTCAGCTGCAGAAATTCCAAGATACCTTAAAAAAGTTATATTAAACGGCGAACACAGAACGCGGGGTGGTTGTGAGCCGCCATTATTTCGCTTTTCGACAATTACGCGTGGCTGCAAATAAAGACGTTTGGAGAGCAATATAGCGAGAGGAAGAAAAAATTATCATCACCTCGCCCCCTACGACAGACGTGGGGCTGAAGCGCCGTGGCTGCGCGGAGGGTGCAATGTAAGCAATTTCTTGTGTGAAAAATGGGAAGCGATATTTTTGGGTGTCGTGTGATGTTAATTTGATGACGTTTGGTTTGTGAAAAATGACTCAAAATCGCATAAATGTTTGTAACTTTTATCGAATAATCTATACTAATATTATAAAGCTGCAGAGTTTGTTTGTTTGAACGCGCTAATCTCAGGAACTACTGGTTCGAATTGAAATATTCTTTTTGGGTTGAATAGACCATTTATCGAGGAAGGTTTTAGGCTATATAACATCATCATCAGAAAAACTGGAAAATGTGGAAAAAACGGGGAAAATTATTCATCTCTGAGGGCTTCCGTTGCGTGCGCTGCGAAAACGGTTCAAGATACCAAAAAAATATGTAGGAAAGAATTATTTCTCTTAAAATAATCTAAAAAAATGTCTGCGACAGTATATGTCTTTTAAGATTAACTCACTAGAACCGTTTTAATGGTAATCAAATTTGGTCGAAAGAGATGAAAGTTTGTATTAAACTTTGTCAATTTTAAACCGATCGGGCTGAGAGTTTCAAAATCGCGGTTAAAGTAACTATTCCACGCGGACGAAGTCGCGGACAGAAGCTAGTATAGAAATATTCATTGACGTCTCAATAACAGTTTTCTTGTCAAATGAAGATAATCTAACATTTCTAACAACAAAATATTTTCCTCTATACGCCAAACCATTCGCAGTCGTTTCTCGACGGTCACTCGCGTACCTAGCCAGGTGTTTATAACGAGAATACTTGTGCACTGAATCTTGCTGGTTCGCGCCTCCCACCGAACTTCAGACGTCCCCGTGCTACCCAAATAAAAAAGTGAGTTGAGAGTAATTTTTTTCTACAAGCTTTACACATAGCGGTAATAAAACCGCTCCACGGCGCTCGCGCCCGCCTATATTTCATTTTACCCGCCTCTCCCTCTATTCGGGCCGCACTGGGTACTGCCACTGACACTGGGAATGAAACTTTAAATGCTGCTCAGAAATAATGTGGATTACGTGCCGCCGGTGTGTCCCATGTTTTTTGTTCTGACAAAAGTTTTATTAAAATATGTATCAGTCAGTGTCTCTTGGCATGAAAGTATAATACAGTTGAAAAGTAATTGTCTTGGCAATTCTGAAGATTAAGCTGGCGAATGTGTTTGCTGAGTCGGGGTTGCTACGGGTTGGTTTGCGATGTAGCAACCGATAATATTATAACGTTGGTGCTCTTGTCAGGTAAAGTTTGAAATCGAGAAAAACTACAATATTAAAATTATTATTTACACTTAAACTAAAAATAAACTAAAATCCTCCTAACAACAAAATGGCATCAAAAAACTCGTCCGCATCGCTATCGACTGGGAGTGATCCCAATAGACTGGCGGCATTGCCACGTTGTATGATAATACTTATCCTCCGTCAGATAGCAACTACATTAGAAATTAAGAAAATATAAACAAAGGAAAATAAACTACCAATGAGAGTCGCACAAAATCTGCTCCAAACATCATAACAATAGAACATCGACTACAGCTACAGCTGATACAAATAAACACATCAAAAGTATCTAGGGATCAACATATATTTTTGCAATAACTTTCCTCCTGATTGATATTAATTAAAATTTTCTTTAAGGATTCATCAAATAAAGTGTTTTCGTTTGTCACAGTAACGATAAACCAAGTCACCTTTGCATTAATAAAGAAATTTGCCATTTTCCTAATAAAGGGATTTTTGACATTTGAACCACTAACATTAAAGTTCGAAAAAAAGACTGAAATAACAGTTTTCTTTAAAATTTTATTGGGTAACTTAAACAATTAATAATCCGTGTTTCTACCGCGAACACTAACAACACAAGAACATCGGTTTGGCATACTCAAAATGAGTTCATCCAAATCACGCTGTGGAATGGCCGCCCATGTTCGTTGCAACAACAAAAAAAGGTCTTCTTGCGACTGGATACCCTCCATATTCGGCAGAGCTCTTCGCTTACCTTGGCTGAGCGCCATGGAGGACGGTATCGCTGCACCACACGGAGACAAGACCGATACATTCAAATCTTAACTCGAAGAGCTCCAACAATAACCGCCATGATGTTAGCCGTGAGGCTTCATCACTCTTCAGGGAACTTAATTAGCGACCAAACAATCAGAAACCGCTTGCATGAAGTGAACCTTCATTCCCGAAGACCGCTACGGGTACCACCTATAGCAATGCACAATCGTAGGATTCGATATCAATGGGCTCTTGAACACAGAAATTGGGCAGAAGAACAATGGCGTTTCGTGTGCTTTTCTGATGAGTCTCGTTTTGGTATGAGACCGGATACAAGACGTATACGACACTGGAGAACCCCTGGACGCCAACAGCGATTAAAATCCTGCCAGGAAGTCCATCCTTATAGTGGTGGAACCATCATAGTATGGGCGGGTATTTGGATCGGCGGAAGAACTGAGTTGATTTGGATCAGAGGCAACCTCAACGCTCAAATTTATGCTGAGACGATTGTATCAGACGTCATCGTTCCTCTACAAGTGCAAATCGGTCCCTTATTTCAGTTAATGCATGATAATGCACGACCGCACACCGCAAGAGTTGTAAGACAGACTCTCGCCGCAGCTAACATCAATGTCCTGCCCTGGCCTGCTCAGTCGCCAGACTTGAACCCGATTGAGCATGCATGGGATATGCTACAGAGAAGAGCTCTGCCGAATATGGAGGGTATAGTCGCAAGAAGACCTTTTTTTGTTGTTGCAACGAACATGGGCGGCCATTCCACAGCGTGATTTGGATGAACTCATTTTGAGTATGCCAAACCGATGTTCTTGTGTTGTTAGTGTTCGCGGTAGAAACACGGATTATTAATTGTTTAAGTTACCCAATAAAATTTTAAAGAAAACTGTTATTTCAGTCTTTTTTTCGAACTTTAATGTTAGTGGTTCAAATGTCAAAAATCCCTTTATTAGGAAAATGGCAAATTTCTTTATTAATGCAAAGGTGACTTGGTTTATCGTTACTGTGACAAACGAAAACACTTTATTTGATGAATCCTTAAAGAAAATTTTAATTAATATCAATCAGGAGAAAAGTTATTGCAAAAATATATGTTGATCCCTAGATACTTTTGATGTGTTTAAGTTGAACTCAGTACCACGATCTTCACGTGTTTTAATAACTAGCCTCCTTGTTACATTTTATCAGCGAAATACGATAACTAGGAAATACCTCGCGAATTACGAAGATCCTTAGAGTTTCATTCTTGAAGCTGTGTCGCCTATTAAGGAAATTCCCAGTAAGGAATATTGAATTCTTGAAAAGTTGAACGGGATTTTTCCAGTCACACTTTTAATGATATTGATTCTTGGAATTATAAGAAAACCTAAGATTGATTCAAAATCAAAATCAAATCAAAATCAAAAGTCATTTATTCAAACTAGGCTGAGAGACAGCACTTTTTGAACGTCAAATTTTACATAAAGACAGTCCCCCAAAACGCCCACCCGTCACGATTGAAATTTGTGAGACCAGTGGGTTCAAAATAGAATAATTAGCTTATTAATAAAAGATGATTATAAGGATAAATTGATCATCAAGAATTTCGGCGATGCGCCATTCCATCTATACACACAAAATATTTGGGCATACGTTCATTGTGTGTTCAGCTATGGAGTGTACGGGGGTCTTTAATTCAAGAGGTTACTTCAATAAAAGCATGCACCATTGTAGACCACATGTTTGCTCTCCAATGGTATGATTTTGGTGAAACACTATTATTTCTATTCGTCCGCAGTTTATTCATGTCGGTGTAATCAGCCTTTTAACGTTCTCACTGCTGGAACACAGGCCTCCTCTCTAGGAGACAGAATGGGCCGTAATCCACCACGCGGGCCCAGTGCGGGTTGGTGAATGTCACATGTCTTCGAATTTTTGGTTCTAGGACATGCCGGTTTCTTCACGGTATTTTTCCTTCACCGTTTTGAGAGCAGTGGTGATAAAGTTAATTACACAAAGTAATGCGCCTGGCTGGGTTTGAACCCGCAACCTACAATTCGTAAGTCGGGGCCGTTACCACTCGGCCACCACTGCTCCCTACCAAAAGAATACTTGTATATTATCAAGCGCTTCTCGCCATCAAACTAATTAGTTTGGCGAGTAAAATTGTAAAAAGAACAAATTATGAAGCTTAGATTAAATCAGTAAAGAAATAATTGTATCAAACGGTACATTGCATGATGCAGTTATTCCGTTCTTAATCTGTATTAAAAGTAACTAAATCTATAACAAAAAGTAAAGCTGTAGCATGACCAGAAATCCAATTGATGGAGGCAAACATTTCAATCCCCTATTATATTTTTATTTCGCTCCAATCGTGACATCGTTCATAATAAAACTCTGAAACTCATTTGCGAGCCGCTTACCGTTCAATATAAGACGGTGGAAAAATGTTGATAGTCACGCTCCTTATTACCGGGCCAAAGGTTTAACATTTTCAATTTAATCGCATTATACTGTAACCCTTGGAAATATTGGTATCTTGGAGCAAAAAAATGATCGGCGCATCGTGGATTTTCCGATTTAGAATTTTTCAATAGATGCCCATGAAAGAATTTTGGGATGATGAAAAATGATCGGGTAATGTGGTCGGTTTGATGTTTAATTAAATTTTGATTCATACAATATTTGATGGCATATACCATAAGGTTTTTCTGAGGGCTCAAAATATGTTAAGGTCAATCACAGTAGGCATTTGATTTCTAGATCTAAATATATATAACTCAAAAGTGACTGACTGACTGACATAGTTATCTATCAACGCACAGCCCAAACCACTAATTAGATCGGGCTGAAATTTGGCATGCAGGTAGATGTTATGACGTAGGCATCCGCTAAGAAAGGATTTTGATAAATTCTACCCCCAAAGGGTTAAAATAGGGGATGAAAATTTGTATGAAATTTTGTCAATTTTAAACCGATCGGGCTGAGAGTTTCAAAATCGGAGGTAAAGTAACTATTCCACGCGAACGAAGTCGCGGGCAGAAGCTAGTATCTTATGTAAAGAGAAAAGATACACTAAGATTGCAACCAGGTAATCTAACTTAAGAAAATTAATCTTTCATTACAAATTCAAGGATGAAAGCTACTACACGTTACTGGTGGCAGTCAATTCCGTAGAATTCGTTCAAGTTCGTCTCACTTGCAAGAACTTAATTAACTCTCCTCCACATTTTAGGTTTAGCTGTTTGCTTCATGGTATCTTCTTAATCATTTTATTGCTAACCAGGTTATCAACATCGCTATGTTTTTCTATTACTTCCGTGAGTTATATTTCCTTTGCAATCTTTAACCATTCCTGTTTTACTAAAATCTTAAGCTTGGTTTACAGTCAGCACAGTGTTTTTACTGAAAGTTTAAGAATGTTGTACTTCATCTAATTATGCTAATAAATATTATAAAGTGAGATAGGTAAGGTAAGATTTGTATTTTTGTATGTACCGAATAAACTCAAAAACTACAAGACCAATTTCAAAAAATCTTTCACCATTTGAAAGCTACATTCACCCTGAGTAACATAGGCTATAATTTATCCCCGTATTCCCACGGGAACGGGAACTACACGGGTGAAACCGCGGGGCGCTGCTAGTTTATTTATAAATTGTCTTCTTGCCTGCCATTTGTTCTGTGAAGACTTAAGATCTGGACAAAAAGTTTATGATACATCTTAATCTTGGTAATAAACTTTCTGTGTGACAAATCCACACAGTAACAAACATCAATCTTTCTTCACCAGCTTTCACATTTATAACTACTACAAGCTACTATTTTCGCGAAAATCTATATAAACGCGAGCGAAGCTGTCTAAAAATAACTTGATGACTTTGTAAAAACTGCACAAAATTAGTCACAACAACCACCACGATTATCGCAAGCCAGACCCAAGCAGCAGACAAAAACTGAACGCCAACTAAAACTGAGGAAAGTTTTAAGCTAATAAAGCTAGGAGTAACAATCTAAATCCCATCTCGGGCCACGCAGGCTAAGGTTCACACGGTCTGGAGATTAATCGCAGCTTGAAGACCGTTGCCGTTAAACCGAATATCTCCTTCGCACACCCAGGAAGGTGGTAGATGCTCAAGAGTTTTATCTTAATACATTTTTCGGTAATATGGGGGTGTAGAAGGAACTGGTGTACGATCTACAGAAGAATTTCAAATCCAATGTATCATTGAATGAATCTTGCTGGATGAAGCGTGCTAATAGTTTTAAACAAAGCAATATTTTACTTTACAAATTTTGCAATAGCGGTCACTAGCGGTCACTGGCTGTTTGAGTTTTTTTGTGGCCTACCCAAATGTCCTTTCATTGGCATTGTTCGTCGAGTCGTTGAGCTCCTTATTGGTTCTAAGTTGAGCTACTCGACTACTAACCAAGGCTTGCAATGAATGGACAGGTCCACTCAAATCTGCGTGGTTCTTTCCTCAAAAGACCACTTCAGACACTGACATGGTCCTCATATAACGTATTGTGAATGTGAGGACCATGTAGATCGCTATGTTAGGGGTTCATTTCTTGTTAGTCTGGCGGTTTGAGTTCTTTATGTGGCCTACCCAAATGTCCTTACTTTAGTATTGATCGTCAAATCGACGAGCTCCTTAAAGTTCTAAGTTTGAGCTACTCGGTAACTGACAAATGCTTGCACTGTCTGGACAGGTCAACTCAAATCTGTGTGGTACTTTCCTCAAAAGACCACTTCAGACACCAACCTACATGGTTCTCATATGATTTGACCAGTACAATTGTATGGACTTTAAAAGAGACCTTGACCTCTGAGTTTGTTTCGGTGTTTCTTCTCAGGGTAGTCAGCTAGGAAACACCGGCCTCATCTAGTTTATAACGACCAAAAATATTGACGTGTAAAAGTGTTATTTACAACCTACTTACAAAATAAATATCATTTATCATTTATCATTTATCATTTACTGAACGACCAAAATTTAATGACATTCTTAAATTTTAAAAAGAAATAAGGGTATAAACTGCCCTGAATCGTTATTTGTAATCCGTTACATTTCCCATTAATGAAAAACGGTTCATAATTTATTGTTCGTAGGTATCCGAACAATATATTATGAACCGATTCTCGCCGAAGAGAAAGGTCAATTTACAAACATACACATTAATATCTACGAGATTGAATCAATAAAATACATGAGACAGCCACACTTGCCGGTATTAAACAATTGCTACTGTACAATGAGACCAGTAAATAATAAGGACAGCAACTCAAAACACACTACCGAGTTCCATCAACCGACTAAAGATAAGAAAATTACTAAATCACAAAATACAGTAACAACAGGGACGCTTTTGGTTCTAGGCTTTTAGCCAGAGAATTTCTACTTTGTTGCCGGTAATAGCGTTGTAGTGCGCCAACAAATTATTAAAGCCATGTTAGATGGCCTGCTTGCCTTTAAAGAATCGTTATCAAGCAAAATGTGAAACTACACTTACAGTTTCAAATTCGGAATTTATGATCGAGAGTCTGCTAAAGCATGGTCGGTGAACAGTCACCGACCATGCTTTAGCAGACTACATCATAATCATAATGTTTACATCTAGCATAGCAACAGTGCTATGCTAGATGTAAACATTTTTAAACGACTATACAGGGAGAATTCTTCGAGTGTGCGTGTATGACCGAACGCGTAACTATGAGTAACAGCGATAAAATACTCAAACGAGCCTTGAAATCGATTTTGATGAAAACTAAAAATGCCTCATTGGATTTTGGAAAAATCGGGTTTCATACATAGTTTCGAATTCGGGCATCCACATACTCTTGAAAATTTCACCCTGTACAAACTACCTTTAGTGAAAGAAGTAGAAAAATCCCAATGAACCCAGCTGTTAATACTATGACGCTGTCAAAGAAGTTGATGATGATCAAAATGCGTGTAAATGACAACAACGGCCCAAGCAAGGGTCGAATACTCAGTACTGCTGCTAATTATCCGGTAAACAAAACATTAAAGGATCATAATCATGATGAAAACAAAAGATTATTTGAGCGACATTTCAGGGTAATGACACAGCGGTCGACCTCATGAAGAACAAGACAAACAAGGGTGTCGTAAACAAAACATTCCGACTGGGATTTTACAAAATGAACGGTTCGACTACTCGGGCCAAGGGACCGCTGCCTGCGGCGATAATAGGGCTGCACCACTAGCAAAATAACCAAAGAAAATTAAACATCCATTTTCAAAATGACGTGAGAAAATTATATTGAAGTTTGAAGTCAGGCTCTCAGAGTCTAATTTCATATTCACATTTTATTACATATTCATTTCAGAGTGAAGGAAAATAAGGCGAATAACTGCTGAAGTAACTTCGCATCGTAAATTGCTTTACTTCAAAAATCTGGGTATGTGCTTCTCATGGTACCTACGAGTTCTACAAAAATTATTACGTATTAGATTTCTACATCTGTTACATTTTATTCTGACTTATAAAAATAGAATATCTTTGAAAAGATTAACCATTAACAATGGGTTCAAGAAAAACAAATAAAAACACAGCAAAATAGGAAATATTTTTCCAGGAACCATATCAATGGTTGTTTATCCATAATTTTTTTTTTCTAATAACAGTAATAAAAGAGAACAATGGAGAACTAAAAGTTTTTCTATAAACCATTACTGTAACCAAGTCGTTAAACTTTGAAACTAATTGGGTAATAATTTGATACTCTAGTTACCCCGAACTAATTAATTAAAATCCAACCATCAATGGATTCGCGTCTATTGTTCCAGTTTTTCCCAAAAACAAGGCTGGCTTCGCATAAAGGTTAAACTGGGGCTAAATGATTTCAATCTAAATGTTCGATAGTGCTACTATAGACAGGCCTTATTGATTAGATTATAGTGGCCCAAGTCTGATTAATGCGATATTGGATACTGGAAAATGTTAGGCTCAATTTATAATTTATTTGTTTTGATTGATGTTTTAATAATATATTTTTTTAATACAATAAAAGTTCCAATCGTATAATATTCATGCTCAAAAGTCAGCACGTTCTGCAGGTGTAATTTCACTGAAAAGTCACGTTACCTGATTTTACTGTTTTGACTTCATCTATAAAAATGTTTGCTGCATAAAATACTTTTTATATAGCTCGCAGGGCGAAACTTAGCTATAAACCTATTTATTAAGGAAAACAGATGTGCCTAGTGAATTCTTAAAATCGTATTACTTCCTTATCTCACTCATAAAAAAAAGAAACGAAATAAAAATGAGAAGCGTCAACCCTGAACCTTCGCCTCGAAAACGATGTAAAGATGAATCACAACCAGACGATGTCCGCCCGCAGCGGTTTCGCGATGGCCCTACGATCGTTCGAGTTTCAATTCACAATTCTATTACAAAAGCGCCACCGATTGATTTCCGACGAACAAAACAGGTATTGGATGCGAAAATTTGCGATAATGTTGACGGGCCAAACACTTTTATCAGCGATAATGGTACGGTAGTTGGATATTTATACAGGGTATTAGCCGATCAGGGGCGGCATTAACCGCTGTTATTTTTTCATTACACAGGCCTTTGGAAGCTTTTTATCAGTAATATTTGCTTGTAATGGAGCAATGATGATGTCCGTCAGAAAGCGACGAGGATTCGCTACAAATAACGGCAAAGTTAATGATGTATTGTTGGCGTTTTGCCGCCATTTCGCTCGCCTAACTTTTGGGTTAGGCCGAAATTTTTGTACGGATTTATTTATTTTCGGATGAATATTTTCGTAACATTTTTGACTTTTAATGAGACAACTGACACGTTGGTAGTTTTTTTGCGCAAAGTTAGATTTTATTAAAATGTATAACAAAATTGTATTTGAGGCAGTATGAATAAATTGGCTGTCAAGCAAGATTTATGACAGAAATAAAATTCTATGGAGGAACGAAATATCATTAAAATAATGGAAAAAGTGCATGCAGCATTATGTGCAACAAATAAAGCAGGGTATAGTACTCGGACTATTGATACAGACGCAACATGACTTAGTGCTTGCAGTCACGTACAATATTAACGTAAGAAGGACGCAACAGAACATCATAAACAAGGGACTGGCAACGAGCCAACGATATAGTTTTTAGTAACAAACAACAGGAATATGGAAATCTAACTTCATTGTACTGCACCTTTCAAGTAACTTATAGTCAGCAGCTGTTCATAAAATTTTCATTTCAAAATGTGACTTTTGGCCATAAAAATTTGACAACGATTATTATAATATGAGATTATAGATTTGTGGTGTGAATTAACATAATTATGATATTTTTATCATATTTTTTTCTATTTTAGGAAATTACAATGACAGAGCAAAACAAAATGTCTTAATAATTGTTTGTGGGAACGAACAATAATTTGTTAAAAATATTTTGTTTTTGCGTCTGTAATTTGTGGAAAATATGTCGAAATATAATTTGATTTGCTACACAGTTTCTATCATGTCTCTAGTTATTTTTTTTCTGGGAAGTCAGGAATAAACTTAATCCAATTTAAACAAAACAAACCTAACCACCGTCTAGGGAGTATCTTTAGTATAGTAGTACATTATTTGGTCGAAGTCTATAATGGTGACACAACGCTAAAGGAGTCCATCAGGAATTTCAAAAGTGTGTTTGTAAAAGTATAATTATTTTTAGCACTCACTACGCACTGCACAAAACAGAAGACGATCTTACCCAGAAATTAAAATAATAAAATTTGAAAATGTCTCAAAAAATCGAACGCTGTCACTGAACGCCGCGTTCGGTGCGACCGTAGAATTTTTAGTCAATTTCTCGTTTGACACAATTGAATTTGATCGCGGGATAAATCAAGTTTCTGAGCACGAGCGAGCCTGACTTCCGCTGAAGCCGTCGGCTGTGGTCGAAGCAATGACAGTGTATAATGGAGCCGAATGTTAGGGCCATTCTCTGGAAGGACTATTTCTATTTTAGTTTAGCCGCAGTTACGTTAAAATCGGACTGTGTTGGAATGTTCGGTGTATATCAGGATTTGTGTGGTCAGTACAGAAATTGTGTTCGCTTGTACCGAAGTAATATTCATTGTTTTGAGAAAAAGGTGAGTTGCATTAGTTTTATAATGGAGGAGAGTAGTCCTAACGTACTATCGTAATTTACTTTCTTGTTTTTACCCGACTACGACGCAAACGCGTTTTATGTGTTTATCAGTCTATATAATTATGTAGGTATTTAAGTTTTTTCCTTTGTGGTACTCTACAAACCAAAAGCATGGGCAGATTCTTTACGTTAGTTTTATGTTAGTTCGGATCACTGATCCTCAAATTTTATAAATTGGTATAGAAAAACGACTGTTCTAATTCATTTTATTTACCTGCAAAGCTTTTTACTAAGCATAAATATTAAGAGGGCTACTCACTAGCTATGCTTGCACAAAGAGGTTAAATTACTTCTTACTTGATACTGAATTGAATATCACCAACAAATCTTTCCTCAAATCAAGTCCCATTTCCTCCGGCATTTCCTTCTTCTCGTCAATAACTTAACTCGTTTCCTCGAAACCTTTGTCTCGGGCTGAGTCGACCTCAGTTGACTCGTTTGAGGCTACTTAACGGGTCACCTCCTCGATACTTACTTCTTTTGTACTTAATGCAAATCGAATCTGAATCGGCTTAACAGAATATTTTGTCGTTACCTACTGTTTTGTTTTGTTGGTTTAATATTTCTCAATAGAACAATAAGTCGTGTGCTAAGACTGAGGAAGAGGATGGACAAGTATAAGAAGGAACACTGGCAATAAATAGACTAAGTAGAATTTTTGTTTTAAATGTGCAAGTAACTGTCGGTAAAACCAGATGATTCGACTTTGAATACAACCGAGTATAATCATTATTTAATGTTGTATGAAAATGTTCGTTTTCAATACCTACAAGCGGCGTAAATAGAAATGCAGGAGTAAATGGAACTTTGAGGAGTGGTTGGAGAGACGCCACGGCGTCCTCACCATCCGCCTGACGCAGGTGCTCACCGGACACGGCTGTTTCGGGAGGCACCTGTGTCGGATCCAGCGGGAGGACACGTCCGGGTGTCAACACTGTATGGATCGCCTAGAGGACACGGTGGAGCATACGTTGGAGGTCTGCCCTACTTGGGCGGAGCAACGCCGTGTCCTCGTCGAGGCGATCGGCGGCGGCGACCTCTCGCGTCCGGCCCTGGTTCAAGCCATGGTCCGGAGCGAGGAGGCATGGGAAGCGGTCGCCTCCTTCTGCGAAGCAGTAATGCTAGCGAAGGAGGAGGCGGAACGCGTGCAAGAGAGGGAAACCTCACGCCCCAGGCGCCGCAACAGAAGAAGACGCCCCGGGCGTCGGGAAACGCAGAGCGATTCCCGGCCACCGTAAGCGCGGGCCTGCGGATGGCGAGCTATGGGTGGCTCGCCGTCCGATGGCAACCAGGCCCGAGTCGCGGCGCGTCATGTTCCACGCGCGCCTCAAAGAGCCGTCAGCAACGAAGACGGGGCCCCATAGGGTCAGTGCCTGCTTGGGTTGCGGAATTTGTTCGAAAGAGTCACCGCGGCCCTGGAAGGCAAAGACCACAAGAAGGATCACGGGTGGGTTTTAGTCAGTAAGAGTCTGACACTCCTTTCCACTCCGCCCAGAGCGGGAGAAGTCATTTGATGATTTCCCATCCAAAAAAAAGGGGGGTAAATGGAAACAAAACTTTCAAGGGGATTTTTACATGACTGAAATATTGTTTGCAACAAGTCTCCAATTTTATGAATTTATATAAATAAAAAAGTTTTGTTTCGCTTCACCCCTCCGCTCCAATTTACCCCATTTGATCTTATACAAACCCAGTTGTTCTAAAGGCAACAATTGAAGTTACATGCAAGTTTTCTAAATTGTACTATTAAACAATTTATGGAAGCGGCGTTTCCAAGAATTTTGCAGCCTATAACAATATTGTGGTTTTAAATACAGCTGAACTAGCCTCATCGTACCATCATATCGATTGAACTCGGTCGGTGAACAGATTTAGATCTCAATGCCTGCCGGCTTAGTTCGTAGTCTTGCTTGCATTACTTATTTAATAAAAATATCGGAAAGGATTGTACTAACGATTTCACTATCAAAGTCTGCTCTGTTTCTACTATAGAATTAGAATTGTTAGTCAAAGTTAAAATCAATTCATTCAAATCAAATCAAATGTCATTTATTCAAACTAGACTGAGAGACAGCACTTTATGAACGTCAAATTTTACATAAAGACAGCCCCCCACCCGTCACCACTTCCTAGTGTTTTAGCTGGGAAGAAGATGTGGCGCAACAAACTCCCCAGCAATACATCTGTCTGTGTATTCATTTCAACTAAACGATTATAAAGAACTTTTTAAAAAGAATTACACAGAAAACAATGAAAAGGGCTGCTGGGTGTGCTATTTAAATATCCTACCAAGCCAACTAAACATGATGTCGCTAGGTTTGACGATATACATATTTTAAGGCGGACAATTTTTGTAATCAAAATAAACCGTCTCAGTGCCGAGCAAAATCCTCCCCAAAATCTTTCCAAGCGTTCTTGTCTTGGACACCCTCGGACCAGCCCCTGCGGGAGGCATCTCGGTCGTATCATCATCTCATCTAGGTCGAATCTTTCACTGAACTACTAGATAAAATAAAAATTGTCGAAGGGGGTCTAAAGCCATACTTAATATATAAACAGAGGCCGGAATTAGGTAGAATTATTTATGTACTTACACTGATTTCATACAGCGAAAAAATAAAGTGGATATGCCTCAAATCCCGTGATTAATTAAATAAAAATCGTTTTTTACTTTTAATCAATTTAAACCGCTGCACGCACGTCGTTGCCAAATTTAAATCAACGACAAAAGTTATACAGAATATAATGCCGGAAGCGACCACTTCAAATCTTAGTGGTATTTTGAGTGAATCGAACAAGGAAAATTATTCTGATGGGCCGTTTGGATTAGCAAAACCTCACTAGTCTAGGCTAGAAGCAAAAGTATTTTCGTATTTATAAAAAAGGCGAAGTATAAGTATGATAATTTACTTACGACTATTAATCAATTGTATTGTGAATTAAAGTAAATACTAATAAACATTGTATATTAATTATCTTTGTTTTATTTGTATTATCTATCTCTGAGGTTTTTATCACTATTTATTTGTAATATTGCTGGCCACACGGGGTTCTCTATAAGAAATCCCGGGAAGATTCATATTAAATCAACATTTCGATGCAAGTACAAAAATAACTCTACCTAATTCCGACCTCTGTATATAAAGCTTAAGCTTGTTTTGCTTGAAAACGCTTATCTCAGGAAGTACTCGTCCGATTTGAAAAATTATTTCAGTTTTAGATATTCCATTTATCTAGGAAAGTTATAGGCTATATATCATAACGCTAAAAACAATAAGAGTGGAGCACCAATGAAGAATGTTTTATAATTATACACGCGGACGATGTCGCGGGCAGAAGCTAGCATTAACATATAAGAAAGGGAAGTAAACCAAATGTATCAAATCGGGAAAATAAACAGAAACCATAAACAGAAGCTAATTATTCTGTATTTCCTGGGGATTCCGCTCGACTCGAAGAGAGGTCAGCAGCATATAATGTCAGAAAAATCACCAATTTACTGATGTAAATACTGCGAGACTGGTCTATTTTAGATACTTTCATAGTATAATTGTCGGGCACATAAACTTGACCTCAACCCATCCAAGTGTTCGGTGATCCCTTACACTAGAAAACGTGCAATTCTAGCCACTACTTATACTTTGGCGGGCCAGATCTTGCCAAGGTGTGATACTATTCGGGACTTGGGAGTCCATTTAGACAGCAAGTTACTTTTTGACACACACATTGATGTAATTGTCAAAAAATCTTCAAAACTGCTTGGGTTTATAATGCGTCTCTCTAAGTGTTTTACTGATGCAAAAACACTTAAGATATTGTATTGCACATATGTAAGGGGTCAGCTGGAGTATGCGTCACAGATATGGAATCCACGTTATCATAAATACATTGACCGCGTGGAAAACATTCAAAGACGATTCATGAAATATCTCTGTTTCCATCAAAAAATTCCATACCAGTCAGCCGATTATCTTAGACTTTGTAAAAAGTATCATCTGCTGCCATTGGTAAATCGACGTAAAATCGCAGACTGCTTATTCTTGGTAAAAATTCTCAATAACAATATTGATAGCCCTGAGCTATTGTCAAAATTTTATTTTAATGTGCCATGTAAAGCACTTCGCTTTAATCCACCTATACGTGTACCTCATACATCTTCGAACTACAGGCAGAACAGTTATATTGTGCGTGTAAGCAAAATGTTTAATCAGATATGTAAGGAGTATGATTTTGATCCATTCACAATTAGTATAAATTCAGCCAAAAGGTGCTTAAGCCTTAAATTTTTCGAGTAGCGGTAGTTTATATCTATTATTTATTTCAGTTTAATAATATTATTATTTTCACTAGTTGCAAACCAAGTATTTGTGTTGATTTTTACTGGTTGTTGTTTTTGTGCTCACACTACACATAATTATTGTGTGTCTACACGTGAGGACTTGTAATTGGCTTTTTGATGACTATGTTTCCATTTTTGTCTGTTTTTGTTAGCTGTAAGTCCTCCATGTACATAAATAAATAAATAAATAATGTCTTACGGTATTTTTAATGGGGAAGGGCTGCAGACACAGAGTTTTCTATTCTGCAGAATAGAGCTATTAATGCAGTTTACTTATTTTCGGCGCGATTCTGTGAGGGACCTGTTTAAGGAAATTAAGATCTTGATGGTGACTTGTCAATTCATATTTGAAAATATTATGTATGTTCATGAGTCAAGTTAATAATCAAATCAAGAAGCGAAGGGACTTATCCGTGCATCATGATTTTTTAAAAGAAGTAATTGGCAAAAGGAAAGATCTACTCCCAAAATAGGAAAAAAGGATTAAAGGGAATATTGCTGATCGTAAGTTCAACTGGGAAGGGACAGAGAAGTGGACGAGATTAGGAACAGAACGGTACTCGCGTGATAGTAAAAGGCAATTACTCGAATGTAACACAATTTTTTTCAGAACGTTCTAGTTTGTAACAACCTGAGCGTGGTAGAGTATAATATAACTTCAAACATAAACTTCATATTAATCATCAAGCAGTCATATCACCACATCCCACAAACCAATGAAATACAATAATAATTCTCAATCGTTATCATTTCATTGACAATTTATTCACAATACGTGATAAACATTTAAATGCCGTGCGTATGTGATTAATTACCAAGCAACCCCACTCGTTTATCAATTTGTATCAGCAATGACAATACAAAACTTATTTGGTGTAATGATAACATCGTTTTGTTTTGACATCGGGGAATAGGTTGGCAACATTAATAACATTAAAATAAAGGTCTCGTATGAATTGATATTATAACACTGATTAATTGTATTGTAATGTGTTACTATGTTATCCGAGTTAGATAAAGCTGCATGATATGCATTTCAACCAAATGAACTAAACTTGTACCAAAATGTTCTCGGTTTCGGTTTACACCGCCCCATCATTTCCCTGGGGGATCGTGAAAGGGGGACAAAGGTATTATGTTTAGGGGATGGCAGTATTTACCTTGTATCCTAACAGGGTGAATATCATAATACAAGACCCCTTCATAAATTATTATCACGATTGGAGCATTTTTTATAAAAGGAAGCAACTGAATGTTTTCGAAAGTTTTTCTACGAAGAGATCCTTTTACATAGCCTTATTAAATATGGTTGATAATGATACATCAGTGGTATATTTTGGAAAGGATTTTAACTTCAACGTTGAACTATAAATCAACGAATTCATTTTTTTACGAATTACTAACTTTGTTACTAGAAATCATTAAGCGCGTATCATTAAGTTAGTTGAAAACATTTTCTATAAATAGTGTTACAGTTGAATTAGACTCATTTCAAAATGTCAAGTTATATTTTTTTAAATAAGACATTTCGAAAATGTTTTTAACTAACTTGTATCCTGCTTCTATGTGTGAAGTTTCATTAAAATCAGTTCAGTCATTTCGCAAAATAGTGACTTGAAAATTTATATGAAATGCCATACGGCGTACACGCTCTTAATGTCTAGGGGGCCTATGTGAGTGAATTTCGGCCCCTCGTACGCCGACCAAAAGTCTCGGACCATAGCGTCTCGAGATTGTCAAAGATATATCGTGTTTTCAGTTAATTGTACAATGACTTACCTAGATGATATATTACTAATGTCACCTCTCCTCGTCCACAGATGTTGACGAGAAGCCTTAGTAGTGCTGGGAGCACGAGAGGTTGATTGGTGACGCGATGAGAACGTGACGCACCATGACCCGCCGAGGACCCTGCAGGAGCTTTGCCATCAGCGTCATACAAATCATCACTATTATATGCCAAGGTAAGGTGGAAAACCACATCATCATCACACATAGCCTACCTGGTATATATATATATTTTAATTTTTCCCCACCCTACCCTTTTTTTTTTTTTCTGGATGGGAAATCATCAAATGACTTCTCCCGCTCTGGGCGGAGCGGAAGGGAGTGTCAAACTCTTACTGACTAAAACCCACCCGTGATCCTTCTTGTGCCCTTTGCGTTCGATCGGACGGCGAGCCACCCATAGCTCGCCATCCGCAGGCCCGCGCCTACGGTGGCCGGGAATCGCCCTGCGTTTCCCGACGCCCGGGGCGTCTTCTTCTGTTGCGGCGGCTGGGACGTGAGGTTTCCCTCTCACGCACGCGTTCCGCCTCCTCCTTCGCTAGCATTACTGCTTCGCAGAAGGAGGCGACCGCTTCCCATGCCTCCTCGCTCCGGACCATGGCTTGAACCAGGGCCGGACGCGAGAGGTCGCCGCCGCCGATCGCCTCGACGAGGAACATTTTTCCCGTGCGGGAATCGAACCCGCGACGCGTAGAGCAGCAGCCGAACGCTCAACCACTGCACCAAGCGTGTCATATATGTTTTCCTGTGGCAACATCCACGCTCCTGCAATCCTTACACAAGTTCCATCTGCTAAGAACGAAATACGTAAAAAAAATATTGGTTAAAATTTTATCATTAAAAAGATCCAATTTTTTAAATATTATCCTGGAAGATAACTTGTGGAATAACAAAATCACTAACACTACTAATTCAATATCATTGAATACAATAAACCAATGAACATTATATTTCTCAGTATTAGGTATTTTCATAATTCTATGTTCGTTCCTCTTCAATAAATTCTTCTCAATTCTCAGTGATCTTCTAAGATCTCGTTTTTATTCCCTTTCAGTTAACGAATGTGAATTTTATTTCGCAAAGTGCGTCGATTCTTTGAAAATTTGGTTCACTGGTTTTAGGTCAAAACATTAAATAATGGTAAAATTGATTGAGTCAGGCGTTACTTTGCGGAAATCCATTTTAAATTTGAAAATGAAAACAATATATCTAGTTTTAATTTCCGCGAATATTAGTGGGTTGCAGGTATGCACCTCCCTCCCGCCCGCTATATTATGCACATGCAAGATTACTGGGCAAATGCAAGGATTTTAAGCACATGCAGGAAGGCAATGCAAAACCCAACACCATTACCGACACGTGTTTCGCCTCTCCACGAGGCATCCTCAGGGGACGTGTTGACTCGCTGACCGTTGAGTTGCGACTGAGCATTTAGTACAAGGCACCCCCCTTTTATACACTGAAAAATATTTTCACTGAAAGATATTTTAGAAAATAGTAAAAAGTCTGGGGTGTATAGGCTGGTCTGTGATGAATGCAACGGGGTGTATGTGGGTCAGACGGGCCGAAACTTTGACATAAGGTATGGGGAACATGTTGCCGCGTATAGAAATGGCCATTCGGACAAATCGAATTTCGCGAAACATCTAATTGATACCGGCCATTCTTTGCGCGACAACAATAAATGATAAATGATAAATGATAAATGATATTTATTTTGTAAGTAGGTTAAACATAACACTTTTACACGTCCAATATTTCTTGTCATTTTAAGCTAGATGAAGCCGGTGTTTCCTAGCTGACTACCCTGAGAAGAAACACCGAAACAAACTCAGAGGTCAAAGTCTCTTTTAAAGTCCATACAATCCGTACTGGTCAAATCATATGAGAACCATGTAGGTTAATGTCTGAGGTAGCCTTTTGAGGAAAGTGCCACACAGATTTGAGTGGACCTGTCCAGACAGTGCAAGCATTTGTCAGATACCGTGTAGCTCAAACTTAAAACTTTAAGGAGCTCAACGGCTTGACGAACAATACCAAAGTAAGGACATTTGGGTAGGCCGCAAGAATTACTCAAACTGCCAGACAAACTGAAACAAGACCCTAATATGGCGATCTACATAGTTCCCATTCATAATATGTTATATGAGAACTATGCAGATCTGTGTCTGAAATGGTCTTTTGAGGAAAGAACCATACAGATTTAAGTGGGCCTGTCCATTCAGTGCAAGCCTTTGTCAGTAGTCGAGTAGCTCAACTTAGAAACAATAAGGAGCTCAACGACCCGACGAACAATACCAAAGAAGGGACATTTGGGTAGGCCGTAAAAGTACTTAAACTGCCAGACGTCGTCGTTATATATACTTTAAGGAAAGAAAAAAGAAAATAATACCCATATAGTCCTCATATTCACAAAATAAATTAAGTAAAAATATAATACTTTACAAAGTAAGTATACATGTCAAATATAATATAATAATAAAAAATAAAAAAATATTACTTTAACAAGTAAATATTCATGTCACAATAATAAAATAATACTTTAAAAAGTAAACATTCATGTCAAAATTGCAAAATTGAATTTACATGCAGGAGAATATAAAATGTCAAATTGAGAAAAGTATCAATAGATAAACGTAATATTAGGCCATGTACATCGTTGAAGCATCTCAATCCCAAGCCTTTTGGTCTTCAATATAGTCTCTAACTGTGTAAAAAGCTTTCTGGCATAGCTTACGTTTTACTATCAATTTGAATTTATTAATACTAAGGTCTTGGATGTAGGAAGGGAGTTTATTATAAAAACGTATACATTGACATCTAAATGAACCACCTATTTTCTTGAGCCTAGTTTTAGGAATGACAAAATTATGTTTGTTCCTGGTATTCACATTATGAATATCACTGTATCTTTTAAATAGATTAATATTTTTATGTGCATACAAAAGATTCTCGTAAATATACTGAGAAGGCACAGTCATTATATTAATCTCTTTAAATTTGTCTCTGAGGGACTGTCTAGGACTTAATTTGTAAATCGCACGGATAGCTCTTTTTTGCAACACAAATACTGTTTGAATATCAGCGGCATTTCCCCACAACAAAATGCCGTATGACATCACACTATGGAAATAACTAAAGTATACTAAACGTGCTGTTTCAACATCAGTTAAGCCACGAATTTTTCTAACGGCATATGCTGCAGAGCTAAGTTTTTTGGACAATTTGTCTATATGGGGGCCCCACTGTAGCTTCGCATCCAAAGTTATGCCTAAGAACAGTGTGCTATCTTCGGGTTTTAACTCTTCCCCCTTTATTAACACACTAGTGTTCACCTGTCTAACATGAGGTAACGTGAACTTTACACATTTCGTTTTTTTCTCATTAAGTAAAAGATTATTAATATTGAACCAGTTAACTACAGTCGTAAGGGCACTATTTACAGCGTCTATATTATGCTGCTGACGTTTGAGTTTGAATAAAAGTGACGTGTCGTCTGCAAATAACACTATATCATGATTATCCTTTACGAGGTACGGCAAGTCATTAATATAAATGAGAAACAAAAATGGACCTAAAATCGAGCCCTGTGGGACCCCCATCCTCACTACAGATCCAGGAGATCTTTTGCCATTGACGTCAACTCTTTGAATCCTATTACTCAGGTAAGAAATAAGAAGATCCAGAGAGGCGTCCCGGACTCCGTAATAGTGCAGCTTCCTGATTAATGTCTCATGAAGAACACAATCGAATGCCTTGGACAAATCGCAAAAAATGCCCAAAGCATCGCATTTGTCCTCCCATGCATCATAAATATGTCCTAACAGTTCAATGCCGGCATCGGCTGTTGAACGACCCCGTGTAAAACCAAACTGTTTATTATGTAACAGTTTGTGTTTATTAAAATATCTTTGCATTTGATTAAGGATAACTTTCTCAAAAATTTTACTAAAAGTAGGTAGCACTGATATAGGTCTATAATTACTAGGGTCTGACGTACTACCTGATTTAAATAATGGTATTATTTTACTATATTTCATTAGATCAGGAAACTCACCACGGTCGATACATTTATTAAAAATAACAGCTAAGGTAGGTGCCACAATATGTATAATGGACTTTGCCAGATCAACAGAATTACCCCATAGATCTGCCGTTTTTTTTAAATTTAAAGAATTAAAAGTTTTTATTATATCACTATAACTGACATATTGAAATTTAAACTCAGCATCACATAGTGGAACGTTTTCTTTAAGTAAAATTTCTGCAGCGGTTGGTGATGAATTTAGAAACTTAGTTGTTGATACGGGGATCTCTGCAAAGAAATTTTCAAAAGCCGCGGCGACATCGGAATCTAAATTAATTACATTGTCATTAATAGCAAGGCTATAATCATTGGTTCGATTGCAAGATCTTCCCGTTTCGCTATTAATAATGTTCCATGTCATTTTAATCACATTACTACTATTTTTTATTTTTGAACTCAAATACCGAGACTTAGCCATGTAACAAACTTTTTTGTATAATTTAGAGTAGTTTTTAACATATACATTAAATTCTGCTGTATTAATGTAAGCCCGTTCTTCATACAACTCATATAGCCGTTCCCTGCTCTTATGAATACCAATGGTGGCCCAGTCACTGAAAGAAGTATTATTAGAAACAGAAATAGTCTTAGGAATAAATGTAGTATCAAATTGTGTGCAATACATTTTAAAAAAATCATTGTAATGTTGGTTAGGGTCATCATTGGTTGACAAACATGGCATTTTATTTAATAGTTTATTTTTGAATGCTTCCAGGCGATATTTAGATTTTGGGTTTACAGTGATATCTTTTTTTGGCTTTATTTTGTTTACATTTGAGATAGTGATTAGTTGTCCGCAATGATCAGAATCCAATAAATTGATAATTTTTTTGTGGGTAGGTACAATATCTGTATAAATATTATCTAGGCATGTGGCACTAGTGGGCGTTATTCGAGTCGGCTCCATAAATAAGTTTGCAAGATTATATGATTGAAACAAACTAACAATTTTTGTACTTAAACCAGAATTTTCTAACAGATTAACATTAAAGTCTCCACAAATAATGACAGACTTACTAGAATTGCAAATTTTGTGTAAAATTTCATCCATTACTTTCTCAAAACAATCATATGATCCTGAAGGTGGTCTGTACACGCTTAATATAATAAACTGCTCCAATTCAATACAGGCCATTTCAATTATCCGCTCAACAGAGAGGCTTACTATATCCTTACGCTCCTTAAATTTAAGGTGATTATTTATTAAAATTAATGAGCCACCATGTATAGCATTTTCTCTGCTGAACGAACTACCAACCTGGTGATTACT
The DNA here is from genome assembly GCA_905332915.2 of Hecatera dysodea. Classification (NCBI taxonomy): domain Eukaryota; kingdom Metazoa; phylum Arthropoda; class Insecta; order Lepidoptera; family Noctuidae; genus Hecatera; species Hecatera dysodea. Next base: position 22,864,535 of record HG995291.1, read on the forward strand.
AAAGTGACACATAAACTGATGGCTTTTAAGCCAATGTTCTGTTAAACAAAGAATATCAATACTATTAAAATTAAGGAATAATTCTACTTCTAAATCCTTGTTCATAAATCCTTGGATATTTTGATGCACCAAGTTGATAGTGTTTATTGATTTTAATACTTTATCTGAAATATTTTCGCTGTTTACTACATTAGTGCCAGAGATTACCTCTGTTGTCTTATTTTCTAATTTAAATTATTAATAATGTCAATATTAGCTGCCAACTTATTGGCAGAATTATCTAAATAGTCATAGCATTGCTCAATATGAGCAATTTGTTTAGCCAAGTTCTTGGCTGTGATAGAAAAATAATATGATAGCGACACAGCTATCTGTCTCCTACAATAGTTTGAAAGATAGTACCTATCTACAAGATATCTATCTTTCCTCAAAAGAAAACTATTACCAATATAATTGTTGATATCTATTACATGAAATGCATTGTTACTATAAGTGATGTTATGCAATGTCTTATTAATATTAAATCTAAGGTAGTTTTCTTCCTGTGGCAAACTTCTACTGTATGGAAATGTACACATAACAATTTTCCTTAAGTTGAGGTTGCTTAAGGACCTATAATATTGGAGCAATTCTCCTTTGTTAACATTACCTCGATTACCAACAAATACTAATAATGTAGTATCCTGGTGAAAGTTATACCTAATAATTTTCTTCATAATATCATATAGAGAACAACCAGGCATACAATAGTTAATAATTGAGTGTCCAGGATATTCAGAATTCAGCAAGTGGCCTAGATCTTTTCCAATCTCATCACAAAATATAACTATATCATTATTTACAATGGATGTGCACTGCTTTCTAGAACTAACAGTAGGACCTGGAAAATCAACACAAGTCTGCGGTATGGTGTTATTGCATGTTGACAATGAATGGTCCGGTGTCTGTATGTTAGTAGGTTGACAATGCTCACAGTTGGTTGTTTGTGAGCTTACCAGTTCATTCATAGCCAACACATATTCCCTCATTAGGTTTTCTGAGGTATTATATCTGCTCGTCATTGAACTAAGCTTTTCCTGTAAATGCTTTAGCTGAGATTGCAAGTCCTCCGTGTCCATTTTGTGCTTCCTAGTACTTTGTTCCAGGTTAAAAGAATACATATCTAATTGTTTCAGTAAATTCAACCTTTCCCTATTTAGTTTTACATTTTTGATGAAAAACTTTTGCCTTCTAACCATTTTTTGAGTTTTAAGTATATATTTGTTAATTTTTATATACTTTTTCAATTTATTTTTACTAGTCACTACCCTCACTTTTTTAATTGATTCAGAATCGTCACTACTTAAATCTATTGTGTATGAGGGGTTTATAACAGGAACCATGGATGGGGCAATAGGCACCAACTCGCTAAATAAACTTTGGTTCAGGGAGGCTGTGATGTTTAGGTTTGCCGTCTCAAGTTGTGATATTTGAATTTGAGCCTCTTGTAGCTGTTGCTGTAATATATACTTGTGATTAAGAGCTTGTTCATACTCTGTGCTACACTGGCTGAACCCGTCTACAACAAGTTGGAGCCTATCCCGGGCTTCAATGGCCTCAGTGAATTGAGTGTATAACTGTGCCATTTCATTTTTTAACTGCCTATTCTTGTCATGGGCTTCCAAGAGAACCTTTTCATTGTCATCCATTTCCTTAATCAGTTGATCACAGCACTCCTTGGACGCCTTTAATTCGCTCAAAGCCAGATTGAGCTTGGACTCTTCTTGGCGAGCATAGGCGCTACGTGTCAAAGGCATGATTATAAGAATATTATGTGAAAGTGAAAAGAAATGGAAAGATGGATGGATGCAAAAATGTGGAAACACAGCTAAGGATAATTAAGTAAGAAATGACAAACTAAGGCGAAATTTAATTACGACTGTAAGAAGTTCTGTCATCAACCAACCAAGGTTATGTTTACGTTTTAAATGTCACTGACATGGATTAACCATATAGAAATGCGACAAAAAGAAATATAGATAATTTAATCACTAAATAATTGGATCGTAAACAATTTATTAGCAAGTAACTTTATGTATTATACCTGTTAACAAGATGACAATGCAAAATTAACTCGAGCCGGTAACCTATAAACTGTCACCGATTCACTTTAATTTTTTTACACTTTTTTCACTTTAAAGATCTAAAACTAACACTGAATACACATTAATATTCTAATTACTTGATGAGTGATTGGAAATAGGCCTTAATAACAAAGAAATTGAATATTTAAAATTAAAATTCACAGGAAAAATTTAAAACAGCTGTTAGCTGTAGTGTTGCCACAGGAAAAAAATAGTTTTAATATACTACATATTTGTGATAAGGGTTTCCGGCTGTGTGTTTTAGAACAATTAGAGATTTTTAAACATAGTAATAATAATAATTTTGCACTGTTGAATGACCAGACGAATTTGGTTTCTTCCCCTTTACTGCGAATGTTTGTGGGTAGTTGTACACAAATAACCAACGGTGGCAGTGTATAAAAGGGGGGTGCCTTGTACTAAATGCTCAGTCGCAACTCAACGGTCAGCGAGTCAACACGTCCCCTGAGGATGCCTCGTGGAGAGGCGAAACACGTGTCGGTAATGGTGTTGGGTTTTGCATTGCCTTCCTGCATGTGCTTAAAATCCTTGCATTTGCCCAGTAATCTTGCATGTGCATAATATAGCGGGCGGGAGGGAGGTGCATACCTGCAACCCACTAATATTCGCGGAAATTAAAACTAGATATATTGTTTTCATTTTCAAATTAAATAATGGTATTATATAAAATATATATTTGTTTTAACTGAAAACATTCTTCATGTTCATCTAAACGCACGACTTAATAAAATTGTACCAAGTTTACCTCACTTCCAAGTCTCATTTTTTACTTACCTTGAATTGACGATAATTTTAGTTAATGTTTCCTTAAACTAATAGTTTTGAAATAGAATCAGTTCCCATTGTGATTTCTGATTCATCTTATCCACTGTGTTAGTAACAATATTACTTAGCCCGTGTTAGTACTTAATAACTAAAACAGGCCCTGTTAGAATATAATAATACCCACACAAGCGGCCTATCTGCCCGGATAGCTATAGTAGTGAGTCCCAACATCATTCACACAAAAAAACTACAAAATGATGTAACTGTCACACAACCTGTGAAGTAACTAGGCAGATCTCTTGTGCCGTACTGCATCCAGGCTGTTAATACACGCGGGCCTGCGGACGGCGAGCTATGGGTGGCTTGCCGTCCGATAGCAACCAGGCCCGGGTCGACGGCGCAACGAAGACGCGGAATTGGTTCGAAAGAGTCACCGCGGCCCTGGAACGCAAAGAACACGAGAAGGATCACGGGTGGGTTTTAGTCAGTAAGAGTCTGACACTCCCTTCTGCTCCGCCTAGAGCGGGAGAAGTCATTTGATAAATTACCATCCAAAAAAAAATCTGTAAGTACGCGCATCGGCAAACATCGTTGACGCACACTGGACGCATAATTATATTAGATAAGCAGAACATTTCGTGTTTTCTACGGCTTTATCTAAACCACAGGCTCACCGAGTACAGTGTTCTGCAATACGCCTTAAAAAGGGCTATTTTAACTGCCACTACACGGCCTGACAATGCTCTGCGCTAACTTTACTTAGTGTGACAACGAATAATATAATTTCATTTGATATCATTTTCATGTTTTATAACAATCTATTGTAATAACAACTAAACTTATCTATACTAATATTATAAAGCTGAAGAGTTTGTTTGTTTGTTTGTTTGTTTGAACGCGCTAATCTCAGAAACTACTGGTTCGAATTGAAAACTTCTTTTTGGGTTGAATAGACCATTTATCGAGGAAGGCTTTAGGCTATATATTATCACGCTTAAGCCAATAGGAGCGGAGCAGCGATAAAGAATGTTTTAAAATCGGGGATTCCACGGGGACGAAGTCGCGGGCAGCAGCTAGTGATATAATATAAATTTCAGTTGACACATAACTTAAACTAATGATTAGAAGTTAAAATGATGTTCATATTGTAAAGATTTCTTTAACAATCAACTTGACACACACAGAATTAGTCAATGTGACCTGCGTACTTACGGCCATGTTGACAACTCTAACAAGATTTGGCATCTGTAAACTCCCACTACGTAATCAAATTATTCAATTTGAGATCGTTCATAATCACGTGAATTTTTGTTAACTCCGCAAAAACCACGCAATGTGGTCATATCTGACAAAAATACCTAACTGCCTTTACATATATTCGACTCTCAATAATGACAAACAAAACAAATACTACACACAAACATAAACACATTTAAATGTGATGAGAATCAGAAACGCGAACGTTAACAGGCCACCTAACTAAGTTTTCCGAAATTACACGCGAACTTTTCGAATAAAACGCGACACAAAGGGAGCGGGCCCTTAATGAAGACAATATTTTGAGGGGCTCTCAACTCGAGTAATTAAATCTCGCGGCTCATATCTCTGCCAGTAGTAACGCGGGTATAGACAGAGTAATTGGTAATTAAATTAGTCGTGGTGTCGATCAATTTGTGTGTTTCCACGACGTAATTGTAGTTTTGGGTTTGGCGGTAGACAGGAATTTTGAGGGATGTGATCTGTAGGAAACTTACGATTAGATAAGGTCACAAAACAGTCTGATAATCTGTCGATAGAATATTTTTAGACGTTAGTGTCATAGATTTTTTTATGTAGACACAAGCATTGTCGATATGAACCGACAATGCTTGTGTCTACATAAAGAAATCGAGAAAAAAAAATTGAACCTAAAATCTAAAGTGCCGTTATACAAAAAACCGATAAACCAATGTCTCGAAACAGCAAATATGATCGATCATATAAAACCAAAGCCTGCTGACTGAAGTGAGTAAACTACCTAATTTGCTGAAGACAACACACCAAAGCCTAAAAGCGTTCACAAAATAAGTTTATCCAAGGCGTCAAGCGCACACTCAATTTAGCGGTGTTTTATAAATTCCAAGACACGCAGATGTTTGTTTCAGTAGGTAAACAAGTTGAAAAATGTCACAGTCAAGAAACAATATTACTTTTTCTTTGAAAGGAACTCCGACTAAAATATAAAATTTATTGCCATTTCGACTTGCAAATTATTCAGCGGGAGAGCTATCAGGGACGCGGCCAGCGGTGAATTTGGGGAAGCGATATACTCGGTTTCCTTGCGGCAAGTTAATTTAGAATTAAATGTTTGATGAGGAAGTTTTGAGTGGTCAGGATGGAAATAATTTGGATGGACATGTGGAATCTTTTTAAAACTTAAGAATGTTTACTATTGATGTTGCTTTTTAAACTATAATACATAATTATAATTACATTTCTTGATGATCTATTCAAGTAACATACAGTAACGCGGTAGCGTGGCAAAGGTATTGTCAAAACTTGAAAAGTTTGTACTTGTGGGTACTTAATAAAATAAAATAAAATAAAAAAGGTTTTTATTTCTTGTCATTTACAAATTATATTAAATTATAATACATTACAATTCGAATTAAACCATTTTGTTTTAAATTTTATTTTATTGTTAGTCTTTATTAATTATTTATTTTAATTCTAATATATCAATCAATATCAATTTAATAAAACGCTTGCGTTACTGAGCAATTAGGTGATTGAGTGACTAATTATATAAAACGCTTGCGTTACTTTAGCGATTGATGGGTGATACTAGTTGCAGAAAGCAGACATTTAGCATGTCGGTTCCTTAGGGAGTGTAGGGGAGAACGAAGAGAGCATTTCCCAAAATTCCCACGGGAACGGGTAAAAACGCGTTCGAAGTCGCGAACAAAAGATATTCTCTTATATTTACCATTTCGACTCTCGTCTCTAAACTACATAATTATGTACGCACTTAAGCACGTTTTTAGTTAACAAAATTTATTAATACATTTTTTTTACTGTTTCACTTTTTTTTTCAAATATAAAAAAAAATAGAATAAGTAGATAGTAAACAAGAACCAAAACGCCATCGTAAAGGGTCTTTTAAAAAGAATTAAAACGCCATCATCATAAAGGGACCGTTAAAGATTTTTTGCTTCATAAACAAATAATTTAATTAACGTATTACGAGTTGGAGAGAGCAAAACTGTGTTTAATATCCTTTGTGATGATCCTACATGTTACGGTAATGGTGGTTAATTTATAATGCTCACTAAGTCATAGGAGTTTTTACCATTTTTGTTACATTAAATCCTATCGTATTAATATTATAAACGCGAAAGTTTGCAAGTCTGGATGGATGGATGTTACTCTTTCACGCAAAAACTACTGAACAGATTTGGATGAAATTTGGCAAATAGGTGGTTTATAATCAGGATTAACATATAGCATTTTTACCACGATATTCCCACGGGATCGAAATTTATGCGGGTGAAACCGCGGGGCGCTGCTAGTGTGTAATAAAGCTGTGCTATTCATGTGTACAGTCTCAGTTGAAAAATATATTGAGTTATAAATTAAACGATTTGTTTAGAAACATAAACATGAACTAGAATCTACGTATATAATTATTATTTATGTGACTGCCAAATTAATATTAATAATCGAAAAAATAAAAATTGCCATCGAACTGCCAAAAAGTAGATGGAAAAATTAAAAAGTTTTCTCAAAAGTAAGACATCTAATTGTTGACAAGGAAATCATTTTCATCGAAGAATATTTCTGAAATTAATACGAAAATGAGAATCACAATTCTAAGAAAGTAATCATTGCGACGAACGCAAAATAATATTGTACAACAGATATACAAAAAAAAAAATCTATTGATAAAAATTATCGTCGTTCGCTAAAAGGAAAATGTTTAGCTTCATTTATTAAGGCTTTCGCTACCGGCGCTTTTTGCTTTAGAATGGTGTACATCTGAGTTTGTGTAACGTACTTTTAATTACCATACTCGACGAAGTATGAGTCGTTAGGCTGTGTACACACAGCGCAGTCATCCTGATTCCAGTTATGAATCCTGAACAAATTCCAACAAGTTTTGCTTTCCATTTTGTAAGATGTATAAAGAAATTACTTTTCTCATATCTGTGTTTTGTCTACCGTATCACAAAGTGTAACGTAAATATTGGGGTGAGTTTCAGAGGGGCTGTTCAGGTATTCAGTTCTGTAATAAAGTTATCGTTAATCCTTATCAAACAGGCAGTTATCCCTTATTATCCGGTTATAAACGTTGGATGAGATTTAGGCCTTCCATGCATGGTTAATGTTTCAATCGGCGATAGATAACAATCGGGTGTTTCGTAAATATATATTGTAACATTCACCTTCATTAGCATTTTCCTGGTCTGAAATCGTGTTTGTTTACATAATGATACAATATTACCTAGGTGTTTTTTTATATTTTATTTTTACGCGTGCTTAAGCAGCAACTTTAATCAACTCAACATAAACAAAATACAACCTACTAATATTTTAAATATACTTTGTACTATGTACAGGATATCATTAACCAAAATATATATAAAAGACTCCCGATATTTCCCTGAAACTTAAGATCAGGGTGGAATAATTTTAAATGATGAAAGGGCCTTTAAAATCGTCTCCGTTAATTTGACCTCGTTGATGTGGCCGCCGCTGAAGTTCCGCGCACCCTTTACAGGCTCATCGTTATCACCGCCGCGATCTGAAGTGGGGGAATTTGCCAAACTTCCGTAATAAACAATATTTTGCTTGTCATAACGAGCCGACAACTCCCGCCTTCCTAACTTTGAGCTTGATTAAAAATATCAATCTAAGCTCTTTTACATTCTACTCCACTCAAATGCCGCTTCATTATTTTATCAAAGTTACGTTTTTTACATCACAAGAAGTCGCCAGTCTGAAGGTTAGTGGATATTCATGGCTCGTAAGTCGTAACTATGAAACTTTTTAAACAGCTCTAAAATATTACAACTTGTCCTTCAAGTACTTTCGTACTTTTAATCTGAAATATTACTTGTTCGGTTGTAAAATGTGTCGTTCTCTTTGATTTATGCGAGGGTTGATATCATTGGTTTTACAAACTGCTTTATAAGATAATTTCTTGGATTTATGATGTTGCAAATAGCTGATATTTTGAGGATGTTTGCTGTAATTAAAAGTCTTGTTATTAACGGGGAAGTGTCCCGAGACGAGCGCGGAATACAAATTTCATGGAGGGTAATGAGCTACTTTATACTGCGCGTTATGCTTGCAAGGTACTCAGAGTAAGCTCTTTATAACAATGTTTATTAAAAGTAAACACACTGCAAATGAGTTGACCAACCTGTCCATATTCAATTCATTAGACCTATAAAACAGAACACATTAACATCAATACAAATACTAAACGCATTACATTTCACAAACGCGCGATACGTTCATTGTCAATAGTTTATTGAAAAGATATGAATTAAATGTAGCGTGCAGTGATGTAAATAGCAGCCGACGCATCGATAAATTAGATTTGCTCATGACGTGTCATTGAATAGCTTTGTCATAATATTAGCCGTAACAAACGGTTTAGAACTAGTGAATAAATAGTTTCTTACAATATTCTATTAATACATGATGCCTCCCTAAAATGTTTTGCTGTAAACTAAATTAATATACTGACCGAGTTAATGTACATTTTCGACTCAGAAATTTATTTACTTATTGAAGACTTATACCTAAACAAGACAGAGTAAACAAGTCTTCTACATAATTATACTAATATTATAAAGAGGAAAGATTTTTATTTTAGTATGTAACGAACAAACACAAAAACTACTGGACCGTTTCAAAAATTCTTTCACCATTAGAAAGTACATTTACCCTGAGTAACATAGGCTATATTTTATCCCCATATTCCTACGGGAACGGGAACTACGCGGGTAAAACCGCGGGGCGCTGCTAGTCACTTATAAAAACAGATGGGCAAAGATGGCGTGAACAACACAGTACTGCCTGCACACAATAAAAAATATAATAATAAATAGAACAACATCAAAGGTTTACACTAGAAACAACATTATCTTATATAATGACTACAACATACATCTAGAGATTACAATTTTACAGACATACCTACATAACATATTTTATTGATTACTATCTAAAGTAAAAAAAAAAAACTAAGGCTCAAGCAACTTCTGACAGTTGACACAGTTGTCGAGATGGTATCGAAATCATGCTGTACATAATTAAAATCTGATATCGTAGTAGCGTGAATTCGGTAGTAACCATTTATCTTCGCTACTAGCTACATCAAACATACTAATTTCAAGGCATTATATTACACCTGTATTATGCCCGTATCTCTGATGGCATAGCACAAGTCTAAACTCCAGGCTTCGACTTTATTTAACAATTTATGTACACATAAATTTTATAAAAAGATAATAAGAAGGAAACAGAAACATAGGTACAAAGGTGAAGCTTTTATTCCTCTTTTAGCAGCTAGGGGCCATCCATACATCGTTTTTAATTGAACCCCCCCCCCCGTCCTTGTCACAGCTGGTCACATTTGTGAGAAAATTGTAACATATGTGATGTCACACTAGGGAGGAGGCCCTAGTGCGACATCACATAAATGTTACAATTTTATTCGTGTCTTTGTTCGTCTTTTACTTAAAACTTAGATTAAAATACATTTTGAAAATGTGACGTCTTGAAATTTAGAACCCCTTCCACCCCCTTGTCACACAATGTCACACTTCGTCGACCCCCTCCTTCCCCCTTATCGTGCGACGTAAATTTATGGATGGCCCCCTACAATTGCATTGGCTCGCGTGATATCAAGGACTTTCCACTGATATAATAACAGACGTAGTCAGAACAGAATTCCAATTGATGTATTCTTCTTTCATGATTGTCTCCAGTGCTGACGGAGGAACCTCGCTTCGCGGAGCCGATCCCCAATGTGACGGTGGCGCTGGGCAGGGACGCCAGCCTGCCGTGCGTCGTCGAACACCTCGGCACTTATAAGGTAAGGTCTCTTTACACGACTGCCCAAAAAAAGGAGTATTAAGGAGTGTTATTGTTAATTAGTAGCTCTTATAATTTAATGAATATCTGCTTTTCATAATTTTATTGTTGACATTTTTATTTTTTCTGTTTTATCTATTATCGTATCTGATTTTAATTGCTGACATTTTAAATTTAAATATTTTATCAATTATTGTAATAATTTGCACGCCGTAAGGTAAAATGTAGCTGATCTCATATAATTATGGCCATCTTATACTGTACCTACATTTGGGGCTAATAAAATTCTGATTCTGATTCTGATACGTTTTCAGAGTTCATGTATGTATGTATGTTTATGAGTTTCTTTAATCCACCATTACTTCTAAATGGCTTAACCGATATCAATGTATGTAGTATCGGTAGAAGCTTTGAGTTATCCCGGGTAGCATAGGCTAGTGAAAATTTTAAAAAATATAAAGGGGGAGCTATGGTTCGTAAATAAAAAACATTAAGATATTTTGTATTCATGAAAATTAGACTACGTTTGCTGTCGTTGTCTGAAGCTTGCTTAGTATATAGCAAAAAGGTATCAAATCAAAATAAAAATAAAAAAAAATATACCTGTAAGGGGGAACTGTAAAGAACTATTCAAAAAAACCAACCCCAACTGAAATAAAAAGATTATTATGTATCTTGTTTCAGATTGATTTTTTAGTTCTCCATTTGGCATGGCAGGCGGGATTTTTTTTAAGCTATTGCATAGCTTCTATCGCGGGCCTTGAGCGTGGCAACCGAATCCAGAAATTCTGTAACGAAAATAACCTAACACCGCTACGTCATTCGATTAGGCCCCGCCTTTTTAAAATGGTCGCTTCGTTACTGAGCTATTATGTCGCCGTCACCGAGCCGACCCGAACGTCTACGTTCGTAAACAATCGGTGGAACAAAGTTAAGTGAAACGTATGTGATTTATATTAGTACAGTAACCCAGGTGAAAGAATCGAGACCATATCACAATGACGCAGAATACTAAATATATAATTGCATAAGTTGATAAAAAATGCTATGCAATAGCTTTACCGCTGCAGTCCCCGAGTGCCACATATATTTTTTATTTTAAATTATTCCATTATTGATAAGCTCGCGTTTAACCTCAATCTCACCTGATGAAAACCGATGAAGTGAATTCCGCTCCTCAGCTCTATGCTCTATGAAAATAATCCCAAAACGATCAGTGCGTATGCGTGGGATCTTATAGTTCGCTGATGGAATGGGCAAGGCGGAATCAAGTTTTGCAATTCCGACCTTGAAGTATAAGTGATAGATTTGTTATCTTTCTTTCGTAAGCGACAGGCTGGCAACTGGATGTATTTATTTTTTTAACACTTTACGCACACAAATGAATGTAGGTACAGAGGCGGACTAAATACCATTCTCTACCGGTCAACCTTCGGGTGATGCAGAGAATAGCGGTAGGTGCAATATGGAGAATAAAAAACAATTTAAATATAGGTAAATACAAAATTAAAATAAATAATAATGAATACTTGAATAAAAGTAATAAATAACTACACGAAAAACTTAACAAATAGGTAATTAGAAAACATTAGCGCTATGATGATACTACTTATTCACGAACAAATTAAAAAAAACTATTAATAAGCAAATGTTACTACAGTGTCAACGATTATTTTAATGATAAATCCTTGAAAGAAGGATGCCCAGATATGGCCCACCTCAGACACGTTTAGAAAGATAACACAAAAATATAAGTATTTTAAATAGGAATTATCCATCAAAGCTTTATCTCAAACTAAGACGCCGTGATCATAACAAATAAATAAGTCATTTTACTTATTATTACGCAACTTTTATTTTCACGTGAAGTTTGGGGTTGCCATTTTATAGTCAATTTAATTTAAATTCATATATTATTTAATAAATCTAATCGATTACGGAAAAACTAAACGTTAGTCAGGTTTCAGTTTTTTAATCTGAGAAAACTGGCAGCCATTTTAGTTTTTTTTAATGAAAACCACTCGACTTTTAGACCAATTATGTTCATAAATACCTCAGACCAGAGATACTATACTTTATAATGATAAAATCACTGTTTGGCTTTGCCGTTGTTAGATATAAATTAAATATATAAAGACCAAAATCGGTTGCAACTAATCGATATTTCTTTTTAAGTATGGCCATATTAGCCTTTGACAAATGATAGATTTGACATTAAACTACCTACTCAAGCTAGCTCCCAGCCTGTCAAAGTGTTAAACAAGTATAAAAGGAGCTATAGCAGTTTACACTTTTAAGATCAAGATTCCTATTATTCATAAGGTTAAAATGAGTTAATAACGTTGAAATAAATAATTATTGTGTTCAACAACAACAACTGCCCAATTTAACTCATAACCAAGCAAGTGAAAACAGCAACCACACTGGATCAAAAGCACAATATAATGAATAAAATGATAAACTCCAATTTAATTAGTATTAATAAAGCAACCAATACTCGGTACAAAGTAAAGATCAAATTCCATCCCAAATTGGACACAAAAATGTTGGACGTAATTTTCAATAAACCCGTCCTTTAAACGGAACAATGAACCCATAGCTTTTGTAACCCTATCCGCTAGTGAACTTATAACATTATTTTAAAATATTAATGGGCCGCTCTGGTACAGAACCGGCGGCATTCAGCCTTGAAGTGAGTGAAATATAATGTAATTATCTCGTCAAGATCCCAAATGCCCCCTCCTACTACTAAACATTCAGAAACGAGCCTCTTGTATCTGAATGTTTCGTGGTAGGGAGATCCATACAACGAATTGAATAAGTCGCCAGCACACGCGATCTTAAACAAATGACAGTGCGGGTGCGCTTGCACTCGCCGTGCATAAAGCGTGTGTATGTGCACCGCGGATGGGTTTTAGTCAGTAAGAGTCTGATACTCCTTTCCGCACAGAGCGGATAAATTAATTTGAAGATTTTCAATCCACAAAAAAAACGTTTGCCTGTGCTTTCGCTCGATGTATGGAGCAAGCCTTCTGCAACCATCTAGCCTGTGGTTCAACCCCCGTGCTGTTATCCGAGGGTACACCGACCATTATTAAGCCAATTTTATAATTCAGAGAATTAATTCTGTCGAGTTTTATGCTTTAAGTGTTGATAATGCGAATTTATGTTTAGTCAAATTTGAATAAGGTGTATTTGAATGAGTAATTCTATCCGCTGGTTCCATTGTAGCGGTTACCGGGAAATTGTACTGAGTTCACAATAGACAAATGAATATTATATTTATATAGTACCTATTGACTTATCGACATATTATAAACGAGTTTAAAAACAGATTTTCAATAATCACAGTTATGTCACTGTTTTACAGTTCATTGACCATTAAATTCAATATCTATGTACATTTATATTATAAACAGCAAAGATTTATTTATTTGTTTGTAACGGTTGGACACAAAAACTACATTTCATTAGAAATGTACGTATTAAGTTCCATAGGCTATATTTTAGTTTACAAAAAATAGCGATCTTACAGAAGAGAATTTACAGAAAATTACAATAATGTAACCCAAATTAGCAAAATTTTGGCAAATACATTCATTACTTGGCGTGCGCTAAGTAAAATATTGATGATACATGAAAATTGTGTAATTCATGGTTAAAGTATATTACCTGTAAAAAAACCGCGATCTTGTTTCAAATTATTCAATCAAAATCCGGGTGGAATGGAATACTGGTGATTATGGTATCATGATGTCCTTATCCATGTAATAATTTAAAGTGTCATTTACATGTTATACAATAAATCTTATAATTACGTAAATTAAAGTTTAAATTATTCAAATCGGACCTTTCGTATAAAAGCAACGACGAGTGTAAAATTCTCTTACGTACGAAAAATGTTTTGGTTTCACATTAACGTTTTTGTAAACAAAAAAGAAAAAACGACGTACGAAAAATGTTTTGGTTTCACATTAACGTTTTTGTAAACAAAAAAGAAAAAACGACGTACGAAAAATGTTTTGGTTTCACATTAACGTTTTTGTAAACAAAAAAGAAGAAACGTGATTGTAAACAAAAATTTTGCGTGTTTGTAAACAATATCTACAATCAGCCTTTTAATGTTCTGGGACTCGGGTCTCCTCTCTAGGAGAGGGTATCGCCCGTAACCCACCACGCGGGCCCAGTATGGGTCGATGAATGTCACATGTCTGCGAATTTTTGGTTCTAGGACATGCCGGTTTCCTCACAATGTTTTCTTTCATCGGTTTGAGAGTAGTGGTGATGAAATAAACTACATAAAGTAATGCGTCTGGCAGGGTTTGAACCTGCGACCTACAATTGGTAAGTCAGGACCGTTACCACTCGGCCACCACTGCTCCTCTACGATCCTGTTTCTCCGGTTATGTGGAATCAAAAATCAACAAAAATGTACGTGTTTATAAACAAAAGTTTTACGTGCTTGTAAACAAAACAAAATAGTAGTTTTGAATTTAACTTTTATTTACATTAATTTTCACTAGCTACGGCTCGCGCGAAAATTATCCTAAGAGAATATATTCACGAGATAAAATGTATCCTATTCCAGGACATGATTTTTAGTGGTATAGGAGTGAAAGCTTAACAGACGGACAGGGTTACTTTCCATTTGACTTAGGTGTAAAAGCGTTACAAACAGACAGAGTTACTCTCCACTTGACCCGCGCAACTACGCTTACATCAAAAAAAAAAAAAAAATTGATTGAAATTGAAAACAATATATCTAGTTTTAATTTCCGCGAATATTAGTGGGTTGCAGGTATGCACCTCCCTCCCGCCCGCTATATTATGCACATGCAAGATTACAAGGCAAATGCAAGGATTTTATGCACATGCAGGAAGGCAAAGCAATACCCAACACCATTACCGACACGTGTTTCGCCTCTCCACGAGGCATCCTCAGGGGACGTGTTGACTCGCTGACCGTTGAGTCGCAACTCAACGGTCAGAGAGCTAGATATATTGTTTTCAATTTCAAATTACGCTTGCATCACTTAAAAGAAAGAAAGTAAACCCTTGTTTTTGGAATCTTTTTATTGATGGTCCGCTCCGTTTGCTCATCGCGTGATTTTACAAATTCCATAGGCTTCCTCGATAATTGAGATATTCAACACTAAAACATTTTTCATTTAAACGAGCAGTTCCTGAGATTAGCGCGTTCAATCTGACAAACAAAGTCTTCAGATTTATAATATTAGTATTAATAGACTAGCTGTGCCCGCGACTTCGTTCACGTGGATGTCAGAAAAAAAATGTACGTACAGTTAATACCCCGTACAACAATGGGCAGAGCAGTAGCCGTATTACGAAGTGCCAATGCTATCATGATTCGTGTGAGGGAAAGAGATAGTGCTATTCGTCTTGTGTAACTCCGTCTCTCTCTGACACAGAAATCATGATGGATTTAAGACGTCATAATAGGTCGCCAGGTCACTGACTGTATCACCTCTTCTGTTTCAAATGCGATCCTGATTCTCCTTTTACCTCGAATCAAAAATCAACAAAACATACAATATCGGACGAATGGTAGTAATATTCAAACAAAGAAATTGATGTATCCAGTGAGTTCTTAATTTCTTATTTCAATTAATGAACACTACTAATCAGTAGCCCAAAAAGAAACACTTTTGACTCTGATTCTTTCAATTCTATTTTTATATTATTTTATTTTATTTAGAAAACAAAAGATATCACATTATATATTACACTTATCAGTTCGGTATATAAAACAAAATTCATGTAATAACCAAAACATTTTCCACATATTAACAGAGAGATTGATGAAGACTCATCAACATCAGGCTCAAATTCAAGGAAACATTTTATTTCTTAACTAGCACTTTGTTCGCGACTTCGTCTGTGCAGATTTAGTACAAACAATTTCCACCCGCGACGGGTAGACTTTCGTAAAATCCGTTCTTAGCGGATGTCTACACCCTATAAGGAACCTACCTGCCAAATGTTAAGTTTGTAGATGTTATAGTTTCTGAGATTTTTTGATTAATCAGTGATTAGTATTTCGCTTTTATACGGGGTTATTTGTAAAACACCAACAACGTCTTAAGAGGTCATTGTACTCATCATTATGAACAACTTTTACTTTGGGACTAAACCTGAAATCGCGGAAAAAAAAATCAACTATTCCCTACATTTTGATTAGTTAGACGAACATAAATGACAGCTGATTTTTTTTAGTATAATGACCTCTTAAGATGTTGTTAGTGTTTTACAAATAACCCTGTATATAGATTTAACATTTTTATACAAACTGGTCAGTTACCACAAGATGCACCCAAGCCGTTCATTGCATTAATAACTTTACTTCGAAAAGCATTTTTATTTAGCATAAATACATATATCAATATTTATGGAATGTTAATTGTACATTTGCGTGAGACGCACTAAATGTCAAAAGTTTTATAGGTGCCTAAATTTCGAGTAACATTAGCTTATTCGTCATCGAAAATCGTTTTATTTTTAATCGATATTTAGTACTAATGGAGCAGTAGTGGCCGAGTGGTAACGGCCTCGACTTACGAATTGTAGGTCGCGGGTTCAAACCTAGCCAGGCGCATTACTTTGTGTAATTAATTTCATCACCACTGCTCTCTAAACGGTGAAGGAAAACATCGTGAGGAAACCGGCATGTCCTAAAACCAAAGATTCGAAGACATGTCACATTCACCAACCCGCACTGGGCCCGCGTGGTGTATTACGAGTACTGCCCATTCCCTCTCCTAGACCGGAGGCCTGTGTCCCAGCAGTGGGAACATTAAAAGGCTGATTATGAGTATGAGTATACTAAATGGGCATATGATTTATGTATCTTTATATTATGTACAGCCACACGGGACAAGGTTAAGCAGCGCCTGCCGAGGTCGGGATGGGTGACCATCTTAACATACCGAGATTCCCTCGTGCCTCGGACAAAATGCCAAGTCGTTGATTCCGGCTGTCATTTGTAGGTCTTCGAAGCACTGAAAAATGT
Source organism: Hecatera dysodea (assembly GCA_905332915.2). Taxonomy (NCBI): domain Eukaryota; kingdom Metazoa; phylum Arthropoda; class Insecta; order Lepidoptera; family Noctuidae; genus Hecatera; species Hecatera dysodea. The sequence goes on from HG995291.1 coordinate 22,881,554, forward strand.
TAAAATGGTCACCCATCCACAGACCAACCTTGGTAACCTTGAAGATCGACCCGTGCGGCTGTTAGTGTTTAACCACGAGATCTTTAACTATTTTATTATAAATATACATAGATAAACTACCAACCCTATAGATAGTGGAATCGGAGGGCGTGTTCAAGTGTGTAATAGAAAGTACGAATATACGCGGACGAAGTTTTATCTTAAGGAGATTCTAAATAAAGCAAGAAAGCTCTCCAGCTCTCAAGAAAATGAAGAGCCGACATAATTCCGTGAGAATAATAACTTAATTAAAACAAGAATATCTGTTCTACCTTTTCTTACACTGTTATTCTCATCTTCGCTTCTTAAAGAGCATTAATCATCCTAATTAATCGTATAATTTAACGTCTTTACACATTTTATTAAAAAGATAGGTCTAGAGTCGCTTCTCCCCGCCCCCCCTTTCTATCCTCGAGCCCCTGTCTCCTCCACTAATTATTACGCTATAATAAATATCGCTGAAGGAATTAATGCAGTAATTTCAGGCTGTATTCCTGTCGGAGCTCGGTTATTCATTAAGTTCAGCGTCACAGCGAGTACAAAGGTAGCAGAGTGTACCTACGAGTACGGCGGTACAATAAGTTTAGGCTGGTTGCAGATTTAAGAGAATACGGGGATTTATTTTTATTTGGAAGTGGGATTATTCTTAACTTAGAAGTTTTATTTTTTGTCAAGTCAAACGTTTCGTTTCGTGAAGGAAAACATCATGAAGGAAACCGGCATGTCCTAGAACCAAATATTCGAAGACATGTGACAATCACCAACCCGCACTGGGCCCGCGTGCTGGATTACGGCCCATTCCCTCTCTTAGAGAGGAGGCCTGTGTCCCAGCAGTGGGAACGTTAAAAGGCTGATTATGTTATGTGTTAAACGTTTCTTACTGTCTCGCGGTGCTGTACGGTTACATATGGCATCTATTCCGTGAATACTAAATGCACTCAACGCTTCTGAATCTAATTCAGCCTATGACGTGTCTTTGCTATTAGGAATCAGTATAAATTAATTCTTGTATAGCCACATGTTCCAATGCATCCATCTTGGCATTAACTCGTCGTATTTATTTACCTACTGATGATTGGAAAGTGAAACTATTAGAATATTTGGTGAAGCGGATGAATGAAAAAAACTATATCTAATCTCTTAGTTTTAGTTTGGATTTCAAAGAGGTACTGTAAGATCATCAAACACGTATACAGAGTAACTCAGTTACTCTGTAAGACTGAACATTATTGCGATTAAACTGAAATGAAAGTATACGGTAACTATGAATAACACGACCAAAGCTGTGGTTAGCGTTAACCTATGATCGATATAGCTCTAGACACTACCAGTTAAAAACTGCTTTTATCAAAGCTTATCAAACATGTAAAAGAAAAACTGTCCTTTTTATGTGAAATGCTTTCATGTAAAATCCTTATAAAAAGTATCTTCAACACTGTCATAAACTTCTGCCCTAAGCTTAACGCTCTTTCCAACAACATACATGACATTTACTCTTCAAAATAAAATAAAAAAACTGCGTCGTTCTAGTTTTATGAAGTCATAAAGCCGTGTGCAGACTGCCTGACGCTAACAGTTGCACTGAACCAATTAAGTTATTCATGAATGGCGCGGATGAGCGGCGCAACATTTAGAAATAATGTACGTTCAGACCATTTCACTAATTATCGCGCGACTGTTACGGTGTGGACTTATCTTTGTGGACCCGTTTTGAATAGAAAGTTGGGTTTTAGAGTTTAAAGTCACTAGGTAAACTTAAAGTTGACAGGGAGGATGAAGAAGAAAACATGTTACACCTTCCACAAGACACGTGGGTTAGGAGCGTGTACGCCATATGGCATTTCATACAAATTTTCAAGTCACTATTTTGCGAAATGACTGAACCGATTTTAATTAAACTTCACACATATAAGCAGGATACATACATAGGTCTAAAAAGTTAGTTAAAAACTTTTCGAAATGTCTTATTTAAAAACAGCTAACTGGAAATTTATGTTTGTATGGAAAATTTAAAATGAGTCTAATTTTACTGTAATACTATTTATCGAAAATGTTTTCACCTAACTTTATAGACCTAAGTATCCTGCTTATAATTATGTATAAAGTTACATTAAAATCAGTTCAGTCATTTCAGAAAATAACGACTTGAAAATTTGTATGAAATGCCGTTTGGAGTACACGCTCTTAATGGCTGGGTAAATTGATGAGTGCATATTAGTTAGCATGTTTAGCTAGTTTTATTTTCATTGAAATGTCAAACTACCTCGTCGTTTATCGTTCGCAAGTACAACAGCTGAGCATAGGTTTATGGATCGATCGAATCCCCAAAAGGTTTATTGTTGGGTTGTTCAATTACATATTATGACATCCTCATTGATAAGGTGCATGTGTGTAGGTTTGCTCAATAAAACAGCTGTATTTGTAACTTTCAAAATTAAAGACGGGTTGCGCTTTCGAGGAATAAAATTCACATAACATGCCACATAATCAAATAATCTATATGAATGTGAAACAGAATTATCGCAATACCCAAAGAATGTACTGAACAACTGATTTGTTTTTCGCATTTCCGGGGTCGGTCCGTAGTAAAAGGTCAAAACGGTGAAGGAAAACATCGTGAGGAAACCGGCATGTTCTAGAACCAAAAATTCGAATTTAAGAGTTTCCCCAACCCGCACTGGGCCCGCGTAATGGATTAGGCCCAGTCCCTCTCCTAGAGAGGAGGCCTGTTTCCCAGCAGTGGGAACATTAAAAGGCTGATTATGCTTTTGCTTATGCTAAGTCTTCCCCTTTTTAGGGTTCCGTAGTCAACAAGGAACCCTTACAGTTTCGGTCTGTCCGTCTGTCTGTCCACGGTTTTGCTCAGAGACTATGGAGACTACAGAGCTGTGATTCGGCATGAATGCACATATTAATGATGCCGACAAAATGGTGGATAATTGGATAATGTAGCATTCCTTCTAATGATGAAAGAATTCCTGAAATTATTCCAGTAGTTTTCGAGTTTATCTAGAACTCAAAATGGTCGCAGTATTAAACAACAAAACAGTTTTTAATTTAGTTCACATTATTATGGGCAACTACGGAACCCTATATTGCGCGTGGCCCGACACGCACTTGACCGGTTTTAGGTATTACGTTCATTCTGTTACACGTTGTAGGTACATATATACAAGAGAAACTAACTGACTGACAAATCAACGCACAGCTGAAAATACCGGAACTAGATGTTTGTAATCCCAGTAGTTTGCAGAACGATTACTTTTATGATTAACTGAGCACAAAAAGGCATTTTTGGAAATTCAACCTTAAAGAGGATGAAGAGGGAAGAAACTGTACTATATCTGCGCTGAAAAAGTCGCGGGCGAAGTACTAGTAATCAATAGAACATTTTATAGTCCCGCCACACACGACATGTTCGGTCCGAAGTATTCTGCAACGTGTGAGCCACTTACCCTCCTCACACCTAATGCACTCCTGCCATGTCGGTCCTCCTCGACAGCTGCACAGCGACACGTCTTCAAGCATACGCATTCACCTCGAGGGGCTTACAGCGTTCTTGATAACTTGAAAGAGTATTTTTCACAGCGTTCTTTAAGGTCTTACTTACTTAACTTTAAGAAGTTTCGTAAGAGATTATAATTTAAAGGTTTACAGCAAGCTTTTGGGATCTTGTGAATAAAAATATCAGGGACAGTTAAATATATGATGGTTGATTTTTAAATGCTCATATAACTTTAATTGGATGAATAAAAATATGACACGCTAGCAGCGCCCTGCGGTTTGACCCGCGTTGTGTCCATTCCCGTGGCAATACGGGGATAAAATGTGTAATAACACTCCACAATAACGTAGCTTTCTGTTGGTGAAATAATTTAAAAATCGGTTTAATAGATCTAGAGATTACCCCTTACAGCGTCACAAACTCACAAACGTTACCTCTTTATAATATTAGTATAGATTGACATACTATCTATACAAAAGCTCATAATCATCCATTTTTGTTCTCCAAGTAAACTTACCTATGAATATTCTTTCCAAAAAGTGAAAAGTTCCTCTAATTTAAGATCTTCTAAATCAATGTTAAGTACCAACTCTTCACAGACATATTTCAATCACAAATAAAACTATTTTATCATTTCATTTTCGTACACAACTCGGACAACTACGTAAACCCAAAACAACTGGACTTTATTAGTGACACAATAGTCTCACTTGCCAAGTCCTGCAATCAAATTAGTTCATAAGGTAAATAAGGACGCGAGCATGTTCGCTGTGAGACACAATAATGCCATGTACATTATCACGTCAGTATATCAATTTAATTTTGTATGCTCGGAGCACTCATTAAGTACATTGTCTTGTTCGCCACAATGGATGTGCAAGTTAACTGCGTCAGCGACAATTATGTGCTCTCGGAACACCTGGCGGTTGTGCCGCGGGATATACCAGTAGGTCAATGTATATACTGACATAATACAATTTATCATGTATGTACATAGTAATAAGCAATGGTTCTATGCATTACATAGATGCCGTTATCTACATATATCTATACTAATACTAGCTGACCCAGCAAACGTTGTTTAACCATATAAAAAAAAATGTTTAGGCTGAGGGATCCCATTTATCATTTAGGGGTATGAAAAATGTATAGTAGCCGATTCTCAGACCTACTGAATATGCAATAAAATTTCATAAAAATCGATCAAGCCGTTTCGGAGGAGTATGGTAACTAACATTATGATATGAGAATTTTATATATAAGAAGATTATAAAGAGGAAAGATTTGTATTTTTGTATGTAACGAATAAACTCAAAAACTACTGGACCGATTTAAAAAATTCTTTCACTACTAGAAAGCTACATTCACCCTGAGTAACATAGGCTATATTTTATCCCCATATTCCAATAGGAACGGGAACTACGCGGGTAAAACCGCGGGGCGCTGATATTAATTTATAATCAGTAAGGCCAACATTTGTCATGAGTTTAAAAGAAACACACTTTGACTTCTTAATTGGTCTTAGTATATTTCTTGAAATATCTTTAGAACAACATTAAACAATATGCAACAACCCAAAGAACCTTTTAGTTGTAAGCAGATATGCGTTGTCAGGAGTCTTTAACTCTGCTACGGTTGTGGAATTTGTTCGAAAGAGTCACCGCGGCCCTGGAATGCAAAGGGCACAAGAAGGATCACGGGTGGGTTTTAGTCAGTAAGAGTCTGACACTCCCTCCCGCACCGCCCAGAGCGGGAGAAGTCATTTGATGACTTCCCATAAAAAAAAGGAGTCTTTAACTAATACCAAAGCCTATTAAAACAAAGCCTTAAGAGTCTGTCCGCCATAAGAACCTCCTCTAATTTTCCTGTACAAATATAAACAAGTTTAGTGGGCAATCCTTTACTCAATCATATTCCGGCGTCATATTTTCAGGGGGTAATTAAGTGAAGGGAGCTCCCTTGCAGCGAACAATTAACTTATTCATGAATGTGCCTCAGACCTAATTATTTATTTTATTTTACGAGGCCTATTATCCTGTAACACCCGCCTCGTAAATACTTGAGCGGTGGAGGGGAATTTTGAAATTTGAAGTAATTTCAAAGGCGTTTTAGGGGGTTCATTTCAAATATTACTTACTTCTTGTAGATTTGTTGGTATCGTCAGATTGTGTCTTGATGTATAGCGCTAAGGAGTCGACTGACTTTATTTGTTTAATCCTGTCGTTTTATGGTTATCTCAGCGGATTTATTGGGAAATTGTTTTTAAGTGTGCTATTAAATTCATTGTACCTACCTAAATTAATCTAGAAGAAGGAAATATGTTTTAGTAATTTTACTTCATATTATATCGCCTGTTGTGACTGTTTATTTTGAGATCTGAAGTGTTTATAAGGTAGTTGGTAGTCGCTTTCAATCCTCAGAAAATATCGAAGGCCTTTACGGACACCAAATGTATGCCAGTAATGTGTGTTAAAAACAACAGGACATCCAAATGTTTAAATCCGTGGATACGGAACAACATCACTACATAACATACACGGTTGGGTGATAACCCTTGCAACAATATTCAGCATCGGTTTACTATAAAATAAAAACACATTGCTCAAGGCTTGCTACATTAAGTAGTAAGCAGAATAGCAACGCAGGCGCACAAGGAAGGGATTGAGATGGGACCAGATCATACTCAACGGCATCTTCCTAGGGAAACACTAATGACGGTAATAGAAGAGATCACCGGACATCTTCCTAACAGCAGCGAGGTGGACCGCGAAACTTAGCCAATATCAGTTAGGTACTACTACTACTAGTGAGTACTTTCTTTACATACTGTACTCGCTTTTTGCGTAATGTGTTTTACTTTTATAGTTGGCAGGATGTACGAGCAGCGCCTCATGATATGTATTGTTTTAATTTTTACCTGAACAATCATTATTTTGTTAATTCGTCGATTACTTGTGTACATTCGTTGACTAGGCTATCACGTCAACCTCAAATCACCTTCTTCACGTATTATGTAATTTAATGTTTTTACCAATAAACGGTCAATCGTTTACGGACACAAAACAGTGATATTATTTCCTGTATCCCTTGTGATCCGTCCACCTACAAACAGCTCAGTGTACGGGCTTACTGCCCGTACATTTTTTCAGTCTTAACTCTATAGTAACTTAAAAATACAAGCTATACAACAATTACAATTTACTGTTTCTGAATCATTCAGACTACAAATCACATACAATCTATTTCTGCACTCTTAGGAAAACACGGAAACTCCCAATACCAATTACTCCATTCGATAATAGTTTTTATGAATATCATTGACACGCGGTCGGTCACAAAGTAAACATCAATTTTGTTAATTCCACCAACACGCGACTCGGGCGTGTGTTTATAAAACGACGGAGGTGTGCTAACAGTGAATACGATTCAATTAGCTCGACGTTCACCACGATTATTGGTTTTCATATCGTGAACAAATAAGTGTGTAGCTGTGGCGTTTGATGCTACGATAATATTTAAAAATAACTGTTTTATTTTTTGTAAAATAAAAAACCAACCTTTGGTTTCCCACAAAAAAAAAACAGTAATTTTAAAATCCAACCGCTAAACTAGCTTCCTTAATTTGCATCGCAACATTTCTTTCCGCTTTTTGTGAAATCAAATCAAATCAACCACATTTCTGATAGTTCTGCTATATAACTTTACACATTATTCATCTTCTTACAGATCTGAACTGAACAGGACTGAATTTTTGCTCAAATTTTGCTTTTAAGCATTGTGGTCTAAATCTGATTCTGTATAAGAACAATAAGTGAGCATAGTAACACTAAAATCGATGTCCTGTTACTTCTTGCTTCTTCATTGTGGATATACGTACATACCTAGATAAGTAAGTTTACACCTGCAGATAGTTGATAAAAACATCCCGGCCACCATTTAGGCCTGTGGGTGGTGAGTTAAGGGTGGTTCACCGTGAAATGACAACCAGGCCCGAGTCGACGGCACGTCGTGTTTCACGTGCGTCTCAAAGAGATTTCAGCAAAGTAGACGGGGCCCGATAGGTTCAGTGCCTGTTAGGGTTGCGGAATTTGTTCGAAAGAGTCACCGCGGCCCTAGAACGCAAAGGGCACTAGGAGGAACACAGGTGGGTTTTAGTCAGTAACAGTTTGACACTCCCTTCCGCTCCGCCCAGAGCGAGAAAAGACATTTGAATATTTCCCATCCAGAAAATAAAAAGGTAGGTAGCTAATGAAATAGTACCTACTTACAGAGAAATCAAATAAATAGTATTTATAGTTTATTTTAATTTACGGACGTAAATCGTTGTTTATTTAATGAATAAATAATTTAAATATTTATTTCAGTTGATTATTCCTGTCAATATACCGTACATACATAAATTACTTTTTTCAATATTTGATTCATATTTTAAATAAAAAAAAAGAAAAATAGATCACCGGTTTTTTTTTTTTTTTTTTATCTTGTTATAAACTAGTGCTTGACTGCGATCCCACCTGATGGTAAGCAGCGATGCAATCTCTGATGGTAAGGCGCACTAGTTTATGAGCCTATTCACTCTTGCCTTGAAGACATTCAGATTATAATCGGACGGGAAGACCGCCGCAGGCAAATTGTTCCAATCCTTCGATGTTCGCGGTATAAACGACGAGGCAGAACGCTTAGTCCGGACCGTAGAGGTTTCAACAACGTATGGATGGATACTCGCCGTACGTCGGGTCGTCCGATGGTAAAAAAGGGATGGCGGGATCAAGTTATGCAGTTCCTGCGCACACTCTCCAAAATGCAACCTGTAAAACACCGAAAGGCTGGCTACTTTACGCCTGTGCTCAAGGCTTTGAAGATTGGATTTAACCAAATCTGGATCACCAATTAGCCTCTTCGCTCGCCTTTCCACCGAGTCCAAAGCCGCTAGGTGGCATTTCGCAGCACCAGCCCATATATGGCTGCAGTACTCCACACACGAACGAACCTGTGCCTTATATAGCATCAAAAGCTGTTCTGATGTGAAGTACCGGCGGACCTTTGCGAGAACGCCGAGTTTCCTAGCAGCCACCTTGGCTTTGGACTCAATGAACCGCCCAAAGTTTAGGTCTGAAGAGATTTCTACTCCCAAAAGCTGAAGGCGGTCGGTGCACTCCAGGGATACATTCTGAAAAGTAGGAGCCAAGGTGAACGGGCTCTTTTTGGCGGTGAACAGACACGCCTGTGTTTTGGCGGCGTTGAATCCCACCAGATTGGCTTCACCCCACTTGGAGACTGCCTGAAGTGAGACATTCGTACGCTCCACCATAGCCTCTCGTTCGGACTGGATTAGCTCCTTACTAGCCCGAGCACTAGGCAGGTATCTCTCTACAACTGTGCTATCATCTGCATACCCATAGATACCGGGCACCAGCAGATCATTGATATGCAGTAGGAAGAGAGTTGCAGAGAGAACAGACCCCTGAGGAACTCCGGCATTAGTCGTCATGGGCTCTGATGAGCAGCCGTCGACAACAACTCGGAGAGACCGTTCACTCAGGAAGTCTCCTATCCAGTTAATCAGACCAGGAGAAATGCCGTACGTTGGAAGCTTGCTCAAAAGGCTAGCGTGCCATACCCTGTCGAAGGCCTTCGAGACGTCTAAGGAAACGGCCATCGCTTCCCCGTTCCTCTCGAGGGCCTCGCCCCACAAGTGGGTGGCATAAACTAGTAGATCCCCAATTGACCGATTACGGCGAAACCCGTACTGTCGGTCACTGAGGAGATCGTGACCTTCTAGATATGCCATGAGGCGCGAATTCAATACACGCTCCATAATCTTGCAGAGTATGGAGGTTACCGAAATCGGCCGATAGTTGGCAGGATCGGCACGACTGCCCTTTTTGGGCACGGGTTGCACGTTGGCAAGCTTCCAGGACTTGGGCACTATACCAGTCCTGAACGAGAGGCGATACAAGCGTGTCAACACAGGAGACAGTTCGGGTGCACATGCCTTGAGAACAATCGCTGGTATGCCATCCGGTCCACTAGCCTTATTCACGTCTAGGCGACACAGCGCTCTCAGAACTTCTCTGTTCCTTATGCGAACCTCGGTCATAGAGGTGTCACAATGAGGCAGAGTCGGTGGAGTAGCACCGCTAGTATCCAGACGAGAATTATGGGCGAAAAGAGACGCAAAAAGGCTTGCTTTCTCTCTCGCCGTATGAGCCAGTGTTCCATCAGGCTTTACCAGCGGAGGCAATGAGGGCCGACAGAAGTTCGCTTCGACCGACTTGGCAAGGGACCAAAAGGCTCTGCTACCTGAAGGTTGTGCAGAGAGCTTTGTGCCAATATGGTTTATATGGTCGAAGCGAGCCTTCTTTAGTGCCTTTTTGTAGGACTTGGCAGCACGGTTAAAGGCTTTCTTCTTTGAGATCAGATCCGGAGCTTTGCGGTCACGAGCGTCAACCCAGGCGAGAAACGCCGAATGCTTGTGCTCTTCAGCCTGAACGCAATCGGCGTTGAACCATGGGTGAGCTGAGCCACCGATGGGTACATCGCTATAAGGGATGAAATATTCCATAGCTTGACGTATCACATCGGTTACAGCATCCGCGCAGCTCGTCGGATTTTCGGAAGAGAAGCAGACCTGCTGCCAAGGATAAGACGCAAATAAGTGCCGCATCTCATCCCAATCTGCTGACTTGTAACGCCACATTCGCCGTTCGCCACGAGAATCGCGGTCAGGTGGGGAGAAGGACGATACAGATTTCACCAGACAGTGATCTGAAGTTCCAAGTGGTGAAGAAACTGTTACGATACATCTGTCCGGATCAGTTGTCAGCAGTAGGTCCAGACAATTGGCAGTATGACCAACAACATCAGGCACCCTAGTCGCTTGCTTTACCAGCTGGGAGAGGCCCATCGATACTGCAAAGTTTCGCACTTCTCTCCCAGCGTGGTCGGTCCTCTGGTATGGGAAAAGCCAGTCTTGGTGGCAGGCATTAAAGTCCCCCAGAGCGACAAACTGCGCATCAGGGTGCTGATGCAGAGCCTCATCGGCGGCCTCACTGAGGTGGCCAAAGAGTTGAGTTGTCTCCTGGTCGCCGCTGTGCGATCGGTAGACACAGGTGTAGACAATTTTGTCCACACCGGTGTCCACCAGCAACCATAAGGTTGAAAAACTGGGGTCTTCAAGGTGACGGAGACGCTGGCAGCAGATGTCGTTGCGGACATACACACAGACCCCGGCACGCTGCAGGAAATGGTGCTCCAATGAGTATCCCGGGTAGTCGAGATACGCCGCATCAGACGGACATCTGATCTGCGTCTCTGTCAAGAAAAGTAAGTGGGGCTTGTCAGTCTCGAGGTGGTAGTGGACTGCATCGAGATTGGAGTGCAGTCCTCGAATGTTTGAGAGGTGCACATGAAACGAGAGGACGTGCATCCGCTGTACACACTTACTCTTCTTTTTACCTTTCATATTTTTTTTTTTTTTATATAGAGTGAATAGGGTTGGTGGACGATGGCAGTTGAGCGAGGTGATGCGATGCTAAGCCCAACAACACACCCAGAGCTGCTGCGCCAATGGAGGATTGGTCCGGAGACTGCGGGGACGCCCGAACCCCCCCAGGGATCGCCATCGGGTCCTCTCGCCCGGTCGCCAACCGGCACGATGGGGCCACCCTGGGATTTTTCGCAGTTGGCGGGGCAGCCTTTCATGTGTGGCTGGCACACTACTTGGGCTCCCAACTACCTGCGGTCGGCCAGCGGAGCACCGTGCTTCGGATCCCGCTACCCTCCGCGATCAAACATCCGACACAACAGCAACTGGTGCATCATACCCGGCGAACACCGCAACACAACTGCTCAGACCCATCTTCCACCACACGGGTTCACCAGACTACATGCCGGAACACGATAGATCGCTTGGCGGCATGACTTTATCTGGTGGGTGGTAACCTTTAAGCCGGCAGCCGATGCTATGGCCTACCACCGTCTTTTACTGCTCGTTTAGCACTACCCAGGGGACACGTGTAGGGCGGTCAAAGGTCAAGTAAATCCTACGGACGCGAGCAGTCCATCCCCCACCGGTTTCATGAACAGAGATTCATTTATTATTATGAATATTGTGTAATATTATAAATTGATGATTTATTCATGGAAATCGCACATCAGACTCGAAAAATTAATTTAACTATAAATAGTCAGATCACCAACCAACCACCAACCCATTTCGTGCAGGCACCACAAGTTGAAACCGAAAACAACCCATACCTGTAATATTATCCGCATTCAAATTAAAACGAAATAAACTCTCGTAATATTATTTCATAGGATTCGTATAAATTGTGTGAAAGGTATCGTTTGAAAACGATTTAATATAAAGCAAATATAAATAGCAGTATGAGCAGAGGACCAAGTGGCCCGAGGGACCCTAATCAAATATACCTTAGGCAGGGCCGGCGCGCACCCAGTTTATAACCTGCGCGGATTATGTTGGGACCTTAAGTGATTTTTGGAAATACTTTTATTCTTTTGCTTGATCGCACCTGCGACCAATTTCATGTTCGAAATTCGGGTACTATATTGATGTAATGATACCTTCCGCGGAAAAAATAGTTTTATGTTCATAGAGGACAAACCTTTTGAGAGTTACGCTGCCAGGGAAATAATGTTTCGCTTTCTGTGCTCCGTAATAAAATTATTATTTTCTCTTTTTTAGAACAATGTGTGTTTCTCCTTCGTGTATTGTTTGAAGCACATTCATAGTAAATTATTTTATGAACAGAACGGCTGTGTCCAGACTCGAAATAAAAATATGTAAAGTTCGTTGTAAGCTGGTGTTTATTGCTTTTATATTCCCAGTTTCACACTTGTAAATGGTTATGAAAACCAACAGCGTGTTCAAGAACAACAAGAGTTGTATATTATAGTTGAACAATCCTTATTGTGAATATATATTCACAATGCGATAGTGAGTTTGTTATGCCTTAACACTTGTATCACTAAACCAATTTTGAAGAATTTTTTTACAGTGATTGATGGGACACTGGAAACGGTTAGATAATAATATAAGTGTATACTTTTTTGAGCGCAAAAATCTATAGTAACGCGACCGAGACCGTGCGCGAAAGCTAGTATCTAGCCTGAATCACAGTTTAGACCTAGTTCGGGTACATAAAAAACTGTGTTATTAAAAAAAAACAAGATATTCTATTGTAAACTAGCTGCTGCCCGCGACTTCGTCCCCGTGGAATCCCCGATTTTAAAACATTCTTGATCGCTGCTCCGCTCCTATTGGCTTAAGCGTGATGATATATAGCCTAAAGCCTTCCTCGATAAATGGTCTATTCAACCCAAAAAGAATTTTTCAATTCGAACCAGTAGTTCCTGAGATTAGCGCGTTCAAACAAACAAACAAACTCTTCCACTTTATAATATTAGTATAGATGTGCCCAAAACTATATTATATAATTTACCTATGTATATCCTTACATGGAACTAATTACACGCAAAAAATACTGAACGACAACATTGTAAATAAACCTCCGTAATCTCTGCAACAAGTTCGAGTTCTCCACCACTAAGATTCATCACTAAGATATAATGTAACTTCAGCTTATCCCCTACATAACGGTTAGAACAAGGATGGCAGTTGCGGCGCCAAAGATAACACAACACAAACACGCGCGGGCCCGAACAAATACTTGTCGACTGCAAACATGTTCGCCGACTCGATGGTGTGGACTGCACCTAATACATGGGAGTGGCTGCCCGCAGGGGTATGCAGGAAATGAGCTGATTGGAAATTAAATTATTGTGTTTTTTATTATTAGGGTTCCGTGGCCAAATGGCAAATAACGGAACTTTTATTTATTTATTTATTTAAAAAAAAAACACATTGCACTAGGAATTTCTCCTGTGTCGTAAGTGCGTTTACAAACATACAATCTCACATACACAAACAGCCAGACCCGGAACAACTATCTGCAGGCCATACAAATATTTGTTCCGTGCGGGAATCGAACTGAATCGAACCCACGACACGAAGCCGTTTTACTCGGAGACTATTAAAGCTACATAAATGAAAATTGGTAACTAGGTGCAACCTGTTAAGCGCTATGTAATATTATGGAAAAAAATAATTTTAGGGGTGGCACTCCATACGTGTAACTGAGAGATGAAAAATAAATTCCTACAAAAATAACCGTGTGGGGTATCACTGGATAGCTCTTTCATAACTGAAATAGAGGGTTCTAAGAAAGTTTTTTATTTAAGGCAATAGCTTTTGAGATACGTGCTTCCGAATTCGTAAAAAATGTGTCCTACTCTAACTTTTAAACTATGGAGTTAAAAATTCAAAAATAATTTGAGCAAAAAGAACTTCCCAGACACTACCAACAAAAATTGGTTTGAACATCACACCTTATACATTTTTAAAGATTTTAACAGTGAACTACGGAACCCTTCACTATGCGTGGTCCGACACGCACTTGGCCGGTTTTTTTTTATTATTAAGAAACTTACAGATAGCATCTTCATCTTCCTGCCTTTAGCCTTTGTGTGATTTTTTTCCCATTCTGTCCTGTTCGTCACGCTAGTCTAACTAAAGGGAGTTAGGATAGCGCGGCTTTCATAAGTGATATGAAAGAAAATGGAGTTGTCCTCACACTGTTCGTCCATTTTTCTTCAGCCTCTCCATCCATCCATATTAATATTTGAGGAGGTTCTCAAGTCGACTGTATTTTTATTTTATTTTGTGTGTTATCTCATAACTTTTTACTAGGTGTACTGATTCTGATGATTGTATTCGAAAGCTGGCTTGTCATGTAGTCCCATTTAAATTTGAGTCAGATCTGACTAGTATTTCCCTGACAATACATTAGCTTCATACACACATTTAATTTTAGAAATGTAGGCATAAATACAAAAACTTTTACCAAAAACTTCGAACACACACCGCGCAGCCATTAAATACCTATTTATAAAAAAAAAACGATACATTGACACTGGATTGAAAACTTTTACCACTGTCAACAAACAAAACAAAACTAATATTTCAAAAGTCAATAGTTTCGAATTCCGAATTCAGAACATTCGAACCGTCGGCGTCGGGCTCAAACGGGCCAAAGTAACGTTGGATGGAGGGGTACGCTTGAAATTGCCGTTAAGTATGTGGTGGGGATATAAAAAGGGGGCAAAGAGGCTTAAAGGGCTTTGCGCGGCTCGCGAGTGCCAAGTTTTCACGGAGTTATGCCCTTACAGCTTGTTTGTTCACGTGCCATTTCCTATGTGATTAAGTGGTGGATTTTGTGTGATAAATTTGACGTCGTAAGTGTAGCAATTTCAAAAATTAAATTTTAATTTTGTTGTTGAAAAACTGACGTCATTTTGTATAATGTGGCGTTATTTACATTTATAGTAAATAGTTTATGTGTGCTTTTTATTTGGTAAATGGTTGTGTTTTGTGTTTTACATAGTTAATGTTTTCTTCCTACCCTTTTAATTAAGATTTCAGCTATTTTTTATATTGTACTTTTAGAGACTTAAATTAAAGTAGAAAATTATGAAATTTAACATTTTCACACAATTATAATAGCATGTTCTTAACACAATTTATTCAGTGCTGAAACTAGTTTCACACCTAAAGTAAGAATCCCAAGAGTTTATTTAACAAGAAACTCATTAAAATGTCTTTCAACATTTTATCTTCAAAGGAAAATTACCCGACAATTTCAATATTTTGCATGCAACACGCGAAAGCCGAGCGTAATGCAATTACATTGCGACACGCCCACGGTGACAATGTACGCGCGGGAAGATTCTGCATTACACCGCTGGTCCCACGTTGGGCGCCAATATTAAGAAATAAGTAACATGGTTTGAACTAGTTTCCAGACCATGGTCGTTCTTGAATATTATGTCAATGGATATTATTTTTGTGAAAGTACACACACAGTAACTTTAACAATTCGTTGATTCTAAAAAATGTTTGTGTCAATAAGTCCTCGCGGCGGGCGCCAACTGTAGTTATTGTCGCACAATATTGGTTCAGTAAATTTTAAACCAATTTTTTCAATAAAAAAAATATATATTACATATATATTTACCCATTCGATATTCTGAGTATCAAGATGAACACAATTCCAATTGGACCGAGTTGTGCCAAAATGTTCCACCCTACAATGAACACATTTTGAGTTATTTCAGTTTAAACATTCAGACGAAGTTTTTCCATTTAAACATTTCGATTTTGTTACATATGAAGGTTTCAATAGTTGGAATATTGAATATGGTTTCTAATAGTATGTTTTACAATATACAGCTGCTGCTACTTTTTAAGATATTGAGAGAAATATCGTCTGGATCATTTCAGCAAAAAATAAATTTGTATGACACTGTGTCAAAATTAATTTTGGAATAATGATCCAAATCTCTTCCATAATCAGTTTAATATCTACGGAAGTTTTTCATATAACAAGAGTGACTACGTATGAATAATAAAACTATTTTTTTATAGAGGTACATAATTATATTTGTGGAGAAAAAAAACCAAAACGAAACGTTAGCTGTCTTAACAGAACTACTTAATCCTCTTCAATTTCAAAATCAAGGGTCCCAAATCCGTCAACATCATCAGTTACATTTTTGTTCCCTTTTAAATTATTGTAGAATTTTTTACAGTCGTCTGGGATTAAATGCATCATAGACTTGATGTCATCCAGCTTTGCCTGAGCTATCTCTTTCCCATGCGGCCATAGTGAACCCAGATTCTTTTTGTCAATTTTCATGATACATACTCCTTTTCCAGTTTTTTTTAATGTCGATCTCTTGAAACTCATCGTCAAAACCGCTTCCCATAAAAATTGAGTAGTGGTGATCCTTTTTTAAGAGAATTTCTTTCGTCTGTTTTAGTTTTTAACCGACTTCTAAAAAAGGAGGAGGTTCTCAATTCGGATGTTTGTATGGTTTTTTTTTTTTTTTTTTTTTTTTTTTTATTGTTTGTTCGCGCATAACTCCGTCGCTTGTCAACCGATTTGAAAAATTCTTTTTTTGTTGGAAAGGGTATACTTCCCAAATGGTCCCATGAAAATTTTATCGAAATCAACCAAGCGGTTTAAAATATCTACATTGCCTACATTGACGACCTCTTAGTTTACTCCGCAAAGGAGCAGTACGTTTTTTGTACACCAATGTGATTGGTTCGTTTAGGTGGGGGAGGGGAGGGGGTGTAGGTACCACTAAAAAGTGAAAAATAAAAAAACTTTTTACAAAAAATAAAACCGACTTCTAAACAAAAAAACCAAAAAGTATAAAATAACTTTAATTTCGGAAGTCGGTGTGTTCAACAACAAAAAAGCAACCAAAAACACCGAGTTCCGAAATTAAAGTTATTTTATACTTTTTGGTTTTTTTGTTTAGAAGTCGGTTTTATTTTTTGTAAAAAGTTTTATTTACATACATCTTTCTATGAACTATATACTTTTCAATATCACTGCAGCTTAAAAACAAATCTGACTTAATTCTCACTACCTGTAACGAACTTTGTTTTTTACAATATTTCATGACGTCCATGTAGGTACTCTTCTCCAGTGTAAAGTCTTTGTATACATTTTAGGCGCGTATCAATTTTTGAAAAAGTGTGTCGTTGGGTAAAAATGTATGTCCGGTTTCTAAAAATCTTATTGAAATGGTCTTTAAATTAATATAGGAGTGTAATGCTGCTTTTAACATTAAAGTTAACTTTATATTTCTGTTTTGACCCCATATTTCTATTTCTGTTCTGATAAAAAACAGTTTTGCAACAACGATTCAAGTGTACCTGAATCATTGTGGCAAAACTGATTTGTAATAATTTACCAGAAACATTTTGTTCCAAATGACATGAATCATTTCGGCAAATTATTTTCTTAAAGTCCCATAGATGTGGAGTGGTATACTTTCAGTATATCTTTTCCTAGGGAGCAGATAATAAAATGAGTCTTTACTACATGAATATAAGGCTCATTTTAGATTGGTTAGTATAGATAACTAAAATTCGATAATTATGTGGGTTGGAACATTTTGGCACAACTCGGTCCAATTATTCTCCTGAGATAATATAATTCCTTCATACATATTATTATAATAATTATTCACTCCGAAAGATTCACTTTTATCATCAACCTACCTCTTTGTTGGATGTTCAACTTTGGCATTCATAGAACCAGATATTGAGTCTTAATGGCTAAACTGAAGTTATTCTAACCAACTACGTCTGCATCCTACACATTAAGCTTATATCTTACAAGTCCAACATTACCCTCTATCAGCAAACTTTGAACTACCCTCAAAATTCACAAGAACAGTGTAACAGTTATTCAATGGCCAATAACTCATCTTGTTGAAAGCTAATAGACTGAAGGTGAGTAGAACTCGCAGCTGGTGCCACTTTATTAATACCCGGAACTGTTCGAGATAAATTATGACGTCACTTAATCACAAATCCGCCATTGCTCTTAATTGCAGCAGAGGTCGAAAAGCATTGATTTATAATAACGACTAATTCGACTGAGAATTATCCTACTGTGGCGCTTTGTGATCGAAATTCTACTGTTAAGTTTCTAAATTGAGTCTTCTGTATTAACAATGAGCAAAGAGTGGGTTCGTTAAATTGTTCACGAGGTCGGTAGTAGAGGCGCAGACTAGGATCGCAAAAGTAATAAAATATTGAAATCGTGCCTGATAAAACCGGCTTAAAAATACCACTGAAACATTTTAAGTATTCGAGTTGTTCATGCTAGTTTGGTTTCCATAGACAGTAGGATTAAACTTGATTGTCCTGGATTGAAGTTTGACAGCTACGCAGTAGTGAATTTTTACGCAACACGTGTGTCCCATCACGTGTCTTTAGGGTTGCCAACGCACTTAATATTACCGACATTCTGATCATTTTTATTTTATGCGTGAAATCAAGCCGTTTCTCGTAAAAGCGTAACACGTCACATAAACAACACTGAATGGATTTTATCGGGAGGTTGTTGAATAAATAATGTATCATCGCTCTTTGTATAAAGGGGGACTGAAAAATATACGTTTTTTTTTTCGTCTACCTCCGAATGCTACGCGCACTTGGGGAGTAATCAACCATTATTTATATTCATGTTTTTTTTATCAGTCCCGTCAAAATTAGGAGTTGTTTTAAGCGCCAAAATCTAAATCTTAATTTAAACGTCCTTTGTTACGGAAGCTACACCAAAAGGGAAGAAAATCTCCAATCTCATGAATACACACGATATATTATTCAGCTGGCTATTGCACCAGCGTTGTCTGCAATCGTCGCCTCACAAACGTTCCCGGTCCGATAATTAAGATAAATAAGTAAGTGAAGGAACTAAAATTCCGATTGTATCGCGAGTCTGAGGGTATCTGAGTCAGGTCTCGTAAAATATGCACTGTATCGAGTGTTGCGCAGTGCGGCACGGCGCGGCGGCGCGCGGCGGCGGCGGGCCGTCTGCGGCGGCTCGGCAGACTCCGTCAAAGTAAACAACGATGCGTGGCTAAACCAGTTTCGCAGTTTGTCGTTTGGTTTTAGGATTGTTGGTAGCCATATCTGTTTGTCTATCTAGCGCTAAACCAACTATAGAATTATAGAAATAGATTCGGAGCTTTGGAAATTCGGATCTAAGCTGACGGCTTTTGTTTATGTGTTGTTTGCCATTGCTTGGGGTCTTTGCTTTATGAATTATATCTTTGATAATACGAATAGCTAAAGCTATTATACTTCTGTGCTTCTACAACACCTACATGTATAAATATTTATTTATTTAAATTCAAGAGTAACAACCACCATTCTTAAGCATAAAAGTTTTATTAACATCAAAAATCGACTTCCATAATATGGTTGTTATATCCTAGAAATTGGAAGTTCTAGTCATTCGAAATGTGAGTAGTACGTCAGTGTCACTCAAGGCACGTATGCTCGTAAACTACTGGGTTTTAAAACTGCTATAAAACAAGGAGGGATACCTTGCTGGCTATTCGCTCAAGAGCTCTATGTTTTGGCTCACTTCCGGAAATTACATGGAATATTAAGTAGACATGGAAAATCTATACTAATATTATAAAGCTGAAGAGTTTGTTTGTTTGTTTGTTTGTTTGAACGCGCTAATCTCAGGAACTACTGGTTCGAATTGAAAAATTCTTTTTAGGTTGAATAGACCATTTATCGAGGAAGGCTTTAGGCTATTTGTCATCACGCTTAAGCCAATAGGAGCGGTGCAGCGATAAAGAATGTTTTAAAATCGGGGATTCCACGGGGACGAAGTCGCGGACAGCAGCTAGTATGGACATATAATTAAATATTTTATTAATATCTTGCGTATGCTGTTGACTGACTGAAGAACATTCATGTCTTTCTCTTTGTCTATCATTTCGTTGAATTTTCTGAGATATACCCAAACAATATTATGATATTATCATTTTAAAAAATTAATTAATCATTAAATATTTCTAAGTAAAACATTGCTAAAGCGAAATATTACTACAATAAGAGAACAATGAACGATAGAAATTGATGTATAATAGGATAGGGGTATGTGTTTGAATTCAATTTCCGGTCGAGTTAGAAGTGAATTTATACTACAGTTCAATCCATTCCCGACCAATAACCTGACTTCAGAGCAGCATAAATTTCTCATGGATATAGTAAAAGCAGCCGCAATAAACTTTCTATTTTAGTTTTATTACTTCTAGCAGGTAGGGAATTTGTAGTACAACTCGCTTTGGCTCGATATATCAACCGGTCGGACGGCCAAATGATAACTCGGTGCTTTGATGCCAGAACTTTTATGAATTCAGATGTTTAGTATTCTGTGTTCATAAACCATTTATGTGCAGGGTTTTTTAAAAACGTTGTGGATTTCAACTGGGTTTTTATTTAATAAAAAGCTTTTTTTATTATTAAGTATCATATTATAGTTGAAAATAAACTTATAGAATACGAGTAGGTCAAAGATAATAATAGTTGTATATCTGTACATATACTTATTTATCTATGCTAATCTATACTAATATTATAAAGAAAAAAGATTTGATTGTTTGTTTGTATTGAATAGGCTCCGAAACTACTGAACCGATTTGAAAATTTTTTTCGCTGTTGGGAAGCTACATTATCCCCGGGATATATAATCTATATTTTATCCACATATTTCGACAGGAACGGAAACTATGCGGGTGAAGCCGCGGGGCGCTGCTAGTATGCAAATAAAATAAGAGTTAAAGATGCTATTATAGTCTAGATCTTACTCTCTCTCTTTTGGTCTCCCTTAATCTAACTCATAACTCTAACTTTGAGTTAAGCGCGGAAACATGAACTACTTAATAACTGAGTTCTATGTTATGTTTGATTTACAGTCAAGAATTAAGGATTAATAATAATAATAATATTACTTTTATTTCGGGTAACAAAGACCTATAACATATATACCTTACAGACTATCATACGTATTTATATAAAAACAAAAACAATAAACTATTTTATTTTACACGAAGCGTCGGCGTCGTGTTACGCTGGTGATTGGTTCCAGTTTGTCGTGTTTTCGGTTTTTAACTGGGCATAAATGTAGATAAAATGATCAATCCATATTGGTCATCCCAAAATAAGTTACAATACAATCGATATACCTCTAAGTGTGGAATTCTCTGCCAGCATCTGTGTACTTCTTATTACAAGAGTAAGATTCTGAACTCGCTCAGTCCAGCATAGACTTCATCCGTTGCTCACTATCAGGCAAGACCAAGGTCAAGAGCTGACTCACCGTAACTAAAAAGCCTAGGCTTGACCCTCATTTGACTACCCAATACTAAACTGATGGATCCATCTACACGGTTGATTTCATTGATCGACCACCGTTTAAAAATACCAGGCATACAAAATTTGCTCTCTCCCAGCTGATACGTGACAGGTCATGTCAGGGGACTGTCTTTATGTCAAACTGAAATTCATACATATTGTGCTAGCTATTAGCTTAAGAGCGTATACGCCAAACGGCATTTCATACAAATTTTCAAGTCATTATTTTCCGAAATGAATGAACCAATTTTAATGAAAATTCACACGTATAAGCATGATATGTAGGACTAAAAAGTTGGTCAAGAACATTTTCGAAATGTCTTATTTAAAAAAAGATAACTGGAAATTTATGTTTGTATGGAAAAATTAAAATGTGCCTAATTTAACTGTTACACTATTTATCTAAAATGTTTTCAACGAACTTTTTAGAACTATGTATCCTGCTTATATGTGTGAAGTTTCATTCAAAATTGGTTCAGTCATTTCGGAAAATAACGTTGGGTTTGGCGGTTGGCGCTCTTAACTTGAATAAAACATCACCATATGGCGTCGACTTCAAGTCAAAACGGATTTAGCTTAATACCAGTATTTTACGTGAAGCGACTCCCTATCAAACCTCACAGCTCAGTAACTGAGTCTTTATTTGAATAAATTACTTTTTAATTTTAATAAAAACTTTTGACTTGGTCCGCAGGTGGCATGGATCCACATCGACCGGCAGATGATCCTGACGATCCACCGGCACGTGATCACACGGCTGGCGCGCTTCAGCGTGTCGCATGACAACGCCATGACCTGGCTGCTGCACGTCAGCCAAGTCCAGCAGGAGGACCGCGGCTACTACATGTGCCAAGTTAATACTAATCCAATGATCAGCCAAGTTGGATATCTGCAGGTTGTTGGTGAGTGGCATTTTTGTCTTGTTTGTTTTTCCAGTACAGCAATCTGCCTAGTCTTATTCCAACTGTGTTGGTTTCGGCTTCCATAATAACTGTGTACAGTTGAGTACCAGTATTTTAAACCTATCTGTCCTTGAAAACCCAGTAATTGGGTAAAAACTTACCCTTTGGCAAGACTGGTGTCAGATATCTTCGATGGACTAATTAGATTTTTTTAGTTAACTACCCTATTGTTTCTCTCACACGTCTTTTTCCTCTTATTAGTAAATGATCCTATGTTCTACCTGTCGTACTATCGTCATCCTGTATATTTACTGCTGTATCCTGGCGCAGTGCACTGAACTTGTATCAAACGTGCCGTGTCCCACGGGGCGTGCCCGTTACGATCCAGAATTCGTCGATATATACACTGACGCGCGATTAAGTGCGATGGATGCATCGCTTGTGTAGTCCTAACCCACACGACAGACGGATATTTCTCACGTCACGGTCTATTTGTACTAGCTGTACATACAAAATAGATACACAATTTCTTGAAACTCGGGTCTGGATAAAGTACAATTGTAAAGCCTTGGGCGGAGACCGAGAAACTCGTTGAATCTATTCAGTTTATTCAACATATTCATAAAAAAAACTTTATTGAAATTAAATTGTACGTTTACAACTGAATTATTCCCTATACCTCAATTCTCGTGGGTTATTTTGGTGGAAACCATTATCAATTAACAATATTTTCTCATTCATAACTGGAGCTATTTGGCAATATAATAGAAACTTGTTTAACGCGAATGGGAAAATATCGACGAGCCCTGTTTACCGCTGATTCTGCTCAACGAAGAAACTTTTAATTACTTTCCTTTAGTATTTTGAAAGGGGTAATAGCTTCTTCTTTTGCTTCTTATCACTTTGTGAAATAAACTCTTTGGCAGAATTTAATTGTTGTTTTATAATGTCAAGCAACGTAACGAAAATGATTACTTTCGGTTGTAATTATTTGTTTTTGAATCTCCGAGAACGTTAAACAGGCATTGACATACTTTCGTTTCTTCTTTGTTCACAATTTCCTGTGAGAGACGCGTGGATGGCTACTTCCCGTTATGTCACATTCCCGATCGGACAACACGTCAAAAGTTTTAAAAACAACTGAACGCTAGTGGCGTTTGGTCAAGATTTTGATTTTCATACATTCATTCTCGTTTTGTCACCCTTTTTTTAAACTAGTTCTTTGTACGGTACAGTCAACTACAAAAGTTACCAAGTCCTTTTTGACGCTCTTTTTATCACCACCCGACTTTCCCAGAGGTGGGTATATTGTTTTCTTAGCATATGTAAAATCCTAAATTATATACGTTACATGCATAGGTATGTACCATGGCAATAGCTTTCATCTATTTAACTTTGAAAACCGATAGTCCTAACCTTACTGAAATTGAATCAGACTGGAAGTGAAAAAAATCCAATGTCGAAGTATTTTCGGGGCTGGAATTGTAAGCGGCAAAGACTCACAAACTACCAGGATACCATAATCATGAAGATATATTTCCGGGGCTAGAAGTACGAATATTAAAAACTCAAAAACTACCAGAATACTTTACTTGTTTTTTCCTTGGGGCTGGAATACATTTTTAATATCAATCTATGACTTACGAGTCATAAGTAAATTAGGATTCGAGGAATAAGCAAAATAGCCAGGAAGAATAAGCCAAAAAGAAGAAATGATGCTCCAGCCTGAATTACCCGAAATTACTGAATTGCGAAACAACGGGATTAACTTTCATAATGTTATACCTTCCTGAGGCCAGTTCTAAAGTTCACGCAGACGAAGTCGCAGATAGAAGCTAGTTTATTAACAAAATACAAAGAGCTCACCGGGATAATAATATGCTAGTATCACGAATTCAATACTGATCCAGAGGAAACTGAAAGTGATAATCAAAACACTTTAGACGCGAGCGAAGCCGCGGGCGGAAGCTAATAAGTAGATAGAACATAAAAGGAGGCATTTCTTTTTGCCCCTGATTGTACTTTCCAAACAAAAGGTTGACCAAACGGGAAAGAATGTAGGCATTTTCAAATGTTAACGAATCGGGAATGAATGTATTAAAATCAAAATCTTGACCAAACGCCACTAGCGTTCAGTTGTTTTTAAAACTTTTGACATGTTGTCCAATCGGGAATGTGACATAACGGGAAGTAGCCGCGTGGATGAGGCGGCATAATGCGGTGTCGGGGTTCCATAGTGTCATCTTAGATATCTATTATCTTCTATACATATAATAAAACTGTAGAAAGGTAAATTCTGTACATTGAATATATATACAAAATTAATATTGGAGGATGACTGGTGATCGATACTGATGCCAAAAATGCAATTAGTAAATTTTTTGTTTGTCTGTCTGTCTGTCTGTATGTGCACGCATGGGTCAAAAACTACTGAAGGGATTTTAACCAAACTTGATACGATTGTAGTCCATACTCCTGGGCAGGTTATAGGCTATATAACATAACGCTAAGACACATAGGAGCTGAGCAGTGACGATAAATTTGAAGCAAGTCGGATGAAAATGCGCTTTCGAGCTCTTATCCTCGCATACGTTGATCATACACCAAAAATATGTATTACAAAGATGATGGTCTTCAGAAGATCTACAAAAAAATCCTCATAGTATATATCTATCTTTTATAAATTAGCCACAATAATATGTTTAAGCATCAATGAAAAATGTTACTAAAACGGTTTTTTTTTTCTCTTATGTGACGCAGACGTAGTTGCGCGGGTCAGCTAGTCTTATCATAAATTGTTGTTTGAGCAATATAACCGCCATCTTACTAATCTGCACCATCAATAATTTACCTGTTCTTGGCATCTAAAGCTTGTAGAGCTGCCTTTGTTTACGTCACAGCAAGTATGTATGCCTCTACAATACAACTAAATTTGTCGTTATCTACACTAATATTATAAAGAAGAAAGATTTGTTTGTTTGTTTGTATTGAATAGGCTCCGAAACTACTTGACCGATTTGAAAAATTCTTTCACCGTTGGGAAGCTATATAATCCCCGCGTGACATAGCCTATGTTTTATCCCCATATTCCCACGGGAACGGGAACTACGCGGATGAAACCGCGAGACACTGCTAGTTAACTAATAATTTTAGCGCTTCAACCCGAAAATCAGCAAATATGGAACGTAGCCAAAGTCTCAGTTACAATTCAGTCGAGATAACATTCGTATCTGGTGCCCAGTGGAAATGTTAGATATATAAAATGGCGTAGGCGTGGTTCGGTCCCAAATCACCGATACGGGTAACACTTAGTCTTTTATATGGCCGTTTCCTACAAACTTTTAAGTGGAAATAAAGCGGTGGTTTTTTCTCGTGTTTGCATTTTAAACGTGCCACGTAGTTTTTATCTTGTTTTTATTGCTTTAGGACGCAACTTGTGGCCGCTTACGTGTTCTAAATCTGCATCTTTTATTTTTAGAAGCGGGTTATTAATCGGGGTGGGATGGGCGGAAATTTTCTTTAAGCCTTTTTTAAATATTAGGGAAAATATTTTGTGAAATATTCTAAATTTTGATAAGATTTAAAATTGAATTTTAGATTTCAAAGGTCGACAGTTCATAAAACGTTAACTTCTTTCTTTAAAAAAAAAAAGTTGCCCCACACTAGGATTTACTCCTGCATGTGTGTTCACAAACATGAAAACTTACATAAACAAGATATCCAGACCCGGAACTATTTGTACGTCTTAATAGGAATTATCCGTAGGTCATACAAACATTTGTTCCGTGCGAGAATCGAACCCGCGACGTGTTGCGCAGCAGCCGAACGCTCAACCACGGCGCCAACCATGTCCACCAAACTAACTACTAACCAACTTACCCCCAACTCACTTCCATCAAAATTTCAGATTTTCGACCCCGTATCCTAATGAATTGATTTTGCCCACCAGTGCCGCCAAACATACTGGACGAGGAGAGCACACAGTCCGCGGTAGCAGTGCGGGAGAACCAGAACATCAGCCTGGTGTGCAAGGCAGACGGCTTCCCCGCGCCCAAGATCATGTGGCGCAGAGAGGATGGACAGCCCATCTCTGTCGATAGAAGGAAGAAAGGTAAACCTGAGATGCTATTAACAAGTTTACTAATCGAATGCTTGTTGATTTAGAATTTTGTTTTTTTTTTAAACGTTGCCCCACACTAGGATCTACTCCTGTATCGTGGGTGCGTTTACAAACATGTAAACTCACATACACAAGACACCCAGACCCGGAACCACTATCTGTAGGCCATACAAACATTTGTTCCGTGCGGGGATCAAATCCGCGACACGTAGCGCATTCAGCCGAACGCTCAATCACTGCGCCAACCGTGTCGTCAATTAGAAATGATTGGTCATTCAATTTTGCATGATTATATTTACAACTAAAACAGCTTGAGAAAGAGAAATAAAATCAATCAAGCAAATAATCTAAATGTGACGTTGAGTTTGTTTGTCGCTTTAATTGCTGAACCGATTTTAATGAATTTTGGTACAGAGATATCCCTGAACACGGTTATGGGTTATGGTTATAAAACCCAAAAACCAAGCTGCTTAAAAATTTAACTTAGATGATTTCCTAACACTACTTTTCTACCTAGTTCCAAATAATTATTCCCTGTATATTTACAACCAATTGTGGGTTGCGGTAGGCGTGTGAAGAGGTAGGTAGTGTGAAGAGATGAAGAAAAGTCCGAAGTACACAAGAGGAAGAAAGAAAGTTTATTACACAGACACAGGTTACAGTTCACACACAAGAGTTCCACAAAGAAGAGTAAGAAGGAGTGGTAGAAATATAGATAGATAGATGATCGAGATATAGACGAAATACAGTCAGTATTTAGCGCGGCGAAGCTAGGTTTCGAAAAGGCAACGGTCGCGATCAGCTGAGTGAACGTACTGGTCATGCGTGGCCCACGTCGTACCACGCTTGCGCGAGCGCAACGCAACGATAGTCCGTCCCGCTCGCGCAACCGGTTCGTGGCCACCAGAACAAAGGACGCGTCATAGCTACGTCGGCTAGCTGATAAGAAATTATCTACTAATACGAAATATCTGTTTGTACGTTGAATGTTAGTTACAAATAATTATTTTAGTTTGTTTATTGATTTTTGATTTTATATAATACTAGTTGTTAAGTAAATTTGTAAATATGTTAATAAATTATTTTTGGTTTTAATTTTAAACAATTGAATAATTTGAATTTAATTTTAATGTTATATTTACTGCATTATACTAGGGTAGGTCACTACATCACCCCCTTCCAAAGACCGTCAAGGGCGATAATAGTCGGGAAATCTAACGCGACGTCCCGACCGCGTCGTTTTGACGACGTCATCGTCAGCCGAAGGCAAGTTTCGGTTATCCGCGTTGGGTGTGTAGTGATGAGCGTTAGTGTTGAGTAGTGACTGTGGTGTGTCGTGGTGCATGTTGGTATTTGGTGAGTGTGTGTTGTCAGGGTCACGCAGTATGAAGGCCGGCTTAATGCGGTCTATCGATACGGTAACCTGTTTACCGTTTACCAGTATTTTGAAAACCTTGTCACCTCTTTCGATGACCTTATGAGGACCAGAGTATGCCGGCTTCAGACCACCACCGGCAGTGCAGTCCCTAAGGAATACGTGAGTTGATGAGGATTCAAGATTCAAGATTCAAAGCATTTATTTCAAATAAACCCTTTACAGGCACTTTTGAATTGTCAAGTCGAAAGAGGTGAAGCTATCTGCACGTTCCAAAGCGTAGATCTCTATGGAGAAGAACGTGCAAGAAACTCCACGGACACTCTTTTAAATCATGTTCTGTATTACATAACGTTGGTTACATCCTTGGTGCTTCTATGTGTGAGGACAATGCAAAGAAAAAAAAAAAGGAAACTATAAAACAATTCAAAGTATTAAAGATTAAAACAAGTCAGTGGCAGTTAAGAGGTGACCAGTCTCAACCGACGGCGCCCGTTCACGAACATGACGCGTGTATCGGCACCATTTAGCTCAACCATTTTGAAGGGAACCGAATGATCCGACACACGCGCCACCATCAGCGAGACATTTGAGCGAGCATGACATACTCTCAACTGCCATTTTAGTTCAAGTCACAAAGTAAACTATAACCTGTAAATGGCTCCATGGTACTCACATTTACAATATTTGAAAATAAACTGCTTCTACATTATACAAAACTATGGTTCACAATGACCAAGCAAATACAAGTAAAAAAGAGAAATTATTTATTCCCATTATTAGAAATTAATTATTTATATAAAATTATAAAAAAAAAAGAATAAATAAATGAGACAAAAAAAGGGCGAGCATCTCTTCCAAATAAAAAATCCTAACTTGTTTACCCAAGTGGTTGAGTCTGTGGAGCAGGACCGGCATTTAGCCAAGCATTTTTATCAAGGATATAATCTTCCAGTTTATAATATGCTTGCCTACATAGTGTGCGTTTTATGCATGTTTTAAATTTTCTCTCATTTAATTGAAGGATATCGACTGGTATTTTGTTATAAAATTTTACGCAATACCCCATAAAAGAAGTGTGTACTTTAGCCAATCTAAACCTAGGTTGATCTAATTTGTTTCTATTTCTAGTATTAAAATTATGCCTGTCGCTGATCTTATTAAAAATATGCAGATTTTTCCGAACATACATAATGTTTTCATATATGTATTGACAAGGTACCGTCATGATGTTAATTTTCTTAAACAGTTCCCTTAAAGAATCGCGCCGGCGGAGATTGTAAATGGCTCTAACTGCTCTTTTCTGCAGAATAAAAATAGACTCTATGTCTGCAGCCCGTCCCCATAGCAAAATACCGTAAGACATGACACTATGAAAGTAACTAAAATAGACCAGTCTCGCGGTATCTACATTAGTAAGTTGACGGATTTTTCTGACAGCATATGCTGCTGAACTTAGCCGTCCTGCAAGTGATGCTAAATGAGGTCCCCATTGTAGCCTTGAGTCGAGCGTTATCCCCAGGAAAACTGTGCTTTCGACGAATTCTAGTTTCTCTTTATTCAATACTATTTCCTCAATACTACTTTTAACATTCGGTAAAACAAATCTAATACATTTTGTTTTTTTCTCATTTAATACTAAATTATTAGCAGTAAACCAATTTTGGACCTGCTGTAGGGAGTCATTTACTTCGTCAAGATTTGCAGAACGTCTATTTATCTTAAAAATTAAGGACGTATCGTCAGCAAATAACACCATTTGTGATTGTTTTTTCAAAAGATAGGGTAGATCATTTATGTACACTAAAAAGAGGAAAGGACCCAGTATTGAGCCTTGTGGTACCCCCATTTTGACTCCTAAACCACATGAATTTACACCGTTTATTTGAACTTGCTGCTGTCTGTCATTTAAATAAGACTGTACTAAACTAAGTGCAAGTTTACTAAGTCCGTAATGTTCTAGTTTTAAAAGCAAGGTTTCGTGATGAACACAATCAAACGCCTTGGAGAGGTCACAAAATATTCCTATGGCATCTTGGGCCTCTTCCCACGCTGCAAATATATGTTTTAGTAAGGTGACACCAGCGTCAGTCGTGCAACGTCCTCTGGTGAAACCATACTGTTGATCGTGTAAGATTTTGTTGGTGTTGAAATGATTGAGCATCTGATTGAGCATCACCTTTTCGAAGACCTTGCTGAAAACCGGCAACACGGATACAGGTCTATAGTTATTGGTGTCTTTACTATCGCCGGACTTAAAAAGTGGTATAACCTTACTGTATTTCATTATATCCGGAAAGACACCTTGGTCCACACATAAATTAAATATTAAAGCCAAGTATGGTGCTGTTGTCTCAATTATGGATGTGCACACTTTGACGGACATACCCCATAGGTCTTCGGTCAATTTGATTTTAATTTGCCGGAAAGCTTTTATGACTGTCATAGGGTTGATATGTTTGAATTGGAATTCAACCGGGCAGTCTGGAACATTGGCTCTTAATAAAGCAATTGAGACCTCGGGTGACGAGTTTAGAGCTTCTGTAGTTTTAATTGGTATGTTGGTAAAAAAATTCACAAATTCTTGAGCTACTTCAAAATTTGAGCTTATGGTCCCATGTGAAGTCTCCAATAAAAAATCAGTGTTGCGTACTTTATTTCTATTAGTTTCGTTATTGATAACTTTCCAAACTGTCTTTATTTTATTATCAGCCCATTTGATCTTGTTGCTAATGTATAGGGCCTTAGCTACCTTGCAAGTGTTTCTAAAAACTTTTGAATATTTGTTTACATACTTATTAAATGATTCCGTGTTAATGAAAGGCTTAAGGCCATACAGTTCATATAGTCTTTCCCTGCTTATCCTAATACCTTTAGTCGCCCAGTCACTGAATTTAAACTTAGGGAAAGTGTCTTTTGACTTCTTTTCAAATGTTGTATTGAATTCTTTTAATACCACTGAAAAGAAATTATCGTAAAATTTATTTGCATCTTGAATGTCATGGGCTAGATCATCTAACTTATTTTGTAAAATACAATTGAATTTCGCTAATTTGCCAGTTGTAATTGGCCTATATTGTATTTGAATTTGTTGTAAGACAGCTTTAAACTTAAACGTTACCAATTGTCCACTATGGTCAGACGGTAGATAATTTACTATGGCTTTATCTATATAATCACAATCGCAGAACACATTATCGATGCAAGTTGAAGAAGTTGGTGTTATCCTAGTTGGTTCTGTAAAAACATTAGATAAATTGAATGATTTAAAAAGGTTTAAAAATCTACTGCTTATTGAATTATTTTCTAAAATATTAACATTAAAATCTCCACAAATAATCGCAGATTTGTTACCAGCTGCAAGTTTCGCAAGGATGTCTTCCATTGTTGATTCAAATAAATTAAAGTTTTGAGGGTTTGGAGGTCTGTACACACACACTATAACATGCTTATCTAGCTCAACACAGGACAGTTCGATGCAGTGTTCCACTGACAAGCTAACAATGTCATTACGTTGCTTAAATTTTAAGCAGTTTTTTACTAAGACGAGTGAACCACCGCGTAACATTGATGTACGATTAAAACAACTGCCCACATTATAATTTTCGTAATTAATTAGCATCTGGTCATCCTTCAGCCAATGTTCACTAAAACATACAATATCAAACATTGTTCTTTCTAAAAACATTTCAATTTCTAATAATTTGGAAGAGACACCCTGAATATTTTGATGAAATAATTTCAAGGTATGCTGCTGACCCCCTTTTTGACATTTATTAAATTGAGAGCAAGAGGACACTTTAATGTTGGTAGGTAAAACTAATTGGTTATTAGTATCCTCTGTTGTCTTATATACTAGTTTAAATTTTTATCCAGAGTTTGCCCTATATCATCACTTTGCAATGAGTTCTCTATGTTAACCAATGAATTTTCCCTAGTGATATATGGAACCTCCTTCGTACAATTTGTGTAAAGATTTATAGCAATAGTGCTATGATTTTGGTTCACCACCTGATTCTTAGTATCATTACTAAACATTGTGGATTTAATTACAGAAGACTTCGACATACTACTTATGTCTGAGTTAATATAATTAGCTAATAGCTTTGCTATTGTGTGTCTAAAATAAATTGGCAGATACACAGTATCCCTAGTAGATTTTAAATTTTCAACAAAAATGTTGGTGTCAAAAAACATAAACTTGTCACTATAGTGAGTAGCCAAGAAGTGCATGTGTTTATTTAGCCTATGAATGTAGTCATTTTGTCTAATTGACAATTGATCAAAATATGGAAAAGCACACAATATTATTTTATTACAATTTAAATTTAACATCTCAGTTACATTGTCTGTGATATCTGCTTTTTTTACTTGTAAACTATTACCTATAAACACAGTAATAGTGGTATTAGAAGTATAATTTTTGTTTTTTAATAATGCCATAATACGCTTATAAGTTAAACCTGGCATACAATAATTTTGTGTAGAATTACAGTTGTTACCAACCAGTTTACCTAAACCTCTTCCTATACTGTCTGAGAACATAACTGAATGATAACCACTATTCACAGCTGAAAAGCTACCAATATCAGGATGTTCAACTTGAGATAAATCTTGTACAAAATTAATATTATCTTGTTCAGTGAAGCAGTCTTGAGACAAATTCTCTGCCTGGGACGGTACCTCCGTTGCCTCAGGCTGGACAGCATCAATGTTTGATACTGACTGGCAAGTACACTGACACATAATTAACTCATTTGCAGCAAGAATGTGTTCTTTTATTTGATTCTGAGATTGTACATATTTATTAGATAGTGAGCTCAGACGAGCTTCAAGTACCTTTATTTCAGACTGTAAGTGCTGTGTGTCAATCTCATATATTTTTTTGCTGTCTTCTAGTTTAATTTGATAATTATTTAATTTACTAATGAGATCAACACGTTCTTTCCTGAGTGGAATATTTTTAGAAAAGAGTTTTTGTTGCTTTTTGTACTGATAGCATTTTTTGATTATTCTATTTAATTTTGCATACTTTTTTAACTTGTTATGACTAACTTTATAGCTATTGTTCTGTTTCAATATAGAATCTTCAGTTAGGTCAATTGTAACCATAGAATGAGGGTTACAATTATTATAACTTAGTAATTCATTAAATAAGTGGTTGGTTTCCTTAACCTGAGTACTATGTTTTTCATTTTGTAATTTGATAATACAACTTTTTGCATGAATTAATTCATCCTCTAGGTCCCTAATTTTACATAAAGCCTCCTCATACAAGTTGCTACAGTTATTGAAGCCCTCAGTGATCACTCGCAGTTGGTCGCGTTCCTCAACAATATCTTGGTATTGTTGACTGAGGTCTACTAGCTCACGTTTAAGGCTTGTGTTTTTCTGAACTACTTTCCTTACTTCCACCTCACTTTCCTCTCTCTCTTGTAACAATTGTTGACATTGGAGGTTCGAGGCTTTTAGTTCCTGGAGAGCCGTTCTCAGTTTAAGTTCCATTTCCTGAGCAGTAGCCTTACGGGTCATCACAGGCATGGTTTGAAGTTAAGGTACTGAAATTAGAAGGAAAGAAACTAAGAGAATGTAAAGGAATGACAAAACAAAGAAATTTGGGAAATGACAGTAATATTAAGAATTTGGAAAAAATTAGTGCAGTTAAGTAAAGAACTAAGGTAGGCTACTAAATTGGCTTTAAAAGCTATTGTTTATATTATTTTCTCGCTTTTGATTGCCTTTAAATTATTATTTTTTTCATGTGGGTAGGATGCCTAAATTAAAACATACTTAATATTTAATAGATCACAATGCAAAAATAACGATTATAAGCGTTATTGATGTTGTATATTATTGAAAAAAAAAAAAATACTAATAATTGGATTGGACAACACAGAAATAAGAAATCTTGAACATAAACAATGTAAACAAAGCGATATAGTCTCAACGCAGAGTCGTAAATCTGCGAAAAACTTATTAAAACTTTGCAAAGACGTGTTACTGAGATATGGTCACGAATGTGTGCTATTAATGCTGATGATTAAAAATAAAAGTAAACAATACTTCCCCGTTTATATCCGTAATTCGAACGTCAGCTGACCGTTTTAGGTTACCGGTGACAGTTAGTACCGAAAACTGTGTTTTTCTTGATATATTTACAGGAAAACAATTATCCTGTGTATTTACGCAGTTATAATACGTTTACACAAACAATTACACCATAATTTCACTTAAATACTAATTAAATCTAATTTTAAAATACGGAACAGAAATTTTACATGTCACTCGGGCAGTGTTGCCACTTCTTTTTTCCTTGGATAATTCCTTGGGGATAATTCCTTGTAAATAAAAGTTTTGAAATTGCTATTGTGCCTGGCTGCTGGTGATGGTTGTAGATTCCGGATAATACTCCGAAGCCTTGACAGGTAAGCAGTCATGTCGACAGTCTCGTCCGGCTGAGGGTCAAAAAATTCGCCTGGGAGGCGCATTGGCTGG
Source organism: Hecatera dysodea (assembly GCA_905332915.2). NCBI lineage: Eukaryota > Metazoa > Arthropoda > Insecta > Lepidoptera > Noctuidae > Hecatera > Hecatera dysodea. The sequence goes on from HG995291.1 coordinate 22,915,808, forward strand.
CCGTAAACTAATTCGGCGGCTGAAGCTTGAGCGTCCTCTTTGTAAGCGCTGCGAATACCTAACAGCACTAGTGGAAGAGATTCCACCCAGCTGTCATTTGCGTGGCAAGTGATCGCAGCCTTGAGTTGACGGTGGAATCTTTCCACCAGTCCGTTACAGGCAAGATGGTACGCAGTTGTTCTGCGATGTTGGAACCCAGCAATGGCAGACAGGCATTTGAAGAGCGCTGATTCGAACTGTCTACCTCTATCGGTTACGATATCCGATGGACAGCCGAAACGAGTGATCCAGCCACTTAGTAAGGCCTTTGCCACTGTTTCTGCAGTTATGTCTGCTAACGGTATTGCCTCAGGCCATCGCGTAAAGCGATCGATGGCTGTGAGACAATAGCGGAAACCTTGGCACAGCGGCAAAGGACCTACGAGGTCAATGTGGATGAATGCAAACCTTGAATGCGGTAACTTGAAATTACCTATTGGAGCAAAGACGTGGCGTGTGGTTTTTGAGCGCTGACAAGCCAGGCATGATCGAACCCACTCTCGACAGTCTTTCCTAATGCCAGGCCACACATATCGGTCAGCGACCAATCTTGCTGAGGCCTTAGTGCCTGGGTGACTCAAAGAGTGCAGGCTAAGGAAAATTGTCCTGCGCAACTCCTTGGGCACAAAAGGTCTTGGTGTAGGGGTACTGACGTCGCAGTATAGCTGCGTCTGCGATCCTGGTACGCTAACTTGTTGCAGGCGTAACGAGTTATCCCCAGTGAGCAGTTCCTTCAGCTCCTGATCTTCCAATTGTGCTGCAGCGATCCTTTCAGCGGGCACAGGTTGAGTAATCTCCTCAACGCGCGAGAGGGTATCCGCCACGACATTATTTTTCCCAGATATATGCCGGATGTCCGTTGTGAACTGGGCTATGAGATCCAGGTGACGGAATCGTCGTGGGGAACAATTTTCTTTACGAGTATGGAAGGCGAATGTGAGAGGCTTGTGGTCTGTGTAAATCACAAAGTCGCGAGCCTCCAGCATATGCCGAAAATACTTCACACTCTCGTAAATGGCGAGCAGCTCTCGGTCGTAAGGTGAGTACTTAACCTGCGCAGTAGTCAGCTTCCGCGAAAAGAAGGCAAGGGGCTCCCAAGCCCCAGCATTCAGTTGCTGCAAGACCGCGCCCATGGCTTTGTCAGACGCATCCGTGACCAACGCCAACTTAGCGTTGCAGTCAGGATGAGCCAACAGTGCTGCTTGACAAAGGCTATTCTTGCAGTTCTGGAATGCCTCGTACTCCTTCGACGTTAAATTTATTGGATGTGAACCCTTAACTGATCCAGTAAGCAGGGCGTTCAGGGGTGCTTGGAAACTAGCTGCACCTGGAATAAACCTTCTGTAGAAGTTCAACATCCCAAGAAATCTGCGCAGCTCTCTCACGGTCTTAGGTGCTGGAAAATTCTGCACGGCTTCGACCTTGGAAGGTAATGGTCTAGTGCCCTTAGCTGAGATGTGGTAGCCCAAAAACTGTACCTCAGACATTCCAAAGGTGCACTTAGAGCTGTTTATGACCATCCCATAATCTCGGAGCCTGGAAAAAAGCTGACGCAGGTGGTGCTCGTGGGTCTTCTGGTCTTTCGAGAAGACCAAAAAGTCATCTAAATAAGCGTACGTAAAATCCAGACCCCTGAGCATTTCATCCACGAAGCGCTGAAACGTCTGTCCGGCATTTCGTAAACCAAACGTCATGAATGGGAATTCGAAAAGACCGAACGGCGTTGTGATTGCAGTCTTCGGGATGTCGTCTGGATGAACAGGAATCTGGTTGTAGGCTTTTACTAGGTCAATTTTGGAAAATACGGCACAGCCAGACAAGCTATGAGCGAAGTCCTGGATGTGCCGGATGGGGTATTGGTCGGGGATGGTTCGTGCGTTCAACATCCTGTAATCGCCACAGGGGCGCCAACCATCGTCTTTCTTAGGTGCTAGGTGGAGAGGCGACGACCATGGTGACTCTGACAAGCGACAGGTGCCACACTGCAACATTGCCTCAAATTCATCCTTGGCAATTTTTAATTTGTCAGGGGCCAATCTACGAGGTGAACATGATACTGGCGGCCCTGGTGTAGTGCGGATGTGATGTACTGTATTGTGTTTCGGAGTGCGGTGTATACCATGTGGGCGGGTGATGTCAGGAAATTCCCGTAGTATGTGAATGTATGCGGAATCACCAAGACTTACTTTCACCGAGGAGACGACATCAGAACGACGGACAGGTGACGCCGGGGTGGAGAGCGTTGTATGATTGTCGATGAGGCGTTGGTTCCTGCAATCAACAACCAAATTATAAAAAGATAAAAAATCCACGCCTATTATCGCCTTTGTTACATCGGCAACGATAAATCGCCAAGCGAAGTCACGGCGCAACCCTAGGTTTAAAGTAACATTTATGAACCCATACGTTGTAATTGATGTTCCGTTTGCCGCACACAACTGGTAATTTGTTTTCTCTAGCCGTCTTGTTATTGCCGATCGGGGGTAGACGCAGAGGTCGCTGCCGGTGTCGACCAAAAACTGCACCTTCGACCTTTGATCGGTGACGAATAAGCGACCAGCACTCGGACAATCATCGGTCGCCATCACTGATTGCCCTTCACATTTCCCGATGTAGGGTAGTCGCACGGCTTCACGCACTTCCTAGCCTGGTCCCCAAATTTCTGATGATACCAGCACTGGGGGAACCTTCTGTAGCTGGATTGTGATCGATTGGAGCTGGAGTTGGACCGTCGGCGCGTACGACTACGGGACTGACCTCTAGGGCGAGACAATCGCTCCACCTTCTCCGCCAGCTTCTCCATCTGCTTGGTCAGGGCGGCGATCTCGGAGTGCACGCTGCCTCGGGTGCTCGACGATGCAGCTGTAGCGATGACTGATGCTGATGCCACCTGGGTGCCAACGACGTCGTGAATCCGGTCCGCCAGCTCAGCCAGCTCGGCCAGATCCGGCTTGGACTGGGAAGCTATGATCGCCTGGGTACTTGCGGGTAGGCGACTTGTCCATAAGGTCCTTAAAAAGTCCTCCGGAACACCTGGACCAGCGAGGTTGAGGAGGTGGCGGTAAAACTGGGAAGGCTTTCGATCGCCCAGCTCTTCATGCATGAGAAGTTGCTTGATCTTCTTCTCACGCGTTGCCGATAGCCGTCTTATGAGCTCACCCTTAAGCTTCTCGTACTTTCCGGTCGGTGGAGGGTGGTCGATAATATCTTCGACCTCGGAAGCATATTGCGTTTCCAAGTTGCCGGTAACGAAATGGAACTTGGTGTCGTCTGACTTGATGTTGGCCAGGATGAACTGCGCTTCCATCTGGTTAAACCATAATCCCGGCTTCTCCGGGTAGAATGGAGGTACTCGCACACCGACACGAAAACTTTCCGCTGCCGACTCGCTGACATCTTGATGATAGTGCGCTTTGTTCTCGGTCATCCTCGTGCTCTTGAACGGGGTCACCAATGTGGGTTGCGGTAGGCGTGTGAAGAGGTAGGTAGTGTGAAGAGATGAAGAAAAGTCCGAAGTACACAAGAGGAAGAAAGAAAGTTTATTACACAGACACAGGTTACAGTTCACACACAAGAGTTCCACTAAGAAGAGTAAGAAGGAGTGGTAGAAATATAGATAGATAGATGATCGAGATATAGACGAAATACAGTCAGTATTTAGCGCGGCGAAGCTAGGTTTCGAAAAGGCAACGGTCGCGATCAGCTGAGTGAACGTACTGGTCATGCGTGGCCCACGTCGTACCACGCTTGCGCGAGCGCAACGCAACGATAGTCCGTCCCGCTCGCGCAACCGGTTCGTGGCCACCAGAACAAAGGACGCGTCATAGCTACGTCGGCTAGCTGATAAGAAATTATCTACTAATACGAAATATCTGTTTGTACGTTGAATGTTAGTTACAAATAATTATTTTAGTTTGTTTATTGATTTTTGATTTTATATAATACTAGTTGTTAAGTAAATTTGTAAATATGTTAATAAATTATTTTTGGTTTTAATTTTAAACAATTGAATAATTTGAATTTAATTTTAATGTTATATTTACTGCATTATACTAGGGTAGGTCACTACACAATAATACATTTATACAACCAAAATCTCTTACAAATGTATTCTGTATGGTGGAGTACGTCCTTCAATCTATAATTCATACATGCAATTACTTAGCAACCGAAGTTGTACAAGATACCGCAATCGAAAATCGTATTTTGGAGCCGAAGCCGGCTCAGTTAGCGAAGTTCTCGGCGGCGTCAGCGAAGTTGTTTAATTGCGTGTCAATTAGCAACGAGTGTTGCAGCGATTTATCTACTGCGCACTGATAGGGCAGTGCCAATCGCTGTTAAAATGCAATTTATCTTCTCGTTATTTTGAGGAGAATTTTTAAGGTTGTAGGATTTTATTTTCTGTGAAAAGTAGAAGCGAATTGAATGATAAATATTTTTTGTTAACCGTCATGGAATTGGTTTGGTTGTTAGGACACTTGAACTCTGTGTCATCACTGTGAATACAGCTGATATTTAATGTCGATAAACATTGCTTGTAAAATATATGTTCTTGATTAAAAAATATATATAACTGTTGTATTAGAGCTAACTCGCCTATTTTTCTCGAGAACTCGCTGAATATATCTTTAGGACAATTAGCTTACAGAATATGTTTTAAAAAAAGTTTTTCGTTTACTTTTCGAAATTAATTAACAGAGACACAAATTGCTAGCATAATCAGATAGATATATACAGTAAACACGCAGTTCTAAGCCCGTTATAAGAAAAAAAAAATAAAGAAGAGAGAGAGTCAAGCAATTCAAAAATACAGATAACCTATATTTTATGAGCATTAAGATTATAGATTGCAATAAAACTAGCTTAACGGTTCATTTCGTTTTTATTGGCAACATTTCTTTTCATTGTTCCGTCGCGACTCGACTTCTACACAGCACTCGCAATAAACGTGAAATAATACCTAGTTAGTTTTAATTTCCTAATAAAAAGAAACAGACTGTTACGTGCAACTTCGTTATCTTCATTTTTCGATACAAAGTTTTCTGCAGATTACAAAATTGTATTGAAAAAATAGGTTGAAGAACTGTGGCCTATTTAAAGAGTCATATAAAAATATATATTTAAGGGGAGCAAAGCCTCTGCGTTGTGGGAATTCACTGGATGCGAGAAGCACAGCGGGCTTACCATGACGTCTTAAAACGTGAGTCTTCCGAGCGAGAAAAAGGGATGGAGCTATATAGGGTGTATAACTCTATCCCTCTTTCTCGCTCGGAAGACTCACGTTTTAACACCACATGGTACGCCCGTAGATGTGTTGGCGCTTGGGGAAGATCTATGCCCAGCAATGATCATCTGTGAGCATGCGGAATTTTGTCAACTTTTTGTTCCAAATAATCACAATCACTCTAAAAAAACTCACAAATCACTTAATGCCTCATTTTATCGCACAATAGCTTGATCCACTTCTCTCATACCGAGGATGCTAACTACGCTCAACGCGCTCGTGAACACCAACACTGGATTAGACTTGTTTGCTGATGAATGGAAGACGATTTTGTTAGAATGTTTGCAGTTCTATAAGAAGATAGATGAAATATTTAATTAATTTGGTATAAATAGCTAATCATCTGCCTAGCCTTTTCCCAACTATATTGGGGTCGGCACCCAGTCATGCCGGATTCAACTGAATACCAGTATTTTACGTGAAGCGGCTGCCTACCAGACCTCCACAACCCATTAACTGGGGAACACGGTACTTCTTGGCAAGATTGGTGTCAGATTTTTTGGCTTCTGACAATCCGTAACGACTGCCAAAGATCTCCAAATGACAGCCGGGACCAACGGCTTAACGTGCTTTCCGAGGCACGGAGAAGTCTCCTTATGTTAAGATGGTCACCCATCCACAGACCAACCTCGGCAAGCGTTGCTTAACCTAGAAGATCGACCCGTGCAGCTGTTATAATTTAGCCACGAAATAGCTAATACACAGGGTTATTTGAGAAACACCAACAACCTCTTAAGAGGTCATTGTACTCATCATTTTGAACAACTTTTACTATGGGACCAAACCTGAAATCGCGAAAAAAAACAGCTGTTCCCTACACCAGGTTTGGTCCCATAGTAAAAGTTGTTCATAATGATGATCACAATGACCTGTTAAGAGGTTGTTGGTGTTTTTTATATAACCCTGTATAATATCGATACATAAATCTTTTGGTTGAAATTATAATAAAGAAATTCTAGTGTAGTGGAGTAGTTGAGTTTGTGATTAACCCACAAAATCCAAAATTCTGTCCAAGTACGTTTGTAGTAAAGTGTCATGACATCAACATACCATCAACTATACATCTACGAGTTGTTCTCGACATTCTAAGTTAAACCACTATGTAGGAGCATGTTGCTACGGTACCATATAATATATTTTAACAATCCGCAGAGCGCAGCTGTTACCGCTGCCAACTACAGAACTCTATAGCAGGGTTGCCACTTCTGAGACACTAGAAATTTAATTTAATTAACTTAAGGTTTTACTTTGTAATTTTTTTTTAGTTATTAGAGGTTGGCTTCCTCTTTATCTCTGGTCGAGTTTAATTTGTAAATGAAGTAAAATAAGTTTCTGTAGAAATGAGTTGGCAAGGAAATTCAATCAAAATGTTTTGAAACATATATTTGAGTGTAACTATTTTTTATAAACCTTTTTTTTTGTACATATCCTTCCATTATTTGTACACAAAGCCATTTTCCTCTTCCCTTAGTAAACAGATCAGAATTCAGATTCAACCATAAGGAAAATCATTACCATTACACTTCCCCAACATTTGGTATTCTATCGCTACTTATGCAATTGTTTCCTCCCCTTTCGCCATGAAATTGATTTTGTTTGCATTCCGTAATGCGTCCATAAAAGCAGTGAATGGTCGTGTAGCTAATACAATTGCAGCGGATGCCATTCCCGAACCATTAACTAATAGAGAGTAAAGTGGAGCAGCTTTCTTGATCCCTGCTGTATTTTATTGCAATCTGGAGATAGGGAGTTCGTTTTGTTCGTAGAAACTTTTAGCTAGGTTATTGTGTCAGAGAAAAGATCTATAAAACAGTAACACAGTTTGTACCATATTTATTTCTATTTCTGGGACATTATTAACTACAGAGTTCAAGAAAATTAAACCATTTAGAATATGGGTAAATACTATCCGTACTGTTTCTAAAACAGAACCCCCAATTACGCACACTCGACTCCACTCGTAATCATACTGCAGATATGATAACAAAACCACTTTGCGCCACCTTAATCCCACATCCAATATGGCCTCCGCTCCAGCTGAGGATTAAGCCTCATTTCAAGAAAAAATCCAGTTTAAAGATAATTATGGCGCGGAAAAGCTGAGTTGTGCCGCCAAATTAAACCGGTTGAGAGTTCCCGAAGCGACGACAAAGGCGTCCAAAAATTGAGTTTAATTTCAAGAGCGATTTCCTTGTACAGAGCAAAATTAACGTGTGGTGTGGAGGGTACTTGTCGCTAATTGTGTGTGACCCTCTCCCTAGCTGTCATTCCCACGTATGTTTGTCCCGATGGATGTTTTAATTACGACCGCCATCGAAAAACTCCCGCATTCGATTCTATACGTGTTAATCTTTTGTTTGAATTAATACGGTGGCGGTAGCGGTGTACCCTTTTTAGCGCGATGAATAGGACGAGTCGAGTGCGAGCGCCCGTGATGATGAATATAACTTGCTGTGGCGCGGCTTCCTCAAAACATTTAGATTTGATGCTGAACACTGAAGCGTTCGTTGCCTCAATAATGTACAAAATGGGAAAGAAGAGGCAACATTTCCAGTCGCAGTATTTTTGAAATTCCAAAATGCATTGTAATTTAAGAAAATGTAAGTTCATTTTTTGCTGGCAGATTGGAATATAAAAGTAAAAGGAGGGAACAGCTGTCATCTGCCCGAGCAGGCTGTAATCGTCTCACTTAGTTAACTACTCTCGCTCGTCGTGTAATGAAAGGGTGACTAGAGCAGCTCTATTTTAATTTTGTGGAGCTGTGACATTGTTACTAAATTATTTATGTAAGTACTAAAACGCTCTACTTTGGGGACGTTGTGTTAGATATTCGGCACTTAGTTTATGAAGTTTGTTTTTATGTCTCGCTTTTTATAGAGTATTAAGTACAGAGAGGACTCGCGTTAACAACAGTTCTCTGTTAGAAGTGACATGTGTGTACGTAACTGCATCGTTATTCAAACAACCAAAACAAATATGTTAAACCGTGCAATGATATGCTAATTTAAGTTATATATTCTTTATTAACAAGAAAGAAAGAAAAATAATTTATTCCTCAGAAATCAGAAATCAGAAATCAGAAATCAGAAATATTTTATTTGTGATACATAGGTACAGTGGTTGGACATGTTTTAGGGTAATGTGCGCTATGATCAGCCTATTATAGGCATACAAAAATAATTAATTACAATTTTTACATGCAAATTAAGAGCTTACTCGTACTAAACTACAGATTAAATACATAAAGGATTGCATTATTCGATTACTATAGGAAGTCAAAATAAGTTAGGTAAATGTCAAATAATTTGTTAGAGAAATGTCAAAATAATTTGTTTAGTAAATGTCAAAATAATAAGCTAGGTAAATGTCAAAATAATACAGATTTAAAAAAATAATTATGATTTGTGGTTACAATATAGTCAAAGAAGTAAATTACATTACAAGATAATAGTTACTTTTACATGTCAAAATTTATCTGATAAAAAATCCGATACACTATAATAACATTTTTGACACAGCAAACTTCTGAGTTTTTGTTTAAATAAGTTAATATGAAGATTTTTTAGCTCTTTTGGCAATTTATTAAATACAACTGTTGCCATGTGAAAGACACTTTTATGCATCAAGGCAGTATTCGCCCTTGGAACGCACAGACGACTTTCGTCCCTTTGGGTCCGATTGAAAGCTACAGATGCTAAAGTAAATAAATGAGGATTTTGTTTAACGAAAGTCGCCACTTCAAATATGTATAGTGACGGTAATGGAAGGATACTATGCCTTTTAAAGAAAGGTACACAGCTCTCCGTTGATTGTAAACCAAACATAGCCCGAATGCATCGTTTCTGTGCTTTAAAAGCGAGATCTTTGTCGGTGGAATTCCCCCAAAAAATTATGCCATATCTAAGAAGAGATGCCACTAGCCCATGATACGCCATTAAAAGGGCACTGGAGTTGACTTTGCTTGCAAGTGTATGTAAGGCATAGGCAGATTTACTAACTCGCTTACATAGTTGTTGAATATGCGGTTTCCAGGTCATTTTGTCATCAATATATAAGCCTAAAAATTTACAATAGTCTACTTCCTCTATTGTTTGCATTTTAAAATTTACATTCAGGTTATTTGGTGCTGGTAAACGTTGTCTAAAGTACATTAATTTAGTTTTGCTTAAGTTGGCTTTCAGATTATTAATATTAAGCCAATTCATAACAGAGCTCAACGTGTTATTTATGTCATCTTCAAAAGTATTTATGTCTTTACATTTTATTGTTACTGTACTATCATCTGCAAAAAGAGCTATAGGATTATCAGTGGCATTGGGTAAGTCATTGATATACAATATAAAAAGAGGAGGACCCAAAACGGTTCCTTGAGGAACACCGTAGTTTAATTGACGTTCACAAGATCTAAATCCTCCAAAACATAAATAACATTATTACAATATAGGTGACAAATAAAATACGGTGGAGATCTGCCCTGCTTGGGTGGAGCAACGCCGTATCCTCGTCGAGGCGATCGGCAGCGGCGACCTCTCGCGTCCGGCCCTGGTACAATCCATGGTTCGGACCGAAGCAGCATGGGACGCGGTCGCCTTCTTCTGTGAAGCAGTAATGCTAGCGAAGAAGGAGGCGGAATGCATGCGAGAGAGGGAAACCTCACGCTCCAGCCGCCGCAACAGAAGAAGACGCCCCGGGCGTCGGCAAACGCAGGGCGATTCCCGGCCACCGTAGGCGCGGGCCTGCGAATGGCGAGCTATGGGTGGCTCGCCGTCCGATAGCAACCAGGCCCGAGTCGACGGCGCGTCGTGTTCCACGCGCGCCTCAAAAAGCCGTCAGTAACGAGGACGGGGCCCCATAGGGCCAGTGCCTGCTTTTTCAATTCGAACCAGTAGTTCCTGAGATTAGCGCGTTCAAACAAACAAACAAACAAACAAACTCTTCAGCTTTATAATATTAGTATAGATGACGTAAGTCAAATAGAACGTAACTATAGCAGAAAGCATCAAACTACAGTTTTCCCCCACTCGCAAAATTGCGCACTAGAACTAAATAGCGCTCCAGCTGATTACCAAACCTAACTGCCTCTATAATAAACAATGTAAACAATAAAATAAACATTAAAAACAAGTACACGGGTGCAGGGTAAGGCACTAATTGTTTAATGTATTCAAGTGGCGAGCGAGAGCGTTCTCTCATTACATTCATTGCGCTGCCACCGTGCCAGTGAACCAGCGGCGGTAGCACCCGTACCCTAATTGTAAATAGAGGCAAACTCATTTGGGCACTTGATGGAGGCCGCGGACCGGGGCCCAGCGCTACGAGCCAAGAATTTTTAATTTTTATACCTCGAGCTACCTAGATTGTTTTAAATGACCACAATGGAGGTAGTTTGAGTTTGGTGCTGGGTGATGGGGGTATCGTAAATTGGTTGATGATTGAAAAGGTTCTTAGAATTGAAAGCTGTATCCACCTGTTAAAAACTGCTATGACAATATTTTTTATAAAAAGTTTGTCAAAAAATACTGTGTCAAAAACTTTTCGACTAAAATGAAAAACGCTAAATGCCGCAACAGAAAAATAAAGTTGATAGGTACATATATTATTATGTATGCAAGTGGCACGTATTAGAATTCTCATTTGGTGAGAACTTTAGGACGTAACTTCTCTTTATTTCATCAAATGGACACCACGTAATACTGCATAAAATATTGATTTTGAAGCTGAAGCTGTTTAAAACCCGCCTTATCTTCATATATAATTTGTAAAAGGTAAAAGAAGACTTTTATACGTTTACTTTTTAGTCATTTCAAACTAGAAGTGGATGAAGACGGTATTTCCTAGATCAATACTCTGAGCTCAAGCTCAGCGGTCAAAATCTCAGTCTATACAATTTATGCATTAGTCTTTTTCTTCAACGCATTTAAGAACATGCAGGTTAACGTCTGAGTTGATTTTTTGAAAGTAATGACCAAACAGAATCAAAATTAATTAAACTGCCTGTTGTCATAAATAAAAACGACTGGCTTTATCGTTTATCTATTTTAATTATTACAAGACGTCTAAACAGTTCCTTACCTTTAATATATTCCATGATACTAAAGATCCACTCTCTTCCAGTGACAGTGTACGAGGGCGACACCCTGAGCCTGCAGCGCATCAGCCGCACGGAGATGGGCGCGTACCTCTGCATCGCCACCAACGCGGTGCCTCCCTCCGTCTCCAAGAGGATCATCGTCGATGTTGAGTGTGAGTACTAGTTCTAACGCGAGGGCGACACCCTGAGCCTGCAGCGCATCAGCCGCACGGAGATGGGCGCGTACCTCTGCATCGCCACCAACGCGGTGCCTCCCTCCGTCTCCAAGAGGATCATCGTCGATGTTGAGTGTGAGTACTAGTTCTAACACGAGGGCGACACCCTGAGCCTGCAGCGCATCAGCCGCACGGAGATGGGCGCGTACCTCTGCATCGCCACCAACGCGGTGCCTCCCTCCGTCTCCAAGAGCGTCAACGTTCGGAGTACTAGTTCTTCAATATCCTCTGCTTCGGATGCTTCAGTAACGCGGAACATTTTAGACTGAGCATTGTATGTTGTTGAAAATTATGTCAAGATATGCCTTTTTTATACAAATCTACAGACTAAGAATAATTGAAGTAAAATCGTTGCCGATTTGAAAAGTCCTTAAAATTAACCCCTGCGGAACCGACAAATTTAAACGTCCTCTTAAATGCAGATAAAACATAAAATAAACTTCAACGACCCACTCCTCTGCCAAATCGTAGCTACTAAAATCAATAGAATTAAAATCGTGACCAGAAATTGCCTCGCTGATTGTCCAGCGCAAGATATTGCTCACTCAGATTCAATCCGAGCAATTGCGTGTAAAATCAGTGGGGATTCGCCGTAATCCACAATTGTCTCACGTACGTACGCGACTGTCGTATTACAAGCTTACAGCTTGCAGCTCGTCCTCCATTATGGACTTAGCGGAATATCGAGCTGTGACAAAGTGGAGTGAATTGACGTAATAGCATTTTATATCATTTCTGGTTGGTATAAAATAACCAGAATGTATTTGGGCGATTCAGAATAAAATGCTGATGAGTACTTCTGATCTCAAAATTGGGTTTTAATGGCAAAATCATACACAATTTCAATATGCTACTAGAATGCATCCTTAATACTTGCAATTTGACTTCATCAGAATATTCAAACTACAAACAAATATGAGATGCCTACTGTTGCATTCACAGAGATCTAAAATTCAAAATATCCGTCGTATTACCGTGGACGCTAAATCTGAACATTGAAATTGTATGTAAAATCGCGCAGGACCCTCGCAGGCAGCTGTAATCGTCAAATTGGCTCACGTACGCTTGCTATTGGCGCATTACAAGCTTAGTGTATTGTTATGTCATTATTGATTTCGACTCAGGCCGGCAAACTAGGCTGCGAGACGGCTTTCAATTGAGAAGATTTCAATGCATTACTATAATATGGACCTGTCTGTACAAGTAGATTTGTATAGTCAACCAACAAGTGGAGTTGATTATTTCTTGTTATCGGCATAGATTCTCTATCTATAACTTTATGGTCTTGTAAATGACTTATGAAGTGAAGTTATGACTTATGATGTAAAATTATGAAGAGGACTGCACATGCAATTTTTGCTTAATTTGACAAGGTTATTTTTCATGTTTATAAACAGTTTTTATAGATTTATTTCAATAGCTTTAAATCTCCCAGACAATAAAGTTGTTTTAAATATTTCCATTTTCAATCGTAACCTCGTCTTCTTGTTTCAATAAATCAATTCATACAGTCATGTTTTCCATTATTCATCAATTTCCTTCAATCTACGTGAACACAATGTTCTTTATATCCATTCTCGTTGCTGTAGGTTCTTATAGGTGCACTAACTGCGGCGACATCACCGCCTCGTACTGTCACGACGTGGCCTGGTCTTTGATCTACTTAGTCGTTACTAGTTTTATGAAAACTTTAGTTTCTTTGGAAAAATATATCTTCAGTAATAATACGCTTTCATGTCTTTATACAATCACAACATAATGTTAATATACGTTTCGTCGGAATCAGCTGCCAGTGATACTACAAATAGATTTTTATGATCTCTTGAAGTTTATTAATAAATCCACTATGTGGCAATCCAATATAAGGTTTTCGTAATAGAAAGATTGCTGTTCTTTTTTCATAAGGCCATTAACGCTTCGATGCCATTTCTAAGTAAAGAAAATTCACAAGAATTTCTTCTGGAGAAAGTTCCCCATACAAACAAACGTATGAACGCTTCATATAACTACAGAAAAGTTTTACCATCAATCTTCAGCCGGAACTTTGTAAAGTATTCATTGTTTTAATATCCTTTGAGACCGGCTACCAAGTAATGCACTTTTACATCACAATTTTCCGTTCCAGTTATTGGAATATCAAATTCATGCTCAGATAAAAATGAAATATATTCCGTAGCCGCAGTTAAACGTGAGCTACATCTACAGCTATCTGTTTATTGCAATGAATTTACATTTATCTTTTCCTCATTCATCTGCCTAGCCTTTTCCCAACTACATTGGGGTCGGCTCCCAATCAAGCCGGATTCAGCTGAATACCAGTATTTTACGTGAAGCGGCTGCCTACCAGACCTCCACAACCCATGAACTTAAGATCTTTTCCTCATTAAATTGTAAAAAAACATACGGCATGAACAATCGGCAGTAGTAAACTCGCTCAGTAATAATGCATAAGCTTCCAAGGTGAGCCTACGCTCAAAAGGGACCGCCTTCCGGACGACGAGGTAAGAATAGGCTGGCACATCTCCTGCAGCATATAGGTGACCTATTTCCTTAATATTACTGCATATTTTATGACCTGGAAAGTTTTATGTCTTTCATTTCCGATGTTATTTACAGTAAATATTTTCGTCATCTGCAAAGGATGATTTTCGTCTTTCAATGGAGCTTTAAAAGAATTTGTGAACAAAACAACCCTCATTCGATGTTTTAAAATGAATAAAAGATAAAAATACTGAGATTCAATGGGAATTCGGAGCTGGGCTCCCCTTTATTTTCAATTCTTATTACAAATTGCGGCTGACTAAATAGACGGCGATGTCTCGCAATAATTGAAAGATAATATTTTTTCGCGGTGCACGCTCTGACATGATTGTGGCTGCAGATCCTTTTTGCTCAAGAAAAGCTTTTGAAACGTTTGCAAGATGAAAATGTAGTTTGCGATTAATCGCTTTTGAAAGGCTAAAAAAGCTCAAGTTTTTCTTGACGTTTTTTGAAGTAAAGAGTGTTCTTTTTGAATTTTATCGGTTTGTCACAAAGTTTTTGCGATTATAATTCTCTCCGGTGTATGTTAAATAAATTCGTGGTTGTTTAAAATGGTTTTTTCATGTCTCTGGTTATGAAAGGACAATAACGTGTGACGGTTAAATTTTGTGCACAATTGCAACGGTCAGCGGGAATAAGTGAGTCGTCAGCGTAACGGTTATATTCACAATAAATTGGGAGAAATAAAACGAATGAAACATTTTGTAACTTGAATTCATTGAAAATATCTTTAGTTCTTAATGTTTGCAGATCTCCTTATTTTATGAACTATCACAATCCCTAGACAGAATAACTGAGATTGTTCACTGCTTTGAAATTCCTTCTCACGTTGATACCGTTTAAAATTCCCCTCACTTCGCATAAAACATGAGAGATACATATGTATCCATGGATACTTATATATTTCTCTAAAACGTGCTGCTTTACCTGACACAATATTTTCCATTAAAATATGTTCACGGGAGATTATAATGATGCATTATTCACATATTCAATTGTTTGATAAAAATAAGACAATAAAGTCCTCGGTTTACAACCTCGTAAAATGTAAGTATGTCATCTAAATAAATAACATATTAATTTATACGCAGCAACAGTCAACACAGACGTGATAATGAAGTCTTGGGAACATAAAAAAAGAAAACTTGATAAATATTTTAAAACGTCGTAGAATATTAAAGTGTATTACTGAAGCGAGTATTATACCTCGTGAAAATTGCCACCATAAACTCGAGCGTTGTGAATTACGTTTTCAAAGTGTGGATTTTATTATCTGGGCGTTATGTGAAAAATCGTGTGGCGTTCGGGCATACTCGGCAAACTTCGGGCCGATCCATCATTATTGAAAGTTTATAAATTGCTTCCTTCAAGTTTGTATGTACTTGCAGCGCTAGTCGTAGTGCTGCTTCAATTGATAACTTATAGTTATATTATGGACTTGTTTGTCCGAAGTAACCGATTTTTTAAAATAAGAAACTGTTATTTTAGGCGTCACCGACCTACATTTTTTGAGATTCCTAATTCAAAAAACGGAAACAAAAACATAAAGCTCTCTTGAAATGGCATCTATCGTGATTTTTTACATTTTCTAATGTTGAAAAACGAATCATATTTTTTTTTTCAAAAAGGAAATGGTCAATGTGAAGTACATGGACCTTTCCTTGCAAATCTATCAGGCGCCTACCATACCTGTTTACATTTTAACTTATATTTTCAAGTCCCACCATCCTCTCGACTGTGTACTTAGAAATAAAAGTTTCCATATAATTTTTAATTCTCCATCTGAATGCACATAACATTCCATGTAAAACCTTTCCATATTACATTTTAGTTATTCACCGTATTTACCTTTCAACCACATCACACGTTAGAATCACATTCGCATTTCCCCGGTACCCGCACTTGAGTGTCTACTAGTGTTCGAGTAATTACATGATGTCTGTCGCAAACCACTGCATTAGTCCGTTTCTGTCTATTGACTGCACTGTTGACTGCTACAGCGTGTTCTACAGCATCATTAGATACACCCTGTTTGGTCTACACTGGCTTGTTTAAAACATCATTATCATCATCTAACTCTTCTTTGTTACGTATTAATCCTATCTATTAACTGACACCATACATTCTGTAGGCCCTTTGTTGAGGACGACACTTCAATAGACCGCCATAGCCAATCTTAGAGCATTGTTGTCAGATAATAATCTGGGACATATTAGTGTTTGGGTAGATATTGCTTGGCTTAGATTGTGCTCAGTGCTTTAACAATTCGAGGGATATCACTTTTTGACTTTGAGCTGCGAGGTGAGAAATTTAAATAATGAACCTTACAGTATTCTTCCATTCTACATAACTACTATTTATAAAATTAAATAATTTAAAGATTTTGAATAATTTAAAGCAGTTTAGGACATTGTTAATGATATACCGTGTTTTAACGTGGTATCCTGAAGAGTGTGTATGCACCGATTTATTAAGTACTGGGTATTCAGTAGGAAGTCTTTGGATATTATGACAACTTAGATTGCGGTTTTGGAACCACATTTAAGTGACTGTAAATCAGGTTATTCGTTTTTGTTTCTTTTTTACTAATTAAATAAGGTTATGGGTCCAAAATTAAAAAGCAATAAGTACATGTTGGCATCCTGGTTATGTGGAGATAATAATATTTTCCAAGCAAGATGATAAGAATTCGAACGTTCTGTGTTCCCATTTTCTGTACTGTTTTTAGTTTATTTAGGTCTAATTTAAACACAGTACAACTTAGCATCGTTTTAGTTAGATTAAAATTTGCTCGTAGACAGACGAATTCGCTACAATATTCATATTTCTGTAATCTGCCTCACAGATGCCATTTGTCCATTCCACAAGTGTTTTAAGTCAGATTATCTTAACACAAACTTGTGCCTGTGGCGGCGTCAGTGTGAAATTTACTTTGTGGAATGTTACAGGTATTTCTATTTTGTTCGTTTCTTTTTTAACATAATCATGTATAATGAATACGGTACAGTTAAAAGAGAGTTGATGAGTTTTCTGGTCACTCAACGACATTTTTTTTTTGCTAAATAAGAACGTCACAGAAACTATAATTTAATCATTATTAAGGAAAGACAGGGATCCTAGTATTTTACCCTTCAGACGATGTAGTTCAACCATTTCTTGAACGATCAATGTTTATCGTATAAATTCATGTTCAGTGTAGCGAACCTGCATCACTCGATCGTATGTTGATCCATCGGTATCTCGTCCTAACCTATAGCCTCTAGTTGGCACCGTCTATGCGCTATCTATCCATCACCGGTTTCAAAGCACTGCACACGTTTACACTGCGTTGGAGACATGGTAATGTATCTCCTACAGGTCATATCGTCGTAAATAGATACACCTATCTACAACTCCTGTTAGACCTATTAAATTGTAGTAGCGTTCCAGTTATTTCGCAAAAAGATTTTAGGATATTTTTTTCACAGTTTGTTCACGCGTTTTCGAATCCATAGTGCTGAAGTTTTAGCTAACTGGTAGTTATAAAAAATACCTTGTAGTTTTAGGCAGTGAAAACAATAAAAAAATAACAATTGTGATTTTATTTGTTTTGTGGAAATATTTTCCCAAATCAATTATGCTCATATTGTAAAGAGGAATTATTATTTTTTTTGTTTATGTGTATCGCATAAGCTCCGAAACTACGCGGCTGTTTTAATCATTTTTGCATCTTTGCAATAAGTACCATTTTCCTTAGTTTTATGTTATCTATAATAATATAATTATTAAAATACCAAAATAAATATTTATCTTTTAAATTTTGTACGGCCAGTTGTTTTTCACAGTATACACAGATAAGTTTTAGTAAAAAGTCGTCTAGCACTATGAACGGGTCTTATAACCTCGGGGCTAAGCAATAAAAGTTTCATACAACGTATTTTAATGTGGGCGGTATTATTTTTATCATTTTACCTCTTTAACTCTTTGATATTCTTTTTGATAAATCTCGAGAGTGCCTAGATGATACACTCTCCGAGCGAAATTTTATTTTATAAAATTGTATAAACGGCGCGGTCTGTGAAGATTATTATCTTTTGTATAAAGTTCAGGCAAATTCTTGTGTTTGCGCTGGTGGACAATGGGGCATAAGAGATTCATAAAATATTAACCCGAAAGTATCTGTCTGAAGTTAAATTCAATCGGCGTTTTAGGTAAAAATCGACGGATTTTATTATTTTATTTATAAATCTACACTATACATAAAATATCATTAATAAACTACCAACACAACTAAGTTTTAAACCACCCAAATTTGGATTTATTGAAGAGCCGAAGTTCTCTATGTGCACATGCTGCAACTAGTCTTTCGGGATCTAAACTGAAACAGAACTGAGCTAATTCTTTTAAAAAATTAGTTTTTTATTGCGCTCGTGTCTAACGGTCCGCATCGGTTAAATGATAAATTGTATTTATTTTGTAAGTAGGTTAAACATAACACTTTTACACGTCAAATATATCAGGTAATTTTAAGCTAGATGAAGCCGGTGTTTCCTAGCCGACTACCCTGAGAAGAAACACCGAAACAAACTCAGAGGTCAAATTCTCTTTTAAAGTCCATACAATCCGTACTGGTCAAGTCATATGAGAACCATGTAGGTTAATGTCTGAGGTAGCCTTTTGAGGAAAGTGCCACACAAATTTGAGTGGACCTGTCCAGACAGTGCAAACATTTGTCAGTTTTACATAGGTAGGTTAAACTTATAATCTAGTGCCCTTGCCAATAGTAATGTACTTATATTATACATACTCGTATACGTGCCACTGCAGGTATTCTGATAGCCATAACATATAGTTACATAGAATATGTAGAATGATTTCTGAATCACATTCACAAATATACCGTGATATACCGTGGTACACGAAGCTTTATAATGCTTATGTGGCTTCTAGCATTAGGTACAGAATCATTTTCTGTGGCAACTCTACTGACAGATACATAGCTTTTAAAGTTCAGAAGATATGTTTGCGATCTTTAACAAATTACAATCGATTGATAATTGTATGCCATTATTTATCGCTTACTCAACCGTCTATGTACATATTTGAAATGGGAGTGTTTGTTCACTGTAACTTGCTACCATTATCAAAATACCACCTCTACCTCTCAAAAAACCCCATTTTTCAGCAAAAGTGTGACCCCATAAATATATAATTGTATACCAGCAACTATTAGAAATAAAGACTATCTAGTGTCCTTTAAAAGGTTCTTGTTTAAATTCCTTAATTATGTAGATGTTACTACTCCATCACTGAAATTACTACCGATAAACAAGGGTATGACTATTCTGCCAAATAAACACTAATGTTTTTATTTGTTGAATAATCATGAATATACATATTTTCCAAAAGTTGCAATGACATATTTACATAATTGACATATTTTAAATTGAATATTTTTTTTATGTTGCCATTCCGTGTAATTATTGTGACTTGTTTATTTGTATTGTTTTTGTACGCCATGTAATGGCAAAATATAGTGCACATATTTACTCGACTCCGACCAAGGCTTGCACTGACTGAACAAGTACACTCATAACGGTGGTACCTTCTCAAAAAGACCATTTCAGACACTGATCTGCATGGTCCTCATATAAAGTATTGTGAATAAGAGGATCATGTTTGCTATGTCAGGGGTTCATTTCATGTTAGTCTGGTGGTTCGAGTTCTTTATGTGGCCTACCCAAATGTCCTAACTTTGGTATTGTTCGTCAAATCGTTGAGCTCCTAAAAGTTCTAAGTTTGAGCTACACGATAACTGATGCTTGCACTGTTTGGATAGGTTCACTCAAATCTGTGTGGTACTTTCCTCAAAAGACTACTTCAGACACCAACCTACATCGTTCTCATATGATTTGACCAGTACAATTGTATGGACTTCAAAAGAGGCCTTGACCTCTGAGTTTGTTTCGGTGTTTCTTCTCAGGGTCAGGGTCACCTACGAAACACCGACCTCATCTAGTTTTTATAACAGGCAAAAAAGATTGATGTGTAAAAGTGTTTTTACAACCTACTTACAAAATAAAATTCATTTACCATTTATCATTTACATGACATTTTACTATCTAGAACTATACCTATGTTTTACAAAATAAATGATTGATTGATTGAAATCTTTCTACACATTCTATGTAAAGATAACGTTAATATTTGTTTACTGTTTTTTTTTTAATTACTGCTAAGGAATGTTTTATTAATAGTATAAATACTTTTATCTGTATTACATAAAGAAAAGAAAAATATACAGGAAAAGAATAGACTTTTAGTGACAAGTACTTCTTCAGACCAGCATTTTATTTTTCTAGTATCTATTATTTATTCTTCGCTTTTCATTAATTTTAACGGCTGTCTTGGATCAGTTTCGTTTTAGATACCTGATATTTTTGTGTCAGTTTTGGAAGACGTAGCATTGGAAGGCATGATGAACTGGTGAGCTAGTGGGTCATGGGCATCCGCTGGACGCAAGAAGCCTAGGACCAGTCGTTGTGTCAACCTTTGGGGAAGGCCTTTGAGCAGCAGTAAACTTTCGACTGAAATCATAATGATGTGTAGCATAAGTATAATCAGCTTTTTAATGTTCCCACTGTTGGGACACAGGCCTCCTCCCTAAGAGAATGGGCCGTAATCCACCACGCGGGCCCAGTACGGGTTGGTGAATGTCACATGTCTTCGAATTTTTGGTTCTAGGACATGCCAGTTTCTTCACGATGTTTTCGTTGACCATTTTGAGAGCATAATGATGCCTTCCATTGTTCCAGTTTCCCCAATGATCTGGGTACCGAACCAGCTGGTGGGCGCGCCGGCGGGCACTGACGTCACGGTGGACTGCCACACGGAGGCGCATCCTAGAGCTATCTCCTACTGGGTCTACGACAACGTCATGGTGCTGCCCACCAAGAAATACGCCATCAATACGGAGGAAAACTCCTACAGGTAAAATTAGTTTTTTTTAACTGAGGCTGTAGTGTGAGCTTCTAAACGTTCTCAATCGCGTAAACGTTGACTAGTATAGAAAAAAGAGGATTTTGTTACTGTAAAAACTGATATAAATACGTTAATGCGATTGAGTAGGTACAGTTAAAACCTCTCACTAATGCCACTTCTTACTAAATCTACGATTCATATTCTTAATCGTAGTCTATCAAGTAATGTATGGTTTACATTCAGGATCATTCTTTATACTTTGAATTGTTTTTATAGTTTCCTTTTTTTTTTTTGCATTGTCCTCACATATAGAAGCGACCAAGGATGTAACCAAGGTTATGTAATACAGAACATAATTTAAAAGAGTGTCCGTGGAGTTTCTTGCACGTTCTTCTCCATAGAGATCTACGCTTTGGAACGTGCAGATAGCTTCACCTCTTTCGACTTGACAATTCAAAAGTGCCTGTAAAGGGTTTAATTGAAATAAATGCTTTGAATCTTGAATCTTGAATCTTGATTAACTTAAAATGACCAAATTATTAAGTAGAATAGTAATTTAAAACTTTTCTATTTTGATGCATGATTGATATCATGCATCAAAATAGAAAAGTTTTAAATTACTATGTTCTACCTATTTATTTTATCTACTAAACAATATTATATTTATCGATTATTATCGATATTCATCATTATCAATCAACTACGTAAACTTACTAATTTGACAGGAAACACAAAGCTTTTACACTCTTCGGAATTTCTATAAAATAAATAGGTAGAAGTATATTCTATTTAACCTTCACAATATTTCAGTTACGATTATTATTCAATACCTACTACAAAATGAGAGAACATCATTATGTTTAGACTTGACTAGAAATGAGGCAATGGCGTCAGAACGAGCGAACTACAAGCTAAAGTTACATTACAAAATTAATTTCAGCTCCCAAACGTTTCTGCTAATAGTCCCAGCCTCAACGTTTATTGCTACTTTCAACACTACTTTATACTTCTATACAGAGAAATTGTAATTAGCTCCGTTTAAATTGAAAATAATAACTATGAATGATTCATGTCAAACCAGCGATATTGTTTGTTCACCAAATTGAATTGGTAACTTAAAATATGCGAAAATGAAAATGTTTATGAAAAACTATAGTTTTGATAGTTTATGTGAAGTAGCTACAAGTATATAAAACTCTTGGTGTGGCAATTTTTTAAACAATTAATTACACTTAGCTGGTGCTTTAATAATAACAGCAGCATGAGTAGATCTGTAGGTTAAAAAACTCTTGTAGAGGTCGATCCTAAAGTGACTATCTTAATGTCAGCACGGAAGATGGGGCCCAATAGGGTACTGACCCTATTGGGCCCCATCTTCCGTGCTGACAGCAACCCTAGCAGGCACTGGCCTGCTAGGGTTGCGGAATTAGTTCGAAAGTGTCACCGCGGCCCTTGAACGTGGCGGGTACTAGGAGGAACATGGGTGGGATTTTATTCAGTAATAGTCTGACACTCCCGTCTGCCCGACCCAGAGCGGGAGAAGTCATTTGATGATCATGAACATACCGATATTCGTCCATGCCTCGGGAAAGACTGTGATTTAGTAAGCTGTTGGCCAAGTCGGTTCAGTAGATCTAGAGATTGCCCCTTACAACGTCACAAACTCACAAACGTTACCTCTTTATAATATAAGTATACATTACCAAATGCCCTTAGAATGTTACCAATGAATAAGTTTAAATGTAAAATGTTTGCTTGCCTCTTAGACATATGTTTTTATTCCGGTTCCCCTTATACTTTTCCGTCACTGGCGTCACTTTTAAACTATCTCTAATGTACTCATTTCTTACTTTATCCATCCTCGTTACACATGGAAATGTGCTGTAGTGCATCCACTACCTAAAGTCAGCAATCCAAATACCTTTAAGGATCTGCGCCCGGTAAGCATTTTGCCATGTCTGTCTAAAGTGTTAGAGAGGATAGTTTACAATCAAATGCTTGAATATCTTGAAGCAAATAACATCCTCCCTGACCTACAGTCTGGATTTAGGAAAGGTCGTGGGACGGCTACAGCCCTAGCAGATGTGGTAGGGAATATACTAGAAGCAAGAGATAGAGGGGAGAGTACCATACTCGCACTTCTCGATTTTTCGCGGGCCTTCGATGCAATTAACACCACTCTATTGCTTTCAAAGTTAGCTTACTATGGCTTTACTGCAGAAACAATAGAGTGGTTCGCTAGCTATCTACAAAACAGGTCACAACTGGTGGAGATACGGGAGGAGGATGGATCCACTCTCTTATCCTCTCCTCGACAGGTGCAACGTGGTGTGCCCCAAGGATCTATTTTGGGGCCCCTTTTGTATATTCTCTACAGTGCAGATATTGTTGAATCATTCCACCATTGCAAGTACCATATGTATGCTGATGACATTCAGTTATATATTTCATTTAAGCCGGCAGATCTAAGAGAGGCAGTTGAAAAACTTAATGCAGATTTGGAAAGAGTGATGGAGTGGTCAGATGCTAACACCTTGGTTTTAAACCCACTTAAGTCAAAATTTATGATTTTAGGTAGCAGGAAAATGATCAGTGTAATACAGTCGGGCAATCCAGAAGTTTCTATCAGGGGTGATAAAATTGACAGAGTGGAGGTGGCATGCAATCTAGGTTTGACAATGGATTCTGAATTAAGGTTTGAAAAGCACATAAGTAAAGCCATGAGAAATTGCTTCTACAGATTAAAACTGTTATACAAAATACGAGCCCATCTGAGTGTTGATATGCGCAAACAACTAGTTGACAGCCTAATATTATCAAGGCTTAACTATTGTGACACTGTGTATGGGCCATGCCTGTTAGCAAGAACCGAAAAGCTAATACAGCGGATACAAAATGCCTGTACAAGGTTTTGTGTTACCATACCACCTAGGAGTCATGTCACACCTTATATCAATGAAAATAATATTATGAAAATGGCAGCAAGGAGAAAGTTGCATTTGGCTACCTTACTATTTGGAGTTGTCACTACACGGAAGCCGCAATATCTGTTTGACAAACTTGGCTGGAGACAGAGCAAGTATGATCCACGATCCTCCACATACCCACTTTGCACACCACATCACAGGACCGCAGCATTCAGGGGTAGTTTCAGATATGCCGCCACGCACTGTTGGAACAACCTCCCTCCACCAATCAGAGGCCTAAAAACAAAAAACACATTTTGTAAAACATTGAAAAGATACTTAATGCATACTCAGCAATCCACTTAGCTTGTGATCTATAAAACATTCATGGTCAATTCTTTTTGTTAGATTACCTCTTGGGTCCTGGCCTACAGGCAATGGAGTTAGTGTTCCACAGTGCTGGTGGTCTCTGCCTGATTCTGTCCTTTTCATGCGCGGTCTCGTCGTGAAACTTAGGCACTGCATTTTATTTTCTATATGATTGACTGTATGATCGATCCGCCGCGCGATTTATATATAATACGGTCTCTGAAACCAATTATAACAAACATTATATAAGTACCTATACATTAACACAATAAATACATCACACAACACACTATTTATGCATTATTCCACTTTAACACACCATATTACTGCTGGAAAACATCTTTTGTTGCAATTCCACGAGGTTGGTTGTGGCATGGTTGTAGTGTAGTGCAATGTGCATAGTCGCGATGCAAATGGCCGTCCGCCATATTGCCAGCCCACGCCATCGCATTTTATGTGAGAATTAATTAATGGTGATTCCTCAATCGACGTAATTTTTATAATATTAGGTAGAAATCTGCAAAGATTGAAATTTAGTAAAATGTCTGTGTTGTCTATTAATTTTCTGTGTAATTTTCGTATTAGATTTACTTTAATGGTGGTGTAACTACTAACTACGTAATTTGTAGGGAAAGTAAAAAAACAAATGTATTAATTTGATAGTGTTTACTTATATATAAAAAAAGAGAAAAAATGTACTTACCTAAATAATTAAGATTTGTTGGTATACTCACATGGGGGGGACGCCAAAGCGTCTCGCAAGGTGGTTCTGAAAATCAGTATCCGTGACAGTCGGATTTATCCACCTTCACGGAATATGCTGAGCATCCACCTATTCTGCTCGTATGCGACGCACAATCTTGATTTTAATGTTATAATTATGATATTTATGTATCACAATTTTCTGTTGATATTTTTTTATTTATTTTTTTCGTTTTGTTTTATGTAATAGTCTCGCTGTCAGACAGATGCTGATTACTGCGCTGTCAGAGTGGCACACCAATGCACGCCATAGACAAATTGTATAATTTTATGCTTTGTTTGTAATGGCTGGTTCAGACAGTGGGACTGGTTTAGTTATTTGTAAGTTTTTATTTATTTTTAATTTTCTCTCGCGTCAAAAACGAGCATGAATAAACGCTTTTTCTTTCTTTCTTTCTTTCTTTCTTTCTTACTCCACATATCCATCTCAACATTCAATGTACCTACCATATTCTGAGAAATAAATACTTACTTACACAATCTTTTTTAAATGACTGTTTAAAAAGAACTAGCAGTCGTAATATCGTTGTTTTCAAAATGCACACTTCTCACAATTTATATTCAGCATTATAGTTAGCTACAAAAACAACACTCATTACTTTAACTACTACTGATTTTTCATTGGGTGTTTTTGGAAAATTTTAAACTTAAATTAAATCGCCGGGAGATATGCGTTAAAATATATTTATCGCCAGCAAAGGGATTTATTGAGCACGTCATGTCATATTAATATATCCGGTAAACTGTTCCTGAAATAATTCACTTGCCATGAGCCTGTAAAATAGTGCTGTCATGGCAGCCTGAAAGTGCCATTATTAAACTTTACAAAGACATTATCACAGGTGCAATTTCATTATTTTATTTAATGGTGAGCAAACCCAGATATTTCCAACTGTATGGTTACTTATGATAGAGATCCACCCCTTGTCTAAATGGATAGGGATAGATAATTTTATTTAACTGCAAATTCTTAACTGTGAACACATACTTTTTCAGCTAAATTAATAGCCTTTTATTCACAAAAATATCTGCCTGATTTTATTTACCCTTATAACTTTTTCAAACAAATTAATGAAAAGCTAAAATAGAAAACACGCATTGAAAACGTAGTAAATGCTTATCCAACTTAATAACCCTACAAAACATTTAAACAATATAACGAAAACTTTCCGCACCAGAGAACAGTAATAAATAATTTACTCACAAACTTGACGAAATCCAAGTTCACTGCTAAGCAAACTGGGCAACGCCGCAGGCTATCGTAGTATAGAGCAAACAAGGAAATTATCCGCGCCATTTGCAAGGTCCCTTGTTAACGGCGCTCGTCGGTAATAAATTTGAATATTACAAATCCATTATGGCTTGTTATTATAATCGGGTTTAAGCTTACAATGCTGTTTCGGATTGGTTTAATTTTTGATGTGCTGGTCTGTTGTTCATAATTTGGTTACTATATATTTTTACTGTTTTAATAATGTACGCTATTGACTTCATTTCGCCTATTAGAAAGCAACCAATGGAGGATAGAACGAGCTCAAAAAATCATTCTAACTTTGAAGGTTGTTTAATTCATAAAAAATGGCTTCAGCTATTTACGCTTGAAACCGTCACACAAAAACAAAAAAACTTATAATATAAACATATAATACTAGCAGCGCCCCGCGGTTTTACCCGCGTAGTTCCCGTTCCCGTGGGAACATGGGGATAAAATATATGCCTATGTTACTCAGGGTGAATGTAGCTTTCTAGTGGTGAAAGAATTTTTGAAATCGGTCCAGTAGTTTTTGAGCCTATTCATTACAACCAAACAAACAATCTTGAACAAAGTTTTCCTCTTTATAATATGAGTGTAGATTATTAGTATAGATATAGATAATATAAAGTATTAGCTAAGCAATCTAATTGCTTGAATGAATGACAAAATATAACACTAATCTTCACCGTCACATTTACCCATACATTACCGTAATACCAGCTAACATAGTTACCTCTCCACAGAGCCCACATGAAGCTCACAGTCCGCAACCTGCAAACGGGCGACTTTGGCAACTACCGCTGCATCTCCAAAAACTCCCTGGGGGAGACCGAGGGCTCCATCCGTCTGTACGGTAAGACACTCTGACGTCATCGCCTATTCTCACTGTGATCACGAAGTAACTCTACAGGTTTCAGCTGAAGGAGCTTGAGTTAATGTTGGCTGCTGATTTGTGACTGTGGCTTGGGGATGTGATCTGTTACCTACGGAATATATACCGAATGCCAGATAAATGTGCAATAACGGTCATTGACCCACCTACATTTATTGACAACCTTAATTCTTAAAACAGAAATAAGGAATTAATGCTATATTGAATCGACATCCATCGTGATCCTTTATATTTACTAGTAATGGAAAACGATTCATTTTTTTTTGTCCATGTACCTACGAAGAGATATCAAGGAAAGGGCAATGACCTTTATTGCACATTTATCTGGCGTTCGGTATAGTCGTTTGAATGTGCAGTCTAGTAAAAATACATCGTTTTGTGTTCTTTTTATTGGGCAAAAAATGTTGACCTAACTAAACCTATACGTCTACACACTTGTATGTAACTTTGCGAACAGTCAAGTTGTTATACAAATGCTCACGTTTTAAAGTATTAAGTTTTTTTGTTTTCTTCCATAGAAATCCCGATGCCGTCGACGTCACCAAAGGCTACTGAAATGAAGAGCAACGCCAACAAAGAGAGTAAGTTTTGTCCTTTAAAAATGTCTATGATCAACACAGAACTAAATCAGTATTTGGTAGAAACGTAGAACAATAAACGTAGTCCTCTTTTTCTCTTGTACACTTACTTACAAATATGTTATACATAAAATTCTCGTGTCACGGTGTTTGTGGTTGAACTCCTCCGAAACGGCTCGACCGATTTTCGTGAATCTTAGCGTGCGTATCGGCTAGGGTGGCGAATCGGACAACATCTAATTTTCATCCCTCTAACTAACTTTTATTTTTATTTTATGTGGCAAAACGACGTTTGCCGTGTCAGCTAGTATCATAATAAAATTACCAATTTACACACAAGAAAATAATAGTCACAGACATAACTTTCATTAAAATTGTAATATTTTGAATTTTTTTACGAGTATATGTAATAAGAATTAAAAAATAATACATGAAATTTAGATAAGACACACAGTCAAGTGGATCTTTCGTAGAAAATGGTCTGGTGCTCAAATATATTGTAATATTCTATATTAATTGAGATACAAATATGTATAACAAGTACGTCAGGCAATAATAAATAGTACGTACTCAGTGCAAATGTAAACAATCTCAGTACGTTCACAAAGTTTGCGGCGTGGCTCGAGACGGTAAACATGCAGTAATGACTAATTTAAGTTTCGTGTTGACTCGCGCCTAGTAAACTCATTTCTAAACGAAGCGAAAGCAAATGTGGACGGGATTAGAACACACTGACACCTCATCTTATGTTTATGTTTTACTGAATTATTTAAACAAAGGCTATACAGGGTGAATTTTCATGTTAACGCGGATAGCCAAATTCGAAAGTATAAGGAATAACGAAAAACAATGAAAGAAGTGTCGATCTCGATTTTTATTAAAACTGAAATTGGACCATTGGCTCTCAGCTCAGGAATCGGACCAGTTAATTTAAAAAAAAAACTCATTATTACACCATCCGAAAGTGTTGCTAATAAGGATATATTCTGGAGGCAGCACCACATGGCAAACTAAAGGAAAGCTCGTTTTTGACCGACATCCAAAAAAGGAATAGGTTCTCAATTTGACAGTTTTGCAACATACAAATGCTTGGCAGCAGGAATCGGTATCGCCTAACCAAATACTGCAGTAACCTAATCGTCACAACATCAATTATGAATAAATTGACAAGCTCCCTTACGTCGCCAAACTAATTACAAAAATGAATGTTTAATAACGGCCCGTAGCTCGTAGGTGATGCTACGGCCCGTAGCCCTTTGGCGGTAATACGTACTACGGCCCGTAGCCCTTTGGCGATAATACGTACTACGGCCCGTAGTCCGTAGTACGTATTATCGCCAAATTGCAAAGGTTTAATCATTGCGGGTCATTTTAATACGTTCATCGGTGCTCGGTAAACTATGGCTCTAATTAACATTTTAATGACTTGTTTTACGATAGGCCCGTAATTACGTACTGTATGTATAATTTTATCTTTGGTAACTATCATCTACCGCGTATTTGAGGGCGGGTCGTTTTAATTTAGTAATGTACTGGTAGGCGTCGATATGATGTAGTTATTAAAAGATAATGATTTAGCTGTTGTGTACATTATTAACTATAACCGAATTCGGAAAGGAAAATAGGAAGCGTACGAGGTGAAGACATAATTTATATCTAATGACTTTATAGCTTGGGTTCATTGGAAAGAGCTTTTCAAGAGAAATCATTGCTTATTTTAATTATTGCTAGTCTTTCAACTCGTCTTATCGCAGTGTACACCTGCTGATGTATCCTATGGAGCCCCCGTCCTTATTCAAGATATCAGTTAGTTACGTTGAAAAGTTGAAAATATTCTCGTCACTCAAGATGAGAATAATGGCGCAGATGTTTTAAAATACGAACTTCATATTTAGTAAACTTTATTTAAAGGTCTGTAGTAAAAATGCAGTTTTATTAAGATCTCGTGTAATAAACTGAACGTTAGACAAGATAATGTTATTAAGCTCATATTAAGGAACAAAACACAGCATAAAACATGAAGTTGGATACTCAACTGCGGAAGGCTCGATGCACACATACGCGAAGCATGAATAGGGCTGTGACACATCCTGTGCCGAATATATCGACTACAATTCCACCTTGAACTTCAACATTCTGATGGGATGGTAAGAAATAGGCGACGAATTGCTACACAATGGGGCAAGAGCTTTTTCATCAACAAAACGTAACTATCAGGCCTGTACTTTCTTGGGGACGCCCCCATTGCAGCGATAACTCCCCTCTTTGAGGAGTAGTTGGAGAGACGCTACGGTGTCCTCACGGCCGTTTCGGGAGGTACCTGTGTCGGATTCAGCGGCAACGACACCGGGTGTCAACACTGTGTGGCCCAGAGGACACGATGGAGCATACGATGGAGGTCTGCCCTGCTTGGGCGGAGCAACGCCGTGTCCTCGTCGAAGCGATCGGCGGCGGTGACTTGTCGCGTCCGGTTCTGGTTCAATCCTTGTTCCGGAGCGAGGAGGCATAGGAAGCCGTTACCTCATTCTGCGAAGCAGTAATGCTAGCGAAGAAAGAGGCAGATCGCGTGTCGGAGATCGAAACCGCACGCTCCAGCCGCCGCAATAAAAGAAGACGCCATCGGCGTCGAGAAACGCAGGATGATTCTCGGCAACCGTAGGCGCGGACCTGCTGATGGCGAGCTATGGGTGGCTCGCATCTGATAGCAACCTGGCCAAGGTTGACGGCGTCTCGTGATCCTCTCAAAGAGTTGTCAGCAAAGATGACGGGGCTCCATAGGGTCAATGCTTGCTAGGGTTGCGGAATTTGTTCGAAATAGTCACCGCGGCTCTGGAACGCAAAGAGCACTAGGAGCAACACCGGTGGATTTTAGACAGTAAGAATCTGATACTCCGATCCACCTTAGTCCAGAGTGGAAGAAGTCATTTGCCCCAATGAGGAAGGCAGAGCTGTTTTAGAATACCCACATTTTGTAGTACCCAGTTGTAGTTTAGTATCATTTAGGAACCTTTTGGATGATGCATTTTGATATAATCTTGAGATCTATTTTCTGACAAGTTTCTTTATATCAGAATTATTATAAGACTTCAGGACGTTACACTAATCATTTGATGAAGAATCGATGGAAAAACTGAAGTAGCTTACTTTGCGGATACTAAATAAATAAATCATTTTTATCCTCGCTCTTAAGTTCATGATATGATTTTATCATTATCATACTTGTTATTGGTGCATACTTGTATGTTTGGATCATGTCATAACATCATTGATATAGGAAAGGAGACTTTTATACTGCTTTTCGAAAATTACAAGCAATTAGGTACTGGTTTTTTCGTTCGAAAATCTTATGGGAAACTCAAAGTGAATATGACTAATGGGTAATATGCTGTATTACAGAGGAGTCAGTGCAAGCTTGCATATTTCAAGAAAGCGGTGTTCCAAACTAGGACTTTCGTCACTAAACGTACAAAGACTACTTTAATACATAAGGCTAAGGCACTTGAAAATGATTATGTTATAAATGCCGATTTTAAATATTATATAATTTGAATTGTAAGTGACTGTGCTGTTGGTGTACTTATTCTAAATAAATAAATAACTTTTACACACTTCTCAGCTTAGCTTTCATTCATAAAACATACATAACATAACATCACGCCAGTTCCCCGAGAGGTTTTATTTTCAACATTTTGCCATTTCAGTTTGGGTCTCATACACAGGGAGGCGATCCTTAGGAGGATCAACATCTGTGCACGCGCACGAACAGCGAAACATGGTAAAGAACTCGTCCAAAGATGTTCTTTACCATGTGTGGCATTACAGTTCGTGCGCGTGCACATATAGGAAAATACATCATGTTTTGTTTCTCATCGTCATCGTAGCTGCATGCTAATCCGAGGCGTGTTGCAGGCGTGAGACGCGTGAACGTGAGCCGGTCCGTGGCGCGCGCCGAGCCCGGCGGCACGGAGCGGCCGAGCGTGGTGCGCGCTCAGCTGGACCGCGCGCCCGACCGAGACGCCGCGCACCACGTCTACCGCCCGCCTCACCCGCAGCACGTCTCAGGTAATCGAAGGAAACCGAGCATTAGAAGCTGAACAACGAGTCATCCTCCATTCATTATTATCCATAGCTCAACTTCATCCACTTTGAGCATTGGCCTCTGTTTTCTTGTGCCCATCCCTACGTTTCTGTGCTAGCCTCATCTAGTTTCTACCCACATCTAGTTTGTACCCACGATGGCAACAAAATCGTCTGCTTATCTCGCTGCCGCGCGAACCACGCTTCTACTCAATTTTAAGGCACAGTATGTCTCCTTCTTCTATACTTATCTATTTCTCTTCACGTCAATAGTCACCACCTACTACCATATCAATCAATTCATCCATCTTATCCTTGATCTTCGTCTACCTTTATAACCAACAAATTTCTTACCTCCTCAACACTTTCTTCGCGTCATGTTGCATCATTCCTCTCAATGCCGCTTATTAATAAGCGTTAAACTTCAAAGAATCAACAAATTCAAAAATGGATAGTGTCTTATTTACTTTTAGCTGTCATTTTAACGGACAAGACACGTCTAAACTAAAGTGTCACTGTCATGACATCGCTGTTTACACTTTTTGTGACTTAAAACGTTGTTTTTTACGGAGTACCTATTGACCGCTTGAAAGTTACAAACGTCAATGTAGCTCATCAGTGGCCTTTGTGTGATTTTTAACACTATCTTAATCTTAATCTTTAAACTTCAACTTGTGTTGAAACTGAATTAGCGGTGTTTAGTGACAATAACGGAATAACGTTTTTTTGTCCATACAATTTGACATAAGTGAACGGTTACGCTAACGCGACCGAGTACGTCAAACTCGCACTAATCCCTCTGTAAGTGACATGATCAAAGATGAAGCTTTTTCTCATCTATGAGATGTGTTTATTGTAACTAGCAGTTCCTCAACAGGTGACAGATTCACAGTTTCAAAACATTTCTTATTTCAAAATGTCCTCGTCTTAACTCCTGTGTCAAGAGAAAAACTACCCTCCCATCGTAATTTTACGCAACTAGTGAACCCCATAGCGCCACATCAACTCAGTTTATTAACCTCTCGGCCCGCTGACGATTAAACCCCAACTTTACGCATTGTTGGTTCCGCAACTTATGTCGCACGATACGCAGCGAACGCACCATTTTACGCATCATCGTACATAGTTATGTTTATTTTATCGCAAACTCGGAACAGGAAAATCATATTACACAGATTCCGAATAGATGTGTCTCGGCTTCCGCGCTTAGCTTTCCCAACACTACCTACGGCCATGTTTATAAAGTTCATAATATTGAATTAACTTTGAGCTTCATAATTACAGCTGTCGTTTTCAACGTCGTGTTCGTTCGTACTGTAGGTAAAGCTGGTTGAGCCATGCTGCTAAGCTGTCTACATGTACTTTTCATCAGCTTTATGTATTTTAAGTCCATAATGAAGCTAGCTATTTTTTTTTTTTGTATTTGTCTGTTTCACGGTATCCTCTTATTAGATAAACAGTAGCGCCTCGTTTATCTGAAGAGGCAAAAACAAAACCCTTTCCAGATTATCGAGCCATCCGGATTATAGTATGCCATATTTAATGGTAATAAAACATATGTTTAACCTTTAGTCAATATTTACTTTAAAGCCTAACGACAAAAATGTACATGTTCAAAATTAAAACCAGTAAGTTAACATAAAACATTTCTTAATTCTTCTTTAAAAAAATCTGTAATTCTCTTCTATTTATAATTTTCGGCATTCATTTCAAAAGCCCGCACCTACGCCCGCCCTCCCCGCGAACCCCATTGCCCGGCCGGATTACAGCGATCACCGAACAAGCACGAGTCCGCATTAACGATGTCCTACTGTAGTTCTTTGTCAGCCCTACCCACCAATATCCTTTTTATATTTACAACAGTTCTGCTCAGTCTAACAGTAGTATCAGGATCAAACCATCAAACAACCAAAACTGAATACATAAAGCCTTTAATATAATAGCGTGTACGAAGCGAGCCGAGCCACACGAGGCTTTACTTACCTCTTTGTATTCTTTCTTAGAATATACTGCATTATTAAAAACGTCTCTTTCCGTGTCATGGTAAAAAATAAATGTGGCCGGAGTTGGCGGCGGGTTGAGGAATATGTTACGAACCCTGAACGTCGCTATTGTTTGAATGACTCCAAATGCTCTTAGCATTTCGTGCTTTTATCTCTGCAGGAAGAATTCTGGATTCAGTCGCATTACCGTCTGAGCGCATACGTCTTTATGTGTTTATAGCTACAGCTATTGGGTGCTTTGTTGTTCTAGTTTCGAATTGTTCCTTCATTTTGTAGTTTCGCCTTATTTGGTTTTACATAATCGATGTAATTTCGTTTTATTTAAGCCTGTGTTTGATTAATTTGATAAGTTTTGAAAGACGAGCTATTTACCCTTTAATCTACAGTAAAACTATATTCACAATAAATACAGTTTGATTATTCCTAGTTCAGTAATAGCGCAGACGAATGTTATTGACAGCTCGCCGCTTTTCTCAAACGACGACAAAGTTTCACGACCGTCACGAATACATAGTTTTTACCGGGCTACGGTTAGATGGAACCAGGAACATTTCAGAATACATTATTACTGTAGCAATTGTAGTGCGAGGCAGGCGTTGTGGTTAACGCACACAAGCGTATGTGATAAATAAGTGCGCAGTACCCCGCCGCCGCCGCCGCCGCCGCCGTCCGCCGTCCGCCGTCGGTGTCCCAGTACCCTATCGCAGTCTTGACTACTGCGGTTGAGATCCACCCGGGTCGCTTTCCCGTACACCCAAATAGAGATTAAACATTCAACGAGTTCGCATACACACTTAACCCTCATAAATATTCAGTGCAGACCGCGTACAATCAATTCTTGCAGCTCTCGCCCTCAACGAAAAAGTGTTTGAACAGCCGAATAATATGATATCAAATGGAGACGCCTTACTTTTGAATAAATATTGGGGATATGAAACTTGAATATCTTTATCTTGAATTTGGGTTTATTTAACTCCTGCACGCTTTTTTGTGTGAGAATATTGCCGATTGATTTATAGCTGGGCAAAGCCTCACGTTCCTTTAGGAAATGTGAATATTTTTACGGTGTTCACCGCTGACAACAAAGGTCTTCCCTGGATGTTGAATTAATCTCATTCTGACAAAAAATAAAGGCACTTTTTATAGTATATTATGAAAATTTAAAACTTTGCGTGTAAGTCTGACAAAGAACGCGTTTATCTATATAATATTAATGTAAAATAGATTACGTACGAATTCAAACACATCAGTGTTGTAAACAAAACAAATCCCATTGTTTTCGAAGCTTGGAAAGTAGACCGTAAGCTCTTGAAACGCTCTTATCGCGGCAAACAAAAATAGCGACAATGCTCTCACCAGCGAATGTATTTAGAATGAAGAAAGCGGTCGGTATCGCCTACCTTTGAACACTCCACTGCTTCTCGTGGCTTACTACCGAACGATATAAAAGTATCATAAACTGTTCTACTCTTTATTGGTTTTAAATTGTTGAGTTTATTGGAATGGAACTAATTTGTTTCTGGTATTTAATTCGTTTTCTAACTTTTTTCTCTTCTTTTTGAATTTATAAATAATAAAAAAACGTACACTTCATTTAATATTTTTAAATTTCATTAAGATGGGTTTATCAGTCTACAGCATTTCGTTTTTCTTCAGCGAAGAATTTAAATTCAAATTTTATTTGTTTCAGGATCAAAACGAATCCACTGTTGGCGGCAGTCGTTCCTGGCAATCATTGTTCTAGTGCAAGTGGACCTCATCGTGTAACTACCTTTGTTTACATCTTTAATCTATTTGATTCCTGTTCCAATACAAATTGCGACCAAAACGTTATGTTCTTCTTAAGTGGTTTAGATTCGTCTTCCTATAAATGTGATTGATTTTTATTTAAAAATATGTAGCAAATTATTACCTATATGTATGTAAAATTGAAACATATCATCCCGAATATCGTGATTTCATATCCCGAGAAACGAATGTTTAAGAGTGAAAATTTTATAATTGTACGAACGAAATTCAGTTCAAGTCCCAATGTAAGACGTAGGATTAAGATATCTACCAAATTATTTTGGAATGGGTAAAATAATACAATAAAAAACTGATACTGTTTATCAAATTTTTAAAATGGCTTGGAATTCTGTATGGTCTGTTTTTTCCAAAACTTCAGAAACATCGAGCTGATTTTTCTATTTGCTCATTAAAATGTAGTATGAAAAAATGGTTGCAGCAACTGAATTTACGAAGCCGATAGTTTATTTCGGTAAACGCTAAAAATTATTTTCCTAGAAACATTTCTCATTCAAAGACAACTATCATTTGAGAATCCTTCGTCAGTACACTCACGAATCTTCACAATAGTTCCCTGTAATTATTCATGAACCTCGTTAACCTACTCGGTATTTCCTACTCCCATTTCCATTTTAAATTATACATTACGTATTACACGTGCATTATCCTTCCGCAGGCGACTAGTCTAGCGTCGTACGAATATTTGTCATTCAGTGCTTCGCGTACAATAATCCTCATGAAATTGTGCCAAAGATAAGCATCTCCAGATATATTTATACCATTTATATCATCCTTTTTACCTTTAAAGTAGTCTTTAACTTCCAATTGTGTTGTCTGATTATCTATTTTACGGTCAACGTTATACATATTGTTTGTATAAGTACTAGTGTAACCAAGCTTGCTATTCACGCTTGTCAAATTGTAAATATAAAAATTAATGCACAGTAAATTAAATAAAGAAAATTTTAACGTAATATATCTTCGTATCTGAATATTATTTGTTAATTCGACCTAATATAGATATATGTTAATGTATAAATTATATAAATATCTTTTATTAAAAATAAGAGATATATCAGTAGGTTAAATGCATACATTTATTGTACAGATTGTGTGATTTTGAAAATGTAAATAAATACCGATTATAATAAATTAGTATAAAATGAAGTGGAGAGATTTATTTCATTGATGTCCAATTACATTCCCGAAAATTTCGAAAGCTCTTTCTGGTGAACTCACAGAAACTGAGTAGCTTGATTGAGATGGTATCAACTTCTATTTAAAAACCGAGGCAGAAATGTGGCCCCGAGTGAGCGCAGAGCAGCCATTATACGGCGACACGTGATACCGATAAACGTTTGAAATAATTAAAAGTGCGCGGGCGCGGGGGCGCGGGCCGGCCGGTCGCAGACAATCTTATCGGTGCCCTCACTCACTGACAGACGCTATCGCCGCTCCAGAATCTATGGCTCGCTTTAATTGATTCCCCATTTTCAATAGCTCTACAATCGGCTCTTTGTCTTTTTCTAATCGAAATTCAGCCGAAGTAGGAAGGGAACTAACGAATTTTTCTTGAAAAAACCGACCGATGGGAAGCAGAAAATAAATACTGTTTGTTAAAGTGGCTCGAGGCAGTTGGAAAAACAAGTGGCGTTAAAATAGAAGCCTTAATGGTTGGGGTGAGTCCGCGAAGCTAACGATACAAATATATCGCTAATGTTGATAGAAATACTCGGAGGGTATCGGGCCTGTAATGTGCTGTTTTATTTATCCCTTTTGTGTAGATGCGGCGCCAATTGAAATACTTATGAAGAATATATTGTATAACGTCGCTTACGGATGTTTGTTTATTATATTTTAAACAACAAACATCACATTATTAATAGTTAGCTGCGAGCATATTCAATTTCAAGATTTCTCAAGTTTTCTGTGTAATTTTTTTTTACATTAAACTTCCATTATAAGTTTATAACCGACATTAATAACAGTTAGGTACTTAAATAAACTACGACCAAAACAAAAATGATCAACTAACGACAAAACTACTCCAACCGACGACCGAACCAACGACCAAGGGCTGGCTTTTACTTCGGACAGAGGATAAGTATTGCCATACAACGTGGCAATGCCGCCAGTCTATTGGGTTCACTCCCAGTCGATAGCGATGCGGACGAGTTTTATTATGCCATATTCTAGCTAGGAAGATTTTAGTTTTGGCTATTGATTCGTTGTTAATTTATTATTTTACTTAGTATATGCACTATCTAGCCTGAAACACAGGTTCAACCTAGATAACCGTGTTCTTTAAAAAAAATGCAGGGCATTTTATTGTACATGTAAATAAATAGACATTATTATTATTATAGATTATTTTTGTTTTATGAGTTCAAAGTTTATCTATTGAAGTAATAAAGCGAAAATAACTACGAAAAAGTTCCAAAACAAAGACACCTCTCCTGAATAAACTCCAATCTTAACAGAACAACAGTCCGGTCATCAAAATTAGCTAGCAAGCTGAAACACTAGTCGATAGTCAAAGTGAGAATCTGTTCGGCTGCGGTTCCAGTGTCAATTAAAGTTGGTCGTAGCGCGGCCGCGCGCGAGCGACCGCGGCGCCGAATTTACTGCGGAAACCAAGTTATCGGCTGACGCTGAGACATCTAACTTGAATTTATCGTTTTGCTTAATTATATGTACTATAGTAAGTTTCGTTTACTGTAATTTTGATGTGGTCACGCTAAATTTTTGCCAATTATTCCTGAGCCCAGTTACTGTTTTGCGGAGTTGATCTTCGCATAGGAACTCTTTATAAAATTGACTCATATCAGAAAATCCGAAAGCAAAAAATTACAAATAAGTCACTTTTCAGACAGTTTGGTGCTGTGCTCGTGGCATTTATTTTAGTTCAACCACTGATTTGACGCCAACACCAAAATTAGTATTTTTGGAATTCTTCGAGCTCTTTCTTTTGACACCCCCGACATGACTAGGTCATAAATATATTTAAGTCAAAATGGTTGCCAAATAAATAAAATAAAAATTGATGAGAGAATATTAATTATGAACGGTTCTTAAATACATTTTAAGCGATACTTCACTTAGTTCGTCGAATTGATTGTCTTTATTTTTTCCACAACATGGCGTCTGGTGGTCACTATATTTAATTTTGATGACTACTGCTACTGCTGCTGATTTAGTGACACTTGCAAGTTTATGGCAAATCGATTAACGTAAGAATTACAAACATACTTGGCTTACACGTTTGATCTCTACATGCGCAAAGGAACAAAGATGTATCTTTGTTCCTTTGCGGATGTTCATACGTACCTAAGCTGATAACCATATTAACCTGCGATGCGTCGTGCAGTCAAGTAAAAATTCTGGCTTTTAGATGGATCTGGATACTAGGAGCCGACACCAGGATAGTTGGAAAAGGGCAGCCAGATTGAAGGGATTCCTTCTCCGTGCTTCTTACAGCACATAACGCAATTGGTCTCAACCACGGAGGTCTCAACTATCATCTTATCTTTGACAGTCGTTACGGTTAAGCAGTAGTTTGATAGTCAGGCAGTATGTCCACCAGCCGTACTTAAAGATATGGTCAGGTAGGACATCACACGTTTCGGAATTTGTTCGAAAGAGTCACCGCGGCCCTGGAACGCAAAGGGCACAGGAAGGATCACGGGTGGGTTTTAGTAAGTAAAAGTCTGACACTCCCTTCCGCTTCGCCCAGAGCAGGAGAAGTCATTTGATGATTTCCCATCAAGAAAAAAAGACAAAAAAAAGGTAGGAAATCACACAGTTACGCAGGCAATTACAGAATCCCGGTTCATCCGGTTAGACTGAACGCTAATCT
Source organism: Hecatera dysodea (assembly GCA_905332915.2). Classification (NCBI taxonomy): domain Eukaryota; kingdom Metazoa; phylum Arthropoda; class Insecta; order Lepidoptera; family Noctuidae; genus Hecatera; species Hecatera dysodea. Next base: position 22,955,424 of record HG995291.1, read on the forward strand.
TTCCACATTTTGAAAAAAAGCATGGCCAGGTAGATGATGATGAAGGTCCTCTATAAGTATGTGGGTATCTTCAAACCTTTGTAAGCTGATGACTACGTTAATAATTAATTGGAAACCCTTCAAAGAATGATACAGGATCCTTTAACACGTGCACATACATAGTCGTAGACGTACATAGTATAAAATAAAGAAAATTAAACCTAATGTCCCATGGAAATAAAGTCTTGCCTTGTTCCTCTATAACAGTGAAGGAAAACATCGTGAGGAAACCGGCATGTCCTAGAACCAAAAATTCGAAGACATGTGACATTCACTAACCCGCACTGGGCCCGCGTGGTGGATTACGGCCCATTCCCTCTCCTAGAGAGGAGTCCTGTGTCCCAGCAGTGGGAACATTAAAAGGCTTATTATGCTTATGCTTCTTGATCTTATGTAGTCGCTTACCAGGCCATTGGGTTCCAATATGGCTGGAATGGCGACAGTATTTAAAATATTAGTTCAGGAGCTTTTTAGCGAAATTAGAATCAAATATAAAATTTACACAAGGAAAAAAATAAATACAACACTCAATAGAGCTTTAAATACAACATACATAATATCTAGGAATTTCGTTATAGATATGTATTCAACAGTATAAAGACACTTATTCAACAGGATTTTTTAAAGTTTATTTTTAAAAGAGCTTAAGTAGATAGCGGTTTTATATGTTGTAGCAACTTATTAAATACTAGCAGCGCCCCGCGGTTTTACCCGTTGGTTCCCGTTCCCCGAGGGAATACGGGGATAAAATATAGCTTATGTTACTCAGAGTGAATGTAGCTTTCTAATGGTGAAAGAATTTTTGAAATCAGTCCAGTAGTTTTTGAGTTTATTTGTTACATCTATACTTATAATAAATCTGTAGAGAGGTCAATTCTGTACAAGGAATATATTTTCAAAATAACTATCAGGGGGTGATTAGTGATCGATACTGGTGCCAAAAATGCAATCAGTAAAATTTTTGTCTGTCTGTCTTTCTGTCTTTCTGTCTGTCTGTCTGTCTGTCTGTCTGTCTGTATGTTCTTTATAGAAACAAAAACTACTCGACCGATTTTAACGAAACTTGGTGCAATTATTCTTCATACTCCTGGGCAGGTTATAGTATACTTTTCATCACACTACAATCAATAGGAGCAGAGCAGTGAAGGAAAATGTTGGCAAAACGGAAGAAGTTACTCCATTTTTTAAGCTTCCGTCGCGTGTGTAGCCTTAATGGTTAAAGTTACATAGAAATCATGTATTACGGAAATGTTCTACATAAAATTATCTAAAAAATATCCCGAAACAGCATGTCTATCTTTTGTCAATTTTAAACCGATCGGGCTGAGAGTTTCAAAATCGGGGGTAAAGTAACTATTCCACGCGGACGAAGTCGCTGGCAGAAGCTAGTATAAAAATATAAATCTTTTCTCTTTATAATATTAGTATAGATGATAACCGATAGATATCAGTGTACCCTTTTTTTCTGGATAGGAAATCATCCAACATCTTCTTGTGCTCTGTGCGGAGCGGAATGGAGTTACAGTCTCATACTGACTAAAACCTACCCGTGTTCGTCCTAATGCCCACCGCGTTTCAGGGCCGTGGTGACTCTTTCGATCAAATTCCGCAACCCTAGCAGCCCTATGGGGAGTCTTCTTTGCTGACATTTCTTTGATTCGCAAACGGAACACAACCCGGGCCTGGTTGTTATCGGAAGGTAAGCCACCCACAGCTCGCCTTCCAGTATCCAGTCCCATCAGTGTGCCCTAGGTGGTACATGACGTAAGTGTAGCTCTATGGTGCTAGGGACTATTGAAATTAGTAATAATGCTGAAGGGGCTGTGAACGTTTTAAAAAGGTCTCGCTGATTCAATTTCATCACCAAACAAAAGATTCGAGATAAATATCCAATTCGAGTTATACAAGACGAAGGTACATTTGTAGCTAAAACCATCTAAGTGTGTCCCATCCCGTATAATGGCCGGGCGTATGAAGGCCTGGGTCCGTCGACACTTGTAAAATTTCACGCTCCGTTGCTCGTCTTATCTCGCATAGGGATGTACGGGGGATAACTTATGAATCTAGTAAAATACACATTTTATGAAATACTATTTTTCGTGAGAATGAACTTAAATGTAATGTAAGTGGTGTGTTTAGTGGGCCGTGGAGCGTCGTTTGATCCAGATGTATGATTGCGTCGCTTAGTTCTTTTTGTGATGGTTGTAATTTTTCTTTGTTTCTTTTTATAGAAGGTGCTCTCCTGGGCAGAAAAAAAAACAATAGTGTTAACTCATTACTGATTTACTTACTGTTTCACGATCACCGCACCGCTGCTAGCCGCGCCATGGTGACGTTTTACTTATTTAAAGAGTACGATAACCGTCGATGTTGTGTCGTCAGGGGTTTTTATGAGCTGCGTGTTTGAGGAGAAATGTACTAAAGAAATATTATTTTACTAATGTTACTTTTTATTTCAAATACCTTAGTAAGGATATCACCTCACCGAAACATTCTAATTACATAATAGGTTTGGAAAATACCACTTCAGTAAAACTATTACGTTTTTTATTATACATTATTTTCCACTTGTTATAACCATTACAATATATACCTATTTATTTCGAGAAGTCGTAACCGTTATGTGTCGTACTCGTAAGCGCTTCGTGTAAATGGAACAAGAATATTATTGTAATGTTTAGATGTTGAATGAGCATCTCAGAGTGATAAGGTTCTGCGGTTCAATTAGAATATCATTGATTAGTTGATGTGTATAATTAGCGTTCTCTTTTGCTTGGCCACCTGTATAGTTCTTGTACAAAAATAAACAGTAAAAAATAACCACGCCTGCAATGAAAAGATCTATCTTGTTTTCTTTTTAAAATTTTCAGTTCACTTTTTGTCATGGCAGGCGTGTTTTTTTAATAACCTATTTGTTTTTGATTTCATACTTTTTTTTGAAGCTTTAGACGATGACAGTAAGGTATATGTAATCTAATTCTCCTCCTTTTAATTTTCGTTTTCTAGCCAATGTTACCCGAGATAACTCAACGCTTCTAACGATACCACATACATTGATATCGGTTAAGCCGTTAAGACGTTATGGTGGAATAAATAAACTCACAAACATACATGAACCCTGAAAATATAACACTCCTTTTTTTGGGCAGTCGTGTAAAAATACCCAAAATGTTACGATTGCCAAGTTATTTTTGGATGTACTTAAAACACAGTGCACTAATTCTAAATTATGCTTGTTTCATTGTAATATGCATTCACTTCTGAAGATGACTTTCCCAAACTTTAGGTACCATCACAAGACTTGGAAAATGATAGTAAGTGCGTGCAGTACTTGGCCGTTTATTAATAAAAACATGTCTTCATGTTTATACGCCAAACAAGGGTTAACCATGACATTAGAGCATTTATTTGACACAGAAGCCCATAAAAGTGGGCCAAGTAGGCACAATAAAATAACGATGTGGGCAATATCAATTCATTGTTTGTACAATAGAGACACATAATCGCCTTCGCTGGGCCGTCACGTCCTCAACCCTTTTTCTTCATAACACAAGAACACTTTGGGCGTAATATTTCATATTTAAAAGCAATATCATATTTTTTTCCTTTGGATGTGGGGTTGTTACTTTTACAGTCTCGATCTTCTTTTTTTTTGTTTTACGGTGTTCTCGTGTTATGTCTCAATCGTTTCATGAATAATATGTTTAGATTTATGGGCAAGTACAGATTGGAGGTTGGTCTATAAAATGAAGTGTTGCGTTTCATTGAATTTTGCTATCGTTAATTTACTCTCTCTCCATCTCTATTTTGCTCTGGTTTTCGCAATATGTTTATCAAATTTTTACTATGTCTTTAAACGTTGCAATTAGTTGTAGGTCGTTTTTGTTGCAATAATTAACGGCCAATTTCCAGTCGAACTGGCGTGTAAAAGGTTTCGAACAAATAACATGTTTATTATAAATCACAGACTTTTTACATCTAGGTTTTCCTGTAATCTTAAGAAATGAATAAATAATGACATTAATTACTATCTGTATTTTAAATATAAAGTTTTCAGCCTTTTCTCGACGTGTAGCATATACTATTTTAATAGTATAAATAACGCAGAAATCAGACTTAAACCCGATGCGGTGCGACGGAATATAAAAAAAATCGTCTTTAAAAAAATATAATTTATAATGATAAAATATAATATATTTTTGAGACTGATAATGAGAGCTTTGATTGAATATGTCACACGGCACAGTTGTTTTTTTTGGTTTTCTTATTTTCCCCCCAAAAACGGACCCCATTTTCAAAATGTATTTATTTTCGTTGCGTGTCCGTATTTGGTTCACAGAAGGTTATAATGTATGTGTACCAAATTTCAACTGAAGCGGTCCGGCTGTGACAGATGGGCAACCGAGTGACCCTATAAGGTTTCCGTTTATCCATATAGATGTTCGGAACCCTAAACACTACAATGTTATTAAGGCGTCCACAACAAGAACTCTTCCGTTGTTCTCTTGGCATGTTTTCTCCTTGTGGTCCAAACGTATTGGTTACATTTAGCCTTACCGTTGCACACCTGGGATTGTTCTCCTGAGAACTCCCCATCTGGTTGGAAGCCCCCGGGGAAGGGCGGCATGGTACTCGTCGTGGATTTTGTGACAGGATTCGGATTAGGCGGATGATAAGGCGGAGGATAGGGTGGTGGAGTGGATGGCGGCGGAGTGGGTTCAGTAATGGGCGGCGGATCGGTCACCACGGCCTGGTTGAAAACTGGTGCTGCTGTGCTCGTTGAATAAGCCTTTGGGAACAATTCTTGGTTTATACTTTCAGCATTTGGATTATGATGTCCTTGTTGCTGGTAGACTTGCTGATTTCCATTGTTCGCAAAAACAGCAGGTGGCAATGATTGGTAATTCAGTTCATCTCTAAATCCATAGTCTGGAGGGCCAACTTGTGGCTGTAATTGGTATTCTTGGTAATCTCTATTACCTTCGTTTACATGATAAGCTGCTTGCCGTGCTCCATCTTGGATGGGGCGCTGTGCAGATATACTCGCCCGATATTGATGCATCATTACTTGTCTGGGTGTGATCGCTACATTTTGAGGGATATTATATCTTAACTTATTGTGTTCCAGTTGTTTAGGAAGTACCACTTGGGGCTTCATCATTCCTGGTGGCTGCCGGCGCTGTTGTCTAAGCGGCGTTTGAGCTAGATTTCGAGAATATAGTAACATTCGAGTAGTTTGGATTGCTTGACGTTTTGTTCCTGGTCGCCTTTGAACCGGGTTACAAATTCTTTCTTGATTTTTATAAATTCCCCCTTCATATCTGCCTGCAATATCTACACAAGTGGTTGGTTCATGATTTGGCACAAATTGCGGCTCTTCTAGCAAAAGCGGTGGCAACGCTTTAGTTCTATGAATATTGGTCATATCGGCCACGGATCGCACCTGGAACATATTTGCAGACACAGGCAACTTGAAAATTACGATGTAAAAGAGGATAATGTACCACATAACTTCATCAATAAATTTCTTTGGTCATTATTTATTAAGAAAACGCGGCAACGCGACCTGCAAATGTATACTATGAAAACATTTGAGATTATAATTATTCATACTGGCTTTTGTTGTGTTCTGCTATGGAAATTTAATCTAGAGACATGATTACTAAACTTATTATTATTTATATATTGGGTGCGGCTTTTTTTATTATTTTTTCATTACCAGTACCATACGTAGAATTACTGCCTGTCTGATCTCCCAACTCAGTTACTGGTACGGGAGTAAGCACACGGTACTTCTTGGCAAAACTGGGCTAGTCAAATCTGCAAATAACATTCGGGACCAAATGCTTAGCGGGCTTTCCGACACACAGAGTGTTATGATGGATCCATCCACAGAGCGACTTCGACAACCATTGCATAACTTTGAAAATCCCCCTTATGGCTGTTAATATGTAGCCTGTTAGCTGATTTAATCATATTTTTCTTTCAGTTAAAAACAGGCAAGAATACAGGTCCATTCTATTCTATTTCTTTACTGATTACGAACAAAGATGAGGGCATTACGCTAACAAACATAAAGACCACATGTTTAACAAAGACGATTGAAATTCTATTATGCCTTTCACAACTTTGTGTCAATACTTGAACCCGACAATGGCTACAGACAAAATAAGGATGTACTCCTTTGCTTAACCCTTCAGGGGATTATACAGACGTAATGTTATGATTGCAAGCTCGCGAGCTGTTCGGCCTAGATGCCCTGTATCCCTCAGCATCAGCGTTGTATCCAGAGACGTTGTTATTGAGTTCCCTTTATCTGGGTTGCTCACGGTTATTACCGCGCCCGTCTCTCCGTTGACAAGGGTAAATCCCCTTTCTTCATATTCCCGCGCACGTTTCGTACGCCTGACGGTTTTTATGTCCGTTCGTTACAATAAATATAATATAACGGTGTGCATGTCGAATATGGACCATGTTTACAGGTTTAAAATAGGAATAAGGTTTAAGGTTGCTTTGTTCACGCGGATATCTGCAACTTTCAGCTAATCTTCGATTAACCTTAGGGTGGACCTCACAATACTGTGCCTACCGATGCTTATAACACTAAAGATACCTAACCTGCCTGGGGCGTATTTACTCGTGATAGACACATAACAATTTTATTATACACTATTCATTACTGGCATACATTTCTATTCACTATCCAGGTGCGTGAAGTAGTTGATACTGGTCATATCTTGACCGCCACTGGCTTATTTTTTGAATTTTCATATTTTGTATTTTTTTATATCTTTTTGGTTTTTTAGTAAATAGCATTTTTTAGTTTCTTGCTCGAGATTTTAAAGAGATTTTTGCTTTGGAACGTGCCGATAGCTTCATGATTTTGACAACCTTGAAGATATTGAAAAGTACGTGGAAATGGTTTATTTGAAACTAATTCTTTGAATATTCTAAGGTGGTTACAATTCTAAAGCCTACAGTCATTCATAAGGTTGTAATGACGAGTAGCAGATACTGCAAGTTATATTATAAGATAGAGCTGAAATTCAATCGATTATTTAAATCTCTTAACGTTTTTATGCAATAATAAAAATAAGAAATAAATAATTAATTCTAACTATAATTAGCTAAATTTAATATCTATATATGTACATATATCATTCAATTTGTTACTATCTGAATTGGCTGGACAGTAATTTCTTTGCGAGCGGAAATGAAGTGAGTTTAGAAATGTCACGATGACTTTTTTTGTTAGTGGAATCATGCCCTATTAATTTACATTTTTTAATCGTAAAAAGTGCCATCTAGGCCACAATCAGAGAACCTTTTAACTCTGTATTTCCAATTGTTTTCCTTAGAATATTCTGTACTTTATGGTAATTCTATTAAATTTGTTTACATTTATTTGAACTATTACTAATTACACTAGAAAAGCTGTGATATAGAAAATATATATAAATTATTAAAAAGGGGGGAAGGGGAAGATCTCATCGAAAATTTGTCCACATCGCTGTCAACGGAAAAAGTGCCCAGAACACTGCCCATTGCCACGTTCAATGGCAATGCTGATTCGTTTACCAAACAAAAGGCCAGCCCTCTGGTCACGTGAAGAGTCGACTAACTGCTTGCTGATTGCACGAAAAAGTTGATGTGCACTCGAACCCCACGGCCCTAGTGTTTTAACCACAAACGGCTCAAATACATAATTCCCAATAAAGTTGTTGTATTTGCGCCGTTTGAGATTTTCTGCAACTGTAATTAGTGCAAAGAAGTCAGCAGAGTCCTCATTTTGATCAGCTATTATAATAGGGAATATTTTTGAGCAATAAAATATGATTCTATTTAGTACGTCAGTTAGATTTTCGAAAAATATTAGGCACGTATTTTTTGCTTTATCAAATACAATAAAAATTGACAAAGATAAAAAGCATCAAAGATCAGGAGTGGGGGCCTGTGACGTCACGTCATGGTAAAATGTGTACTTAAATGAGGCAACAAGTTTTCCACACACTGTACAGTTTTAAATAGATAGAGTGATAGAAGAGGAAGGTTTATATGTATAAAACATGCAAATTATAGTAGAGAAAACATTAGTAGGTATCTACATTGCATCCATGCGAAGCCGGGGCGGGTCGCTAGTACAGTCACGAGCAATAATATATATATGTCGGAGATTATATTTTGCATGTGTGGGTACTTGACTATCAAGTTTGCTATTTTTGCAAATGAAATTGTTTTGTTTATTTCTAAATGTTAATTAAGTGATTTTAAGTATCAATAACTGTCTAATAATTCAAATCATGATTTATTGAGTACTCTGTGTACACACAATGTGAGTTTTAGCTGATTATTTGAATAATAGTTCTGATAATATTGACTGTTGGATTCTTTAAAAGAAATGTTGACATGATCTTTAATTTTTAAATCTGTTTACTTTATTAAATCAGTATCGTTGCTTTACGATAATTATTATTGTAATATTTAGGTGATTTACAATATTAGTCTTGTTAGATTCTGTTAATTTTAGTGTTTTGTATCAAGTAAACACGATGAGGCACTTCCGTGCGCCATCGGGCAGAGTTGTCGTAGAGTGGGGACTGCGTCCTTTAAAAGAGCGTGCACTTGGTTTGCTAACCAGTATTGTCCGGTTGAGCAGTAACCAGCCTTAGTGTGCTGAACTGCGAGTGGTCCATTCCAAAAAAAAAAAAATTTGCTAACCAGTCATTCTTCGGAATCGACTCATTACAGAGCTCTTGCTCCCGACAAAACTGTCGGTTTATTTGGTACAGCGCTGCTGTATATTGACATTGCTGTATTGTATGATACGCTTTGTACTTGGGTGGCTTATGCTGCTAGAACATTGATCTTAAAGGTCTGTTCGACTTTCTAGTAATAGTTTTGCTATTTGACTACTGTTATTATTTTCTTTTATATTTCGTGTGCGTGTATTTATCACTGTTGTTTAATAAATCCTTGTAATTTATTATTCTGACTTGCCTATCCCAATAAAATGGGAACTCCAAACCCTGACGACGTACCGCTCGACTACCCTGATCCTACATATACATTGTCACATTTTCTAAAATATGTTAACTTCTACCATTCAAAAAATATGTGTACAATATTTTTTTCTAAATTACCTAACCATCAAACTGTGCCAAAACTGGGTATACATTGGTTTCACAGTAATATAAACGAAACAAAATCAGTAAAATGTTTACACTTCCAATGTAATTTTTAACTATCCATTACAATTTCTATAACATATATACATTTAATACAAATTGTATACGTGTTATAGGAATTGTCATGGATACATTAAAATGATATTGAAATTGTATACATACTTTTTCCTGTTTTTGTTAAGTTTATTGTTCATAGTTTTATAAATAAATAGGGGTTGGGTTCTGCAATAAAACAAGGACTTACAAAATCAGTGTTGTAATTCGTTACCAAACGTAATAATTATTAACAAACCCTATTAAATATAATAGCGTAGTTATGTGCAGTTTATGTTTAAACCAAACGTTATTCAAATACGAGGGCTGCTTTTTTGAAATAAGTATAGACGGTCTAATAGATTATTACCATTTATTGTTTTTCAAAGAATTCTCCGCGATACTTAATATACTTTGCGTTTTTTTGCTTGAACCAGTTTTTAAAACATTTATTCCACTCCGATGTGGGGGTAGTCAAAATGGCCGATTTGTATGCGTCAACATCTTCACCACTTTTTTAAGTGCTCCGTGAGTGTATGCCTTTGGTCAGTTTTGGCTCATCTTGGAAGACCCAGATACTCGCTAAGCAAATGTGGTACATTTGCTTAGCGACGGCTAAAATGCAGCCCGTGTTAGATGGTGTCGCAAAACTCTGCAGCGATATAACCGGGGAGAGTCAAAAGACGTTTATGATATGGTTAGTGGTGACGAATCTTGGATATATGCTTACGATCCAGATTCCAAGCAACAGTCAACTATCTGAGTATCTGGGTCTTCCAAGATGAGCCAAAACTGACCAAAAACATACACTCACGGAGCACTTAAAAAAATGGTTGCCTCATTTGCGGCAAAGGGTAATCACGTCGCCACTATTGTACTAGAAGATCGCAAGACGGTTAACGCTGACTGGTATACCACTGTTTGTTTGCCACAAGTCATTACAGTTTCTGAAAACCAACTCAAGACGTCGCATGGTACTGCACCATAACAATGCAAGTTCGCAAACCGCCCGCAATACAAAGATGTTTTTGAGCACTCAAAATGTCGAAACTTTAGATCACCCACCTTATAGCCCTGACGTGAGCCCTAACGATTTTTTTACGTTCCCCAAAATTAAGCAGTCTTCGTGGTCAACGTTTTAGCTCACCCGAAGAAGATGTTGACGCATACAAATCGGCCATTTTGACTACCCCCACATCGGAGTGGAATAAATGTTTTAAAAACTGGTTCAAGCAAAAAAACGCAAAGTATATTAAGTATCGCGGAGAATTCTTTGAAAAACAATAAATGGTAATAATCTATTAGACCGTCTATACTTATTTCAAAAAAGCAGCCCTCGTATTTGAATAACGTTTGGTTTAAACATAAACTACACATAACTACGCTATTATATTTAATAGGCTTTGTTAATAATTATTACGTTTGGTAACGAATTAAAACACTGATTTTGTAAGCCCTTGTTTTATTGCAGAACCCAACCCCTATTTATTTATAAAACTATTAACAATAAACTTAACAAAAAAAGGAAAAAGTAAGTATACAATATCAATATCAGTTTAATGTATCCATGACAATTCCTACAAATTGTATACATGTTGTTGAGAGGCCAAAATAAGACTTCCAACGATGTTATAAAACAATTATATTGAAGAAATTACATATCCGCGTCCATTGCACAGACACACACTCTTCACAACGTAAAGTAAAAAGGAAAGAAAAAATGTCTGCTGCTGCCTTGATTGTGCGTCGTTGTCTATTACGCCGTGTCATCGCCGCGCTGCCTTCCTTCCGGTGTTGCCACCTTTCGGGTGCGTTCCAAGTACGCGCATTTAGGCGCGTTCACATGTTATAGAAATTGTAATGGATAGTTAAAAATTACATTGGAAGTGTAAACATTTTACTGATTTTGTTTCGTTTATATTACTGTGAAACCAATGTATACCCAGTTTTGACACAGTTTGATGGTTGTGTAATTTAGAAAAAAATATTGTACACATATTTTTTGAATGGTAAAAGTTAACATATTTTAGAAAATGTGACAATGTATATATATTATTGCTCGTGACTGTACTTAATAATTAAAATACAATAATACATTACACTTGAATGCTAGTAAAATGTTTTACATACATAAATGAGTAAAACCATGTACGCTGTGAGCATTAATTAGTGTTACCTTTATTAAGTACCTCGCTAGCGACCACACATTTCTTTTCTTCTTTCGCAACGTCCTTAGGATATTCACAAACTAATCATTTATTAAATGCAAGAATCAAATTGAATTCACCAAAAAACCCAAACCCAAAAAGGATATCAGATTAAATAAATTAAGAATAGACACAGGCGTCAGGTCCCTAATGCAGAAGTGCAGGTGGCAAAGGATCTTCATCATTTGACCCCATTGGCTGATGGTACTGGCTGTGACAGCAGCATGGATATGGTTGTCATCATCTGCCTAGCCTTTGTAATTAAGGATAATTTAGTCCACTCAATGTACAGTCGGTGATAGCAATTAACTGACCCCCTAAAAATTAAACGAATTAGAACCTTTTGCTTGTTAGCAGTAAGACCACTGGTTCAACGTCTACGATCAATAAAATAGTTATTCGAATTTGATCTTTAATACGCAGTGTTAAGGTAGGAATGATCTTGAATATTATTTTAACTTGTAATATAATACGTAATTTCGATCACGTTAAATAAGTTTCGAGTGGTCTAGTGGTGACTGTAGTGAGCTGACAAATCGAGGTTGTAAGTTCGTAACCAGCGTGATTGACGCGTTTTGTTTCTGTTTTGTAAATTTATTTTAAATTATAAATAATAAATTATAACTTTAGCAACAAAACAAAAAACGAACAGAAATAAAAAACCAAAATGATGGTAAAAACGATTATATTTTATAATAAAAATATTATAAGAATAACATAAATGATATTGATGACGACACGAAGATAATAATATTTACCTACTTACTATTTTACTAATAACGTTGTTAACTGCACTGAGTTTAATGTAGTGAATCAGCATGTTATAATATTTAGAAATATAGGTATGTATTTCTATTTCATAACAATGACATCACCACATTAAATATCATTTAACTAAATAAAACTGCATTATACGTCGAAGTTCTACCTACTATATATCAATTTATTTTGTGAGTAGTTATTTTAGTTATAAGGTTTTGACAAAAAAACTAGGTATTCGAAATACTTCGTTAGAAATTATAACAATAGTTAATTTAACACACACACTGACATACGTTAGTATTGTTTGTGACCAACACTGGTTACTCAAGTCATTAATAATACGCTTTTAATAGCGAAGTGAAGCACCATTTTTTCTATTACTTGTTGCAAGCGGTCCCGCATACCGCGCACCATATCCAACAACAATCACTTCCTCTCATGAATGGTTTTGGTCCAGGACGATCTTTTTGAATATTAAAACCACACGTCAAACGTCTTAGCCACAATCTGACTGTATGTCTCTGAAACAACACAATAAGCATAATTTTAGTAACGAATAGGTAAACATAATTTATCGATTAAGTTTGCAAAAATACGTTTATCAATTTAGATAATATAAATCAAATTAGACCTATAAATGATCTCAAATTAGACTCATAATGAAACATAGTTAATTGTCTATTATTCTACATTCACCGGCTTTTAAGCCAACTAACGAGTTAAGGAATAACTAAAATTATAAATGAAGCATAAAAAAGAATACACTTACCGCTATATTAAGTTTCGTAGCAATCGCTTTAATACCAACATTCTCCTCATACAAATAGATTATTTTGTATTTTAAATAATCACTCAACTCGGACATGACCACACATGACGATTAAACTATCAAAACTGATAACAATTAATAAAAAGGAAAAAAGCGTGAATTTTTACAATTTAGTAAGGCAAGGTAAAAATGTTCGCGCGTATTCACTGCTATTTGTGCATAGAACAATATCTTGTTCAATTTATTCTTCTACCCCATATTCCTAATGTCATATCTATAGCAGTTTTGGTTGAATACGCATATTGATGTCTAACTACCCACTTATTAAAATAGGTGAACAGTTATAAATAAATGACCTAATACCAACCTCTTAAAGCTCAAGTTTACGTATCAAAATTATTTATTGTTTCTGTTCAACGAGTAGTGTTAGTCTGATAAACTCATACATATTGAAGAACGTTTAATGTTATGAGCATACGGTAAAATCGAGTAATTTTTAGGGGGGTCAGCTAATTGCTATCACCGACTGTACATAAGTGTGTACATGTATTTTTCAACATAGAGATCTTAGAAATATCTGTATCTGGCTGTGTTTACTGACAAGTGAAGTTTATTGAGACTCTAAAAGATGGATTGTATTTCCATCAACACTTCATGCTAATCAATCCCTGAGTCTCGCGTTGGGAAAGCTGGTGAGTAGGAAAAACTATCCCTGCAAGATGTGTTCTATATAATAAACAATCCATTCGATAAACAGTTTTTTACTAAAAACAATAATATAGTTATTACACATAGAATTATAAATACATTTAAGAGTGGCGAATAGCGCAAGGAGCGTCGCGGCACCGCGTGCGGCGGCGGATAGTTATGTAGATGTCGAAACAGGACCGATCAGAGTTTAAATTAGCCAAAATGTACAAAAATAATTTTCTATCGACCGAAACAGAAGTCTGAAAGAACGTCTCGCGGAGGGGCTCCTAATAGATTTAGAGATTATATTAAAGTTTTGTCCGCGTCATAGACTTTTGTAAGAAAAAAAGCTATAACCGTCGTATATTATAACCATTCCCACAGTTCCATCTATATCTGTATCAACATCAAATCCGGCTCGTTGATTTAAGCGTCAAAACGTAACAAACAAGCAAACAAACCCAATTCGCATCTATAGTATTAAAGTTAGGATTAAAAGATGTTGAATCCCACTAATGGTAAACGAGCTTTCCTTGAGTCGTTCAACGATGTAAGTGGGCGCACCCGTCGCCCTCGTCCGTCCCGGCAGGCGGTGTCACCACGTCCCGTGTTTAACCGTTTAAATATATTGCTCTGGGAACATAAAATCATCATCATCAACAACAGTAGTTGTTGTTATCGTTGTTGTTGTTGTGGTTAACTTTTTTGTTGCTTGAGATCGAAATTTTGGCGAATGCGGGCTCTGATGCACACGAAATAGTCGTTGACGTTTCATTTTTTTCTCCTCATCGGGTTTTGGATCTGTCTCAGAGTTTTGATTATCTGGCTCTTCGTTTTTATTATCTGTGTCATCTGGTGTTACTGGATTCTGAGGGTCGTTCGGGTCCGTCCACTGAAAAGAGAAGCATTTAGCCATGCCACATAATACAATCTCTTCTGGTGGCTTTTCCTCGTAAGGCGTAATATCTTTTGGGTAGAAAGGATAAGTGCTTCGAGTATGAGCTATTCTCATTTGTCTCGCAATATTATTTTTTTTTGAAAACCTTCTGGCGCCGCCTTGAGGCTTTTCTGTACTTTCTTTCTTCGTAACTGATGGGTATTTAGACGAATTTCGTGAAGTTCTTTCTTGCGACTGGTTCATATCTCGTGATGTAGTGCTAGGCACACTCGCCACATCTTGTGCAGTTGAAATTTGCGATAGTCCATCGCGAAACATTACAGTTTCAGATTTCGCAGTTGGTGGTGATTGAGCGTGAGACGAAGTATTTTCAGATACCTGGTTCTGATTTGTGATAGTCCGAGGCGAAGGGACCGCTATTCGAGGTGACCTCGTGCTTCGCCCCATTGTATTTTGAAGTGGCACAGTAGAAAAGGAGGAGGAGTTAAAAATACGAGTCATATTCATGTGCTGCTCGCCTCTACTTTGCTTTGTCATTTCAGATGTTGGCATCCTTACAAAGACACTCACGGTCACTTTCCCAGCATTAAGTCTTTTCTGTGTCATTTTGTCCTGTAACAAATCAGCATTAGTTTTACTGGATTTTGAAGTACGCTGTATCAGCAGATCACTCGATGGCTCGGTAATTGTTTTTTTGAAAATTAACTGGTCAGGTTGCAATGGCGTTGACACTTCGCAGCTGATGTTTGATGAGGATCCTGTACCACATGCAGGTTGCATGACGGTATCAGGATGGGTTGAATCGGGCGGCGCGGTAGGCAAGGGGTTCGACACGCCGACGTTTGAAATTCGATCTGCTTGAAACCGCAAGGATGCCAACTTCACGGAGGATAATTCTATAGCAATTACAATGTAGAATAAAATAACATACATTTTTATAAAAATATGACGATGTAACTAACATAGATTGAGAATGTAGGTAATAAAATTTTCAATCAGCTTATTTTGATTCAGAGTGTTTTCTATGTGAAGCGTATCTTGTGATTACACTTTGTTTGTATTATGCTGTTTTTAAAATTTTGTCGTAAATGAGCGAGTTTCATTTCATTGATAAACTTAGCAAATGTTCACACTTTTTGGTCTAATAAAAATCATGAATGGCAAAGTCGCAGTTGGTACCTTCTCTAAATACTACATAACTCAATATTGCTTATATGTAGGCTAAATCAAAATCAATTCATTTATTTCAACTAGGCCATTAAAAGGCACTTTTAAACGTCAATACATTTTGAAAATAAAAATATTATAGTGACTAGTTGTCCATTCGCAAAAAGTAGATTCTTATGGAGAAGAACGGACAGGAAACTCTCTAGTTACTCTTGTCAAATATAAGTTTCACAATATTTTGTATACATTAATCAATTGATTATATGTGAGGACGATGCACCCAAACAACACTAAGTACCTACAAAAAGTAATAACAACGAAGGTAAAATTAATAAGTTTGCTATTAATGGACAGAGTGTTCACATATTTACAAATTTTGCAGCCATTGATTTATATAATTAACAACAATGGATCAGTGTTTGTTAAATTAAGTTTAAAAGATCAGTAACTACACCTGTATACATAGTGAATAATTCAACACATACAGAACGACAAGTTTGGCTTAGTCTAATATACCCAATATTGTCCTATGGAGCAGGACCAGCATGTTCCCAAGCATTCTTATCTTGAATATAATCATCAAGTTTGTAGTATGCTTGTTTACAAAATATGCTTTTAACATTGGTTTTAAATTGCCTTTCATTTAATTCTAATATATCACAAGGAGGAAATTCTAATATATATTTATTTACTAAAACTTTATGCACTAGTAAAAAACTGTACAAAGGCGGACTTGATCCCATAGGCATTTTCTACCAGTCGACCTTAGGGTAGTGCAGAGACAACATGGCAGGTGCAACATAAAAGAAAGACAAACATAGAGGGAAAATACAATCATAAATACATATGTATATACAAATAAAATTATCAAAGGCATTGAGAAAAACGAATCTAACGAATTAACGCTGTGATGATTCTACCAACTTCTTGCGAATATGCTCACGTGCCTTCACCTTAAAGGTCAACCGACTGGTTGCCATCCTGATGTTCAGAGGGAGCGCATTCCAAAGGAAGATCGCCTGCACAAAGTACCAATACATCGTAAAAGACAATAGGGTAGTTGACTAAAAAAATCTAATTAGTCCGTCAGGTAGATTACCAAAAAATATTGGACACGTATTTTTTCTTTTTTCACGTAAACAAAAAATGAAGACGATACAGTGCGTTAAAAACACGTGTGACGTCACTACTCGCTACAATTTTTACCGAGCCGTGACGTCACAAGCCCCCACTCCTGATCTTTGATGCTTTGTATCTTCGTCAGTTTTTATAGATTTGATAAAGGAAAAAATACGTGTCCAATATTTTTCTATAATCTAACTGACGGACTAAACATAATCATATATTTTTTACTCAGGAAACATCCCTATTGTATTGGTATTTTGTTATAACATTTAACACAGTACCCCATGAAAGATGTTCGTACCTTGGCTAATCTATAAAAAAGTTGATCTATGTATGTATGTATTGTATGTTTGTAAACGCACCTTTCGAAGAAATTCTTAGCGTGGGGCAAAGTTTTTTAAAGAAAACAAAAGAGGTATGTAATTAAGAAATGTCAGTACTACTACTAAAAGTTCGGATTATATTTCACTACTCATAAATTATTGGAAACAGGTTTTAAAATAACATTATAGATTAAGTTCATAACAAAACATAATTTTTTCTCTTGACTCCTGGGACGGAATTTGAAACGCTTCAGTTTAAGGATTATTGTTGGCCTGAGGAACAAAATGCCCTATGTGTTCATCCTGGGCAGCACTTGGTCCAATTTCCATACATATATTAGCATTATCTTTTAGCACAGGGATAGGTTATAGTCTGGAATAGCACATAGGCTTTTCATCCCGGGAATATGTTCCCTTGGGATAATTTCTGACATTCACGCAGGCGAAATTGCTGGCAGTTTGTATACAATAATGAGTATTCTTGTTTGTGTCTGTTATTTATTTTTTATTTTATAGGTACAGATAATATCATAAATGGGTTATCAAAATGAAGTCGTTTTGATTTATTGTAGCTCTAGCAACTATTTTTAGAAACACTCGCCTCTATCCCTTGAATTTTTAACGTTCTCTGTGTTAACACGTACCTATTTAAATAGCATGTCAGATCTGTATTCATCTTTTTATTTCTTCAACTTTGTTAGGGTCGGCTTACAGTCAACCCGGATTCAGCTGAATACCAATATTTTACGTGAATCGGCTGCCCCCAAGACCACCACAACCCATTAACTGGGTAACACGGTGCTTATTGTCAAGACTAGAGTCATATTCTCTGGCTTTCAATAATTATTGTTATCAATAACAGATCTGTATGATTAAGTAAAAATACTGAGGCCTGAGACGATTCAAATCTTCAAAAACCATTATAATAATAAAATAATCGTCGTTGAAAAACCAGAATCGTCAATACAGATTTTAAAAAAACCTTTCTAAAGGTTATTATATAATCGACCACGTGCCTATTATTATAAAACACGAATAAATATATTATAGATTTTGAGAACACCATAGCTTTTTGGTTTTAGTTAAAGGTTCTGTTTCTTCGTCCATTCATGCTTTTGACATACAGCATTTCCGTCACACATAAGATGGAGAGTCGGGTCGTTGTCATCTTCGTTTTCGTCAGTAGGTTTCACACCTTTGGGATAAGGTGGTCTGGTACTAGACGATCCTCTGTGCTTCTGTCTCAAATGTCCTCGAACCTTCTTCTTTCTACTTTGATAAAAAACCTTTTGGGTGGTCGACTCATATCGTAAATTCGACATTATTGGAGGTTGATTCATCATTTCAATAGGTTGCTGCAACGTCATTTGTATTGGTTGGTTTAACATTTGATTAGAAGATTGAATTGACTGTTGAAATGGTTCTTGAAACTTGGGATCAATAGGCGGTTGAAATGTTGTTTGAATTGGTGGTGGAAACTGATTTTCAATTGGCTGTTGAAATGGTGTTTGAAGTAGCTGTCGGAATGGTGTTTGAAGCGGCTGACGGATTGGTATTTGAAGTGGTTGTCGAAATGGTTTTTGAATTGGCTGTCGCATCGCCTGTTGATATGGGTTTTGATATGGTGGTTGAAAAGGTTTTACTATAAGTTGCTGATTTGACTGTCGAGACGGTTCCTGATATGGTCGTTGTACACTGTGCTGTCGTAATACTGGATTTGGCTCCTCAGTCTGTAACCACTGTGAACCGAATATGCCAAACGCCATTTTATTTAAAAACCCAGCTCCTGACTGTTGATCATTAACGGAATAAGTAGTTAGATTTGGCCACTCTTCATCTGGTTGATCCAATGGCTGTTGCATTTGAATAGTGCCAATTGACACAATATTTGTTTTGAGAAAGTTTGATCTTCCTATCGTTGGTCGGATGCGAGGAGCTGATGACATCACAAAGTGCTTGACAGTTATGAAGAAGTAAAATATTACGTACCGCATCACTTATCAACTAGATTTCATTTATAATAATTTTCTTGTTACAGGCAAAACCTACCAACTACCGGAGAGCAAGTTTAATCAACATTTAAGTTGATATTGCATTGTTGTGTTTTGGTATTCAACTAATTTAAAAATGTTGTTAAACGTTATGCTTACTTACATATTAACGGGCACACCGTATTTTTCTGATTTATAGAACCTACTAGTCCATCAAAAGAAGCTTCTTTTAAAATGTCTCCTTATTTTGAAAGCGTTTAATTTTGCACTTTTTCTGTTATCTCTTTGGTAGTCCAGACATAGTAATTATAAAAGTTGACTTTCGATACGAAAGGTCAAAGATAGTTCGTATGTGGTTTGTTACTGGTTAATGTCCAAATTAATAATCCGTAAGTTTGCGAGCTTGATTGACCGCTTTATTGGAAAACTATCTGACCTGCGCAACGTCGTTTGTGTCACAGTTTTCATTACTGTCCCACTCCTATTGGTCTAAACGTGATGATATATAGCCTATAGCCTTCCTCGATTCATAGGTTATCTAATACTGAAAGTTTTGATTTATGGTTATATTTATGTATTTAGTCTATTTTCATTTATCTACATACCTTTGAAACACATACGCTCAGGTAAACGATGTTAATTTATGGAGATATGAAATAATATTAGGCGTTCCTCAAGGCTCCATATTGGGGCCGTTCCTCTTTTGGCTATAAATTAGCTATAACCTCAATTTTAGCTATCACCTGTGTCAAAGTCAACGTTAAAATCAACTTATTTATTTCAACTAGATCATTAAAAGGCATTTTTGAAAGTCAAAACATTTTGAAAATAAAAATATTATAGTGACTGTAGTTGTCCATTCGCAAAAAGTAGATTCTTATGGAGAAGAACGGATAAGAAACTCTCTCTCACTATGGCTAACAATCATTGCTTTTTTTATCACTACATATTATAAAACAAACTCCTCCCACACGTCTGTATGTCGGTCTTCTCGCGATAAACTCAAAAACTATTACAACCAAGCCAATAATATGTATGGAGCTACTCATGAGGTTTAGGTGTATAATTTGTTTAGGTTTTGCGGTAGGTAAATCTATCAAACATTTGCCTATAAAAGTCACTGAGAAAACTGTTGGTGATAATAAATAATACATTACAATTTTTTATAGTACTCATCAATGACCACAAAAACTCTAGATTTTATAATCTAGAGTTTTTGTGGTCATTGATGAGTACTATGAGTATTCAGTGAAAATAACCGCTTTTTGTTCAAAATAGTTAATCAAAACACCTTCCTTCTCAACTCAAATTGGACCTTTCGTTTAAATGTTACGACGGGTACACAATACTACATGTAATAATAATGCCGCAGTGTTAGCGAACAGACCTTCGCTTACTTTTAAAGTTACCTACACATTTTTTTTTTTTAATAAAAACAATATAATTAGTTTGTAATCACAATTAAAACATTTATTATTCAAACAGTCACAGCGGTTTCACGATACGTACAAAAGCAGAGGCGGGTCGCAAATTTTGTTAGGTATAGGAACGATTCCGAAATCAAACTTAAAAAATCCGGTTTCATTAAGAAACATCTCATTTTCCCATTGCGACATTGGGTCTAATATGACATTAATACCTTTTGACTTATAACTAAACTTATTGCTTCATAAAGTTTGCCAGGAAAAATCTACACATATTAATACGATTGGATTATTATTACAATTACAATTGAATAATAATAATTGAATATAATAACAATTAAAAAATAATAAAAAATGAATTGAATAATAATAATTGAATATTATTACAATTGGAATTGGACTATGTTTGTTTGTATGTACTAGAATTATGTACCTTAAATAATGTACGTTACATATTATTTTCTGTGAGTATATTTATGTGTGGTGTGACTCGGTACCTAAATGGTTATTTTATTAAAGATCCTATCAGAAATATGTCTTGTTTGATATTTAAAATGATTACAGTTTAATTATATCCAAAATAATGTTTTTTTTTGTTTCATAAATATGAATACCCTTATCTGAAATACTTAAATGAGTAAACATCTATAATACAGAAGTATGACATACATATATAGACATATATATATACAGATATATATATATATACTCTTTTCTAACACAGTCATGTAAGCATATTGTTGCTAAGAAGTCTGATAAAGTAATAATAAATTACTTCGAATTAGCACACGAGGTTGTCGAAAGTGAACTCGGCTATCATTGTGCCGATTGTCGTTACGGCCAATAGCCTGGCGGCCAAAATATTCGACGACCATCTGTCGAAGCTGGTGTTACACGGTTGGTTAAAGGGCCTGATACAGAAGGCAGTACTCCTCGATACGGCTCTTATTGTGAGGAGGTGGCTCTCTCTGGAGCGCTAACCACCGGTAACTTGGACCCTGCTTTCGACACCGCACCGGATTACTGCTTTTTATACATATATTGTGTGTTTTTTTAAGAAACATTAAAAATATATCTTAATATAAATTAAAAAAATAAAATGATAATAATACATTTTTTGAAGAGTAAAATTAATGAAGAAAGTAATAGTAGTTCTACATTATTTAATAATTAATTATTCACTCATATAAACGCCTACAAGATTACAAAATGCTCTTTCAGAAAATAATACCTTTTTGTGTGTGTATAACTGACATACATTTATAGTCTTTAAAATAGTGAAGCTTCTCAACTTGTGCACTTCACTTCAGTCAGTGGTGTGGATATCTCTGCGGGAATTCTGTCTCTGAGGCCAACGCTTTTCCTGGCAGTTAGCCCATTTAACGCACTTGACCTTGTCTGGTTCCGGCATTTCGGTCGTTGTCGTCGTGGTCGTGGTCGTGGTCGTGGTGGTGATGAGTTCTGTGGTCGTCTTTTCTTCCACTACCGGAAACCAAGTACTTGACGATATCTTATCCTTTATACCATTCAAAGGCAGCGGGCTATTGCGGCCCAAATCATACATGTTCATCCAATCTACCAGCATTGGACTCAATTTAGGCTCCGTTGTGGTAAAAATCGTAATTGGTACAACTTCTATAGGCGCAGCGGGGTCAAATACATCAGCGTAGTCATGACGATATTTCATGCTTGAAATATCTTGATTCAACAGTGACCGTAGTTCTATGTTGTTTTTTAACTTATCAGGGTTATGGAAATCTTTGACGGGTACAACATTGCGCATCTTGAACTCGGCAGCCGTCACGGAGTACAATATGTCAAGCAACACCGCAGAGTACGCGAAGAGACTCCTCATTACGTTTACGGCAGTAAACATATTATTAATTATCGAGCCTGTGATCAGAATATTGTGTTTTGAAATGTAAAATTACTTTTCAAGCATGTTGATATAACACTTCACCGTCTGTTTCACATGAAGAGAAACGATTAAATCGCTTTGGAATGAAGTTTGCGCGAATTATATTGTATTTTATTTCGGAAAAATATTAGTGCGATTTCAAACGCATTTAAGTAGTTTAAATTATTTAGTTAATAATATAGACGACTAATTACACAAGGAAGTCGTAAATTCTGTCGTTAGATTTGTTATTAGTGAGCGTTTGGATGAACTTTAAGATGAAATTGTTATGCAATTAGAGAAGTGACAATACCTAAAAAACTGTGGTGTAATACTTAAAACAATGTCTCTGTACAATAACTAAAAGAATGTGTCACACATTTAAAGATATCAATAAGACGTTCTATTTTGTTTAACTTCTGGGAATATGTCGATCGAATGCTTTTGTTTTTGAATTCGACTGCAGTCCCTCCAAAATTAGTGATAGCTGACATTATATTGTCAATCGCTCGTTGTTTGGCTTGTTCATCTCTGTAACTGGTGCTTCTTGTATTCCACAAACATTCTTTCCTTAAATATTGTTCAACTAACTTAAATGATACTTGAACATAAGTAACTTTACATCGAAAATTTAAAATCACGGCTACTGATTTCGAACAAACTGATCCCACACGCTTTTTTAAGTAGGTGAAAAAAATTCATTTTCTTCGTTTTTAGGGTTTCGTCCATCAGTCAGTAAAAACGGAATCCTTATAGGATCACCTTGTTGTACGTCTGTCAACACCCATTTTTCAGGAACGCTCGAAGAAATCAAGCTTATATCAATGTCAAATTTTCAGGTCTACCCCTTGGAGCAGTGAAAAAATCAAATAAGTCAACGAAATCTCACAACACGCAGCGCAAGTAAAGAAAAATGTCTGAGAATTGGGAATTTGTTTATAATACATTTATTTTGTAAGAAGGTTAACACTTTTACCAGTCCAATCGTATTTGGTAATTTTAAGCTAGATGAAGCCGGTGTATCCTAACTGACTTATAATTATATGTACAAATAAAACATTTGGTGATTACAAACTTCTATTTTCGGTTGATGAATTGATCGAGACGTACATTGATGTATGAGAGAACATTTTTTCAACAACAAAGTTAAGATTGTCCTTCAATCTTGCCCGTCAATTTTGTTTTATATTACGAAAATTATTTCAACTAAGTTAGTGCACTTTTTAAAACAATCTTAATATTTACAAAATAAAACTAAACAAGATATAATATAGAATATATATATGTAAAAGCGGAGTAAAAAGGAGGAAAAACTCATAGGCCATTGAAAAATTTGTCCACATGACTGTCAACGGGAAAAATGCCCAGAACGCTGGCCGCATTGCCACGTTGAATGGCAATGCTGATTCGTTGATCAAACAAAAGGCCAGCCCTCTGGTCACATGAAGAGTCGACTAACTGCTTGCTGAATTCACGAAAAAGTCGATGAGCATTCGGACCCTACGGCCCTAGTGTTTCAACCCAAAAATAAGGAATTATATTTCCTTTATCCACAAGGTGGAGGTGAACGAAACTAAGCTTAAAGCCATTTCGCGGGTATTTTGGAAAAACTGTCATCAATTCCTAAAATAGTCTAAGGGCACATTCTAGGAATTTGTATAGATCATACCGAAACAAAAAAACAAATTTGATTTTGTAGTTTTTCTGAATCGATTCATGCAGTATTTAATATGATCATATCCTAGCCTTTTTCCAACGTCGGCTTACTGTAAAACCTTTTTGGGTTTCAGTACGAAAATGAAGATTCAACTTGATTCATCAGTTTCTTAGTATGAATATTACGAGTACAAACAACCATTCGTTCGAATTGGTCTGTTTTGTTCATTAATGTTGATTCGAGGTAATAGGATATACTTAGGCTGGACTTTTGAATTTGAACCGAAGAGGTGATGCAGTCAGTGCCCTGCCTTACTCTCTTCCTATTTTCTTAATTATGAGAAGTATCAGGTTGTGCAAGGTATTTACTGTACGTACATTTTAGCTGAAGTATTTGTTTGGTTGAGCGCGCTAATCTCAGGAAGTACTGGGCCAAATTTTAAAATTATTTTTGTGTCGATTAGCCCATTTATTGAGGAAGGCTGGGATAGCTATGTAACATAAACGCTAGGATATAATTATATAGGAGCGGAGCATCAATGAAAAATGTTACAAAAACTTTTTTCTCTCTATTGTGACGCAGATGCAGTTACGCGGGTCAGCTAGTAATTAATAAATGAATGTGGTTGATACTAATGTTACGGCATCTAATTCTTGTTACCATGCAGAATAATAAATAAATACAATCTAAATATATTTCAAGTAATACTTAAATAGCAGGAAGTTGTACCGTCTCACTACCGCACACAATGGATGTTTGTCCCATACAGTTAGCTAATCATTGTAATAATTTAGTAGGTAAAACAACACAATTTATGTCCATAATACCAAAAAAGGTAAACGAGAAAATAAGAAATACAGGGTTTCAAAATGAGTCTGAGTCAGAGAAAAAACAAATAAATTTATAATTTAAAAGCTATTCTTTCTACTTTGTCTATGGTACAAAAAACATCGACATTATATACAATCATACATTTGCTTATACTAGCACTGTTCTGTGCATACGTGTCTTATTTATCACTTTAGTAGTTAAATAGATGAGTGAAGGCAGTTTGCGTGTCTGCGAACCAACTAACATTTCTTGTGTTTTCCATGTCTGAGGGAATGTCGCCTGGAATTCCCAATTTTACTAATCTGTCTTTAAATCGCGTGGTAGACTTAGTTGCTGACGTCGTCCTTCTAGGGATATCTAAAATCTGCCTCGTTTGCCTGAAGACTTGGGATACATTGCTAACATTGTTGGTTGGCGTAGGCGTTTCTGCGCTAGTGGCAAATATCGGTGTGGTACTGCTTTTAGTGCTTCTTACTCGTTTAGTAGTAGTGCTGTCAGTGTCAACAGGATCAGGCTGCTCGATGAAAGCTCTCGGAGTAAACATTGCTTGACTATCCGATGTTTTCAATTTATCATAATAAACTGTCATGACCATTGGTTTGGTTTTAGGAGTATCCATCAGCGCAGCGGTTGACATAGAACTGGGCTTTATTTTGTACTGCAGTGGCACTACACTACGTTTGGTTGTTGACTTAACTTGCTTCAGTTCTTCGATTTTAATTATTCCATCAGTTTTATCGGTTGACATAGAACTGGGCTTTATTTTGTACTGCAGTGGCACTACACTACCTTTGGTTGTTGACTTAACTTGCTTCAGTTCTTCGATTTTACTTATTCCATCAGTTTTATAAATGTACTCCTCGTACGATGACGTGCAACCATAATAGTCATCTTCTAGTGAGTCTATACCACATATTATAAAGTGTCCCTCTTGTGTTAACTGGATTTTTCGTCCTTTCTTAGTGAGTATACCTTGATTATTGACGTTTGGTTTTTTCAGAAGTTTCCTTCTTACCGAATTCATGCTAATGAATACGACAAGAATAGTCTGCGTATAAATCAATATGATCACTGACACTCGAAGTAACTGCATAGTTTTGAATATTTATTTTCTGTGTGTTTGAGCATGTTTACTGAACTGAAATGACGTTTGACGTCACGTTCTTTGAGTCTTATCAGAATGTTACTCGTTATACTCCAATAGTGTGTTTCAATACAAATATGTTGAGTTATCTGTGACGTAGTTTTAATCTGTATACATGATTTATAAACCTTTCTAACGCAAACAAGTTTCTTATTAGTTTATCCTGTATAGTTTTTATGCAGTTTTTATACTTCTTCTTTGTTCCGTCAGTGCTAATGATTGCGAGCACATACGCCACATATTCAAATCATGCGGTTTTCTATAGTGAGGATCACTCTGTACATGCTGCCTCCACCAGCTTTCTTTTTTGCGTCCGTCCATCATGCCGTTGTTCTGCCCAGAGCTCGTTTTCTTCAAACCGGCTCAATTTCATGACAGCTAAACAAAACTCAGCAAGTAAATAAATGAATCTAAATCACATATTTGTGTATATGACTTAAAAAGTTGCTTGGTCTGAGCCACAAAACGACACCCACGATGCTTAATATCTTAAAAATAATTTGCCCGCAACAGAATACAATCAAAAAGTTTACATTGTTGAAGGAAAAAAATATAAATGGCAGTAAAGAAACGTTAGGGTGTAAACATCAGCTGTACAGAGCTTAACCCATGTCAGGCGCGACAGACGGACGGACGGATTATAATAACACCCGTCTCAGCTGCCCTCGCTATCTGCCAGTGGGTACTCTTAAAAAAAAACGGAACTTGCTCTCTTCTTGCCACCAGACGTAACGGTATCTACAAGACCTACCTGAGATAATTTTATTCATCTCTAAGTTATTCATTTTTTGGGAGAGACACCTGGGGGTTGCTCGTAAATTAAAGGTCTACAAATGACAGCCGACACCAACGGTTTAACATGCTTCAACTAGATAGATCGGTAACCATCATAACATTATGATGGTCACCCATCTTTTTTTTTCTGGATGGGAAATCATCAAATGACTTCTCCCGCTCTGGGCGGAGCGGAAGGGAGTGTCAGACTCTTACTGACTAAAACCCACCCGTGATCCTTCTTGTGCCCTTTGCGTTCCAGGGCCGCGGTGACTCTTTCGAACAAATTCCGCAACCCTAGCAGGCACTGATCCTATGGGGCCCCATCTACGTTGCTGACAGCTCTCTGAGGCGCGCGTGGAACACGATGCGCCGTTGACCCGGTCCTGGTTGCTATCGGACGGCGAGCCACCCATAGCTCGCCATCCGCAGGCCCGCGCCTACGGTGGCCGGCAATCGCCCTGCGCCCATCTACAAACCAAGCTTGGCAAGCGTTGACCTCCGAGGTTAACCTTAAGCCCGTGTGGCTGTTATTATTTAGCCACGAGCGCTTGCTCAATAATACAGGATTATTTGTAAAACACCAACAACCTCTTGAAAGGTCATTGTACTCATCGTTATGAACAACTTTTACTATGGGACCAAACCTGAAATCGTGAAAAAAAATCAGCTGTTCCTTGGATTTTGATGAGATAAACGAACATAAATGTAAGGAACAGCTGATTTTTATATATATTTAATGTAATTATATTTATATATGGATCATTCGTATAAACTTAATTACCACATCACCATACTTTATCACATGAAATTAAGAATGAAGGATATCGAGGTTTTAAATTCATCTACCAAACACTGAAACTAAACTGGTGTTCGAATGAAACTAGAATAAAGTACAAGCTTAATTTAAGCTTATCAACCATTATTTACTGTTTTAATAATACTTTTCTGAATACTTGGCAATTTCGTAAACTATTTCATTCTCGATCTTTGCCAAACATCTCAATAGGTAAACATAGAAAGTATTTATCTGAACAAACAATTTCAAGTGACATTGTTCTAAAAATATCTTTAAGTTAAAGAAAATAGTAATGACAAAACTCAGTGTAAAACAGGCACCACTGGCTGCAAAATTAAATTCCTTGTAAACAAGACATAAGCTGACAATTAATAAGGGTGGCCATAGACACGAGCTAACAGCATTAGTGTTGTGAACCTCTGCTCTCATCGCAGAACAACCCTTTAAATTAACTGTAGAACTTGACAGTTAACAAGTCATTAGCATAAGATTCTCCCTTGACTAATTGCTGGAATTTAAAAAAAGGTAAGAGTTTCGTGAGAAAAGGCCTATTAATAAGATTGAAGAAAATTATACCGGCTTTTTAATTTTTAAAACACTGAAATATCTGGTATTTTAAGGGTTTATTGTATAAATTCAAGTTATTAAAACGCTACAGACATATGTGTTGCTGGGCAGTTTGTTGCGCCACTTCTTCTTCCCAGCTAAAACACTAGGAAGTGGTGACGGGTGGGCGTTTTGGGGGACTGTCTTTAATATGTAAAATTTGACTTTCAAAAAGTGCTGGCTCTCAGCATAGTTAGAATAAATGACTTTTGATTTTGATTTGTGTATGTTTATAGACTGATTGAAAGATTAATGACTAACAAAACTATGTACCGGTTATAGAAATTCATACATGTTTTCAACAAGCCATGATGTGGACCAAACGTGTATTTGATTAAATCTGTGTGTTATTATTACAATGCACTTTGTAAACTATTCCGTTTCCCAAAATAAATTTAAACTATATTTTTCTGCGAAATTTAGCCAAACCGTTCCATCCATTTTGGCTACGTACTTGTATAATAAGGAACAACGCAATCCAGTCTCACTCATAGTTTTCAACCAAATCAAATCCGTAAGAACCATGTAAATATACACGTGTCACAAAAGATACATAAAGTTATAATAAGACTGGTATTTATCTTGTCTTTTTTGAGCAAGATAAGAAAACGGTTGCTTCCACCGTTATACTAAATCTTTATGGCAAGGGCGGAGTAATTCGGTCTACCTAAAGACAATTTCGCGAGGATAATTGTATCGTCCTCGTCCATATTGCTCGGCGACGCCCCGAGACGAGATAACGCGGTGTTTGTATGATGATTACTTTCCAAGTTTTTGTGGAATCGCCGATTGAGTGGCGCCGCTGTGTGTGTGTGCGTGCCATTTTTGAGTTCATCTACATAATTGGAGCCACACAAGGTTAAGTGAGGGTTTGTGCCTAACTAAGTATACCGCCGAGCTTATCTCGTCTGAAAGCTTCGTTTCTTGTTATTGTTTTTTTGTTTATGTAAATAGCCGGTTTATATTCACATTCAGAAGGCTCCCGGCTGTTTGGTACGTGATGTCTGTATTACCATCTACTTGGGTGTGCAGTTTCGCGGTTAGTTATGACTAGTGAGCAAGTTTATTTAAGTACGTAGGCACTTTATCTACGTCTGTTATGTCAAAGCAATACTTACGGGCTCCAGTCACGCAGCCGCCGCGCGCGCCACGCTCGCCTCGGCGTGCTGCCTTCACATGCACACACTTGCACACTGAATACATGCAAAATGAAATAATGTTACTGTTACAGAATAGGATTACAAAAGTGACAGTTAAGTAAGTTATAATTATGGCGACAACCGTTTCATCAAAAGTGAATTATGATGAATGATGGTGGTCTTTACAAATGAGAAAAAGTGATTCATCATTTTTAATTTTCGCAAATCATAAAGCAATTTATGAATAAGTTAAGTGAATTAAGGCGCGCCACTCAAAGCCATAATGTGTAAATATAACCGTCTAAAAATAAGTTGTATTAAGTTTCATCAAATAACCATACTCTTATCTGTTCATATTAGATATCATTGCTAGCTCAGGTACTTAGAGCATTCGATTCTTTGAGAAATGCTGATAGAATGCACATACATACATATTTATCTGAAATCAAATCTGCTGTGTTTTACGTATCATAGTATGTTGTGACATTTCTTTTTTATCTCACTTGAAAATAATCGACGTCTGTAGTTATTAGTTTAGCGCTGATAGCAAGTGCGTCTAAACGCGGCACCGTGCAGTAGGCACGTGCATCGCAAACGCGGAACTTACATCTTACGGACTGCAATGTGTCTTACACAGAATGAAATTTTATTTTCATTGTTGAAAAACTTATGTGCGATGTATTGGCGAATGAAACAGTCGCTAGCGGGAATATTTTGAAAGTTTGGAGCAAATTGATATTCGGATGTTATAGAACGTAATTCGTGATGTTTGTGTAACAGTAAAAGCAAAAAAAAAAGGAATGTTCATTGGTCCTATTTTGTTCATATCGACGTTTTTCGCTTGCAAAAGCTATTGCATGTTTTTAGTACGAAAAACGTGTTTCTCAAAGTAATCAAATCATTAATCGCTGGAGTACAAAACTCGTGTTATGTAGAATGAACGCAAATAGGCAGCAAGGAACAAAGTGCAGTAACTGGTTCTAACTTGCAAATAAGTTTGCGTCGCGAACAACCATTACTCGAACGAGCGAACACTTCGCTGCCTTGCCGATCTCTTCGTTACTACCATTTTGATTAACTTAATTAATTATGGTAAAGTTATTAAAACAATAGGATAATTGACTAAAAAAAAATCGAATTAGTCCGTCAAATAGATTTCCAAAAAATATTGGACACGTATTTTTTTCACGTAAACGAAAAACAAAGACGATATAGTGCGTTGAATAGTCGTATGACGTCACTACGTAATACAATTATAACCACGGCTTGACGTCACAAGCCCCCACTCCTGATCTTAGATGCTTTTTATGTTCGTCAATTTTTATATATTTGCTAAAACAAAAAAGACGTGTCCAATATTTTTCGATAATCTAACTGACGGACTTATCATATTTTTTTACTCAGGAAACATCCCTATTTGCCCAAGTAAATGTTACCAAAGGAAGAGATAGATGTTGATGTATTTGTTACAGTATACTGATTTACAAGTGTTTTGTTTATAGCTTCACTTGATAAAAAGGGTCCCATAAGACGTTGCAAAAGTTCCAATAACACAAAGCTAGTTAATTGTAAAGTAATCGTTAACATGTTTCAAATTATGCACGCCTAGGCGACTTCTGCTACGCTTCGTAGCGCCTCGTAAGCTGCTACGCCACACGTAGCACAGCGCCACACAGATGTGCTACGGCGTAGCGCGGCGTACTCCAACAGCGATGCAACTTTTATTGGAAAACTTCACCCGAATTTACATGTCCCGCACATTATTAAAAACGCTTGTAAAACTTTAAAACGCCCACTTTACTACTAACTACAACCTTAGTATCAAAGCATTAAGAACCGTTTTCGAATGCATTGAAAGCAAATAAAAGTTGTCAAAGGATTTGTTTCGGAGCCAAGAGTTTGAATTTTAAGTGTTGGCCCGACTCCGGCGTTTACCTGTGACGCTAAAATAGTTGTTTAATATACAATAGGCTTTTACAATGTGGAATTTATTGGCGAAACTTTTACAAATAAACTTATGAATTTGTTGTTCTCGTTCAGATTTTTATTTAGATAGGTACGACACGGTACGAAGGTTTGCACCGTTTGTAAGCATTCGATTCACACTTTGTAGTAAAACTTTTCATAGTAAAAGTCGAGTGTCTATTTGCATTATTATAAACTTTACATGTCTTAGGGGAATGATAACTCTAGCTTGAAACTTGTTTGTAAGTAAGGTCACATAAAAGGTTTCAGTTTTATTTAACACCTTGAAGCAAATAAAAACATATATTTACACTATGACATGTGGTATCAATAACGGCACTAAATTATCTATGAATTGGGCACTTTGCTCGCCTCCTATATTTACCCAATTAGGGAGGTGTGCCTTGCGACTGCGAAGTTTCCCGCACAAAGTTAGGCGTGCACATAGCGCTTTTGAGTTCATGTCCCCGCGCACCGCGCTGAGGCAGCGGCGGCGGCGGCCAACCTCGTTTTCGCTAAGGGCATCTGATGCCGGCCCTTTTTTTCTGCATGGAAAGTCATCAAATGACTTCTCCCGCTCTGGTCGGAGCGAAGTGAGTGTCAGACTCTTACTAACTAAAACCCATCCGTGATCCTTCTTGTGCCCTTTGCGGTCCAGGGCCGCGGTGAGTCTTTCGAACATATTCCGCAACCATCTAATACGGCCTGCAGTATGAGTTCCATAGTATAACGAGAGGACAGTCTGTGGATGGATGAGCATCGAGTAAAATACTTGTACTCGTCAGTGAAATGGAAAACACGTTAGACGAGGCTGTCTTTTGCAAGCCAAATAATCTGACAACAGTCTATATAAGGGTCCCTGATTTGCGGAATTTGTTCGAAAGAGTTACCGCGGCCCTGGAACGCGGCGGGCATTAGGAGGAACACAGGTGAGTTTTAGTCAGTAAGAGTCTGACACTCCCTTCCGCTCCGCCCAGAACGGGAGGAGTCATTTAATGATTACCCATCAATAAAAATAAATCAAAGGATTCTGTATAACCCATTTGTATTGTGGAATTCAGATAGGCAGTCGCTCCGTGTAAAACACTGATAACCATCTGCATTCGGTCAGACTGGAAGCTGACCTGGCATGCGAGATACATATGAGGTTAGGCAGATATATTTGTATAGGACTTAACCATAACAGTATATGTTTGTGATGGATTTATTTACCTTTAAGATAATGACTCCCGAAGAGAGCAGTGGTGGCCGAGTAGTAACGGCCCCAACTTACGAGTTGTAGGTCGCGGGTTCGAACACAGCCGGCGCATTGCTTTCTGTAATTAATTTCATCACCACTGCTCTCAAAACGGTGAAGGAAAACATCGTGAGGAAACCGGCATGTCCTAGAGCCAAAAATTCGAAGACATGTGACATTCATCAACCCGCACTGGGCCCGCGTGGTGGATTACGGCTCATTCCCTATCCTAGAGGGGAGGCCTGTGAACCAGCAGTGGGAACATTAAAAGGCCGATTATGTTTATGCTAATAGTTATATGTTTTAGCGTGATGTTATATAATTATGGTCAATTTTAAGTTTCTTTTATGTCTCATTACAATAAAAAGGCTGATTATTAATAAGTCCCGCGACCTTCCATCGCTTGCACCGCCACCTCACAGGCGCTCCTTCCCCAGAGGCAAGTTTTATTGCAAGTTGCAAGCAAGTCAACTGCGCTTTGCACATAGTGTAACGCATACGTCGCGGCGCCTGCGGTGCTACTCATTAATACAGCGCCGCAACGTAAATAAACTCGATACACTGCGCTAACGGTTTGTGGCGCAGACCTAGTTTAAAGTGCAGGCTGAATAAGGCCTTCTACTTGACATCCTGTATTTCTATCCACTGCTCATTGGGACTACTGGTCGTTTTATCTTCAAAGGGGTTTGCTGCGACTATAGTCTGAAAATTTGGATTTAAAAGTCAAATTCAAAACGTTTATAACAATTAGGCCATTAAAGGGCAATTTTAAACGTCATCGTTTACCGTTAAAATAATTAAGTGGCTCTAGTGTTCTCTCGCAAAGGTAGATTCTTATGGAGATGAATGGTCAAGAAACTCCATAGTTACTCTTTTGAAATAGATATTTTACAATATTTGGTATACAAATACTACAAATTAATTTCCTAAATAAGTACATGGTACTCAAACATTTACAAATATTGAAACTGTGTGTGAGTTAACAGAAAAAAAACACACACACAAAATAGTTAGTTTAAAAGTTAGTTGAAAAAGTTAATACATACATAAATCAATCATTTTCATTTTGTCTACACCTTTGATTGCCTTATGGAGCAGGACCAGCGTGTTTCCATTTAATTTGTGTGTTAGTGTTAGACCTGTCAGTTGGTCTGTTCCAACCCAAATATCTACTTGTGTCGCGCTGTGTCGTCTTTACTACGTAGAGTTTGTAGCTCTAAAATCTTATATTTATCTCAAATGCTCAAAATGAGTAACACACATTACTATTGCTTGATTAATGTACATTGTTGAATACTTTTTCGGTGTAGTTGAAGAGAGGTGAATCCCTTGGTAAAACTGGAAAGAATAGATGACCCAGATTTTCAAGCTTGTGTTTTCACAAATTTAAAAAAAAAACAGTCACGAAGTAGGTAATATGAACTTGTGTACCATTTGTATTTCATAAGAAAATAAATATTTTCCTTGCGTTTTCTAACCCGGAAACAACGCTTTAACAACATTAATTTATTACCAAAATCACATTCACATTATTCAAGTTCAAAGCGGCCCACTATGAAGTCACCTGTCCGCACTACATTTTAATAGTCAAAGAGCTGGCGAGCTATCCGCGACTCTCATTGTCGGCCAGCGTACGTTAATCTGTCCGTCTGTCTGTCCACTGTAACATGGGTACGAGATCCCCAGGATACACTATGATACGCATTTTTTGCGACGACAGTATTTCTCGGCTCGTCTCTATTTAGTAAAGCCCACGTTAATATTTACATTATATGGTTTGGGGCGAAAGTGCGGCTTACTTGAGACGGGTCGGTTTAACTCATCAACAGGCTCTGTCTGAATGATAATAACGTTTTACTGTATCGTGTTTGTGATGTTTTTGATGCAGCGTGCGTGGTTAAGTGATTCACTTTCTAAACAGGAGATTAGGATAGATGGTTTTTCAAAAGCTTTGCATGATTCTTTAAAGATAATGAATGCACAACCTACTGTGTTTACGTACACAGCTCAGGTCTTCAACCAAGTATAAGTTGTTCTACGAGTACAATATTTTTACCACCAAGAAAAACCCTTCATATTTATATTTTTGGTATTCCACATCAAAGAATCCAATATTGCTAGAAGATCTATCTCCTATAAAATATACTTGTAGACAATATACGAAGATGCCGCAACCTTATTTTCGCGTGTCTGTTATTGCGTTATCTCCAAAACGACTAGTATATAAGTATTTATGTAAAAGCGGCCATTTGACCGTCCGTTCGCCCCGACAACTCTGATTACGCAATTTCAGAAATTGTCTCACTATTTTCTTGGGTTACAAGAAGAACGAATTGTATAAAAGGAAATTGCATTTTAAGTTTTTGCTTTATACAAGTTTTTGAAGTTATTACTGCGTGGAATGCATTCATCACATTTACATGATGGCCTCGCGGATAGCTGCAGTTCAACTGAAGTTTTCTTGCTGCTCTGTGTAAGTTTCACACATTACGGAACTACGGGGATTTACATTCATGAATGACTAATTAGAACTTGTATATTATGGACTTTGAATAATTAGTTCTTAGCAACCGAATCATCTACAATGAATGACAATAAAAGGCAAGCTCTTTTATTTTTATATTTCTTTTCAACTCTCGTTGTTGTCGTTTTCGGACTACACGGTTGGCTGCTGCGCTACGTGTCGCGGGTTCGATCCCCGCATGGAACAAATGTTTTTATGGCCTACAGATAATTGTTCCGGGTCTGGGTGTCTTGTGTATGTGAGTTTACATGTTTGTGGACGCACCCACGATACAGGAGTAAATCCTAGAGTGGGGCAATGTTTAAAAAAACCTGTATATATATTTCTTTTCAACTAGGCAGTGAACATTACTGTAGGTCTCAGAAAAACCTTGCCCTTTACTTGTACGCGACTCCTACATATAACAAGGTAACTATTATATTACATAGTATTTTAATAAAATAAAATATATTCTTGTACAAAAGGTCAGCCTGTCTGATAATATCATATTTTATGTTTTGATATTTGATCCTGGTTCAGTTATATTTTCAAACAATGTTGTCGCCATATCATCATCGGCCTTGCCTTTTCCCAACTATATTGGGGTCAACTTCCAGTCATACCGGATTCAGCTGAATACCAGTATTTAATGTGGAGCGGCTGCCTACCAGACCTCCACAACCCAATAACTGGGGAACATGATACTTCTTGGCAAGTTGTGTTGAGTTGTATGTTGTCGCCATATCACCTAACCACAATCACAAATCACTCAAATCGACACGTGTCCCATCCCTACGAGCCGACACTGGGCACATCACTAACACAGCCAGTGATACGTCGCACAAGTTGCGGTGAGCGCCCAACTTCAGCCCTTCTCAATTGCTATAATCTCTTCGCGATTGCCATTCATTTATTGTCTTGGGTTAGGGTGGGAACTGACTGATGGGAGGAAGCGGGTACGTGGAATATTTTGATGTATGTTATTTATCAGATCTATAAATAGTACAGTTTTGGCCTAGTGTTAGTAATACTTATAAATTGATGAGATTCTAATGAACATTGGTTGTGTGTAGACGGGTGTTTTAACGCCTGTCAGCAAAAGTACCTAATTTATTATTAGACATTCCTGTAATCCATACTTAATATTATATCCATGCTAAACGGCTGAACACATTTTGAATTAAACTTGGGTGATCATGTTCCGAAATAGGTCATACTATATATAACCCGGGAATATTTTAAAAAGCTAGTTTAGAATAATTTGTCCAAGTAAGTCTCGGAATCTCGCTCTGATACACTTTGTGATTCAACTGTATCGCACCCGCTGCCGCGTATTCCTAAACCCTTACCCGAGCGGGTCTCACAAGGGAATAGTTGCGTTCCGCAGTTTAGATGGTTGAAGTATCCGCCGGCGAGCATTAGAGGCGCGGCCCGCCCTTAGGTGTCCGGCTGCTGAGTGCGGGCCGTTCGTTTGATGTATCGCGGTGCGCTTTGATTGTGCCCGGAAGTTTGGAAGGTGCCAACTTTTTATTGTTAACTTTGTGATTTCTTATGGCTTATGCTTAATTCTTAACTTTACGTCTTGATCTAGGTTGTTATTTGTGAATTGTTAACAACTATTATTTGTTTTACTCGTCAATGCTACTTTTTTCTTTAATGATATACAAACTGTTTTTTTTTTTTCAATCTAGGGCCAACCTGCTTTCTCTTCATAATATCAACCGAAAAATTACCACTGCTGGACATAGGTATCCCCAATGCCATAAGAACCGGTCCCGTGCGTCTCGCATCCGTCAGCTACCCGCGACCCTCACCAGAGCATCGGTCCACCTTCTGGGTGGCCTTCCAGCGCTGCATCTTCAGCCCCATCGACCAACTCTCCTGCAAGCACTGTGCCCTGCTTACTGCCACTTCAGGCCTGTTTTCTCACTTATGACAAGTAACATACGAAGTAACGCGCGTGCTAATATTAAAAAAAAAAACAAAGCCCTATCACTAACAAAATCTTGGCTTTACACACATATGAGAAAACAGACAATGACATTACATAACTCGCGTAAGACACAGTCTCCAAATGAACTAATATAGAATAATGACATGAGCGGCACACCTCAGTCAGACTGCCTCCTTTGTGTCACACACTCCTTGATTAATCATGTCTGTGACAAACTCGGGCACTTTGCTAAACTTCTTCGTAACGAACTGGAATAAAATCAACGAACTAGTGTCGTTTTAAAATGAACATGAAGTTTGACAAATTGAAGAAGTACTCGGATTACGAGTTAGTTTGATGAGAGGCTTAGAATTAATTTGAGTAGGTACTTCTGTCGTTTTAGATTGTGGTTGAACTTATTAATATGATCATCTTGCCTTAGCAATTATACTGCTACCAGTATTATAGGTGCTGTTTGAAAACATAAAAATAGTAGTAATTTGAATAATAATAACATTCTTTATTTTTCGGTCAAAAATGATCCATCTTGTTAATAAAAAATAATATAACAATTACTAGTGTTAGTAGTTAACATTATGTTTTTGAATATTTAATCAAAATAAAGAATAATAATGAAAATTTAAATTGAAAATTATACATTCAGAATTGATAAATGAAATTAAATTATAGAATAAGTACGTGAACGTGTACTGATAGTCGAATCGTTTAGCAAGTTATTGATAAGTTATTGATTGCCATTGCAGTTTTTGTCAGCCTTCGAGAAATTGTAGAATAGCAAGTAACAAAACGTTAAGTATTACAAATAACCTACTCTATCCGTGTCGGGGAGCCCTAAGTTCCCCATGTTCCGCTACTTGGCTAAGCCAGATTTTTTTTATTTCCGTTATAAATTGTAGAGCCGTGCACTGATAACTTGCAAAGATGTCGTCAATTTATGACGGTTCACATATTTCTCGGAATGAGTTCGAGAGAGATTATTGACTATGAAATTCTGATGCTTAAAAAGTATTCCAAATGATCAGTTGGCAATTTATCGATAGTTTACAATCACTCGAGACATTTTATGATCTTACGCATTTTACAATTACCCGGTGACATATAATAGATAATATTTTAAGTCTACGCAATGTTTTTTGTGACGGACAAGGGTATTTCCAAAACACAAAATCTACAGGAATTTTTGATAAAGATCAAAGTAATACAAAAAAAATGTTTGATTTAATAACAATTAATCCGTGCTCAGAATATTATGATCTTACGTATTAATTATTGTGTACCTAAGCAATGGATTTCCACGAGGTGACGCCTGATTGCATTAACTAATTGGCGTTATCATGGATCAATGATTAAGCTAACTGTAACTTCTTCGCAAGTGAATATAACTAATGAAGTACGCGTACATACACGATATGATTACGTGCATTAAAACGCGCGCTCTGCCAGGGGAAACATAGCGTCGCGTTCAGCCAGCAATGTATGCAAAGCGAACGATTTATGCCGCACTCCATGTATGTGTAATGCGCTAGTTGAATACGAACACACTAGTAAACGGACTACATTTACACCGAACTGTAATTTGCATTGAATTGATATTCTCACAAACGTATTAAATTCACATAGTATATCAATGGCCTGGAAAATAGTGAGTGCTACCTAATTTAGTAAAAGAAATATTACTTACCAATCTACTCTATGATAAATGCCTCCCTGATAGTACAAGCTTTACTCATCGTCCTACAATTTACCGTGCCTT
This sequence comes from Hecatera dysodea, assembly GCA_905332915.2. Lineage (NCBI taxonomy): Eukaryota > Metazoa > Arthropoda > Insecta > Lepidoptera > Noctuidae > Hecatera > Hecatera dysodea. The sequence goes on from HG995291.1 coordinate 22,994,296, forward strand.
TTTTTCGATTTGATTTTTTGAGATATTTGTTAAATATATAAAAAAGTGGCAGAAATTGAAAACGGATAACTATTCCATGAAAATCATAACTATCCTTTTCCATCCATTAGTGAGGCCTTTTTAAAATACTTTTTAAAAACATTTTGTAAACTGATTGAGGTAGAGATATAAAAGAACTAATATGTCGTTTGTCCCACTAAAAATCACGAACATTTCAAGACATCGATGACTAACCAGTTATCATATAGTTAAAAAACTCAATAAATTGTTCCCTATTAAAACTGATGACAATTATTTTTAAAGTTTCAGATATACATGAAAAAGCAATTAATCTTCAAAATAATCAATCGCTCAGGTACACATCGGTGTGAATGCAGCCGGCGCATCAAGTGTATTCAGTGAACTAATTACGTCGGCTGCTCGGTTTGTCAATCATGCAACTGTTCCTCTTGCATCTCTTGCCTCTCTTGCGCTCTTGTGCCGACTAATTATTTAACTTCGTTTCCGCCTCGCCACTTATTATCTCCTGGTATTAGTCTGATTGCGATGTTTCCAGGTTAAGCTTTACTGATTTAGTTCAGTGAGCTAGTTTGTCTTGAATTGGGTTGTTGCATGTTGTGTTCATGGCAATGAGGTTGTTGCTGATTTTCAGTAGAAGGGACAAGCTTATGTAGCTTCGCGCGGCAGTCTGGAATAGTTTAAAAAGATACCTGCTTGGTTGATTTTCTGGCCAGAATGAAATGAAACCATTTTAGTTTTCAAGGAATAGTGGGCGACGTATAAACTCATATGTACGAGCATAAACTAATATTGTAAACAGGTAAAAAGTTTGTTTATAAAAGTTAATCTATGGAAGTTGTAATTCGATTTTAATTGTTCTTTATTTAATAAACACAAAGTATTTTAAAAAGAAAATGACACTTGATAGGTACAGTAGAACAATAAAATATCCAACAAATAAAAACTAAGAAGGTGTCTATCTAATTATATTTTTATATTCAGCTCAACAACTTCAAATAGCTCTTGAAATTACCTGATAAACTAACTGAAAGTATTTAACCTACATCGAAGATGATACGTTTAGCAAAGACGCGTTTAAACTTTGTAATGATGTACAAAGTAGCGATAGCTTGCTAACTACAGTTCCGCTACTCCTACGACTTGAGCGAGAAAACACACACTAAATACACTTTACATCTCCCAACTTGCCTCGTGAAAATTACGTATTTACTTTAGAGACTTTAATAATGCTTCCAACAAAATGAAACTGAATAATGTATCTGTTCCAGTTAATCATTCATCCAATCAGGAGCACGAACGCGTTGATTACCACATTCATATTTATAATTGAACATCGGCGCACAGTATGCAGTGCGTGCAAACATTGGGGACATAAATAGAAAAATCGAATTTGTGTAACAACGACATTATTATCATTGTTCCTAAAGCAGTCTATCCTCTTGTGGAATGAGGCGTGAAGATTTGTTTCCTTACGAATTTCAAAACTGAATTACAGATTATTCGGGGAAATAAAGGCACAGCTGTCACTTGTTTCGGTGTAGGCCGCAGCGTCGCACCGCGCCGAGGTCCCGGCGGGCGGCGCCTCAGCCGCGCAAACAGAAATATAATTTGTCGCTCACATTGCCATGTTAGAATATTTGTAATGCAATCTGGCAGCTTTTCGGGTGTTGGAGCACCTATTTCCACTGAGTTTTACACAAGCAAAGTATTTAAGTACGTAAAAAAGATGGCAAAGAATGCGTATCAATTAGTTTTAACAATTACGATTCAAAGTTCCCTACAGAGTGACTCAGTATTCCGTTAATTTAGACAGCGGGATCTGACATACCTCGATAAATTATTCAAAGTTTAAACATGTATACAGTTCAACGTTTTCATTGTACCCGGAGATTGTTTGAAAACATTTTATATCGTTAACGAAAATTTGAAAGCTTAATCCACTTTGATATCACGCAAACATTGCCGCGTAACTCGAATTACAATTAAGTATTCATGCTACGTGTGCCAAATGTTACTTACACCTGGTTTTATAAGCTTTCCTCCAATTCCACGGCCCCAGCTCCACTCACAAGGCAATCCTACACTCCATGTAAGTACAATTACACAAGCACGGCTTAACAAAACGTTTGCCTGAATTTAAACTTGCTCGACCAGTTTTAAAACTTATTTTTCAGACCATATTTTTAGTTGCAAAATATTTCTCGAGGGAAATTAGAAGTACTACTGTCGGTAATCAAATTACAAATACATCTCAAAATTACTTCAAAAAAGTAAGTTGTTTAATTTTGAACATTAGTGGCTGTGACAGCTTTCTGAAACATTGGCTGCTAGAACTGTTTTTTATTTTTTCGTTTTAATAAAAATGTTACTTTGATTAATTACTTATATCAAAAGAAAATTCAGTCTACAATGTTTCCACTGCTGGGACAGAGTTCTTTGAGCGAGAGCGGGTCGTACACACAACGGGCCCAGTGCCGGTTGTCACATCTCTTAGATTTTTGGTTGCAGGAATTACCGGTTCCGTCGCAATGTTTTCCTTCAGCAATTTGAGAGCAGCAGTGAGGAGATAATGTGACACAGTGTGCTGTCTGCCTGGGTTTGTATCCATGACCTACCTCATAAATCCTGGCCATTACAACTGGGCCACACTTGCTGCTATCATCTATTCAAAAATGTATCATACAAATACCGTTCTTCGTTAAAATTATAATTGGAAAGACTTGTAGGTATAAGATATAGGCAAGTTTAAACCGCCACTTATCTAATTACACGATATCAGCAGTCGTCAAGGCGACACCTCGCCCCACCAGCCACACACCGCTGGTCGCTCTGCCCCTAACACCTGATATTAATTTCCCAGCGGAGGTATAAATTTTGTCGTGAGATCGAGACGCGCGACGCAGTGTGCGGTCGCCGGTCAGCTTTCGTTCGCACCTCCACGCTAGTTTGTTTAGTGGCTTTGTACCGACTTTAATGGTCTCTCAACTTAACTATTTTTTTTAGTATGTGCTTGCATTGAGTTGTTTTGTGCGGTATAAAATTCACGGGTAGTTTACGCTGTAAAGTGATCTATTTGTGTGTCAAGAAAGTAAAATGAAATAACACAAATTAGTTCTGTGATCTAACAAAAATGAAACTAGTCGTCGGATCAATTATTGTAACAGGTGCCCTGTACGTACAGCGACAATACAATCAAGTGCGGATCTCAAACCAATTTCTCAGCTCCGTATCGACGCAGTCATTGGTAACAAAGCTGGCGCCGGCGGCTCGGGCATACAATATTCCTAGATCAATGTGTCACGCACGTGACCAGCCGAACAAATTCCTCTATTATTTCCCGCTATTTTTTCTCAGTTACGTGTGTAATCTCCAAGTGTTGATTGTCTTCAGTCCTCACAGAACTCTCAGCCGCACACAATTGAGTTATAGCTACCTACACTTTGAATGTACAACTTTTTTTATTCTTATAATTTTATTAGTCCCAAATGTGTCGTAGCAACTTGCTTTTTGTACTTTGTGCACGTTTCTCGTATAAAGCCAGCTTTAAAAGAGGGATCCGTCTCGGTTGTAAAATTATTTTTCTTAAAGTTTGCTTAAATACCGACAGAATATTGCGAAATTCTAGAAGCGTGAAAAATGTTTCTGCGCGATGGAAGTTTTAACATTATTTCTTGTTTCATTACAACGCAGCGCTATTTGAAGAGTGAAATAAAAGGTTAATTATTAATTATTTTCAGACGCTCATGACTCTGTGCCGGGTACAAATTCGTGGCAATAAGTTCACGCGCGGCTGATAGACCCTATTTTCTTGGAACATTTTGATACAAAGGCAAAATTTCATAAAGCGTCACCTATCCGAAGCGTCGCTCGGTCCAACCCTTTCGGGAGTCGCTTCTCGTAAATATTCAAGGTTACATTCGTGCTCACAATTTTTTCAGAATTTACTTGTCCCTAAAACACTGGGGCCGCGTTACGGGCGAGCTCGCGTTCGTGAGCGACGTGTCTTATGTATAGGTACATATGTATGTACATACGTGTGTGTGTGCGGAGGAATACCATAGAAAAGATGTTTGTTTTGAGTTTTCTGTCAGTCTCTTTTACGGTTAGATGTTTGCCAAATAAAAACATGGAGCACCCATCCAATGTTTATCGTGTGTCAAACGGTAGAATTAGCAGATGAATAACATATTTTTCCAATATTTTATAGAAGACGTGAGTACCTAGTTAGGATATAAGAAAAATCTATTTATTTATTTATGTACATGGAGGACTTACAGCTAACAAAAACAGACAAAAATGGAAACACAGTCACCAAAAAGCCAATTACAAATCCTCACCATCCATCATCCATCTACTCGTAATAGTTTGTATTTAGAATTTTTCTGACAGTTTGGATTTTAGAGAATAAAAATAACAGGTCCGTCCTACTTGATACTTCACCAGCAACTAATCATTATTCTAACTCATCGGAATTCCAAGCTGAGTACGTAGTGAAGTTAACATGTTCATTAAAGCCCTTATTACTGTAATAATATTAACATTGATTATTACGCATCAACAGGTTAGGAGGTATCAAGTAGACAACATAGTGTAATTTATAGGAATTTTGACGACGGAAATGGTCGGTAATATTGGTTTGTGGAAACTCGGCCAGCGGCTAGTGAACCCGAATAATGCTGGTATAACAAATGTAAACGTATTAAATTTATTACCTGGAAAGGTTAATTTGTTTGCTTATTAGGACTAATCCGATCCATTGGAATTTCTACCTTTAAACTTGACTTTTTAGAGGCTTTTACCGTTGTCTTTCATGTCTTCTTCTTCTTCAATCTTTCTTTGTATAAAAAATCGTTATTTTATTTTTTCATTTATTTATTACTAGCAGCACCCCGCGGTTTTACCCGCGTAGTTCCCGTCCCCGTGGGAATATGGGGATAAAATGAGTCTATGTTACTCAGAGTGTATGTAGCTTTCAAATGGTGAAAGAATTTTTGAAATCGGTCCAGTAGTTTTTGAGTTTATTCGTTACATACAAAAATATAAAAATACAAATCTTTCCTCTTTATAATATTAGTATGCATATAGAAGTATAGGTTTATTTGAAAGAATGGGATAGTTTGTAAAATTAATATTTTGATGACCATCAAATTATTTGAAAATGTACATTGCTGAATTAAATAAGAATTAATAAAGTATTTCCAGCTGTATACTTAAGTTAATGTCTCTAGTTCTAATACATTCCGTCCAACAACTAAAGCCACCTTGAAAACGAACTGCAATCTGAAGTACAATTAAGACAAATAACAAGCCGCTGTGAGTCACACCTCGTGGCCCCAATCTAAATAAGTTTGTAATATTATCATTGTCTTCCCGCGCCCCACCGACCTCTCACCCCCCCCGGCGACGTCCTCGGGGGCGCCTCATTTGAATACCGCCTGTTTATTGTACCACACTTTTTCTTCCATTCGCGCCGAATTATCGAATAATATTTTTCTCAAAGGTTGAGCGTATTATCGCGGGATTCCGTGTGAGCACTCTCTGTCAGCTGAAGATTATTTGATTTAGTGTCGTCTCCAACATTGATGGCGTGAAAATTCGGTTTTATTCAGTGTGTTAAGCAATTATGTTATCTGCTGTGTTTTTTTCGTAAATATAATATTACTTTTTTTGTGGAGTCTATTTGTTTTTATTTCCTAACTAGCAGCGCCCCGCGGTTTCACCCGCATAGTTCGCGTTCCCGTAGGAATACAGGGATAAAATATAGCCTATGTTACTCAGGGTGAATGTAGCTTTCTAATGGTGAAAGAATTTTTGAAATTGGTCCAGTAGTTTTTGAATTTATTCGTTACATACAAAAATACAAACCTTACTTACCTACTTTATAATATTAGTATATATATTTTATCTTTCACACTATCCATCGTGATTCTAATAAATTCTGAATATTTGTAACATTTCGGCAAATTACGTTAGTACTTCCGTGTAAACATGATTTAACATACTACATAATCCGATAAACTCCACCAAGCTTCCTGTAACTTTAACAGTTGATCCATAGAAATCCCTTGAACTAATTCGCGAGTTAATCCCCATAACGGTAATTCAACGATCATTGGTGGAGGGCACCAGATGGCGGAGACACCCCCCGCCGCCACAGACCTGAGATGTGAGCGCTCGCCTCTCGATGTCTCGGCAGTAGCTAGGAATTAATGTTTCATGAGCTAGGCCGTGTCTAGATATTGTAACTTGGTAAGACATGGTAACACTACCTAAGGGTCAGAATAGGTGTTGCGGAATTTGTTCGAAAGAGTCACCGCGGCCCTGGAACGCAAAGGGCACAAGCAGGAACACGGGTGGGTTTTAGTCAGTAAGAGTCTGACACTCCCTTCCGCTCCGCCCAGAGCGGGAGAAGTCATTTGATGATTTACCATACAAAAAAAAAAATAGGGCCAGAATAGGCACTGTAACGAAGAGGCATGGTCATTGTGTGAGAATGGAATAAAAACGTTCTGGAAAAATGGATCATTAATTTTCAGTCGTTTTTTTTTTATTGTGGACTTGCTCTTGACTCTAGTCTAGGTCACAGGTGGACAGGCGGACTGGATTAGAGAGTGAGTTTTGAAACAGAATACTTATCAGTTACTACTAACTAATACTTACTTACTGTAATCACTGTCACTATCAGCATCACTACATGTTACAAAACAAAGTCCCAAAATGCATGTCTGTTTGCACATGATAAACTCATAAACCACCGAACGGATTCCAAACGGTTTCCACTAATATACGGAATGATTCACGAGGAAAATACATAATTAATTAAGGTTTTGTGTAAATTCGCTGAAATATGAAAATAAATGTTGAAAACGTCGGAAAAAATCATGCTGATTGTTAGATTTTATTCCAGCCATGCGAAACTGGGTTTCTAGTTTAATATAAAAGAGAAACCAGCCTACCTTTTGCCAGAGACCAAACCGCGGTTTTTAACATGTTTTTTAGTCAAAAACTCTGAGGACCTGACCGAGTTCACAGTTTAATTTACGGACGGATGAACGAAAACTATGTTTTTATATGAACCGGTTTTGTAAACTTCTGCGAGCAGTTCAGAGAGTTGATAGCGGTTCCCTTGTTTTTGTTCTACGAAATGATGTATATGCACTCTAATATTCTCGGAATTCTGCATTACTACTAATATTGGTACGTGAACGGTAAGATAACAATATGAATACTAGCTTGTGGGTAATGTAGCAGTGGGTAGTCTGTACCTACTCTTTATTCATAAGTCACGAGAATCCAGTCTGTTGGGAGGAGGAGGTACGTTCTAAGGCAGCTGTCAAAAAGTGATAAACCTGGTGGTTATAAATCGATTACTAAATTGTCAAAAATACTATATTTTTCTCAGTTTAGTAATCGATACAGACCACAACACTTTCCGTTTGTCTGAGGCAACGACAAATGATGTTGGATTATAAAGATGAAAGATATGATTTTTTTTTAAGATTTGATACTTGGGAAAAGGCTTGACAGATGATGACATGTAAATCAAAACCTACGAGTATAAGGTAGTTAACATTGACCTAGAATCACGAAATTTGGTAAAAAGTAAGTTAAAGGGAAAATTCTGAAGATTGTTCATTTGTAGTTTAAAAACAATTTCATTTGATGATCTTTAGTAAAATTCCAGACAGAATATGATTTTACAATCATATCCTGTCACTATCACACAGGAAAGCAAGCGTGGGCGTAAAATTGAAGCAATAAGTAATAATAATGAATTATACAATGTAAAACAAGAACTTTTTATAAATAGATGACAAATAAATGAAAATTCAAATAATAAAACATTGACGATGGTGACAATAACACTGGTCAAGAAGATTTTGTAACAAGGAATGTGATTACTATTTTTGTATTACCTGCCTACCGACCCTTACTGCAAAATCATATTTATTTTGTTTTGATCACGTCTAGTTTTTGTGTCACAACTACTACTAGGAACATAATTTTACCTTGTTGTTTCAGACTTTTTTTATTTTTCAATAAACCAGCTGTTTTTTTCAATTCAATAAGATTTTTTCTTCTTATATAATGTGGAAAAACTACTCAAATGATTCTAACATAACAAACTACATGTATGGTGAATTTATTTTAAAAGCACAAAAAAAAAACAAATTCAGCATCATTAGTTTAAAAAAAAAGTGAGCTTTTTAATATTTCTTAATAACCTATATACTTAATAACTTATGTAACAAATAAATATTTGTTACATAACCAACCCTTTAAATATATGATTAAACCGTACTGGAAGCTCTTGAAAACTTCAGTTTTAGCCTCAAAGCTCCAATAATATAACGTGTTTTTTGTTGACCAGTGTAATGACACGATATGATTTTACAATCATATCCTGTCATTATTGTTGTGTTTGTGTATACGAGCTAACGTTAAACCAATTCGAAATATTCTCCGCAATACGGATTTCAATAGTACAGCACCAAGTCACTTACCCGTCTGGCATATGCGTAGCATCCCCGGCGGCTGCGTTCATCTCGCTCCATTGATGCAATATGAGCGGTGTGAGCGGTAACCGACGCTTTCATTCAGTCTAACAACACTTACTACAGTTATACTGCCTAATTTAGTACCTATGCCATCTGGAACATGGAATGCTCTCTTGTAGTTCTTAGTAAGTAGGTACATCCAACATTATCCGGAATTTATTTTTATTTCGGAACATTTTATTGCTAAGCTAATGGTGGTGAAAATGTATTTTTTATCTAGAGTTAATTAAACTTCGCTGAGTCGATTTTTTAATTTCGAATGCCGTTAAAAAGCATACCTACAATTTTTTTCCCAAATATATCTATCTTATATATAGACCAGGTTTTTAAGCGATAAAAACGCTAAATCCACCAAAAAGTTGCAATCGATCTATGTATAGGATGGCCAAATCAGATGCATGTACTAGTATGTATATTATAACTTTGTTTTATTTATTTATTCCACTAACACACTCTATCTTTACAGGTTGACCCCAATACAATAGTGGTTTCAAAAACTTAATGCTAATACTTAATAATAATCTTAACTTTAAAAATAGGAAATAACATTAAAAAACTTAATCTAAAGACGGACTCTTGTTTCGTTTTTGGTGTCCTTATTTTAGTTAAAGAGTGGTAATTTTATTTTGGAATGTTATATTCGAAAAAATTATCTAGAACGACAATATTTTACTAAATGTTGATTAATTTCGTTTTTGTTAATTAAATAAGCGTGTTCTAGTGTAAAAGAAAACTTAATGATATAGGTGTTAAGGATTTGCTTAAAACCCATATCATTAAGTTCTCTTTCAACCTGCAATTCTTTTAATCTGCTCATACCACGTAACAAGTTTAGCAGAGCAAACGCTCTGGTAAACTTGTTATGTGAGATGAGCAAATTGTTAAGCGTAGAGCAAATGAAGTTGCTAGCACTTGATGTTATTTTTTCTTCATGATTAGCTTCTTGTAGTCGAAGTTAGGTTATGGTCCGCTAATTGTGTGTGGTGGCTAAAACCGAATGGTGCTAGGTTCGTAGATATTTGTAATCGATTCATCCGCGATACTAGAGTAATTACAATCCACCTATACTACTGGGCTATCCATCCTGGTTTAACCCTTTTTTCTCTGGATGGAAAATCATCAAATGACTTCTCCCACTCTGGGCGAAGCGGAAGAGAGTGTCAGACTCTTACTGATTGAAAACCCACCCGTGTTCCTCGTAGTACTCTTGGCGTTCCAGGGCCGCGATGATTCTTTCGTACATTTTCCGCAACTATCCCAGTTTTACGGAATGGTTATTTTTCTTCAGATTTCTTGAAGAACTTCAAGAAAATTATTTTAAAATTATATATTAAAAAAAGGCTTCACAATAAGTTTTTCCATATACCTACATATGGATGAACAGTCACAAAATTGGTAAATAGTTATTACCATTTACCAATTTTGATGATTATTTTTATATTCGAAAGCTGGTAGTTGTCATGTGGTCCCATTTAAATTTGATGACTAGTATTTGAGTTATCCCTAGTAATGTGTGACTTACGGCCGTTCCCAATAACCGATCTATCACATACTGGAGATAGAAAAACAAATGAAACAACAGAAAACCTGCATAATTTTTCTGTTGTTTCATTTGTTTTTCTAGACTACGTTGATGATGTTCTCATTCTCTCATTGTCGATTTAAAATGAAAAACAATCTGTATACCTATCTATCTATCTATCTATACCATCATATAAGTACAATTTGTCGACATAGCGTAGTTTACGTAGATGGTGTCGTTTTGTATGTAGTTATGTGCGTACAAATATATAAGTGACTTATTTACAAAAACTGCCAAACATACAATAGGTTGTATTACCGAATTCTCGTACACTTGAAGTATAGAGGGTGTTTATTGAAAGTTTAATCTTTTCCTGGAAAGTGACGGATAGTACAAAGATGATCCAAAAGATGTTTAGAATGTCTAAACAGAACACCGTCTAGCACCTTTGCTGAGTCTTAGATACACACATACACATACCATCAGTATGTGTATGTGTGTGTGTTCTTACCAATAAGACTTATCCTATATTCTAGGATATAATACATTCACAATAATGTCGTATGTTTTCTATCTGTCGCCCGTTTTTTCAGAATACATACAACCAGGGCCCCAAGTCTGCCATTACAATAGTGTCAGAGTGGTCTATCATTGATTTCATAATGTTTGAATTTTACAAGTTTGGTAATCTACTAATAGAAAAGTGTCACTATGACTTTCAATCCACTGAGTGAAATGGCATAGAATGGTAATCTCGTACATTATGACAAATTAATGGCAGACGTATGCTAAAATTTAAAAAAAAAATTGGTAGTTCCTTTGATCAGTGACCTACCATTAGAACGTCAGTGTGCAGTCATTGCTTTTAATAGCTCGGTTATCAAAAAGTATTACGAGACCATTGACCGACCAATGATCGACCATTATGAATTTTGCAGATTACGAACTTTTAGCATAATGACAATGGGATTCTTTTGGAATGACAAATTTATAAAAATAGCAGACATGCGGCCCAGCAAAGGTTACTGGATAATTTATAAGACTTTTACAAAAGTTAAGCGGGGAAGTCTCCTAAAATCTGAATCCTAAAAGATTATACCTACGCCATCCGAGAAATCTTGAAAGTAAGATGTATGCATTGCATGATGGAGCGTCTGCAAAAGGCGAGGTCCATTCGGGGCATTTTTATCAAAGAGGCTCTATTTACGGAGTGGCCCTAATACGGGCCGTATTTACTTGAGCTATTTACAATGCGTGTGGAGCTAGTGCGGACTCGAATGCAATTTACTTCGCTTTGACTGTACCTATGTGTCTACTGTGAAGCAACCTGAGTGGAATGTAGTACGTTCGATTTCCGTTTGAAAGCAAACAGAAGCAGTGTGTTGTTTGATGAATGAAATCATGCGTGTAGATAATCAGCATGCAGAATATTATACGTGGTACGGTCAGCAGCACTATCTAATGAAACTTGATCCACATTCAGATATGCACATTCACTCAGCACACCACTCCCACATCACAACACATCACACCACACCACACACCCCTCTCCCTTACTCATACACACAACACTTACATACATATGACACGACATCCAATACAAGTACACCTTATAATTGATCAAAACAGACATTTAATTATGATCTTAATGTTATTAATTCTAATAAAATTAAAATCTGTATGATTGTACCATGCCTTATGCTCTATATCATGTACGTGACTATAAGACTACTAGTATGCTCATCATTTTCTTATCCACTATTTATGCGAAGACACAGCTGTCTCCTAAGATACAGGATCTTACTGTGTGTACTACATGTATCAAACTTGTAATTTACTAACAAACATACAACTTACACAAATCAAATAAAAATAATATGTTATTATTATATTATTTTTACTTGTTTTTTTGGAATCATCCATGCTGTAACAAAACAAAGGCCACGGACAAAATACACGATATGGGATACAAGATCACCATTAGGTACTAGTTTTAATGAAGTTATACTAGAAAAGTTGTTGGTAAAGATAATAATGAATAATAAAGCGAGTTTTTATAATGAACCGACAAATTATTATTAACCAGAATAAATGAGGCACTTGTCAGAACTTCAAGGCTCTGCTTAAAACACTTTAAGAAACTCTTATTTAGCCCGGCCCTAATGAAAACGAGTGGAAGTTGGAAAGTAAACTAAATAAAATTATAATACAGTTTTCACAGAGTTCCCTTATAATATTGTTGTGATATCTAAAGTTTTTAATCTAAATATATATAACTCAAAAGGGACTGACTGACTGACATAGTGATCTATCAACGCACAGCCCAAACCACTGAACGGATCGGGCTGAAATTTGGCATGCAGGTAGATATTATGACGTTACGCTAAGAAAGGATTTTTGAAAATTCGTCCCCTAAGGGGGTGAAAAAGGGGTTAACATTTTACATGGAACTCCACGCGAACGAAGTCGCGGGCATAAGCTAGTTTGAAATAAAGCTAAATGTGGTCGAAAAATTTTGCAGTGAAGACCACGTACTAGAAGAATCAGAGTGGGTAGGCCTCCCACAAGGTGGAATGATGACCTGGTGAAAGTTGAGGGAATCCACCGGATGCGAGAAGCAAAGGACCGTTCGGTGTTGCCACGCTTGCAGAAAAGGGTCCTGACCGAGATCCAGTTTTCAGCTGTGGAAGCTTTCGGCTGAATGGTGATAATAGTTTTTAATCTCCGAATAGGAATCCTAGGTTGTGGTTCTGAACGAATGGATCGTAAACAAGGTCTAGACCAGAAACTGCTGTCGTAGAAAATACTTGTAATTCACAAAATTAGTGGTAAAAGGAAATTAGTGAGTTTTCATGCAAATCCTAAAAAACAATACCAGTTACAATCCGCTATTGAATTAACCTACTTACAAGAAAATTCAGACTTTGGAGAATTCTTGGCAGTTGATCTTTGCAAAATTAGCTCGTCAAGTATTTTCGCATATACTCGCAGTTATCTTGGTCTAGTACAGGTACAGTTTAAAAATAAAATATAATATTAAAGTAACTGTAGTAGAGAGCAGTGGTGGCCGAGTGGTAACGACTCCAACTTACGAATTGTAGGTCGCGGGTTCAAACCCAGCCAGGCGCATTACTTTGTGTAATTAATTTCTTCACCCCTGCTCTCAAAACCGTGAAGGAAAACATCGTGAGGAAACCAGCATGTCCTAGAACCAAAAAATTTGAAGACATGTGACATTCACCAAACCGCACTGGGCCCGCGTGGTGGATTACGGCCCATTCCCCCTGACAAGACTCAAATTTTCTGACGTCTGACTTGAATATCTATAAATGACTGCCCGTACTTTCTGAGACTCAAAAAATGCTTTGCAAGTCACCCACACACGGACTGAATTTGGCAAACGTTGCATTAACTTAAAGATCGACCGGGCCGTTGATATTATTAAGCCACGCGTTCCTCGCTTTTATTCGTACAAACAAAGTCATTATAACACCTCGTTAGTTCGCCTAGCCCTGTACCCCTCCACGTCGGGTCGCTCCGCGGTCGTCCGCGCCAGGAATTAGCATTTATATTGCCTGCTTGCTACGCGCGCGCGCAACCGGCCTTTTACTTTCGCCTGTTACGTTGGATGTGTGTCACACCGAATAATCAAGTTGTGATATGCATTCCAGAAAACTTTAGTTATATCGAAGAGGAGTTTGATTATTTTTGCTGTAATCGGCTGAAAAAATTTGTGTTATCCTTATCGAGGTTATAAATTCTAAAACCATTTCATACAGAGATATTGAGCAACAGCACATTTCTTTTTAGGGTTCCGTACCCATAGCGTAAAACGGCACCGTATTACTAAGACTAAGACTATTTCTGCTGCTGTCCTTCCGTCTGTCCGTCTGTCACCAGGCTGTATCTCATGAATATTGTTAGACAATTGAATTTTTTACAGATGATGTATTTATGTTGCCGTTATAGCAACAAATACTAAAAACAGAATTAAATAAATATGTAAGGAGGCTCATACAACAAATGTGGTTTTCTGCTCGATATCGATACTGAAAACAGGTAGAACCTTGAAATATTCATAGAATACCTATTGAGTTATATTATTCAATTTAAAAATAAATAATTAAATTTAAATTAAATTAAGATTTAACTCCCACACAACAGTCATGATTTTTTATAGGTACGGAACCCTTCGTGCGCGGGTCTGACTCACACTAGTTGAGTACATCAAACAATTAATAAACATTGTCGAAGTTACAAACTCATTACAATGAAACAAAAGTCAAGAACAGTCTAGACTAAAATTCTATGTATTGTACTACTAGACTATGAGGTGTAGTGTATATTTAGTTACACTCAAAATATGCTTGTTACCGAGTCAGCTTATATTTCATTATTTGCTAAAATCTCAAGTGACATAAACTTTTATTAATTAAAACCCAGCAATTACCTCTTATTGCGTTCATACAACACTTAATGGGTTTCAACTGTTTTAATATCTAAGTGTTATAAATTGTTTCATGAATTTTAATATTCTAATTGTAAACCTTCGCTCCGCAGCCCTTTGTCTGAATTTAATTAACTCGATATTTTCTTAATCTAAAAACGTCTTGGTTATTAATATTCAACTATTAGTTTCGTTTTGTACTATTCCCAAAACGAAATAATATTTAATTCTTTTAATCTAACTGCGTAGGTAAATGATAACAGTTTCATTAGACCTATTCAGTTTTATATTATTGCAATTGAATAATGACGGTGGTGATAACTAACTCCCAATTAATTATTTATATTTTATAGATGCTCCACTACAGAAGTAAGTATAATAGTTTAAACAATCTCTTACCCACGATTTTGTGTGCATCAATTGTAAAATAGCACAAACGAAACGGTTGTAATCGGTTTTATTGATTTCGCGTGGAACCCTAATTATTTTCCAAACTAACAATGTAGCATAAGCTATCAGCCTGTGCTAAATCCTTTCAAATCAGTCCAGTCATTTTGGAGTTTAGGGACAAACTGACGAACAAACAATAATAATTTTTGAATCGGGATTTCCTTTTCCAAATATCGAATAAAATATCGCCACATCCATATTGATTCAATAAAAAACACGACATGCAACTAGTCTAACACCACGCTATAAAAAACTACCTGCTACTAACTAATAGTACCTACTAATATCTCACCCAATATTTTGGTCACATGCCCGCGCCGGTGTGAGAGGCGGCCAGTTTAGCAATAGGGTTACGGCTACCGACGGCGTACCGGCGTACTGGCGGCGTATAGGCGAGCGGCGTAAACACCGACTGCAACGTTTATTGCGCTTTTTGTTCGTGGAAGTTACACAACTTCGTTAACAGATCACGCTACAAACACGGATTTTCTGTTTGGAGACGAAGGATTTAAAATCGGCGTCGGATTGCGAGAAGTTAGCGCGGAAAGTGTTATAAATTTTAGCTCTGTAACTTGCTTTCTTGGCTTGATAATAATAGCTGCACGATATGTTCGAGGTTAAGTAACGCTTGCCACAGTCAATTCATCGACGAGTGGCCATCCTCTTCATACCGAGACTCCTTCGAATCTCAGAAGCCGTCGGTCCCAACTATCATTTGTGGGATCTTTGACAGTCGTCGACTAAACAGAAAATCGACAGGACAGAAAATCTGACTCCAATCTTGCCAAGGGATGGGCTCCATGTATAATCTGGTTGGTAGCCGAACCCAACATTGTTGAGAAAAGGCTAGACAGAGAGATTGAGTGGAGCAGTCAGTGGTAGCCTAGTCATGTAGTCCACAGCTTTCAAATCGTAGCTCATGGATTTGAACGTGGATTCAGGCAGGTTCTTGTTTTGTTAATTATTTCATGACCCCTGCTCTGTAAACATAGAGTGTAAAACATGTCCTAGTATTAAAAACCCAAAGGCATGTGACATCCATCAACTCTTGTGGTCGCGTGTTGGATGCCGGCACACTTTGTCTCGCAGGGAGAAGGCAGTGAGGCATATGTCCCGCCAGTTAGAACTTTCAGCAGGTATCACCAGCATATCGACCAGAATCCCTAAGATGTTTTAAAGTAGCAGCACATATTAAGCTAAAAATATTTCATTAATTTGATCTTTAAATCGTATTTTCGAATTCTACACAGTATGATCTCATGTACTCACAAGTGTGCATCTATTTAATGAGCGCTCGTCTTACAAACCTGTTCGTTGGTAATCTGAATGAACAATAAATTACAGAATATGAATTTGGAAGCACGATCCGACTCAAAAGATACGACCGCTCCTAATTAGTAACTAATGGAGCAACACGGGCTACATTATTACGGACAAAACCATAAAAAATCCGGATCCTTTATGTCCTAAGTCAAATTCTATTGTCAAGGGAAAATCACCATTATTTGTATTAAGCTTATGTTGGTTTAGAGCGGTTTTCCTTGAAAGCGCGTCGTGTCCCGGGGGGAACAATTTCTTTCAATAATTCTCTGGTAATGCTCTAAGTAAGCCAGTTAACAAGACACTCTTAGAGGCCCACTCCAACAAAAATGGATA
This sequence comes from Hecatera dysodea, assembly GCA_905332915.2. Taxonomy (NCBI): domain Eukaryota; kingdom Metazoa; phylum Arthropoda; class Insecta; order Lepidoptera; family Noctuidae; genus Hecatera; species Hecatera dysodea. The sequence goes on from HG995291.1 coordinate 23,010,950, forward strand.
CAATTTTAACTTTTATTGAATTATTCACAAACGACGAGCGTTTCCTCGCGAGTTTGATACTAAAGTATGAAAGATGTCGCATTATAGTTACAGCTAAGTACCGTTTAAGCTTTACTCCCAAGAAACCATTTTGATGAAATGTCAAAGAAATACTTTGACGAAGACATCTTTAGACTTAAGACTACAGATTTAAAGTTATACAACGGTGTTACAAAAAAATACATTGCCTTAAGTAAAATCGCCTCTGTCCATTACCAAAATGTGGCGCATAAAGAATTATTATATTCGACTATCAATAAACGTATAAAAAGATGAAAGCAGCAAACATGCCATTACCTGGCAAGGGATGTAAGGTCAGAGGGTTAAATATTCATACGATGCCGTAATTGAGGCAATTTGTATAATCGCAACAGTTCCGCAAACTGAATTCTATAATAACATCAGGGGTACGGCCGTTTGCACAATGTACGGCCCATATACTTGTGCTCAAAACTGACTGGGATTACGATTTTAAGGTTAATTTTGTGAGCGGGTCATGGGACCAAAATGAATAAAATAACTATTTAGGAATTAACAATTTGAATAAAAATGCTTGCTGTCATAAAAAAAAATTATATATAGGCAAAAAGAAAATACATTTATTATAAATAGGCTGAAATTCAGCACTTTCTCAATGTCAGCGTCAAAGAAACAGTATCCCAAAGCGACCACCCGTCACCACTTCCTAGTCCTTTGAAACTATAATTATACCAGCATCAAAGGTACATATTATTATTTAAATATTGGGGTCTCTAATCATTGAAATCACCGAAAACTAAATCAACCTTCATATCGTAACAAACGAACCATCGATGGCTTAACCACTCTGCTCGACAAGATTTTGACATTTGACGCACTAGCTGAGGCGACGGGGTGTTGCATGTTACGTCATGAATTTCAGAAATTATCTCAACTTTCGGCATGTTAATTAACTACGATAAATTTGTTTCTGCGGCAATTTTATACGATAAGTTATTGAGAAATATCTGACATTACAACTTAAGATCGTTCAAATCACGTTAGACAACTTAAAAATGCATCTAAAATACGCATTACTACACCCTTCCAAAAGATAGTCATCTTAGATTTGCTAAAATTATATATGTAAACAAACTTCTCGCTTGCTGAAAAGAGGCAAAACCGCAAAATCAAGACATTCATTATATTTGCGGTCTTTCTTTATCATTTTCAATACTCAAGTTAAACTTAGTGAGTGTGTGCCATATGTGTGCCCTTTTCATTTTTGACCTGCATAGTCTATCTTAAATTTGTTGGGATAATAACTGTACCTCATATCAACTGGTCCGCGTTCCTCACAGATCCCGGCTTCGGTTCTATTACTACTCTCGCCCTACCTAGATGAGGTCAGATTGAGCCTATAATTTAGAGATAAGCACTCACAATGCTGTGTTCCCAGCACTGAGTGAGAGAGGTACATACATATAATCATCTCGGAGGTTAATGAGAGTCTTCTCATGAGTGTGTGGAGGAATTTTACTTGGCTTATTTTGTGGAGTAAATGTTACACCATAATTATGATAAATATTTTCAGCTGAAAGTAAATGTGGAAAATGACAAGTCAGGTAATAATATAAGTTAGTTTTTTATTCTGCGATAATCTAGGTCATGATTGTGAAGTCACGATTCCGTAGCGTCAGCAGAACAGCAATACTGTTGACTGAAGCGTTTATATTACATCGGTTATTGTGAAACTTGCGGTATTGTTGTTTCCATAGAAATATAAAATACAGGTTATTTCAGATTGTTCCTGCGGGCTCAAAATTAAACATGTTTTTCATTTTTTTTTATCCGCTTCGGTAACAATGAAATACTGTTTCGTGTGCTTTTAAAATTGAACAGACAAGTGACAATAAAATCAACGCTAGTTGGATATTCTGTTTGAAAGAATAGGAATACGTATTATACTGCATCAATCGATAGACTTCCAAAATTAAACAGTTTTAAGTAACAACAAAACTAAGTTGATCTTGCCCCACATTACCTATAACTACAAGCACAACCAGGCGACCTATTATGACGTCTTAAATCCATCATGATTTCTGTGTCAGAGAGAGACGGAGTTACACAAGACGAATAGCACTATCTCTTTCCCTCACACGAATCATGATAGCATTGGCACTTCATAATACGGCCACAGGAACTTCAAAACAAAACCTACTAACAATGTGAACTTACCGTCTGCAACACATCAAGTTTGACTGACAGTGACTTTGATTGACAGCTAAAACGGTCAGCCATTATAGCAACGCGATCCTGTCGATCTGCAAGTGCTCATATCAGATTGACGACTGCAGCAGTCAAGACCTCGCGAAATGATTTTGCCCTGCATATTGTTCGGTCTGTTTCTAAACGTATTGGGTTTGAATTTGGATGTAGCCAATTTTATAACTGACTACGTTTTGTATAAAGATTTGAGATACGTTTGCTATTTTACGTGTGAAAGTCTTTATTGTAAGTATTCTAACACTCCTTTAATTTTATCCCTCAATTACGATTAGAATTGATTTTAAGTCGTTCGGGAGATCATTACTTAAGTTCTAAATTTAAAATACCTTGGATACTTAGTTGAATCAGTTATTATTTTGCTCCTATTTGTTATACTATTAAAAAACAAACATTAGAATTTTGGACTACAATAATAAATTTATTATAGTAATCCCAAATTCTGACGATTTTAAAAAATCTTTCATTGTTCATTGATTGGATTAAACTTGATATTGATCATTTTTAGGTATACCTGCTGAAACTTTTAGATTGTTTTAAAGAGCAACTTGCTCTTTCGTGCTAAAATGTATATCAATCAGCAAAATAAAAACAAAAAAAAAATTAAACCTAAAATTACAATATTGTTCTGGTTATTCTAGTCTGCACTTTATATTGCACTATGTAACCAAATTAAGTAAATTGATAACCAAATTTTTTGAAACTATAATTTAGAAAAAAAAATAACAGAAATTAGTTTTCTACTTATAGATTGTAAGAAAAGCTATAAGAAGTCCATGATATTAAAATAACATGATAAAATCACTCAATATTGTGCGTACCAAACTACATTTGCAGGTGGAATGTGTGGGAGAACATTTTTTCAACTCCAATGTTAAGTTTTGTTAAATTGGTTTGTAGATGAATATTTAGTGAAAAAAATAAGCCCGCAATGACAATTCTAGGGCCAATATTTTAGTAGACATTATTTTTTCAATGTAATTCCGCCCGCGACATGACAAATAAATGCTCAGTAAGGCGTAGGCTCTTACTACAGCATTGTGAGTCATGCTTGTGAGACTTGACGTTCACGTTACTCTACTTGTTATAGATGGTACGGAACCCTTTGTGCGCGAGTGCGACTCACACTTAGCCGGATTATAAAATTACTACTTCAGTACTTAATACTTATTTAGAAGACGGATTCTTAGAGAATATAAAAATAATACAATACTTATCGGTACTCCGTCGTCGACAAACAAAGAACCCGTATATGAGTTGTTTATTTCTTAACCTTATTGAATTAACGCGAAATAGAAAATAGCTATTTCGTTAGTAGTAGTTAATAATTAGAGTCATAAAAACCTCAGACTTCAGTAATGATTTTACAATGTCACAAGAAGAAGATGTTACATAATGTCATTTTATATTAAAATACTTTTTAAAATGTTGTGGTCATTACTTATTTTTATATTAAACAATCATAATTTGGAGTTGACTGCTTCAAGTAAGATTACAAGTTGTAAAATGTTTGGCTCTTATTTCACATTAAAATGGGGATTTCATTTTGGTGATCATTTACTATTTTTGGCAATATAAAGTGGTTTTTACTGTTACATTTTACTAGACCTGGTGGTTAGTTAAACACTATCCAATTATACAATGCCCGTCATTCATATACAAACCGACAGATCACCTAGCACGCCCGCTATTTCAATAAACACTAAACTGCAAACCGTATCCTCAGACAACACCATCCTTGCACACAAGCTAACAAAAGAAGGGGTCCGCGTATCCGTGCGGCGCATAGACAAAGACCTGGACACCGCTTCAGTAGATGTGGTGAGGATTGCGAACCAGCGTACTGTGGCGGTCGGCATGCTGGTGGACGGGCACTGCGACAATACGCCGACGCTGCTGGACCAGGTAACATTGTTCTTCGCCTATGGTGGGAACAACACTAGGCTGTACTCACAAATGTTTGAAGGGCGAATGAATTAGGACTTTGTTCAGCTTTGATGGATTCGTAGGCACGGAGGGTAAGTAATCTCTAAACAACGTATCACTGTGTCTATCTTGTGTCATGGATATTGCGGTGAACTTATATAGAAAATCACAAAGTAATTACCATTTTGTGATTCCAAATTAATTAGCAAGCAGCCGTTTTAGAAGATCAAATTATTGCCGAGTTATCTAGCTATATTGTGACTTTCTGTCGTTTACAGGCTTCAAAAAATAAACTGTTTGATGCTGTACACCCGTGGCTGGTTCTCACTGATATCGTAGATAATGCTGTTAACAGCGCTGATTATATTGAGGATACGTTTAAATGGCTGAACTTGAGTGTGGACGCTGATATCACCGTGGTCGCTAAAGAAGGTAGGTACATTCGGTACAAAGTATTAAGGTACATTATAAAGCTCTTTAAATTAGCTGTCAGTCAGCAACCAGCCTTACCCACCACTTCTACGAAACAATTTAGTTATTTATATAATAATATCTATAAATTAATGTAAATATACGTTACCTAAAATGTCTTCTGTGGATAAACTAAAATAGAACCGTTTTCAGGTGACATTTACACGATGACGGATGTGTACAATTTTGGTAAAATACAAGGAAATTACTTGGAAACAACTCTTCTTGGAACATGGCGTCCTGACAAAGGTAACACTGTCTCTTAATTTTTAGGGTTCTGGGGACGGAACCCTAAAAGGTTAAAGTCAGGCAAAGTGGCCCCGTTGCTTTTGTTTGTCCGTCCGTCATCTGTGTATCCCTCTGTCACAAAGGTTGCAACAGTGAAGCTACAGTCTTCTTTTTTTCTCTATTATTTTGTATGTTTTACTGGCCCAATACCAAACACAAAACAAGCAAAGGGAGCAATAAAAAAGTTTGTTCTAACCCAGCATTCTCGGTATCCAAACGTTGATATTTTTTATTTATTTAATATTCTTAAACTGTTTGGTTCCACAGGTTTAGATATATTGCTCAAAGGGTATAAGTACTACAATCGTTGGAATTTTCACAATTTGACACTACGGGCAATCACAGTGGTTCGTATATATGCATTACTTTTGTCAATCCGTAGCAAAAGACATTTAGTTATTTACTTTATTTTATTAGAAAAAAACTAATGAATAAAACATAGGTTTATTGAACTTTTATTTTTCATCAACATCGGTCCCAAGAATTTATTTGGATTTTGGAAAAAAATATCAAGTATAGTTGAATAGGAACTTAAAAAATTAATAATGTATTTTGTTTAAAAAGAGCTCTTTCTTTCTGTGATATGTATTTCATTTGATTTTTTGGATTTGAGCCTCATTCACTACAATATCGAATGATAATACAATACACAGGGTGTTGCTTTTTCAAAATAAACATGTTCAATTCCTCGGTAGGAATACCGATTTTTCAAAAATCCAGCGATGCATTTCTAGTTTTTATATCAACCAAAATTGGAATCGAAGCCGTCCTGCAGTGTTTTTCACTGTTTTACAGTTTCTTTATTTAGAAAATAATTGTAATAAAAAAGCGTGAACATTTGCCGCCCAGATCGCGGACCAACCGAAGATGTTTTACCCAGAGATGCTCTCAGAGATGGCTTACACGGCGGGGGTGGCCGCCATGACCAAGATCACCTCGCAGATGCTGAACACATTGAAAGAACGACACAACTTCAGGTCAAGATTGGTTATTTTGCTGCTTTGGAAACATTTTGACATTATACATCACTCTCATATTATATTTCCCTTGCTATTGTGATGTATAATATAATGCCACCAGATTACTGCGAACATCATAAGTTTATAAATAAATCTCATGACATAAACCCACAAAAAAAATTATCTGTTGACAATATTTTGGATCATTTTTTTTAAGTTTAAAATAACTTTAATTTTGGAAGTCGGTGTTCAAAAAACGAAGAAACAATTAAAAACACCGAGTTCCAAAATTAAAGGCATCTTATACATTTTTTTTTGTTTAGAAGACGGTTGTCTTTTTTTTTGTAAAAAGTTTTGCTATAAAATTTTACGGAATGCCCCATAAAAGAACACACCCTTTATTGACACACAAGTGTTGACTTGCCTAACATGAGGTAATTTAAACATTATGCATTTAGTTTTGTTCTCATTAAGAAGAAGATTAACATTTAACCAGTCAGCTACAGTGGCAAGGGCACTCAATTGTCAGGAACTAGTTGCTGACGATTGAGTTTAACTAAAAGTGAAGATCTGCAAACAACAATACATTATGATTATCCTTTATGAGATCATTACAGATTCAACTACAGTATAGCCGGCCGATGGATTGGGTCTCCTGAAAGAAATTCTACACTGGTAATTTTAATTTTCCGTTTGTCTTATCTATACTAATATTATAAAGATTTGTATTTTTATATTTTTGTATGTAACGAATAAACTCAAAAACTACTGGACCGATTTCTAAAATCCTTTCACCATTAGAAAACTACATTCACCCTGAGTAACATAGGCTATATTTTATCACCATATTCCCACGGGAATGGGATTTACGCGGGTAAAATCGCGGGGCGCTGCTAGTAATTTATATAGGAATACTTTTTAAACAGTGCACAAAAAAAAATGGTGGTTCTATATCAGTTAGAACCAATTACCATCTGTTCCATCCATTTGTTTTTAATTTTTTTTTTATATCATCAAAATATGGTCTCTATCTATTCGTCATAATAAAGACAGCACGGCACCAGCCGGTCGTCGCACACGGCAGTATAAAAGCGGGGGTAAGAGTCGCGGTCGGCACACCACAGGTTTGCCCGGTTAAGCAGTAACCAGCCTTTTTTTTGTTTTTTTGGATGGGAAATCATCAAATGACCCCTCCCGCCCTGGGTAGAGCGGTAGGGAGTGTCACTTTTACTGACTAAAACCCACCCGTGATCCTTCTTGTGCCCTATGCGTTCCAGGGCCGCGGTAACTCTTTCGAACAAATTCCGCAACCCTAGCAGGCACCGACCCTATGGGGCCCCGTCCTCGGAAGCAGTAACCAGCCTTAGTGTGCTTAACCGCGAGTGGTCACGTCAAAAAAAAAACGTGGTCAGCAGGGTTGTGTCCGACAGTTGGTGATCAGTCGCGCAGCTGTCGTAATGTCGCGTCTCATTGCTTTCCGTCACCACGTTCTATACCTACTCGTTTCGTATAGTGACCACGACTATTATGAGATTATGCGACTGTGCCCCATGGGATCCGTAACGTCGCGGTCCCTAATTAAAGGAACATTTTAGGAGCCACTTCATTAGGCCTCAATTTAGAAATACCTATACATAATGCATTAAGAAGGCAATGTCAATATATAGAACGTAACTTCTGTTTAAGTAATTAATTAATTTAATTTAAACGACATTGTTCGATGAGCTCTTGTCACCATCGGCGTTCCAACTCATTAGAAATAATGGTTGGCACGTGACAAAAGATGTAAAAAGACCAGTCTTTGTTCCCATGGATGATTGGCCTTTAGTGAGAGACTCTTGCGCCATCCCATGTCATGTAGTGCTGGCGCTGCCGCTGCAGCTGTGGAAAACCTCAAGTGGCGTAAAAATAGTAACCTTATGGGTAACTATATTTTCGAGCCATTTAGGGTTGCAACCCTCGGGACATGGGGCCGCCCTTGTGCTCACAGCCTTTTCAAAGAAATATCGAAACAGCTGATTAACGCTTCCCGTGGTCGGACGACGAATTTTATAAAGCGATATTGTAGTTTGTTTTACTTTCGTTTATTTGTTAATTGCGCGGTTGACTGCTGCGCTACGTGTCGTGGGTTCGATCCCCGCACGGAACAAATATTTGTATGGCTTACAGATTGTTGTTCCGGGTCTGGCTGTTTGTGTATGTGAGATTATGTTTTTAAACGCACCCACGACACAGGAGAAATTCCTAGTGTGGGGCAACGTTTTCTTAAAAAAAATAAAACTTAAAAAAAAGTCTAATTAATGCATGGGAACCCAAGTAAACACCTGCGCATAAACGCAGAGCTGATAGAAGGGTAGATTAGCGCGTTTTGCTTGGCTGTGCGCCGGCACGCGGCTAGTAACCCTAAAATCAGTTCCAAAGTTATGGCTTTTACTAATATTAACTTTTTTTTCTACTAAATCATATCGAAATAAAAAAAACAAACGTGTTTAATAAAACTAGTTTAAGCTTAATTTGACTAAGTTTGTGCAGTGAAAAAATAATAACCTTATATGTATATATGTAGATCTGCCAATTTTATATTGCTTATATTAATTAAAAGTTTAATCTTCCACAGGCGGTTACAAATGCTTTGTTATGGGAAGAGCAGGACCTGTCCAGCACATGTGCCAGGATATTCCCCAACTGGCTCGATTGGGTCGACATTTATCACCCACCAACTACCAACATTCAGTAAATATTGTCACTAAACATTCTAGATACAGCTGTTTGTTCACTAGTTTCACTAAAGGTAATACGAGTATCGGTCGCCCCAGCACCAGTGTCTTGATGTTTAATTTACTCTGATTTTTATACTTACTTGAATCCTCATAAATATCCCCTTTATTCCTATTATTCTGTTTCCTTCTTCTTATATTTTTATTAAATGTGTGTACTTAAATTGTTAAATAAATAAATGTTATTCAAAACATATTTATGTTTAGGACTAAATTTTACTACCTGATCCCGGAGAAAGGCGTAGGTCAATACGAGAACCGGTTCCTCACGCCCATGTCTGATGGTGTTTGGGGCTGCGCTTTCCTCGCTGGAGTCGCCTGCACCCTGGTCCTTACAGCCGCAGCGAGGATCGAAAGCAGACCGAAGGCCGGCTGGTATGCCTTCTTCAGCGTGTTCGCTGCCATATGTCAACAAGGTGCATATGACATGTTTGAACAACAGCTAAACAAAGCGAGAGTTGTCAAGACAAGACAAAAATTTATTTATTTATTTTATTTTAAAGAAGGCTTACAGATTAATCAACCAATAACACAAGGACTGTAATATTAACAAGTAGCTGATAACAAGCCTCGACATATAGGTAAGGAAAATATTCGATACAAAAGAAAATACATACAAGTTGATATAACCAGTTAAGAGAGCTAGTAGATAAATTAACTGTCCTTAAGAAATAATTGTGCCAAAAGCCACACTGGTGCAAAACAAGTCGACATTAAGGTCCCTAGGAAGCCCATTGAAACTAAGAGCACTTCTTATTGTGATAACATTCCGCCTGTAATTTATCATTGCATTAAAATGTACGGGATTGTTACATTATCAATGCCAAACCTTGTGATTTCTACAAACGCTGTCGCCGATAGAATGACACTGGTTACAGGCAAAGGTAAGGTTTAAAGTTAATTTAAGGCCAAAACCAAAATAACTTAATTAAAAAATTAAAACTGTGCCATTTGAAAAGAAGACCGTGCAAACTCAATATTAGAATCTCTATGGAGACAACCTTGAGATCACGTTACCAATGTTCGTTGGTTAGATTGTTACAAAATGTGTTTGAAAACATCAACATTTCAGGGTTTTCATTTATAAAATACTTTGAAGTTGAAAATGCCAATTTGTTTTAATGACGTATGTTAATGATGATTATTATGTACACAGATTTTGAAGACGGAGTTCTTTTGTTGGAGGAGACATTTTCGAGTCAAGGTTAGAGAGACCAATCATTTTGCTTAGAGTTTTTTATTTGGAAGTCAGTTGTAATTTTAACTGACTACCAAATAAAAACACTACAAAGTTTAAAATATTTTTAACTTGTAAAGTCAGTATCAGAAAACGAAAAAAAATAAAACCAAAAATACGAAACTAAGTTTTTATTTGGAATTTATATATTAAATATATTTTTTGTAATTTGAAAAATAAAAATGCACTCGATGTCTGCAGACCGACCCCAAATACCATATATTATGACAGGATATTGTGAAGTAACTAAATAGACGAGTCTCGCGGTATCCACATCTGTAAATTGGCGGATTTAACTAACAGCATAATTCAGTGTTTTTGGTTTTATTTCTTGTTTTTTTTTTAAACTGATTTGATTTGGAAATCGGTTATATTTTTGTTTTTATGCTAATATTTTTCACACTTTTTCTTTTGGTGATGACTCCATAACTAAATTGATACATTTTTTACCCATAATTAGCCATTCTACACATTTGCGTTATTTTCCGAGTCTAGACCACCTAATGTTTAGCTAGTTATTAGGTATCTACTTTGCTTTGGGATCAACATAAACCAAACAACATCTCACTTTACATTTCCCAAATTTTATTGATTTTATTTGAAGAAGTCACTGATGTATCTTTGAAGTTAAATGTCCAATGCAAATGCAATATAGATACCACTAAACCTAAAACAAAACAATCATCACGATCGGTTGAAAAACAATAAAGTTATGACCAAATAGATAACCCCAAAAACGTGAAAATTGAACATAACTAGTGAGGTAGGTCACGGCGTGCCAGCTTGATGTTATGTTATGGACTGGTGTAAACAACAAACAGACATTCGGTATGAGCAGTCTCCGAACATCTACTATAACTTATTGGAGAGGTCCGTTGCCTATCTCCGAAATTCTTCATCAGATTGGTATAGATCTCATACATAATGGAACCACTTCGGGAAAATTCTCTTCAAAACATAATAATATCATCAAAATCCGTCGACAGTTGCCGAAGACAAACATAGCTAAACAATCATAAAAAAACAGTAGTTTAAGAAACTCTTTTCTTTTTTTTTCAAACATTTATTTAAGTAGGTACTAAAAAAGAGGGTATTTTTAGGTCGCAAGGCTACACTTCTGGTCATTGGTCTGACGAGTATGCTGCTTTATAACTACTACACCAGCAGCGTGGTGTCTTGGCTCCTGAATGCAGCAGCGCCGTCCATTGCTAACCTTGACGGTCTCATTAACAGTGACTTCGAACTGATATTTGAAGACATCGGCTATACCAGGGGTTGGCTTGACGTATGTACCCTTTTTTTTTTTTTTTGGATGGGAAATCATCAAATGACCGCTCCCGCCCTGGGTGGAGCGGTAGGGAGTGTCAGACTTTTACTGACTAAAACCCACCCGTGATCCTTCTTGTGCCCTATGCGTTCCAGGGCCGCGGTAACTCTTTCGAACAAATTCCGCAACCTGACGTATGTACCCTAAGCCCTATTAATATAGGGCTCTGTTTTGATCACTCAAAATTTGTAATTTCAGCAGCTTTTTTAATAAGCATTATTGATGTTGACGTATGATTTTTTTCAGAATCCTGGATTCTTTTACTACAGTGGTTTCACGAACTTAAAAGAAGATGAGTTACGAGATAAGAAAGTGACAAAGGGCAAACGCACTGCCGCGGTGCTGCAAACTGTAAAGACAGGCGTTGAACTCATGCGGACTGGAAGTAATTATAGAAACAAACATACATTAAAATGCTTTATGCTATTCAGTTTTTAGTGTAAATGTGGATATAACTATACTCCATTCACAATAAGATTAGACATTTAAATAAAACTGTTTACAGTCCGTTCGACTGATTTTTACTTCTATTCCGTAGGCATAAGGATGGCATTAAAAGCAAAAACTAGATTTCAATACCAACTGTTTACTGCAGCTGCCATGTGTCATGCCACAAACGCAATAGAAGTCAAAATCGGTTGAACGGACTGTAAAAAAGATTTATTTCAATTTCTAATCTTATTGTGAATGGGGTATAGAAGAAGATGAAATAAACATTATGATGCTCTGACTCTACATTACTTAAAAATAACTTGATTTTTCAGAATACGCCTTCCATACGGAGCCGTACACAGCTAGCCAGGTGATCTCCAAGACCTTCGAGGACGCCGAGCTGTGCAACCTCGGCACCCTGCAGATGATGCCACCAGCTCACGTGTACATCATGGCGCAGAAGCGGAGTCCTTACAAGGAGTTCTTCGACTGGAGGTCTTTTTTTTTTCTTTTTTGGGTGGGAAATCATCAAATGACTTCTCAGACTGACTTATTAAATGAGTGTCAGACTCTTACTAACTAAAACCCACCCGTGATCCTTCTTACGCCGTTTGCATTCCAGGGTCGCGGTGACTCTTTCGAACAAATTCCGCAACCTCGACTGGAGATCTGCAGTTCAAATGATTAATTATCACTTTACACGTTAATTTGGTTCTTCAATTTAAACTAGATAGGGCCGGGTTTTCCCAGCTAACTACCCTGAGAAGAAGTACTAAAACGAACTCAGATTTCTTATTTTTAATCCATATGTGGTTGTTTTTTAAAATAACAGAATAGGAGTAATGTCGCTCCATGTAGAATACTAGTATTCAAATGGATCCGTTAAAGCTGAAACCCCACCTCAATATAGTTGCGAAAAGGCTAGGCAGATATCGATTTCACAAACATAAGATGAGTTAGGCAAATGGACTAAAACATGTCCTTAACTCGAATGTAGTGTAATCAGCCACAATGCTATCTAGCTGACACATCTATGTTCATTTTATGTTATAATGGTTAGTGGAGAAACAAAAATAAAACACGAATTTTCCCAAATGTCGGAAGCACCCTGATTTAATTAGATAAATCCATCTTCATTCCCATATAGAAACTGTAGCCGATCAGTGGAGACAAGCTCGATCCTTCTCGTGCGACAAAGCCGTCATTGCAGAGGGGTAAATAACAAAACAATCTGTCAAACCTCTCGGGATTACGGGCTGGGGTCACAAAGGTGTGCCTTAATATGTTTGTACTTATCTACTAGCAGCTTAAGTATAATTGGGTCATTCTTGTATCAGAAAAGTATGTTCAGAACGCGGCCGTTTATTTGATACATAGAAATTGGGAGGTTTAACTATTAAAAGCATAGCATCGACCCTGTAGTGTCATCATCCGGCGTGCGTGTGTTTTTCATTATTTATGTGTGTGTGTGTGTGTTTTTTGTGTGTGTGTGTGTTTTTTTTTTCTAGCTTATTTTGGCACACTGCTGGGCAGGCTGTTCATGTAAACAACACGGACTGTGAAGGGAACACAACTCGGCGCACGCAAACGGAAATCATACATGTTACCCAAAAAGCTACTAAGTTTAAGTGGGACTAGGCAGTACTTATGAAACGAGGATATAAGTTTCTTCATGAACGTTTTCCACAGTCTCCTGCGCCTCACAGAACGAGGCCACGTGAAGGCCACCCGTGCCCGGTTCGCAGGCACCATGCCGGCCTGCTCGGGTGCACAGCCGCGGGCGCTGGCCCTCGGTCAGGCGGCTCCGGCTTTCCTGACGCTGTTCATCTTTGCTGTGCTGTCCTACATCATTCTAGCTTTTGAATTTCTGCACAAAAAGTAAGTTGAATCGTCGATATCGTCGAACATAGGTGTGTAAATTTCAATCTGGATGTCAAGACAAAGTGACACTTTCATCGATAACAACTGTTCAACTATAGTTCGTAGTTAATTGAAAGTTTGGCCTTTTCGACAATTGTTTTGACTGATAGAATGGCCCTTCGTCTAGACAGGCTCTTTTGTACATTATGCTCGATTTTTCAAATTGTATCGATAATGTATCTGCGATTGTGACACAAATTAAATTAATATTTGGTATGTCCATCAAAGTGTCCACATCCATAATTAAGACCATAGCACCATACTTGGCGTTATATACCTGACGCCCAGCAAATGCTGAGATGGTAACCCTTTCGGTATGGGCACGCTCAGCACAATTTTAATCCTTATCATTGTAATGTTTTTATTGTTACTTTTTTTTACTTTGTATTTTGTTGCTGTTGTCTGTGTCAAATAAATGTTTTCTATTCTATTCTGTAGATGCTCACTCTTTCCATTGCTCTCTTGTAATTTTTATTTTGAGTATACATAATATCTTTTTTTTACATGGTTATTGTAAACCATAGTTTTTTATAACGTACAAGCCATGGAGCCATTCACATAATGTAATAAGTTATAGTTTACTTTTTAACTTGAACGAAAATGGCTGTTGAGAGCATGTTATGTTCACTCAAATGTCTCGTTGATGGTGGCGCGTGTGTTGTATCATTCAATATTTAGACAGTAATAGAGGTGTGACATTTCAGGCTGTTCCACCCTCACTAATAATGACAGTCCATTTCTATTTGCGTAAAATACAGGATTGTACAGCAAATATCGAATTTGAAACTGCAGAAGCCAACGGACCGCCTTTCTACCGGTCACTTTAAATTACAAGCCGCAACTTCTGTCTGACGTTAATTCGGAATTCCTAGCTTCCTTGCGATGCCTTGGCGCTAAGCCAATTTTAGGCAAAGTAGAGAGAATATCTTAAAGTCCCTTTCAATGTCTTGCTACATTTTATATACCCGATCATTTACTCCAAAGTGGTGTCTAAAGATTGTAGTTCAATTTACCGTGACGCCGCAGAATCGTTTCAAATCACATCATTTATTTCAGAGTCCAGCTGAAAAAGCGGGCAGTGAGCGACGCGCAAAAAGTGACGTCACCAGTGATCGGGCTGTGATCGCAGCACATCAAGAGACCTACACTATAGATGAATGAAAAAAACAATTGAGGGAAGACGTTTGACGTGGCGTTCAGAAGGCCGCCACTAGAAGATTTAGTGCAGTAGTCTAGGTGCGCGTTGTCTAATAATATTAGGGTGTTTTTTGTAACAGTGTTGCAATTTAATGTAGTGATTTGAATCTTATTTAAAAAATACTAAACTTAGATATTGTACACTAACGAATAAAACAATCTTAGAAATATATATTTGTGTACTTGTCTCATTATATCTGAATTACGCCTATCCCTATTACCAGAACACAAAACTTTAATTACGAAAGGTGAACGGCAGATTTCGTACAACAAACTTTTTTTGTTGTTCTGTTATAGAATTTGTACCACTTATTAAGGCAATTAAAACATCTTATTTCGTGTAGGTGCAGCATTTTAAGAACTTGGGATTCATGAGTAATATCAATAAAAAGATTTGAACAAATAAACGTAAAAAAGGTAAACTAAACGCACTTTTTTTTTTATAGGTTGCCATTTGTAAAATAACACAAATATCGAAACGATAATTAATTATTTACAAATAGAAATAGCATTAAATATAATTGAACACTTATATATTACATCTGAGAGTGCATTCTTGTTGTATAAAATCATAATAGTTCACGATTTAATTAAAGATATGATTTTCGTCATCAATAATGTTTTGTTCATATGGCAATTAATTATTGACAGGTAAAGAAAATCTGTTTTTTTTTTGTTGTTGTCAATTTCAGTTCAGTTCTTTGCTGTTGTTTTGCATTGTGGTTTGTGACTGCATCTGAGCAATTTAGCGAATTATCTGGCTGTTTTTACGTTGAGTTGAGCATCTGCTCCTCCATTCTCTATCTCTTGATAGTAGTTTTATGATAGTAGTAAAGGACGCTTTAAGCTGTGATGTGTGTGTTTAAGTGCTTTAATTAATTAGTATACTTGGTGCATCGTCCTCACATATATGAAGTATTTATTGTATTACCAAATATTGTAAAACATTGATTTCAAAAGAGTAACTATGGAGTTTCTTGTCCGTTCTTCTCCATAAGAATCTACCTTTGCGAATGGACGCTAGAGTCACTTAATTTATGATATTTTTTATTGATGACGTTCAAAAGTGCCGTTAATGGCCTAATTGAAATAAACGTTTTGAGTTTGAGTTTGAGTTTGAGTTTAAAATGACGAGTTTGCAGTGTGTTAATTGCAACGTTCGATTGTCAAGTACAATATAATAAATGTACATACTTTCAAAAACAAAGTATTGTTTTATTTACCGACACTCGACACCCATCAGAACTTCATCATTATCAAACTGTTGCAGTCCGCTGCTGAACATATTATGTAGGTATCTCCTAATGCATCTCACTGAGCAGATACGATTACTAGACTCAGTATACCTATTTAATGGTAAGTAAAACACTACAAAGATAGCAACAAGTAATCTAGAACATTTATTTTATCGCCAAAACAATGTTTATGAGTACTTATTTGTAACACTAGTACCTACATAACCCTAAAAATAAAAGTGCTTATAACTTTTATATCCCAACTTCTAAAAATCTAAAAAGTTGAAAAGGGCTTGCCTATTATAGTAGTTATCAATTAAAACAAAAAGTATCCCAAAACACGAAACTTTATTAGCTGTACGAAGTTCCCATACAAGCCTGCCATTCGCCTTTCGACGAGCATTTATTTGAAGTGGGAGATTTGATAAAACCTTACTACTACCTATTCTATTCAAGCCTTGGCAATGTCTGCCTTCGCATTTGCCATCTAGCCGCGAGCTATCGTGGTGTTCCTTTTATGAGGAGTCTCCATCCAAACCAAATTGTCTATGAAAGCCCAAAATTCTTCTCAAACAGACCATGATTCCCGGAGCAAGTCGTGTACTTGTCTTACTGCGTCCACGTACACAGGGTATTGAGTAATGGTCGCGCGTCGCTCGGCTATCTAAATCGCGTGTTATAAATGATGCGATCAATTCTTGTTTACTCCGGGGTCCCGGGTCCCGGGTCCCGGGGCGCGGGATTCAATTCACGCTGCACCCGTATCTGCTATCATATTTGTGTTATATTATGTGTACTGGGAGATTAGTTTTTGTGAAGTATTATGTAGATGTAGGAAGAATTGAAGCCTAATTTTTTTCGCTTTGTGAGGAATTTAACGTAACTCCTAATTTTCAAGTTTACCTAAGCGCTAAACTTGCTTTGCATTTAAGTGTATCATTTTTGTTTTTACACTCATTATTTGGATGTTTGACGCAATGCAACCAGTCTGATTACAAAACTAAGAAAGAACCCAACATATCACAGGAATTTTAAGCCAAACAAATGCCAGTAGTTACTTGAGCACCCAGCTAGCTCAAACAAACAAATATGAATAAGAACAGTTTTAATAACGCCATTACTTAAGACGTATCCATTTCGCGGCGTTGTCGTCGCGTCGGCGCCGCTGCGTCTCTGCCGCGCGCTCGTCGCCTCTTGCCTGCATTTGCATACAAATGGAAAACGTCACTCGGATATTATATTACTTAACTGGCGAGACTGGTACAAAAAATAATCTAATACACCTCGTAACACCCTTATTACGGAGGCAAAGAGTTCAATTTAACACGATTCTGTTCCCAAATGAAATTACACTCGTTCATGTGGGGTACACAAACAGAACGCTGTTTTTATTGTTCCTTCATATGTCGTTAGTATTCCGACAGAGCAATTTAGCACTAAGTCAAAATTGTATTACTTGTAATGCGTACCTACCTACAGGCTTTTTTCTTCCGTGTTTCATTAAATTAATGTAATTAGATACCAAGCTACCTACCACTACCTTACACCTACCACCACGGAGTGGGCCCGCGTGGTGGATTACGGCCCATTCCCTCTCCTAGAGAGGAGGCCTGTGTCCCAGCAGTGGGAACGTTGAAAAGGCTGATTATATACATATATTTATATAGGGTTGCCAATATACCTGCCAGAGTTGCGAATCATGTTCGGGAATCACCGCGGCCCTGGACAACAAAGGGTATTAGGAGGAACATGATGGTAGAGTCTGATACTTCTTTCCGCTCTACTCAGAGCAGACATTTATTTGATGATTTCCCATGCATAAAAAAGGGTTGCCAACATGCGATAGAGCTATGCTGCATTAACCAAAAGTGGAGTCAACCCCTGCAACGGAAAATGATTGGCCCTATCCTGGTCGTGATATAACAAAGGGTCACTGGCAGAGAGAATGATTGAAACTAAAAACTGAAAATTATTGGGAATAAGGAGAAAATAAAAGGAAAATACATCAAAAAGGCGTCGCTACCTGTTAAAACTTCGGCTTCGATGATATTTTCTAGGAGATTTGTGACTATTACCCGAGACACTACAAGGATTTAGAGGACTTTAAAATTTGGAAAGAAAGAAAAGAAAGAAAACTCGTTTATTCCGCCATAGATGACGCACAAAAAAATAAACTAAATCAAACTTAATTAAAAAGAAAAAATAACTTTCAATTAAAACTAAAAACAATGTCAGGACCTCGGACCAAGAATCCCAATGGACTAGACAAAAGCGTATACTCGAAAGGGATGGATATAGAGTACTTCAAAACTGGGGGATACCAGACTTTAAAATATTCCCCATAATTCTCGTTAATTTTTGTATATGGATTTGGGAGGTGTGATTAGTACGTGAAATGAAAGTAACGAGTTTTTAGCACCATAAACCAGGGCTTTAAATAACGTTAAAATTTTATAACGTTATCTTCCTTCTACAGGACTTACCGTTTTTATTAAAATAACGGAAAGTGATTTAACGTTATTTATGCTTCAATATAACGTTATTCTTTAGTAACGATACTTGTAATATAACGTAAACCGGTGTTATGTGAATTGATGGAGGATAAATCAAATGCTTCCTGATTGATAAAATTTTTATTTTGTAGTTTTTCTATAATAGCAGAAAGGTCAGCATTTTTTTCTCTATTCGCCCACATTTGGATCTTTGCAGCTAATTTCTTCTTTCTTCTCTCAGCTAAAATTGTTATCTGGTTTAATTTTCTAATCAATTTCCTTTTTCGAGGCGACGTACTCAGAGTCGAAAATATTTCACCAGGTTTAATCTAAAATAATAATTCGATGTTAGTAACCCACACACAGAGAAATGGAAATAAAAAAAATAATTTTCATATTTGCATTTACTTCAGGTTCCAGCGATAATCCTGAAGCCACCTAAAAAAAGGCAGTGATTTACAATGTTCTATATTCAGCTAAATTCAAAATTGTTAAAATAAAAAAAACTTGGATTGTTGTGTGTTGGATTGGATTTTCGTCGCAGATGGATCAGAGATCGAGATTTCCTCAGATTTCGTTCTGCGTTTTTTAGCGAAACTCTGGAAGAAAATACGTGGGTCAGTCCAAATTAGTGAATAATGGCCTCCAATTATTTCGACCGGTTGATGCAATCCAGGAAGGCAATCTGGTGTCCTTTGGAAATCTAAAATATTTCATTTTTCAGGTAGTCCGGTTGAGTTGCCTTTTGATTTCATGACCAATAATTTTGAGTATGAAATTACTAAATAGACTAAATGAAAAAACAAAAACAACAACATGACTGTTGCCTTTTCCCTCAATAATAGGTAATTTTAATGCATGCCATCTGGTATCCCTAAAGTACGTATTATTCTACTAAATTGAAATGACAGAAAGTTATTTATACTCGTAAGACAATAAAGTTCTATAGAATTTGAACGTGTAATACTAACATAAAATGAAATTTTAATCCCATATTTCAAGTATTTTTAACGCTTGTTTTCTAAAAGACTTTTTATCAACGTATGTCGAGCTAAATATTTAGTGACATTTTAAATTTTTATGATATATAAATGCGAAAATCTCATACTTACGAATGAAAGGTTATGTTCTCAGATTTTCGTTCACTACGGCTATTACAGCCGATAACACAGCAATACACCATGTTGAACGTCTTTCTCTTAAGTTAGAAACTTCGTTCCCACTATTTAAACTACAGATTTAATAGGGGTTTCCATCAAAACACGATTAAAAACGAATGCACTAGTACTGTGTTGGGCACATACCACAGATGTGCCCAACAAAAAAAGTGATACGTCGACAAAGACAACAATAAATAGTTCTGTCCTTGTTATCCTAATATGTTTCTGTATATATACATCCTTTTTGTCTCAATATTGTTTTTAGCTTGTCTTGTCCATTTAGATTCTTGGTCCGAGGTCAGGACCCGGCACGACCACCACGAGCCTCTGGTCACACCACAGACAAAACAGAACACATTTAAACTTCTGTCTATGGAGTGACACCCGGCACCGACATTGACAGACAGTGACAAGATAATAACAAACAATAAATGAAATTAAAAGTAGACTGTTTACTTACTATCTACTTAAAAATATGTATATAAATCTACTTTGTACGTCGTATCCAAGCAGGAATCGGTTGTTGCTCACAATTTGGAGTAGGAATCATAAAACTTTACCAGAATATAATGTGAATCGTTTTCTTATACGGTCGTATGTATTTTATTCCTTACTTTCCCCAGTTACTTTTGTCATTATTATGCGTATTGATAGTTGCTTGGTCATTGCGAAGGGCCAAAATAAACACATCAAAAGTATCTAGGGAGCCCATTGATATCGAATCCTACGATTGTGCATTGCTATAGGTGGTACCCGTAGCGGTCTTCGGGAATGAAGGTTCACTTCATGCAAGCGGTTTCTGACTGTTTGGTCGCTAATTAAGTTCCCTGAAGAGTGATGAAGCCTCACGGCTAACATCATGGCGGTTATTGTTGGAGCTCTTCGAGTTAAGATTTGAATGTATCGGTCTTGTCTCCGTGTGGTGCAGCGATACCGTCCTCCATGGCGCTCAGCCAAGGTAAGCGAAGAGCTCTGCCGAATATGGAGGGTATCCAGTCGCAAGAAGACCTTTTTTTGTTGTTGCAACGAACATGGGCGGCCATTCCACAGCGTGATTTGGATGAACTCATTTTGAGTATGCCAAACCGATGTTCTTGTGTTGTTAGTGTTTGCGGTAGAAACACGGATTATTAATTGTTTAAGTTACCCAATAAAATTTTAAAGAAAACTGTTATTTCAGTCTTTTTTTCGAACTTTAATGTTAGTGGTTCAAATGTCAAAAATCCCTTTATTAGTAAAATGGCAAATTTCTTTATTAATGCAAAGGTGACTTGGTTTATCGTTACTGTGACAAACGAAAACACTTTATTTGATGAATCCTTAAAGAAAATTTTAATTAATATCAATCAGGAGAAAAGTTATTGCAAAAATATATGTTGATCCCTAGATACTTTTGATGTGTTTAGTTCGTTGGCATAGCCAAGAAGCTTCACAAGTTCTGATGGTCCTAAGCCGTCCTAAGTCCTAAGCTGACAGTATGACGGAAACTTGGAATTACTCTTCAAATAACTTCGGATCATGGCCTAGACTTATAAAAAGTCTAGTGCGAACCTTATAAAATCAGTGATCAGTACATGGTTGCCCGCTAAATAGCTACGCACGAGTGACAGTAGGGTACTTAAGCGAGTTTCGTTTCGACGCGCGTGGCGAGAACCCATAAAATTAGTTTCAAATTAAACATCTTTCGCTAAAGATAGTTTTTTTTTTCTTTAAGAAATATCAAAATAAAAGATTTTTTTTTTGTCTAATAAAGCTCATTTAAATTTAATTTGTCAATGATTGCGCACTGCAAAAAAATAAATCTCATTTGGTTATCCAAAGTTTCAGGCAAATCAACCAAATAGTTTTTGTTTCCAATAAATGTTTGACGTGATTCTTTACATTATTTATTATTTTATCAACTGATTGAAATAAAACATACACCAAATGTGAAGTGAATCTGAGTATAATTGAATCTGAATAAAATAGGTATATTATTGAAAACCGCAACCAAATCGGTTATGCTGTTTTAAAAATTAGCGTGCACAAACGCCTAGGCAAACAGACAAACATTCTAAAGATTATGTTTTGGGTTCTATTGCGTTATTAAAGATTCCCCATAATAAATTGTCTCAATTATCTTCCATGTACCGGTGAGTTCGTCGCGTTTCAGGTGATTGACATCAATACAATTTTGACGTTTTGAGATACATAACATAACATAACACTAAATAGAAAGGAACCACCTCGAAATACTACGATGCTTTTCCAAACCATCGTATTTAGTTTTTTTTTTTTTTTCACTTTACATCGTCAGGTGAGAATGAGAACATCATCAATTTAGTCGAGGAATAGAATAATTTTTGCGATGCAACTATTAGGGATAACACAAATAATTGTCGTCAGATCTCACTCAATTTAAATGGGACCACTCGCCAAGCACCAGCTTTCGAATATAAAAAGAAACATGAAAATCAGTACACCCAGTAAAAGGAAACACACAAAAAAGATACAGTCGACTTGAGAACCTCTTCCTTTTTTAAAGTCAGTTAAAAATACATAAGTTGGATAAAGTTTTTACTTTGAATTCCTTTATGAATAAGTACAAGCTTGAGTGACTATGGGTACAGATTTTAAAGACAATAATGCAAAAATATATTATACTAGCTGCTGCCCGCGACTTCGTCCCCGTGGAATCCCCGATTTTAAAACATTCTTTATCGCTGCTCCGCTCCTATTGGCTTAAGCGTGATGATATATAGCCTAAAGCCTTCCTCGATAAATGGTCTATTCAACCCAAAAAGAATTTTTCAATTCGAACCAGTAGTTCCTGAGATTAGCGCGTTCAAACAAACAAACAAACTCTTCAGCTTTATAATATTAGTATAGATTTGCTACGAGAGTTAGCTTTCAGGAGCTAAACAATAGTTCGGCCCTCACAGTGCCTCTTCAAACTTCATTCATGATAGTTAGCTAATTGTCCTGTGTGTGTCCAAAGCGCTCATTTTCCTCTAAAATTTTGGAGCTCAGTCATAGTCGTTGTAAAGGGACTTTATAATAACGCTTCGCTTTGAACTTAACTACATTAAACAGACTCCTATTAACTGTTTCAATTTTATTTTGTCAGGAAGCAGAAATTGATGACATACTATAACAATATCGCTTTACTATTTGGAGAATTTGGCAGAACTGGATACGAAAGGCTGATCTAAGTTGTAACGTACGTAACATTTGGTAGCAATAAGACCACTTAAGATTGTTGATTAATCACCAAAATGAACCTTGTCTGCCTCAAACCTTGAATTGTTCAGAAGAATTCCATGAGATTGTCCTTCAGTCAACCTTTCCAATCTCGTTTATATTAAAATTTCACATTGTTATAATGAAACGATGTTCGTAATTAGAAAGATTCGCAGCGGACGGAGCAGGGCGCAGTTTTGATACGTAATTTGAAACGCTTCCTCCGCCAGATATTTGTGCACATATTGAAATGTGCCCGCTGTTGATCCTGGCTAATTGGAAATGGATCGGTAGCTCATTATTATGATCGTGTTTTTGCTTCATTTGTAACAATTTTCATTGTTATATTTCATTTAATTTAGCAGTGTGAAGGGTTTCTTTGTCTACTTGATTTGAATTCAGTCTTTATTGAATACGTACGTTGCTGTTTTTACTTCCTGTAGACGATGCAGATTGCGGGCGATTCATCAACAGGTTAGACGTGTGTTACGAGCTCAGTTTAACATCAGTCCACTCCATAACCGTGAGGTGACTGACGTCAAGTTAATTACAAGCTGAGACCAGAACAGGCGGGTTTGTGTTGGACGTCGAGACGTTTACAGTAGTAACTGAATTGAATTCATGTCAGTCAAACGTAACCGTTTAATCGACAACATCATAAAAAAAAGAAACAAAATAATTAAGCTCATTGATTAGTTTCTGGAATATTTTACACTGTTGCTTTTCTATTTCCCAATCACCATTGTATTCGTCCACGTATCAATCAAGCCGGTGTTGACGTCGTCTGTTTCAACCAGTAGTTTTATGATCAGTAGCGAAAACAATAGACCATTGAATATAACTGTTATACCGCGTTACATCGTATCCGCTGAGAGAGCCTCGCCATTATCTACAATGTCTAACTCGCTTGTTGCTGTAACATTCGCGGCTAGATCTTACAGCAGGCGAGTAGCGGAGCACTACAAAAAATATTCTAATAATAAAATATATCTTACAGTACCTACATGTTGAATAACACAACAATTCTGGAAGATGGACCAAAACAGGTGAGACACAGATAAGACGCGTGGAGAGCTAGCAAGGGGCAGGTTAGATGAAAAAAATAT
Source organism: Hecatera dysodea (assembly GCA_905332915.2). Lineage (NCBI taxonomy): Eukaryota > Metazoa > Arthropoda > Insecta > Lepidoptera > Noctuidae > Hecatera > Hecatera dysodea. The sequence continues at coordinate 23,034,979 of HG995291.1, forward strand.
ACTTATATCAACACTTTTGAGAGCGTTTTAAGTGTATAGCACAAGAATTCCCATCACCGCCACGTGTTCTGTGTGACCTGATTGAAAGCAGCAGCTATCCGCCCGAAGCCGCGGGTCCCCGCCCCTGTGACGTTGCAAAACAAGAAATGAAACTCGCAGCGACATCTTTAGCGGACAAATGGAATCACATTTGACAGAGCCCCTAGTTTAAACAACAGATGGCGCTAGAGATCGATCGTCTTTTTAAAACTTAATAAATATTATCAAATAAGTAGATGTAAATTAATCAAAACACATAAAAATTGCATAAACGCATAAAGTTTAATAAATTAAAATAATTAGGAACATGTCGGAATCGAGAGTATTTAGTCTGTGGCATGGAAGCTTCTCGCAAAGGACTTTTCAATGACAGAATTGACAGAGTGGAGAAATGGTGGGTCCTTTTAGACCGCAGAGGTCACAGAGAGACGAACAAATGATATTATAAAGGCACTTGTTTTTACAACGGTGACCCGAAACCCGAGGGGTTTTCAAGTGCATTAAAAGGCTGAACCCTGTGAGTATTTCGTCCTCCATTTGTTTCCCATACTGAAAGTCCAAAGGCACATGTATTTGACTACGGAGATTTTGTTCCAGGTCTGGCTGTTTTACTAGCCTGGATATTTGAGGTCCGGGATTGATGAATGCCTGAAGCCATCCGGAGAACGTGCATCGTTCAGGTTTGGCTCGACGAGATTTGAGACAGTGTGGCCGTCCATGGTACAGGAAGGCCTTACCAATCCGAAACCTCGTTGAGGAAACATCGCCGTTCCAGGTAACAGCAATCCTGCTGGACTTCTCCCGTAGGCCGCGTCTGTTCGTGGGTACCAAGGTTTTTAACCTTGGTGCCATGCCGAGGGATTCTGTTCCACTAATTGAGTGCTACCTGAGCACTAATTGAGTAATTGAGTAGACAATTTGAGTAGTGTCTTGCATTGTTTGAGAGAGACTTGAGCATTAAGTAAGTGCGACTTGAGCACTAATTAAGTAGTAATTGAGCTGCTATTAATTATTATGAGGGAGATGCATTAGACCTGTATACTGGGTTTATTTTCATACAAAGAGTTAGGCCTTTTGTTAATATGTTAAGTAACAAGACCAGTAATAACTTCCTTTTGTATTAAGTTGTGTCACGGGTATACTGTACCATAGTGAGTAGGTTTCTTAACGTGCACAGCCCTGGTTGGTCAATACCTTGCGATTGAGCTAGTGGTATTTAGGCGTTCACCTCGCGAATCCTTACAAGCGACCTGAGACGTTGTTTTGTAATATCTCATGTGGTGTACCTCTGTTATACCTTGGTACGGAGACAGGGTCTAACAGGGTTACACATCTTAGTGTGTAAGTCTGGGAGGTATTATTTATGATTAGTTGCCTCATTCACTGTATTTCTATGCAAAGTGATACTTCTTTTTATAGTGAATAAACTTTGTATGTGTATTGAGGTATGTCTTTAATTTCAGTCTTTCCAGATATTTATGTATATATACCTTTATAAATTTACTTTCACACGGTTGGTAACTTTAGGTTTCATCTACAATCCATAACCCCTATAGTGGGGAACTGTGACGGGACCGGGTGTGACAGTTGGCGCTCAACGGTATATAATTATTTTATTATATAAGGTGAACAATTAATACCAACATCTCTCTCTCTCTCTCTTAGACAGCTCAATTAGTGGAACACCATATTAGGTTAAGGCTAGTTTTTAAGATTTAATTTAAAATGGTGCATTGAACCACAGTTGGAACGCTTTTTCCATAATTTGGATTGGTACGCTACAGTGTGTAAGTCACTGACCTATTTGTTTATTTTCCTAGCACACAGCCAGGTCAAGTTGTGTATTGAGTATTAGTTTGAAAATCTAAGTTCTCAAGGTAACTGTAAAGGTCAGACACTAAAAATTTCATTTGATAAATTTTATTTTTTCAAGTTTACCTACATTTATATAAATTGATGAACATAGTGAAAGATTCATTGTAAAGTTATTATATTACAACACACTTACAGGAGAAAATTCAAAATAAGGTGCAACAGAACATTTATAAAGGAATGCTAAAATATTAAGATTGTGAACTTGTTTACAAGACAATAACTAGTCATGAACACTTCTGAATAGTTTTGATTACAGTTGTGTGTAATTTTGCACCTAGGAAAACTCAATAACAAACTACTTTGTCTTTGTTAAAATCAATATTGGTTGAAAATGGAAAATTTTGTAAAGTGAACAACGGAACACATTCCACAACTGTATTACAGACTCATATTCGTTTGTGAGGTGCTTCGAGGTGACACAATAACTAAATTAGTAACTTGCATTGTTATTCATGGTTGTGACGTACAGGAGACTGTGACTTGGGTGGATTTTGGTACAATAAACAGTAACTTTCACATTGAAAGAAAACAATTATTATATAAAACCTGGTCAGTTACTTAGTCATTAACGCTTCAACACATATATATGCAGTTCCTTATTGGGTATTAACATTGAATTACGGTCATGTCATACGAGCAGCCAACATTAATCATTGTTTTTCTTACATTGAAACTTAACCTAAAAATCATAGTGAACTTGACATTTGACGTTTGAGTTCATAGACTCGGTGCGTTCGGAAACGTGATTCGTAAATTATTGTCAAGTAATTTAAAGTTAACTACTATTACATTAAAAAATTAAAAAAGGAAATCATGGTTAGAATGTGTTTCCAATTTTTTCAAATTAACAGATCAGTGACAGCGCTGTTTAAGCCAGACAGGGATAAAGATATTCGGCCTTATTGAAGTGTAAATTTATATGATGTAGTATTATACGGTTTGTTAGATTCAGGGGCAGCAATTTCTATAATAGGTAATGGAGCCCATGAACAATTTAATGGTTTAGGTTATACGTTAGCCACCACGCTCGGGTTTCGTTCATTTGCTTGTGGTTACCTGCTGTTTTTCAAAATACACGTTATTGTTTCCATTACGCCGCGCAACTAGTGCATTGGTAGCAAAACACTTTGAGAATTATGTTCTTCTCGCTCATTGTTTGGGCGTCTACTTGGAATTTGAAATAAAAATCGAGAATTGTAACTTTCAATATAAGGCGTTTACTCCAAGCAGTCAAGAATAGGAATGGAAAAAGAAATTATAATTTTTACATAGAGTGAACCGACCGACATTGTTTAGTTCGTTCGCGACCGGGTTGCGCGCGCAGGCTGTGAAGCTTGTTGCTCGCCGCTCATCGCCGAGTATCGAGTGGGCCGCGAGTTATCGGACGGAGTAACTAGATGGCGTTGTGACGTATTACGTAGCGAACATGCCGGCCGCCTTGGAATCCTCCGGTTCCAAAACTAGGTAGCTGCATCTCTGGTGGCGTCGACTTCGCTGTCCTGGCCACCACTCGTCGTCGTTGGCACCGGAAGTGGGCAGATTTTGGAGAAGGCTCGCTGCACGTAGCCTGTCGCTGTTCGTAGTTCAGCTACACGGTTCACGCCATCGGTTCCTGTGAACACCTTAACAATCCTGCCCATGCGCCATTTCAGAGGGGGTAAATTGTCCTCCTTAATGACGACAAGGGCGTTCAGGGCTATGTCCTGCGTGTGCTTCTTCCACTTGGTCCTGACTTGTAGCTCCGAAATGTAGTCGGTTGACCACCGTTTCCAGAACTGCTGCCTCATGTGTTCAACCCTCTGGAATCGCGTCAGGCGATTCACTGGCTCTTCTGTTAGGTCCTTGCAGGCTGGTGAGAGGAGCGGCCGGCCGATTAGGAAATGTGCCGGGCTAAGTGGAAGAAGGTCGTGTGGGTCTGAGGACATAGGAAACATTGGACGGGAATTCAGGACGGCTTCGATCTGTGCCAATACCGTGCCGAATTCCTCGTAAGTTAGATTAGCGGTACCCATGACTCGCCTCAGGTGGTGTTTACAGGATTTAACTCCTGCCTCCCATAATCCCCCAAAATGAGGAGCATAAGGCGGTATAAATTTAAACTCTATATCATCATTACTTAAGTTATCAATAATTTGATGTGAATGCTCATTAAACATTAATTTAATTGCTTTCATAGCTCCGATAAAATTAGTCCCGTTATCAGAGTAAATTTGAGCTGGCTTACCACGGCGGGATATAAACCTTTTCAATGCTAATAGGTACTCTTGTGCAGAAAGCGTACTGACTAATTCAAGGTGTATGGCTCGCGTTATAAAACAAACAAATAGGCATATGTACCCCTTTTCCAGTTTAGCCCCCCTACCTTTGCGGTTCAGTACAGATACGGGTCCAGCATAATCGACCCCGCAGCGAATAAAAGGAAAACCCGGTTCCAGCCGCTCCGCAGGCAAGTTGCCCATGATTGGGGAAACGGTCCCTCCCTTAAGACGCGTGCAGCGGACGCAATGGTGAACCACCTTTCTAGCCAGATTTCTACCCCCTAATGGCCACCAACTCTCACGCACAGTAGCAAGTAGCAGTTGGGGACCAGCATGGAGAAGTTTATTATGGAAATGCTGAAACAATAATAATGTGAAACGATGTTTGCTGCATAATAACCTAGGGTGTTTTTTATCATACTCGAAGTTAGGCGAGTTAGTTAAGCGGCCGCCTACTCTTATTATATCATGATTATCTAAGAATATATTAAGGCTAGAAATTGCACTAGTGGTTTGTAATGGTAAGCTACCCTTCAACTTCATATATTCACTGGGAAAAGATTCCCGTTGTGCGAGTCGCGTTAACATTTGCGTCGACGCCCGCAACTCATCCACTGATAACGGCCCTGTAATGCGATCGTTTCGTTGTGTGCCTGCATTGTGGATGAAACGTAATAGGTATGCACCTGCACGCCTTAAGCGATTATACGAAGAGAACCGTTCAAAATGGATGACTGTAGTTTGTGTGACGTCACAAACCATGGTTGTAGTCTGTGGTTTTAGCTCCGGTAGGTCAGTGGCGTAGTCAAACTGCGAGACTTTTCCCTGTTGCGATTCCATCAACTCATGACATTGCAAGAATGATGGACCGTTCCACCACAGCCTACATTCAGCGAGTGTGTCCATGCTGACACCACGTGAGACTAAGTCCGCTGGATTATTTTTAGTACCTACATGCGACCATACAGCATTACTCGTAAGCTCATTTATTTCTACTACTCTATTTTGCACGAAGGTTTTCCAAGAGTGAGGCGACATGCGAAGCCACCCAAGGACAATAGTTGAATCTGTCCATAGGAAAGTTTTATAAAAGGTCAATCGTAATGAATTAATTATTTTTCTATATAACCGTGCGCCTATCAACGCCCCGCATAATTCTAGACGAGGGATACTAGTTGGTTTTAAAGGCGCAACTTTACTTTTGGCACAGAGTAACTTACAAGTAACAGCCGAGTTGTCCGAATATGTACGGACGTACGCGCATGCGCCGTATGCACACTGAGACGCGTCACTAAAAATATGTAATTCTATGTATTGTGAGTACGAACTCATTACACAACGTGGAATGCGTAATGTATGTAAACATTGAAGGGTACTAATAAATTTATCCCAAGATAACACGACATCATTAGGAACTGGGTCGTCCCAATTTATTTTACACAACCATAACTTTTGCATAACAATTTTTGCGATTATTATTGCCGGTGCCAACATACCTAACGGGTCGTACACCTGCGCTATCACTGACAACATGCTACGTTTAGTTAATGGGTTCGTATTGTTATTATTTATTCTCGATGTAAAATGTAATTCATCATTTTTATTAAACCATCCCATACCTAAAGTTTTATTTTGACACTGGTCTCCTAATGACAATCTTTTTGATATGTCATGGGCAGTAATGTCCAAGTTAAATGTCCATTTACGTAATGGAAGACACGCCGATTTTAACGTATTGGTGACTTTATCGCACATGTCAAATAAATTAGTTAAGTCATCATTACCTATCAACACATCATCTACGTAAATGTCATCTCTAATCACAGTAGCTACCTGCTCATCCTCACATTCACGCGCCAGCTGGTTCAGACACCTCATGCTCAGGTAAGGCGCTGATGCCGTGCCGTACGTCACGGTGTTAAGGCGATATATACCTATTGGGTCCGACGGACTTTTACGCCACAAAATTAATTGTAAATCACGTTGATCTGGGCGTACTAATATTTGACGGTACATTTTTTCCACGTCGGCAAATGCTACGTATTTATACTGCCTAAAGCGTAATAATATGGAAAAAATGTCGTTCTGAAGCGGCGGCCCAATATACTGTATACCGTTCAACGACTTGCCTGTAGATGTCACTGCGCTAGCATCGAAAACCGTGCGCAATTTAGTCGTACTACTGTTTTCATTTATTACACCGTGGTGTGGTAAAAAATAGTGAGGTGACCCGTAGGTATCTACGCGACTCATGTGACCGAGACTTTCGTATTCATTCATGAAATTAATATATTTTTCCCTAAATTCGGGGAAACGAGCGAACTTACGTTCAAGCGACAATAAACGTTTTTCTGCCGCGCTGTAACTTTCTCCGAGAACCGCCGGCGATTCCTTAAAAGGAATACACACAGAGAATTTACCTTCTTCAGTACGTGTTGTCGTTTCAACGAAAATATTCTCGCACTTTTGCTCGTCGGCACTAAGGATATTCCCAGCGTTGGGAATCTCTTCGAGTTCCCAAAATTGTTTTAATTGTGTATCTAATGTTTGCGAATAGTTACACTGAACCTGATTAATGCGCAGGCCGTTATTATTATTATACAAAGGTCCAGACATTATCCACCCTAGCTTGGTATTTTGTAAATAAGGTCCATTTTTCAACCTAATTCTACCATCACTCAACAAATCCCAAAACTTATCCGCACCTATCAGGATATCAATATCCGACGGCGAATAAAAGGTGGGGTCAGCTAGCTGAATATTGTCTGGGATAAGTATATTATTTATATTAATATAAAATGCCGGTAACCTATTAGTAATACACGGCAACACTAAACATTCAATATTAGTGTGATAACGATTATCTTTCGAACGTAATAATAATTTACAAGTGTGGGTAGAATTCGCGATCGAATGACCTACACCCGTAACTTGACAAGTGGACTGTATTAAACTCGCATTAAGCTTATCGCATAAAGATTTTGTAATAAAACACTGTTGGCTACCATTATCAAGAAGCACGCGTGCGGTGTGATACTCGTTATTATTACCTGCAATCTCCACCAGCGCTGTGGACAGCAGGACAGTAGGTAGCACGGAACGCGTTTGCTCGCAAAGGGAGTCGGTACTATCAGCTGATGAATGCAACGAAGTTGAGACATTATTAGAGACGGTGGTCATGTGCTGCGACTGCGTATTATTCGCACCTACCACGGTCACGTTGTCTCCGCTATCGACATGAATCAAACTATTATGTTTTTCAAGATGACACAGCCTACACGGGCCGAATGTACATTCTTGCACCGTATGACCTGAACGTAAACAGTTGTTACAAATATTTGTTGTGTTTACGAAGTTAATCCTCTCGTGAACAGGTAAATTAATAAACTTGGAACACGCATAAAGTGAATGTTTACCTTTGCACAGCACACACACACGCACACCACGCTTGCTCGTTTTCGGAGAATTCGGCGAATTATTATTATTCTTATTAGCGTTTGTAGCGACGTAACTATGACTATATTGTTTTTTATTTTGTGATGGTTCACCGCTTTTGTTTTCGTGTGAATGTTTACTGTGGTGTACCTTAATAATATCTAACATATCCGCTCTGTCCTTGAGAAACTTAAGTAAATCGTCTAACTTTACGAAAGGCGGCTTCGTGTTGGTATTATTAAATGTACCCTGATACTGTTCCCATTCACGTTCAGTACTGGCATCTAACTTAGAAACAACCAAATAAATAATTAATGTGTCCCACGCATGCGTCTGTTCCCCCAGTGATGAAAGCGCACGTAGGTTTCTCAGCACAGTATCTATAAGTTTCCTTAATTGTGAAGCCGATTCTTTATGTAAAGAAGGAATCGTATATAGGGCCTTGACGTGATTATGTTGCAATAGCCGTAGGTTGTTGTAACGGTTTTCTAGTAGCTCCCATGCGTGAGAGTAATTTTCGGCCGTAAATTCTAATGCGCTAATAACTTGCGATGCACTATTTGTTAACGACGATCGTAAATAATGGAATTTTTGTATCGAATCTAAATCATCACGCTCGTGAATCATACTGCAATAAGAATTTTTAAACTCCAACCAGCTATCGTACGAACCGTCAAAGGTAGGTATTTTAATGTCCGGTAACTTTACACACATTTTACTTTTACCGATATTATTATTATTTACAGGTACCTCCTTTTTTAGCAAGAGTTTAGCGGCAGCTACTGTTTTAAAGTACTGATCTTCGAAACGGTCTCGGTCTTCCAACAGTTTTGGAAGGTCGAGCTCGTCCGCGTTTTCTTCAATTAAAGTTTGTAACTCGGTGTAATTTACTAATAAACTCGAACTGTTATCTACGCGTAACTGTAACTCTAATATTTGTTGGTCATCTAACGGGCATTTACATCGTTTAATATAATTTTCTAATAAAGTTAACCGACCTTTGACTACTGCTCTTTTCTTAACAAGTTCCGACATCTTAGCTTCACTCATTTTAGGAGACAATAGGAAACAAGAGTACTCACAGTAACCCTTCCTGTGTGATGTGGACTTACACCCAGCGCCGCCCGCTCAGACCCGCGAGATTACACACTCACGGCGTCGGGTTATCACACCGCCTGGGCACCGCCGCTCAACAACTAGGAATACAAAACGAATATTAAACACAGACCGAGATGGGATGGATAATTGGTAGGAAAGTCAGACCTGCCACTCCTCTAATCCACTCGAAGTCCTATAGGTAGGCGAGTACTCGTTGCACGTGTTCTTAAAATGGCGGGTGAATTTCTTCGTAGTAATGCGACGAATGCTTGAAACTTCACCACGTTGTATAGAACTCTTCGTTGGTCGTAATAATTTGGCTCAGAAGGACCATATGTTTGGGCGTCTACTTGGATATTGAAATAAAAATCAAGACTTGTAAATTTCAATATAAGGCGTTTACTCCAAGCAGTCAAGAATAGGAATGGAAAAAGAAATTATAATTTTTACATAGAGTGAACCGACCGACATTGTTTAGTTCGTTCGCTACCGGGTTGCGCGCGCAGGCTGTGAAGCTTGTTGCTCGCCGCTCATCGCCGAGTATCGAGTGGGCCGCGAGTTGTCGGACGGAGTAACTAGATGGCGTTGTGACGTATTACGTAGCGAACACTCATGGTATTCCAGAAACCGTAATTACCGATAATGGGGTTCAATTCACGGGATCTGAATTCCGTAGCATATTAAAGAGATACAACATACCTCGAGTGCATTATGGCCCAAGGTACGCTCCACAAGTTAATATAGTGGAAAGATACAATAAAACGGTAATGACGGCAGTTTCGTCTTATGTAAAAGAAGATCATAGGACATGGGATCAAAATTTAACGAAAATCCAATTAGCAATAAACAGCGCAGTGAATGAAACAACAGGATTTTCTCCATTTTTCTTAGTACACGGCCGTGAACCTATTATTAACGGCACTTTTTATAAGAATGCAGACGACTGTGATTATGAAGTAGCTATGCCTCGTGAAGAGTACGCGGGTGAATTAGGAGCCCTCAGGGATATTTTCGAGAAGGTGCGAACTAATATAGTTAAGGCTCATGCCACAAACGCGAAACATTATAACTTGCGTAGGCAACACGTCACTTTACGTGAAGGTCAGCTGGTTTGGCGAAAGACTTACATTCAAAGTGACGCGGAGAAGTATAAGGCATCTAAGTTGGCACCTAAATATGAGCAGTGCATAGTGGGGAAAGTGCATTCACCATTAGTATATGAACTAGTAGGGTTGAATGGAAAACCATTAGGCACTTGGCACATAAAGGATATAAAAATCTATAAAAACTAATCTATGGTAGCCAATATTAAATTACCAGTCGTTGAAGCCGGGGGGATCGTTAGCCGTAGTCCGTGTATTCACGTGTTGTTTGGTGTTCACTCCAACAACGACGACAAGGCATGTGTAAGCGATACACATGCTTATTAAACATTTAATGAACGTGAGTTTACCATTCCGTTCATATTTTTATACGGCAATGATACCGTTATGATGCATTTTTTTTATCCCTAAATTTCAGTATTTTATTTCAAATACGGCATTGTCCATATTTTGTTATGAAGCGGATAGTGACTTCTAAAATAAGCCTTCACGATTGTATGGTTATGTCCATATTTTGTTATGAAGCGGATAGTGACTTCTAAAATAAGCCTTCACGTTTGTATGGTTTTGACCATATTTTGTTATGGAGCGGATAGTAACTCCTAAAATAAGCCGTGACTATTATATTATTTTGCCGGGATAGCATTGTTGCTTCGGTGAAATATTTGTGGTGGCACTTTGTTGCTTAACAGTTGTGAAGCTTGCTTCAGTTTAGATAGCACTATAGTTGCTTATCGAGTTTAGAGCGGCCGGTGACTCTTTAAATAAGCCTTTCGCCAATTTGTTTTTCCAGGAGTTTAACTACTGGGAAAGCTGAATACGTCCTGCCTGGTGAGTGGAATGGACAATTATTGTTTCAAATTATTATGTATCAGCTCGCTGAACATATTTTTACCAGGCGGATCGTTTAATTTAGGAAAACAATGCAGAGTTCCACTGGTATACAGACGGAATTCGGGGGAACTGAAAGAGGCCGCCACCTGCGAAATGGATGCAGGTTGCTACAAGATGGATGAGAGGAATGATTGGGAATGTATGTTTAAGACGTATGAAAGATTGGGGGGGATGCCCGGATTGCAGGAAGTATTGCAGGCAGAACAGGTTTCCTGGCAGTATGGTTTTATTTGGGAAAGATATTTGCTACTGGTAGAGCATATTAAATAAGTTAATTTTTTATTATAATTTAAAAACAACACTACCATCTAAACCTTCAGTTTAGAAGTACGATAATACTCTTCCGCTAAAGAATATTGGAGAATAGGTTCTCTACGTTAAATATTATAACACCGAGGGCGGTGTGCGGTTTTTTGAATACGCAAAAACCTTTTTTGCGGGAAGAGGGGCATTGTGACGTTGCAAAACAAGAAATGAAACTCGCAGCGACATCTTTAGCGGACAAATGGAATCACATTTGACAGAGCCCCTAGTTTAAACAACAGATGGCGCTAGAGATCGATCGTCTTTTTAAAACTTAATAAATATTATCAAATAAGTAGATGTAAATTAATCAAAACACATAAAAATTGCATAAACGCATAAAGTTTAATAAATTAAAATAATTAGGAACATGTCGGAATCGAGAGTATTTAGTCTGTGGCATGGAAGCTTCTCGCAAAGGACTTTTCAATGACAGAGTGGAGAAATGGTGGGTCCTTTTAGACCGCAGAGGTCACAGAGAGACGAACAAATGATATTATAAAGGCACTTGTTTTTACAACGGTGACCCGAAACCCGAGGGGTTTTCAAGTGCATTAAAAGGCTGAACCCTGTGAGTATTTCGTCCTCCATTTGTTTCCCATACTGAAAGTCCAAAGGCACATGTATTTGACTACGGAGATTTTGTTCCAGGTCTGGCTGTTTTACTAGCCTGGATATTTGAGGTCCGGGATTGATGAATGCCTGAAGCCATCCGGAGAACGTGCATCGTTCAGGTTTGGCTCGACGAGATTTGAGACAGTGTGGCCGTCCATGGTACAGGAAGGCCTTACCAATCCGAAACCTCGTTGAGGAAACATCGCCGTTCCAGGTAACAGCAATCCTGCTGGACTTCTCCCGTAGGCCGCGTCTGTTCGTGGGTACCAAGGTTTTTAACCTTGGTGCCATGCCGAGGGATTCTGTTCCACTAATTGAGTGCTACCTGAGCACTAATTGAGTAATTGAGTAGACAATTTGAGTAGTGTCTTGCATTGTTTGAGAGAGACTTGAGCATTAAGTAAGTGCGACTTGAGCACTAATTAAGTAGTAATTGAGCTGCTATTAATTATTATGAGGGAGATGCATTAGACCTGTATACTGGGTTTATTTTCATACAAAGAGTTAGGCCTTTTGTTAATATGTTAAGTAACAAGACCAGTAATAACTTCCTTTTGTATTAAGTTGTGTCACGGGTATACTGTACCATAGTGAGTAGGTTTCTTAACGTGCACAGCCCTGGTTGGTCAATACCTTGCGATTGAGCTAGTGGTATTTAGGCGTTCACCTCGCGAATCCTTACAAGCGACCTGAGACGTTGTTTTGTAATATCTCATGTGGTGTACCTCTGTTATACCTTGGTACGGAGACAGGGTCTAACAGGGTTACACATCTTAGTGTGTAAGTCTGGGAGGTATTATTTATGATTAGTTGCCTCATTCACTGTATTTCTATGCAAAGTGATACTTCTTTTTATAGTGAATAAACTTTGTATGTGTATTGAGGTATGTCTTTAATTTCAGTCTTTCCAGATATTTATGTATATATACCTTTATAAATTTACTTTCACACGGTTGGTAACTTTAGGTTTCATCTACAATCCATAACCCCTATAGTGGGGAACTGTGACGGGACCGGGTGTGACACCCCGCCCTCCGCTCAGTTCTTCGCGGAAACCTTCCAAGCCGTCTGCTGGCGCCTCCCACTACAGACTATCTACTACATTATGCTAACTACGGTACACACTCGGCGCTTTATGCCTCCGACGAAATAAACTCAATTTGCGTTCAAATAACGCTATTTAAGAAATAACGTTGGGTTCTTGAATTTTGCTAGATTTTTTAGTTCAACATTTTGTTGCCATATAGAGGTAGTGCAAATATTAAAGATAACAGTTGATGCTGCTAACGTTTTATCCTTTGCAAACCAAAAATAAATTAGAAAAAGATAAAATTAAAAGCGATTCTACGAGCTGAATCAAAATCTGTATGTAAAATATTTGTATAAAATGGAACAAAACGTATGTCAATATTAGATTTCCTATCACTGCGCTCGCTACTCGCTAGCCTACTCACCAAACAACGGCCGACTGCAAAGTCATAAAATGAAAAACGCGATTTTATACCAACTGAAGTTCTGATTGACGAGAGGCGCCGATAAATCGTCGCATTCCGGGCCGGCCCGACACCGGACACCGGACTCAATATTGACTATCGCTTTATGACGTCAATAACATTTTTTATGCCGAGCCGTTATAAAATGCATGTCCGTGAGTAATGGATATTTAAAGCGATTTACCGGCCGCGCTTGGGACGATGAGTTTCACGGGTATTTACCCGCTAGTGGAATGTTATAGAGCGGGATGGCTCTGTCCTGAGAGATGGTCACGATACGGAGAGCGGGATGGTGTCGTACAGTTTTGTTTGTTACCCAATACTGGAGGGGAAAAAAAGACAGACCTCCGTACTGAATTGATTTTCGAGTGTCCCTATAAAAGTTGTGACGTCTTCTTTTCTATTACCTTGTATATCAGGTACTGCAGTTTTCAGCTGCTGTAAATTACCTCAAGTATCATGGGTTCAGGCCAAAATGGCACCAATGAATAGTCAAATATACAAAAGTATTGCATTTGTTTTATTTACAGCCAGTGCCCAAAACCTAATTATTATTAAAAAAGTAAAACCACCCTCCATATCACATGCTTTTAGCGAGCATGTAACAACAAAAACAGTATCTGTGTAAATAAAGTAAAGCTCGCAAATATATTCATTCGGAGAAACAGTTAGGAACACAGTTGGAGAACAAATTAGTTGCGTTTACATTTCCAACGTTTTAGTTGCGTACTGTCCGCTCATATTTTTGATCATTCACTTTGAGTGTTACGTTCTATCGTTATTTTACTAACTGAAAATATTTCCACTGAAGGTTTATTTGTATATTGCATTTCGTGTTTGTCAACGAATAAAGCTAGAATAGTAAATTCCGATAGTGGGTACAAGAGCTGTGATTTATTTACTAACGAAACTGCTGCGAGCACACATATTCATAACTAGCTTCTGTCCGCGACTTCGTCCCCGTGGAATCCCCGATTTTAAAACATTCTTTATCGCTGCTCCGCTCCTATTGACTTAAGCGTGATGATATATAGCCTAAAACCTTCCTCGATAAATGGTCTATTCAACCCAAAAAGAATTTTTCAATTCGAACCAGTAGTTCCTGAGATTAGCGCGTTCAAACAAACAAACAAACAAACAAACTCTTCAGCTTTATAATATTAGTATAGATAGATGAAAAACATCATAGCAAGTAGCAACAATTATAGGCACAGAATGACAGAACCCACAAGAAACACACACCCATAGCACGGACACACAAGTCAAATTGCCACAAAGTAAAGCAGATGGCTCACGAGTGGACCGCAGCGGCTCGCCGGACTCGGCAAACAACGCGCTATCCGGCACACGACGGGCGGCAAGACTTATGGTAATAGAACAAAGTGAATATACCCACTTATGGGGTGATAAATCAAACGCGCCGCGGCCGGAGAGCGCAACATTAAAAGTTGCCGCTTGCCGCAGATTTTCACTTTACCAGAGTTTTATTTGAGACTGTCGTATCTGATGCCTTTCATGCTTGTTGTAAGGGATGAGCGGAGAACGGGAATGTGCATACGGTCCAGTTGTACCAGAGGAGCGAAGTATGGCTAAACGGGTTGGGCCCGCTTGTACATTGTTTCTATAAAACAACAACCGTAGTAGCTATCTAGCGTGGCTTAAGAGAATATTATTGTGATTTGAAGTTATATTAATAAAAAAAACGAAGAATAAAGTATGTGATAGAGAAACAAAAAAATTGCTAGTCAGCAAACCAATGAAGTTTGAACTATCAGAGATAACAGCTAAACACTGCACAAGTGGGATGATGATATCGAGCCAAAATATGGATTTTCCCCGAAAGTATCAAAGTATAGAAGCCAAAATACACCAATATCCTATTTAAAAAGTGTTATTTCACAAATAATTAAAAACTAATATGCAAAGCATACCACACGAATCGCACTGCCAAGTGGCCGCTGTATCAGACTGCTGCAAGCTGCGAGCGGTAGCGGGCGCGGTCACGCACATCTTGGGCCACAGACGTGTGCGCATTGATCTCCTTCCTGAAAGGGTTCTCTTCTAAGCCGTCCATAGGAGCCCAAAAGGGCTTTGTCAGATAAGACTTGTTTGGGCCAATCTCTTCACAAAAAACACCACGTTATCAATTTAATCATCGGATACTTTTATAAAGATTTCTCCTCAATACTTTTCGATAAAACATTTATCTCAAAGATACTATTCTGAAAGGGACTGTTATGCTTGATAGGATAAAGAATTAATAATGTTAAGTAGTACTATAAGGCTATAGAGAGTGACTCGGCCAAATAACGTTGTGGCTTCAGTGGGCTCCATTAAAGTATTATTACGATGACTAGCCTCTTCAAGGAAAATATGTTTTATATGTTTGAGTATTATTAATTATTTCAGAACTTGAACTACAATTTTGGAAAGTTGCTTGAACATTCACTGTATGACATTTTCAGATTGACATTAATACGATTGTAAACGTACATGTACGTTTCTATTTATTTTGCTGCCTTGGTATTAACATTTTAATGCTTTTGTTGCTTGGTAATAATGTTTAAATGTCTAAAAGCATTTCATCTGATATTTCCAACATTGTTTTCGAATTAATGTTTTTTTTTTGTGATTAAGATTTTATTTCATATAATTATAACCAACTATTACTATATATACATAATTAAAAATAAAAGTAGTCAAAAGATAGCGTCAAAAATTTCTCCGCATCGCTGGCCACTGGTAATGTACCCAAAAGGCTGACAGCATTACCACGCTATATGGCAATGCTTATCCTTTGTCCAAGGTAAAAGACAGCCCTTGGGTCACGCGAAGTGTCAACTAAACGCCTTGAATTTTTTTTAAATGTACAATAAATTAATATACAAAACATCAAAATACAAATTCCAATATAAATGATGTGAAATATCGGGACGTGTCCGAACCTCTAATCAAACAATTATGTGCTCGTGTGTACGCGGACGCGGGGCGGTCGAGCGGCCGGTGTTGTAGCGCCGCTGTGCTTGACAGTAACCCAGCTAATGTAGCCGCTAACCGCACCGCTAAACCTATGTTCATGCTATCGGTATTGGTCACTCTCGACACACCGCGACTGTTGTGTGCGATTCATTGCAATTAGAAGCGGATTTGCGGAAACGCATTTTAGAATTACTCTTTTTTTGTTGCGGAAAAAGGTCCTTAATCAGTCAAGTCTTTATTCGTCGAGCTGATCGGCAGCGGTGACCTTTCGCTTTCGGCCTTGGTTCAATCCATGATCCGGAGCGAGGAGGCATGGGAAGCGGCCACCTCCGTTAGCGAATAATGCTACCGAAGAAGGAAGCAGGCCGCTCCAGGGAGAGGGAAACCTCACGCTCCAGTCACCGCAACAGAAGAAGACGCCCGGGGTGTCAGGATGGGTGGCACACCATCCGATAACTACCAGGTTGTCAAAGAGATGACAGCAAAGAAGATGGGGCCCCAGGTTCAGTGCTTGCAAAGTTGCGGAATTTGTTCAAAAGAGCCACTGCGACTCTGAAACGCAAAGGGCATTTAAATGATCTGTAAGGCTGGTGTATTTATTTTATTTTTATTTTATTTTATTTTAATAAGTACAGTTACAGACTACAGACTAAGACAGTTTATTGACTACGTCATAACTTTCTTTAAACAATAGAAATTAATTTTAAATGGCGATAGCCGATCCTTAAAAAAATCTTTAGAACTAATTTCGAGGCATATTTTGCATATAATGAGTGTAAAATACCATCCAAATTACAGTTTAACACCGGCTACAGACGTATCTTCCAAAACGCTCGAGTGCATTACGGCTTCCTCTAATTTATCTCCCATTGCCTCTATCTCCTATAAAGCGGTAAAGACACAGGTATAATGTTATCGCCGGCTTCACATTTAATTGTGCACCAGATCACAAAGAACGTTTGTTTGGGACATAATAAAGTGCGGGCATAATTTCGCGATAACGGTGCGATATAAATTCGAGACAGATGAAAAACGACGCGCGAAGACTGAGCTGTGGCGTGCAGGGTTACCAGAGCACTGTCGCGTCGGTTTTGTTTTAGTCAGTAAGTTCACTGTGTTCTTATGAGATTTGTGAAACTGGTTTACCTATTGGTGACTAAGATCCTAATTTTATAAAGAGTTACTACGTTGATTTGCTACTATCTGAATAGGTCATAGCACCACCGAACTCGTACTGTATGGTCTCAAACTCTAGGGTTCGTTTTGACCTAACTACACTCGTTAATTCAAAACACAATCACAAATCAGTGATTTTTCTCATTTAAATAAGGAGTTTATTCGTTATTTCATGATTTTTAAATGACTATGGCAGCCTCTTCGTTTTTTTGTTTGTTCCAAATAAGCTCTGAAACGAATGGACCGATTTTTACTATTTATTCACCAATTTAAAGCTACATTATTAGCGAGTAACATTGGCTATATTTTATCCCCGTACTTCTATAGGAACGAAAAGTACGCGGGTAGAACAGACTGCGGAGCGCTGCTGGTATACAATAAAATGATAAAGACCTATCTATGGCATATTTTAAAAACTAAACAAAATATCCTATACGCGTCATACACCAAGTTGTACCACTTGCTAGCACTCCGCATGGCCGGTAATTCTCCCGCTGTTGACTGACACAGGGATGCCAGAATTTAATTTAGACACCTGAGCCTGTTGCATAAAACATGCTTCACTTTTTGCGCCATTCATTGAGGCGCACACTGCTGCCTTTTTGTATTTTAATGAGCCAAGAAAACGTATCTTTTTGGGACACTTGAACATCTTCATATTTCGAGCTTGAGATTTGATTAAAGTATGGAGGTCCGTCTTCAACGCAATTTACTGTTATAACATATGTTTGTTTATCTTTCTGATCTGTATTTTAGTTTATAATCAATACATGAGTTATTCTGAGAATTGATTTACTAATCGCAACGACGTTTAGTGAGAAATTTTAATATTCACATATTCAAAACGAGTCAAATTTGTGAAATACTCTACGGAGTGGAGTTAATATTGATGATGTTATCACTAAGTATTTAGTATAATCCTACAAGTACTTGGATATTAGCATTTCGAATTCTAAGAACACATTTAAACTAGGGCGCAATATTTGAATTTATGTATATACCTACGCACTTAACTATAGCTATCCATTTCTACCACGACACCCACACTACCTCACCTATGAAAGTTTCCACTTTCACTTACCTACCTCCTTGCGAATAACTAAATCCACGTAGATAACATCTACAAACAAACGCAGAACATTAATCCGAAGCCAAACACCGATATTCTAATCAGAAACAAAACACTCTCGCACTAGTTGGCAACAATTATGATATAGAAAAGCACATCGTAGCAACGATTCAGGCGTAAGCAGGACAATGTCGTATTTTCAATTTTGTGGGATTACAGAGAACGGAATTCACGCCAGCTTTGCCCCCGTCATGGTGTGTCACGTCGGTAATCCAGCGCGCGCTACGATATAATATTGCGAGGATACGCGGGAAAATAAACAGTACACAATATTTTTTGTGAATTAGAGACGTGTCTATAAACATGTTGTCTTGCGTTAGACGTCAGAGGCTGTGGAGGCTTTTAGATAAATGAGTTTTATCTCGTAACAAGGAACTTTATTTCAAATGGCATAACTAACAAGTAGGTGCCTTGTGCTATCGGCAAACATGACGAACTTCACCCCCATTTTAACCAAACTTTCAAAGATTTTTTTAGTCCTAATAATTCTCAAAATAACAAACTGTAAAGCAAATTTTCTGTCTGTGAATGTAAGAGATTTTTAAGTAGGGACGGTAGCCATGTCTAGTCTACCGTCCCTACTTAAAAAATCAATTGAATCATTTCTTTTTCAAAATGCAATTGTATACCTATTAGAAGTTCTAGTATAAGCCTATCTTAGCAGGAAGAGTTAACAGGACCTATTAATGTTTTTCTGTTGCTTATGCGAAGACACGAATAAGATTGCTCGTATTCAACCACACCGTAAGACTAGTTTGTGTGAATATTCCAGCTAAACCCGGCTTATTTGGATATAAATGTGGTTTCAGGATCCAATTTGTGGCGTCTATCGTATTCGCGACGGTAAATAAGAGATGACGCTTCAGCCGCGTCAGGGCGCGTCAAGCCGCGTGACGCGACCCGCGCCGGCCTCTAGTCGCAAAGAGCCTACTATTAGACTAACTATAAATAACCTGACCAGGCGTGGGTCGCGGGTAGCCGATGGATGCGAGACGTACAGGACCGGTTGTTGTGTCGATACTTGGTGGAGGCCTATGTCCAGTAGTGGACGTAGGCCTCCCCCGATATGATGATGAGGATGATTGTAAGTCTTGTGTGTATCGGTGATGGCTGTAACATGTGTACTGCAATCTTCACTTGCAGGGTTTTAGATCAGTGTGAGTTCAAAAAGTATGCAGTCTTACTTTATAAATAACACTCTTCGATTTCATATATGGAGTGTATATTGTTGTTGTAAATGGCTGATGGCTGTGAGATCGCTGCTAGCGCGTGCGACGTGCATGGAATCGCTTCGGCGCACGGGCAACGACTGGTTCGTGTGGCACCGTGAAGTCCCGCACGCTTGGAGCCCACGGCAGAAGAAAGTCCCGCGGGCTTCCGGTGATAATGCCGGGCCGTAACACTTACCAATGAGTATTACAATACTCAAGCACTGGTTTGTGAAGATGACACGGGCAGTCACTACACGTAAAACACTGGTTAAATCCGACCGGCTTTGTTCATCAATAAATTGACAGAAATATCTGTGATGTTGGTCAGTTGCAGCGGTGCGGTGTGGCCGTGTGGGTCCGTGTCAGCGGTGTCGTTACCACACGACACTGTGTTCTGACACCGCTGCTGCGGTTGTGGGCGACACCATCGAAACTTTTTGCTTAAAAACTTTGTCTATATCTAAAATAAAAAAGAGAGATTTAAGAACTAAGTTGGTAGCGCCACACCACTTAGGTGTGACATTTCGGTTGCGGTGTCGGGCGGGCCTTTTTCGTCTTACGTTTGTAGGTAGCTATCGCTAATCCTCAGACCTCTACACTGTGTACCTCTGCTATGTATTCGGTCATTTAGATTAGGTACATTATCCCATCTTCGCTAACATGTTGTGAATCCAGGTTTGAAAACACGAAATAATATAGGTAGGGTAAATACATAAAAATATCTGTCCGACTATATTGAGGTCAGCACCCAGTACAACCGGGCAGCTGAGTTATTTACAAGGAGCGACTGCCTATCTCACTTCCAGACACCAGAAAGATACGATACTACAGTTGTACTCTTTTTTTTTTTGTTTAAAAAAACTTTGCCCCACACTAGGATTTACTCCTGTATCGTGGGTGTAAGTAAAGCCCTCCCAGACCCGGAACAATTATCTGTAGGCCATACAAACATTTGTTCCGTGCGGGGATTGATCCCGCGACACGCAGCACAGCTGCGTGCTACTAGCTGTCCGCACAACTTCGTTTGTGTCACATTTTTCATGACTGCTCCGCTCCTATTGGTCTTAGCGTGATGATATATAGCCTATAGCCTTCCTCGATAAATGGGCTATCTAACACTGAAAGATTTTTTCAAATCGGACCAGTAGTTCCTGAGATTAGCGCGTTCAAACAAACAAACTCTTCAGCTTTATAATATTAAAGTATAGATATTAAGTAAGTGATCACTAAGTAGCATGTACCTAAAGTAACTATTAAATACTAATAAACAACTCGACTAATGACGAACGCGTATAAACAAAACTATTATACTCCATAATGCGATGATCACAAACTAATCTAGAAGAACAGAACGGAATAAAAACAAATTAAGTATTCAATCGATTCATCATGGCGGCTTATATTTAATTTGAGAGTCCGTCGCACAATGGATTGGATGCTGAATAAACGTTCGTCCGGCTGAGACAACAGGCCGCCGATACCGAGCTACAGCCGACTAACATACTGAGGTGCGCGAAGAAGTGTGGCAGGTCGTAGAACATTATTTGGCTTATTTAGATGGACTTTATATCGGTCGCAATCGCAGAGGCATTAAAAGGAAAGAAGTTAGTTCTTAGTATTTTATAGATTGATTTTAAAATCATTCATTTTTATTTCCTGCCTAAAAGATGCTCGAAGTTAATAATGAATAAATCAAACCAATCTATTAATCTATACTAATATTATGAAGAGGAAAGATTTGTATTTTTGTGTGTGTGTGTGTGTGTGTGTATGTTTGTAATGAATAAACTCAAAAACTACTGTGCCAATTTCAAAAATTATTTCACCATTAGAAAGCTACATTCACCCTGAGTAACATAGGCTATATATATTTTATTCCCGTATTCTCACGGGATCGGGAACTACGCGGGTGAAACCGCGGGGTGCTGCTAGTAATATTATAAACAGGAAAGATTTTTTGTTTGCACCGAATAAGCTCTGAAACTACTGAGGTGATTTTAAACTTTTTCACCAATGAAAACCTACATTATCAGCGAGTAACATAGGCTATATTTTATCCCCGTATTACCACAAAAACAAAAATACGAAGGTGAAATTTGGGGGGGGGCTGCTAGTCTATTATATACTCCGAACTTGGACTTCTAAATTCCCAATGGAAAAACCCAGTTACGTTTTTTTACCCGACCTGAGACACGAACTCACGACAGCAGAAGCGCAGTCGGCGCTCGCCGCAAGACCAACGGAGAAGTAATTGTAGAGTTTCATCAACGATCGATCAACATTGCTATTTGCAGTCAAATGGTATGGATAACGTTGAAATCACAGGCCCACCAAGCATTACAACAACAGTCAATATATAAGGTAATATTCGGTGGGAACAAATAAACAAGTCCCCAAACAATAAAACAACAGATAAGTCCAAATCCATGTTTACGACGCGAGGGCGCCGGAGGGGCGGTGCGGTGTGGGGCCAGAACTGCACATTAGGTATTTCTCAAATCCCTGAACCAACATTTCTCAGTAGCGACCCCCGATAAGGGATATCTACCTGTTTCAACTGAAAGAATACCTTTTGTCTACTGAAGTATTGAATAATGTAGGTCTAGGGTAAGCTCGAACTGAAATTAAGTTATAAAAATCCTTACTACAGATATTTTGTATAACCCAGCAACGCTGTAGTACATAACATAGTCTTGGCTTGCTTGCTTGGAAAAAAAATATATTTTGCGTCTCAACTTTTCTTTTGAGTAAAATGGAAAGTAATATGTAAGATCAGATATTATAAATCTATTTGTGTGAACTAAAACATTTCGTACAGTCGTGCGTGTATCTGTTACGTAAGGACTGTATCACTTTCACGAAGGAAGGTCGAGCAGGACTGGGGACTTTTAAGTATTCCGGAGATATTGCGTTAAGCAATAAATATATTTTAATAAAATGAACCTAGATATGACAAGATAAATATATCGTTCCCCCTTCTATTGTTGAACGTTTCGGGAACACATTCATCGTGCGTACAGGAAAGGAGTGGAATTCCCTGCCAGAGTCTGTTTCCTAATATTCAACCTGCCAGTATTTAAGTCAAGAGTGAATAGGTTACTTCTAGGAGTAGGTAAGCGTGCTTCATCTTCGACCACATCATCGCTTACCATCAGGTGAGATAGCGGTCAAAAGAAAAGCTAAAAAAAAAGTTTTGTTTTACTAACATAGTTACGTAAGATGTTATTACTAACAAACTATGGAGCAAATTTCCGAAATAAAAGTTTCTTTTATATTATTATTCCATTTATTTATTTTCTGTACATACTTATTACATTTTTAAATATTTCAATAAAAAGAATATTATTATTATTACTATTTTGTTATAACTGATATGTAGAAGCAACGATAGAGCTATGCAGCTAGGCTACTATGATGAGACCGAATAATTCAAGATTCCACATCATCATCTGCCTAGGCTTTTTCCCAACTATATTGGGGTCGGCTCCCAGACAAGCCGGATTCAGCTGAATACCAGTATTTTACATAGAGCGGCTGCCTACCTGACCTCTACAACCCATTCAAGATTCTACATATCACCAACTAAAAATATTTGAGAGCGACTCATACTTTTGAATATAATTCACAATGCTTTAGGATAAGCTTCAAGCAAGTCTTTTAAGTAAAATTCCTATTTGATATAGCAATATTAAGTCAGACTAAAGAAGCCAGTGTGAGTGAAAATGGTTACAAGATTCCCTGCATGTTCGAGGCCGGGTAGTCGGGCCGGGGTCCCGGGGCCCCGGCAGCCAGCGCCGCGCCCCGGGCCCCGCGGCGGGCCGCCTACACGACTTGCGTCTTGTCTGAATCTGCCTGGTGGCAAAAAGCAAGCCTTCTTGTTGAAGCTTTAAACGTGCTCGTGTATAGACTTACGTATCAAAAAGTACGGTTTGTTTAATTTATAAACTTCAAGCTTGAGACATTTCAAATTAATAATTGGGGGGCGATTTTCAAAAATCTTTTCGTTATCTGTCAATAAATTGATATTTTCATTTAAGTTATATTTAAAAGATGAATTTGCTTTGATATAGCTCTATACAGATATGTCGTGTGTCTTCTCAGATATTTAGAAGTTTACCTCTGCTTGTAATACTTTATTCTATAACAAGTATACTTGGTGCATCGTCCTCACATATGAAGTATTTTTTGTATACCAAATATTGTAAAACATTTATTTGAAAAGAGTGACTATGGAGTTTCTTGTCCGTTCTTCTCCATATGAATCTACCTTTGTGAATAGACGCTAGAGTCACTTAATTATGATAAATTTTCATGATGACGTTCAAAAGTGCCGCTTAATGGCCTAATTGAAATAAACGTTTTGACTTTGACTATGTCGCTTCCGCCGCAATAATTCCACTAAAGCAACCAATAAGACAGGGCCTTGCAACAGTTCACTAATATTTGATTCAGCGAAACATTAGTCTCAATAATAAACCATTAGCTAGGTTCATCAAAGCCGGCCGGCAGTACATAAAGCTTACTACAAAGTTGCGCCGAACTGCGCTAAGTCTGGAACATAGACTGAAGTCTGAAGCTAGACGGAGCGGACATCTGTGCCTGTCTGCCGTCCATCGGGACTTAGCCACAACCTTTGCTGTTTCCAGTTACTATCAAAATTAGAACGGGTAAATATGGGTGATTTAATGAAGAGAGGGAGTTGCTGTGTTATTAGCTTACTATAATTAACTGTATATCGATGTACCTAGCATTACTTAGGTAATATCTATACTTCTATACTCATATTATAAAGAGGAAATATTTGTATTTTTGTATGTAACGAATAAACTCAAAAACTACTGAACCGATTTCAAAAATTCACACCATTAGAAAGCTACATTCACCTTGAGTCACATAGGCTATATTTTATCTCCATATTCCCACGGGAACGGTAACTATGCGGCTTAAAACCACGGGGCGCTGCTGTTACTTTTATAAGAGTCGATTATTTTACAGAAGAAAGAAACGAACAAGAAATCCATCATTTTACCAACCTGCCGAGCCTTTCCCCAACTATTTTCCTGTTGGTTTCCAGTCGACCAGGAGCACCTTTATTGCGTATGAAAATACATAGATAAATGATAATGTAATCAGTTCAAAACCATATCTATTAATGCCACCATGCCACCAGCTATGTCACTAGCTTAGTACATCAAAAATGTTTATTCACAACAATTAGGCAAATATAATTATCTGTTCTCTGCAAACACAACCGTTTGAACACGAAAACAGCCGAGAGCGTCATTCCTACCGCACAGGTACATACTTCTACAGTACTATCCGAGACTGTTCGATTTACTCGTAGCTCACATATCTATCTATCTGTCTATCTATCTATATCGATACGCTCCATCCACTATCCGTCTTGCAGCCACGTTATCTACAAAATGATCAACACATTTCGACATTGCAACATTTCACTGCACTAGCTGTCATACAGATATAATAAAGAGTCATTCGAATACATAGAAGCTAGATTTGAGAGTCCACTCACTCTGTAAATGCGCCCACGTGTGTTGTGACAGCATCTAGACGTGCTCCATGAATAGTAGGTATGCTACTTAAAAATTCTTTGTACCTGCTTGACACATAGGTAAATTCTTTCTTCCCAAGTATTTCTTAATTAATTATTTAATTACAAGCCTGTGCTTGATATGTTTTTGCTCGCAATAATAACTGAATCCATGTTGCTACTCCGTCTGTTTATCTGTTAGTTCCGTTTTAAGGCCTAAACCGCTGAACCGACTTTGTTGAATTTTAGTATAGAGTTAGATTGGGCAGAACGACAAGGGATCATTTTTATCCCGAGAGTATGTTGCCTTGGGATATTTTTTGACCGTCACTAGTGCGAAGTCTTTGGCAGAAGCAACAAAATACGTAGTTAACTTTTTATTAGGAACGCTATATATATTTGTATTTAAACTGGAATCCTAACTAATATTAAGTAGAGTGCGAAAGTGAGATTCTTCTCTCTCTTTCACGTCGTCAGTCAAAGTCATTGAAACAATTTTGATGAATTTCGGTTCATACATAGACGGACCCTGGAGATGGGTACAGACTGCATTTTTTCGGAAAATAAAACTTGAACCCGAGCAAAAAACGTGCTCCATACTTTTGATATTCTACACGTTCTCCGTCCGTCCCCTCGACGCATATCCCCGGCTCCCACAACTCTGGATAAAAAAGTACCCACGCGGAACCCGACGAGTGTTTAATGAACCCTTTTTTTTGGATGGGAAATCATCAAATGACTTCTCCCGCTCTGTGCGGAGCGGAAGGGAGTGTCAGACTCTTACTGACTAAAACCCACCCGTGTTCCTTCTTGTGCCCTTTGCGTTCCAGGGCCGCGGTGACTCTTCCGAACAAATTCCGCAACCCTAGCAGGCACGGACCCTATGGTTTAATGAACCCTGTAATAGCAAGTGCAAGTGCAAGTGTCCGTCGATTGTTGAAGTAGTGTTCCCTTTGTGATTCGATGTTGTTTCAACGTTTTAGATTGCATGAATACTAGAAGTAAAATATTACAAGGTTCCAGTTTTAAATAAATATCTGGTAGAAAGAATTATTTGATCTACACTAATATTATAAAGAAGAAGGATTTGATTGTTTTTTTGTTTGTTTGTTTGCATTGAATAGGCTCCGAAACTACTTGACCGATTTGAAAAATTATTTCACTGCTGGGAAGCTACACTATCTCCGGTGAACATAGGCTATATTATATCCTCATATTCCCACGGGAACAGGAACTCCGTAGGTGAAACCGCGGGGCGATGCTAGTTCGTTATAAAGTCGTCAATTTTAGTTAAAAAGAAAAAACAGTTTTAGTTTAAAAAAAAGTGCGACTCGCACTCGCGTACAAATATATAGTTCCGAACGAATTCGATTTTTGTAATAAACTTTCTAGATGGTCTGGATGGTCACCCAGAAGTGAACCCCATATTCAAAATTTATTTATGAACGTAACGCGTCCGTGTTTAGGACACAGAAGTGTCACATGTGTGTGTGTAATTTCAACAGAATCGGTCCAGTAGATTCGGATAAAATTTACTGACGGACAGACAGACACCCTAGTGATCCTGTAAGGGTTCTGTTTCTTACTGATGCTGGGAACCCTAAAAATACATAACTCTGGACAAATCAACTCTATTAAATTCAGCTGAACACTTCAACATAATCTATTCAATCAATTGGGAGTATTTCTAAATCGAGCAGCTGAAGGGGCTTCGACAAAAAACGTCACCGGCCGTCACTTGGAGAAAGGCTTTTAACGACAAGCGATAAAAATAGTCCCCTCGAGCGGCTTGATAGTAAGTACTCGATATTGAAGAAATAGTGATGGAATGCTCTATATGCATCTTATATTATTTTTTACAAATTACATATCTGAGGTCTACAATGTGTCCTCTTTGATTATAAAACATTTTTGAATTATTGGTATATTTTTTTATTGTACGCTGTTAGTAAATGACACAATAATAGGTGACACCATCATCCACGGCCTGACTGACACGGCCACAACACTGGCATGGGCCTCTTTTATGTGCTAATCCCCGCGCTCTTGACGCAAACTCATGCACGTTCCACTCACGATGTTAACAATATCATCAATCTTGTCTCCCACATTGCACTTGCTTTAACTGAAGTCAATTTTGAAAGAGTAATTCTGACACTCATCACAACAGGTTTTTTATAACACCTCTGAGAACAGTACACAATACAGTTGATACAAATTGTGTTGTAAGAGTACACTGCATTGTTCAGATACTATGTATAATTATATACATTTACATATGTATAAGCATGTCAACGAAAAATTTCAGACTCCGTAAGATTGTTATAAACCGGTTAGATTATAATTGCTCTATATATTATGAATAAATCGTTATGTATAAAATAAATCCCATGCAAATCTAGAAAGATTTGAATGTTTGTTTGTATTGAATAGGCTCCGAAATTACTAAACTGATTTTTTTTTTTTTCACTTTTGGCAAGCTACACTATCCCTGGGAGAAATAGGCTATATTTTGTCCCCATATTCCCACGGGAACGGGAACTACGCGGGTGAAACAGCGGGGCGCTGCTAGTTTTATATAAAAAAAAACAATAGTTTACATTTAATTTTACATGATATTTTACAATCAAACGGGGTTTTTTCCGGTGACACATATAATGTATATATTTCTATCTACCTTTCTCAGATTCCACTCTCAGTTACATTCAAACGCAGTTAAATATAAATATGTACCTGTCAGTGCAATTCTCGTGTACAGCGTAGAGGCACGCGGAGCGCCACTAATGTCGAGTACTGAGAGAATAGTTCAGATATAGTGCACGAGACTACCGCCTCAAGGAGACGCCTAGTCGCGCACGATGGTTCCGCCGCGAGCGCCCGGACAGACGGACTTATTTATTGCAACTGTAGCGGCAGCCACAGCGTTACACGATACAGACACACTTTCAACTTTATACCCCCAACATAGAGTATGAGTCCATAGTTGCCTTTTGTTGACAAAGGCTTACTTATATATGTATGTACACAACAGGTTAGTATAAAATAGCTCATATTGTTTGAACAAGGATGACTGTTTGTTTGTATGTCGTATTGGCGTTGAAGTCTGTTGGTGAACTTAGAGGTGTATTGCTTTGTGTAGAAATAGAATATCTTGTGACATGGTGATGGTTGTTATGTTTCGACGGACAGAACAGAGTTTCAAAGGAGCCTTCTCCATACCATTAAACACTTCAGTTACTTCAACACTCCAGGACGACCTACCCTTGTGCTCAATATGAAAAATATGTTTTGTATTTGCTATAATGTTTAGTTAAGTTGTATAATATCTACAGTAATATTATAAAGAGGAAAGATTTGATTGTTTGCATTGAATAGGATCCGAAACTACTAGACCGATTTGAAAAATTCTTTCATTTTTCGGTAGCTACACTACCTCCGGTAAACATAGGCTATATTTTATCCCCGTATTCCCACGGGAACGAGATCTACGCGGGTGAAACCGCAGGGCGCTAGTTGTATAATATATTAGTTTGAGCGATCGTTGTAACCTAACTTTTTCCCAACTCCTTAATAACTTGGACCAGTTTCCAGTCTAGTCAGATGCAATATAATATTACCTTTTACAATATAAATATACACGAAACCATAGTTTTCAGGTTTTAGGATCGGAGTAAACTTCACCAAAGCCTTCAAAACTGACATTGTATGGAATAATGTTGCTGCATTGTCCCTCACTGGTAAACAAAAAATGCACAGTATATCCGCTGCATCGCTCGCGTCAATGGCCGACACGTCGCCTGATTTATACCTCGCGCGGTCAGAATCCCGAGGACGTTCCTCCAATGACCTGAATTAATTCACCGTTAATATTTGTTATAGAACAGAAAGAGATCACTGCCCGCTAATATCCATATCGTAACTCAATCCGTTTAGTATTTGCTTTCAGTCCGCTGATAATTGAAACTCAAATAACTGGATCCGCGGCTGTCTTCGTAGGCACGTTCCAATTCAAAAGTAATCCCACTCCAAACATTTGTACGTCTCAATCGGTACTCCAGCACTGTGTCATTGCTAACAGCATTACGTTAGCGACTACATTGATTGCTCCATTACACATTACGCGCTAAACATGCCGCCACAAAATCTATGCTAGCGTTTTCACAGCAATGTATTTTCATCAGATAGACATTATCGCATAATTATGCAACTCCCAGGTCGGCATAGTATTTCAGTGGTTATGAAAGGAAACAACGGGTCGTCTGTTCTATATAATTATAGGGCGGCGTCAATATTTGTTAGGCACTGTAAAATGCGAATGAAGTTCTATTGTAATAGTGCTTCAAGGGTTATTTTATATTCGATGTGAACATCGGCTGTGTTTGATGAAAGGCTGTATTGTTTGTGTTCGGAGCTAATGATATGGATATGGAATGTTATCTAGGACGTTATTGGGAAAATGCTCAGTGAGACGTAACGATAGATCTCACGGTACGTGAGTAGCATTAATGTGGGTGTAATATATATTAGTCCCCATTGCATCTCTTCTATAGGTACTATTTTTGTTATTGTAACTTATTTTAAATTGTTAATTATTTGGGGAGGGAAGAAAAGTAACGGTCATGTTAATTTGGAGCATTTCTAGATGAGATCGAGTTGTACAATTAGGACAGTAAATTAAAGATTTTAAAACCGTGCCACTATTTTCTTTTATTAATAAATGATAAAAATTAACTACTTTCTGTTCATAAATTACCTACTTAATTAAATATATTAATTCTCTAACCAACAAAATTGAACATCATCTGTTAACGCAGGTTAAATTAATTAAATTGGGTTTAATTTTTATTTATAGGTCACGTCAGACTGAATTATAAAAAAAAACACATCTTATCAATTTTTTAGAAATTTTGCAAAGTTCAAAGCTAACCGACTATAAAACAACTAAACACTTAAGTCCAAAAGATGCAATAAAAACAAAATTGTCCGAGTAAATATTAACACAAGAGTAATATAATATAAAGTGACGTTTGTGAAATATGAAAAGCGAAGCATCGCACTTAATAGAGAGATGGACGTCAATTTGAGACCCACTTCCCGCACCCAGCGCGAGGCATTCGGCCGCGTGGGGTGAGCGGAGCGAGTGACAGGCGGGAGCGGAGCGAGCTACAAGCGGGTATTGTTACTAACATAAAGACTAACTATCAATTAGACTCAACCTATTAATTGGTTCACTCTATAATTTACGATTAAAAGGAAAAGTGAAAGGACTGGAACCAATATCTGGCTGAGTGAAGGTTTTAAAATGGAACAATGTTTAACTTTATAACAAAGACGATAACATACACGTTAATTTACACGTTAATAATATTATATTAAATTTGAAAATGAAAATAATATATCTAGTTTTAATTTCCGCGAATATTAGTGGGTTGCAGGTATGCACCTCCCTCCCGCCTGAGGATGCCTCGTGGAGAGGCGAAACACGTGTCGGTAATGGTGTTGGGTTTTGCTTTGCCTTCCTGCATGTGCTTAAAATCCTTGCATTTGCCTTGTAATCTTGCATGTGCATAATAAAGCGGGCGGGAGGGAGGTGCATACCTGCAACCCACTAATATTCGCGGAAATTAAAACTAGATATATTATTTTCATTTTCAAATTTAAAATGGATTTCCGCAAAGTAACGCCTGACTCAATCAATTTTAATATTATTTTATTTTGCTATAGATATATAAGGAGCAACCTACCTATCTGCATTCCTACCTGACACAAAATCCAACATGAACATCGGGTTTACTACATCACAATAACACAATAGAACCAAAAACAGAAAACGGTGCCACGTCCGCTTCTGATTTGTGCCGAATAAAAATAAAAACAATATAAAAGCTAATCGGCGCTGATCAGAAGTGACGCGGGTGAAGTGCGCGCTGTTACCGACATACCTAAGTACATTACATACTAGCGTTTATGCGGTATATAAAAGAGAACACTCTTCTTTATAATGGAGTTCTATATATAGTACTTTTACATCATCCCTAGGACAAAGCTCTGTTTGTTTTGGAACAAAAAATACTTCAAAATATTAATTTCTTCAAAGGCGTATAAGTAACGAAGTGTATAAACAGCATCACGCCTGTTTTTGTCGTAGGTGCAGGCAGAAGTGTGTTAGTACACCGACATTCCACTGAACCCATACAGCCTTTTGAATTGTTTTTTTTTTATCTTGTTACTGCAAAATCGTAGACGTCTACAATAATTTATAGGTGAAGACTTATTTATCTGTAGTTCTTTCTCAAGTTTTGGATACGTAGTTTTGGAGATCAAGATATGGATATCAGGGGTGGTCAATTTTCATCAGCTATTTTCTGAAATAACTTCTGAATGGAAAATTTTGCAAACAAAGAGAACTTTACAATGAACCGTTTTATTTGATACTGGCAGCGTCCCACGGCTTCCCGTGAGAATACAGAATAAAATATAGCCCATGTTAGTCACTGGTTATGTCGCTTTCTACTGGTGAGGAAATTGGCTAAAACCAGCCCAGTAGTTGCGGATGTTATTCAGTACAAAATAATAAACAAAAAATCTTTCCTCTTTATAATATTATATTAGTGTTCAAACGCAAAACTGAATTGGTCCAGTAGATTTGGAGAAAAACGGCTGTGACAGACGGACAGAAAGACCAATGAATGGGATGCTTCTGCCAAAGGCCTCCCCTTTCTCCTTCCATAGCTCGCTATCCTTTAATTTAATAATAATAATAATAATGCTTTATTGAGTCACAATAAACAAAAACCAGAAATTAGATTACATTACAAAACGCTTTAGGCACATTCACATTGGTTTCATATTGACAGTAGGTATCGCAACTGGCATCTTAGCTAGGTCACATAGCAACCTGTGTTAAAGACACCAGTTCCATTCCCCAAAGGGTTACAATTTCGCTGTTACAAAAGAAAAATAAAGAAAGATGATTTGTTTTGGGTAATCTAGAATAATAATATTAATAAAGCTTGTGACATTACAAAAGAAATATAAAATCGTATCTAAAAACAACAAAAACTGCAGAAAACTGACCATTTTGGTGGATTTGAGTTAGTGTGGGTGCGTGTCGTTGTAATGGTGTGTTTGTGTATAGATATATGTGTGTTTATGTATAGATATATGTGTGTTTATGTGTAGATATATGTGTGTTTATGTGTAGAAACATGTGCGTTCAATTAGACCGTAGAAGTGTAACTACACCGTAGAAATCAAAAGACTCTCTGTATCCTGGTAGGTCAAGTCAAGGAGCCAGTTTTTAATTTGTCGTTTACAGGCCCGGCCAGAAAGACGGTAAACGGGCAGTAGCCCATTTACTCTGTTGTACAGGGCTGGCGCAAGGAAGTAATTGAACCTTTTTGAATAGGTGAAATGGCACTTTTTACTTTCGCAAATCAGGTCCTTGCGCCTTTTGTCAATTATTCGAAACGGGGTCGCAGAATGCTGTATAAGGACAGTATTTAAAATAAACAGCTGCCTCACCGTCAATACCTGACAACACTTGTAAAGGTCTGTAGTCGGGAACGTGATCTCTTTAAAATTGCTAACTTTTAAGATTGCCCTTTGAGCTCTCTCTAGTTTTAAAAGTAGCGTTTTAGGCGCACCACCCCAGGAAGATATACAGTAATTTAAAAGGGATTGGCATAGTGCAAAGTAAACTTGCTTGCGGAGATGGGCATTAGCCACGTGGCGTAGGGTTTTGAAAATATATATTAGTTTTCTAACTCTGATTTGCAGTAGCTCAATGTGGAGCGAGAAGGAGAGATTACTGTCTAGAGTTATGCCTAAATATTTCGTGTTGGTAACTTGAGCTAGTCTAGGACAGTCACAAGACTGGTTAGGTGACATAGAACATGAGTGGGCGATAAGAAACAGTGAGGGCGGAGGTTGAGAAGACTGACGGTAGGAGAAACACATGTAGTTGGTTTTGTCAGTGTTAAGGGTCAACGAGTTTCCAGCCAGCCAGGTTTTTATGAGATTAAAACCGACCTGCGCTCTGCCAATGACTTCCGGCCACGAATCACCAACGAACGTAACGGCGGTGTCATCCGCAAACGCCGTTACCTTGGAGTAATTTAGTTTTAATTGACAAAGTTCATTAATATAAACAAGGAACAGCGTCGGCCCAATCACACTACCCTGCGGAACCCCGAAAGTTATAGGGAGCTCTCTACTCACGTAGTTATCAATTTTAACGCACTGAGTTCTCCCGGTAAGGTAATCATTTAAAATAGCGAGAGCTTGACCTCTCACACCGATCATTTCCAATTTGTGAAGCAACAAGGTAATGGAGACTGTGTCAAATGCCTTTGCAAGGTCCAGGAAAATAGTAAGGACTTTCTTCTTACCATCTAGATGTTTGATAATATGGTTGGTAAGGTCCAACACTGCATTTGAGGTGGACATATTACGTCTAAACCCATATTGATTTGGAGACAGTAAGTTTTTGTCTTCCAGAAATTTTATTAGTCGTTTATTTATAATACGCTCCAGTATTTTAGACAGAATCGTTAGGACAGCTATCGGGCGGTAATTAGTGACACAGCCTCCACTACCACTCTTGTAAATAGGGTGGATTAAAGCCTTTTTAAAGTACGAGGGAAAAGTGCCATTCTCGAGACAGAGGTTAAAAACATGTGCTAGAACAGGTACGAGTTGGATTTTATACCGTTTGAGTAGAGTAGTAGGAATATTATCCCAACCGAAAGCGCAATCTGATTTAAGAGACATTAAGATCGATTCGACCTCATTGCAGTCAGTTGGGAGAAGGACAAATGAATTGCAGGGAGAGGTTACGGGACCTTGAGATTTTGGTGGTAAGTGAACAGGCCTTATTTTAGCAGCAAGATTCCTACCGACGTTCACAAAGTAATCATTAACTTCATTAACTAAGATCTCAGGGGATGATGACGAATGTAGTAATTTACTAGAAGAGGTTTTGGCTTTCACACAGTTTGTCACTCTCTTTATGACCCGCCATATTTTCCTATTATCTGAACCTGCCTCTGCTAACTCCTTTCTGTCATATTCTCTTTTAACTTTTTTTAATATCTTGTTGCAAAAATTTCTATACCTTACGTAAGTTAGCTTTAGAATATCATTGTTGGGGCTCAATTTTACTTTTTTATGTAAAGCGTCACGGTTTCTCATGCAGCGAAGCAAACCGGGTGTAATCCATGGTTTAATTATATGTTTGCGCTTAGGCAACTTAACTGTGGTTGAATTAGCTTCTATAGTACTGATAAGCGAATTGACTAACTGGGTAGTAGCTTCATTTGCGTCAGTTATGTGAAAGATTTGGTTTAAATTTAGAGTGGTCATCCCTTGGTCGAGCGTGTCATAATTGATTTTAGTGTACATGGGGCGATTGGAACCTTGACGAAATCCTTTTTGTCTTAAACACAATAAAACACAATTATGGTCAGTAACAGACGAATCGAGAACTAGGGTTCGTGCTTCATAATTAGTTTTAAGCATCACGTGATCCAGGCAGTTCAAGCCTCGAGTGGGCAATGTATGTGCAGGCAATAAACCATGACAAGCTGACAAGTTTAAATACTCTGAAGCGTGGGAATCACAAGGTATATTTCCTATTTCAATATTAATATCACCAATAATCGCGATATTTCTGAAAGAAGACAATGAATTTAGCACTTTATCCAAGGAGATCAAGAAATTTGACGTGTTGGCAAAAGATGGATGGGGGATTTGTAATCAAGTTAAATTTTATAATCGGAAGCCTAGCAATTGGTTAAAAATAAATACGCACATTTATTGACCTTGACGTAAGCCTACTAACTGACACTACATGAAGTTGAGTTTCTTTTGCATGAGTTGTATAAGAACAATAAGTGGTGTGAACAGACATCTAGCCGCTAGCAAGCTACTGTAAGCTGTTTTCATTTTAATGCTGGCTGTGCCTTGTCACAAGGAACAAACACTAACTAAATTAATACCTATTACTACGGGTAAGGTAACTACATCTTTTCTGAAAGCGTATACAACAGTAGGATATTATTGGGCATCTCACCCCACCTTCCGTTCCTTCGGCTCACTCCGTTCGCCTCCGTCACTCTCGGTGTGGCGAATTGCCCAATAATATCCCACGGAGTGGGCGCCGTTCCACATTTCAATAGTAGTCAATGGAGTGAGCGCCGTTAAACATTTCAATAATAGACAATGGAGTGGGCGCCGTTCCACATTTCAATAGTAGTCACTGGAGTGAGCGCCGTTACACATTTCAATAGTAGTCAATGGAGTGAGCGCCGTTACACATTTCAATAGTAGCCAACGGAGTGGGCGCCGTTCCACATATCAATAATAGACAATGGAGTGGGCGCCGTTCCACATTTCAATAGTAGTCACTGGAGTGAGCGCCGTTACACATTTCAATAGAAGCCAACGGAGTGGGCGCCGTTCCACATATCAATAATAGACAATGGAGTGGGCTCCGTTCCACATTTCAATAATAGTCAACGGAGTGAGCGCCGTTACACATTTCAATAGTAGCCAACGGAATGGGCGCCGTTCCACATTTCCGTTCCTTCGGCTCACTCCGTTTGCCTCCGTCACTATTTTACCTTGTTATCTTAAGTTACATCAAGTCGAAGGGATCAGTCAGCCTAGACACTGCTTTACCGTGTCTAGCTGCTTCCAGGGTGCGCCACGAGGAGGCTCCTTTCATGCACCCCGCTAACCTAAAATTCAGGACAGATTGTCTCATGTCTCTCCACAATAATAGAGATAGCGCTTATACACACATCACTCTGTTTTTTGTGACCAGATTGGCTCAAGGACATCTGAACGTTAGGATATTGTATACATTAAAATTCAGGACAGATTGTCTCATGTCTCTCCACAATATTAGAGATAGCGCTTATACACACATCACTCTGTTTTTTGTGACCAGATTGGCTCGAGGACATCTGAACGTTAGGATATCGTATACAGTAAACTAAAATTCAGGACAGATTGTCTCATGTCTCTCCACAATATTAGAGATAGAGCTTATACACACATCACTCTGTTTTCTGTGACCAGATTGGCTCGAGGACATCTGAACGTTAGGATATTGTATACATTAAACTAAAATCTGGGACAGATTGTCTCACGTCTCTCCACGAAAGCAAGAAATAGCGCACAGGCACATATGCACATTCTATTTTTAGTGACCAGATTGGTTCGAGGACATCCAAATTTTAATTTAATTTATTCATACTAACGTGTAATGAAGTGTACATCACACGTTAACAAACAAGGCGCTCGCTGTTTGAACCGCTGCGCTAGCCAAAAATTCAGGACAGATTGTCTCATGTCTTTATCGAATTTCATTCGTACAAACCTTATGTAACAAGTTTCAACAGGAACGATGAAATGCGCTTACCTATCAACCAACAGGATCTGTACATATTACCATCAGCGAGCACTCTCTATTTGGAAGGAACCGTTATCGTTAGCAAAAAAGATTCAAAAGAGAAAACTACTAGTGTCAATTTTACGAACAATGGACTACTCTTCTTGTTCCAAGATATTAGGTACGAACTAAACGGAGTGGATATTGATAAAATAAAAAAATGCAGGTATAGGTAACTACAACCATGAAATCATTAATAGTTCGAGTATAAATCAGTAATATAAAATAAAACATATTTTCAATAAATGGATGTATTTTTATTTACTTTAATAAATTATTCAAAATTACTAAAAAATATTATATCTACCTACATACTTAACTTATAAACTTGTGATGTATGAACACACTAACCCAACTAAATTAAACACATAAAGAGATTAATATTATCTACTTACATAAAAACTATTTAGATATACACTAATTCTTACTTTAACTTTATCATAATTTTTGACTAAGTATGCAAAATAAAATCTTTATTACAATAAAATTTACATTTATGATATTTTAATAATTTATACATCCAAAATATCCTAATAACTATAATATTACTCACATATTTTGTATTGATTATTACTATAAATCTTCGACAAAAACACAGCTTAATAATAACCACTGTCCCCGCAAAGTTTTTTTGAAATTTTATTAATTAATGACAGCGTCTCCTCCATAACATAGTCCACCGATTCAGTCACTACATACTGCGCACTTAACACCACGTTCTGATCGTCACATGCAGATTCTTGTTGTTCACTGATATCCAACACTTTTACCTGGATCAGTCGTAATCCTTTTTTCTTCTCATTGTTTATGACATATGATTCACATTTAGGCATAGACTTCTGTTTTAGACACTCACGGCTTGTTCTAGGTTTCTTATTAGCAGTTCCGCAGTCTTGTCTTGTTCTAGGCTCCTTGTTGGCAGGTATTTGTTGTTCTTGGAAATCTGTGATATGCCAGCTTAAACTCGGAGTCGGAAAACCTTGACCGTATTGTGAGAAGTCAACAATATCTTGAGAATCACACATTATTGATGGTCTGAAACAAAAAAATTTGATCATGATTAATAATCATGTTCAACAAAATAAATAAAGAAATAATTGTATAAGTACTTATACGCTTGTGCAATACTTACAATTTGTTTCGTTTTATTTTATTTTTTTCAAGTGATGTAATGTGACCGGTCCGGCTGACTGCCTTGTGATGTATGTACTTATCATATTATTAGGGGTTAAAGTATGAAATGGCCGATTTGTACTGAAAATCTAAATTGTTTATTTTTTAATTTTTAACAGATGTATTTAATCAAAATAGTTACCATTATTATCTATACATTGCTGCCATCTAATAGGAAGATCATTTATGCCTTTGCGATAGAACTCTGAGGATCTAGACTGCACAAAATGTGTGAAAGCATTTTGTAGGTAGGTACCTACTGCCTCTTGGGGAGAAAACTTCTTGTCACGTAGATAATTGTCCAAATTACGAAAAAATGGTAGTCCGTTGGAGCAAGGTCTAGCAAATACGGAGGATGACGAATAGTTTATAACTGCAGTTCCTGAAGGGTCAAAGCGGTTTCTCATGGTTTAATATTCTGGGGAAACGCCACTAATACAGAGTATGTATTTAAAGCACAAAAGAAATGTGTGCGTGCTATTGCAAATATTCATGTACCCGACTCATGTAAGCCTTCCTTTCAGACGTTAAAAATTATGACTTTTACATCTTTATATATTTATGAGGTAGCGATTTTTGTCAAAACGAATAAACATCTGTTTGCAAAACCGCAATCCGTTAGGAATGCTTTGAAGATTTCTTCCGTACCTCACAGAACTGCCCTTTTTGACAAGAGTTTTTTTAGTATGTCAACAAGAATATTTAATAAACTACCTATACAAATTTTGAGGACAATAGATTTACAAGATTTTAAGAAAAAATTGCAAGTATATTTATTTGATAAGGCTTATTATACAATTACAGAATATTTAAACGATAATATTAGATAATTTAGTTGATAGAGTAGGATAGAGTTAAGTAATTATAATTTAAGATTAATGTTTTTATATAGAGGTTTTAAACCTAATATTTGTACGCTGTACTAGCAGGACATAGTGATACATTTGTTATTAAGCACCATCCTTGTTAACCTATGACCACAAATAAAAGACTTTGACTTTGCTGTATGAGGTCTCGCGTTGTTATGGAACAATAATGGTGAAGATCGATTCATGAGTCGGGGCTGTTATACTGCTAGTTTTGCCAACATTGTTCGGAGTTCGGTACAATAGACATCTGCCGTTATTGCTTGACCAGATCGGAGAAAACTATAGTGAATAACACCATGCTGAGACCACCAAACAGTTACCATTACCTTTTTATTGGTAAGTTTTACTTTAGGACACTGTTGTGGCGTTTTCGTCACAATTCGATCCAATATTCCTTCATTTCTGTACCGATTCAACAAGGCAACACAAGTTTCAACACGCGTTTCTTTCTGCAGATCAGTCAAATCATGAAGCACCAATTTTTCGTATTTTTTATTTTATTGATTTGACGCAAATGAGTCAATATTGTGGGTAAGGTAACTTTAAACCATGCCGTTAATTCCTGGGTAGTTTGACTAGGATCGGCTTCCACCATCTCTCTTAATTCATCGTTATTCACCTGTGTGAGCGGTTTTCCTCGTGGCTCGTTCTTCAAGTCGAAGTTTCCATCACGAAAGCGTTTAAACCAAAATCGTACGGTGCGTTCATTAGCAGACCCCTCTCCAAACGCAACATTGATATTGCGGGCTGTTTCTACCGCGTTACTTCCGCGTCGAAACTAGTATTCAAAAATCACTCGAATTTTTGCAGTATCCATCTTTCTTGTATATGTTGAATAACAAAAACAATTGAAAGTCGATATTTAAATGTTTCACATTATTTAAAAGAAGAACATCATAGAAACCACGTGAAAAAAGTTTCTTTCGAAAACCTCAAACCACGAAGATTCTATGTCAATTCAAAAAACCTATTACAATAAATCAGCAATTTCATAATTTAACCCCTATTATTATGAAATGAAAACTCTATAAAACCTTGCGATATGAATCAATTTCATGTCTCAACAAGTTCAATCTAATGCGCACCTGGATCGGTGTCAAATTCCACACCGCGCGTGCGAACTTCGAACCATGACTAATTTGTCATCAAAACTGGACATTACATCTTTTATCACTTTGGAACCTGTATCAACAAGCTGCGAGACCTATGTGCTTTATCATAAGAAACAGAAATGAAACAGATTTATGAATATGAAATATTATTTATTCAGATAAAATACACCTACACTGTTTAAGTCTAACTTGTAAAAGGGACACCAAGAATACACACATTTAAAATTGCATACATAATAAAACCAGGTTCAAAAGAAACTTATTTCGATACTACTTAAATTACATTCCACGACAATGTTACTTATTTCACTTTAAAAGAGTAACAAACATAAATCCACCCACCCTTACAGACTTTTTACAATAGCAAGTAAAGCAATATAGGTAGGTTGAAAGATTATCTAACTTTCCATTTGGAACGTCATAAGTTTCACCATTTACAATCAATAAAATACATATAAACATTACACAAATATACTTGCGTTACCCCAAGTTATACACAGTAGAAACTTTATCAAATGATAGCAATCGTTTATCATCATTGCTTGAAAGTGCTATTTTATATAAGTCATGAGTATATATTTCATGTTTTATTGATCTAAACAATACATTTCTTTTGCGAATAACTTTGCAATTGTTTGAACAAAACATTTTTATAATCTATCATATTTAAATTTTTGGTAATAAATTGTTTTGGTACCTTTTGCCTTTTTAATTATTTCGTTTAACGTTTTAATACAATAAAGCTTTTGAGTGCAGTCCTACGAATTCTTTGATAATATTACCACCCATTTCATCCTTAAACAGTTCTGGAACCTTCTCATTAATAATTGGTAAATTATAGTGATTGTTACAGTCATAATTACTGGTATCAAAATATTTTAGAAAATGGAGCTTAAAGTCTATAAAAACATCATTACTCTGCACATCATATACTACACTATCTGAGTCAGTATAGCACAATTCTATTCGGTTACCATAAAAAGGTTTTATGATGGAGTAGAGAAAGTCGTACATGTGAGCTTTAGATAATTCTAATATTGCAAACCCTTTGTAAATTGGCTTGTCAAGTATAATTCGCACAGATTTCATTTGAATCGCTACTAGATCATCAGATAATACAGAGGATCAGATAATCAATTTTTCAGCACAAGTAGACTTTTTTGTTTTATTGTTCGAGTCACACCACTTGTTTACTAACTTAACGTCTATTCGGTGTTCATTATTTTCAAGGTCTTTCCAAAAATACTATTGTGCAATAATTTGAAAAAGTCTGCTTTTTGGCGTAACTGGGTGTTATAGCTTTAAAAAACTACTTTGCTTGTATGGTGTAATGGT
Source organism: Hecatera dysodea (assembly GCA_905332915.2). Taxonomy (NCBI): domain Eukaryota; kingdom Metazoa; phylum Arthropoda; class Insecta; order Lepidoptera; family Noctuidae; genus Hecatera; species Hecatera dysodea. The sequence goes on from HG995291.1 coordinate 23,076,082, forward strand.
GCGATGGATCCTTCTTAATACTAAACCGTGCTGTAAACATTTTTTTTTTTAATGTACGTAATGACTATCATAGTAATATTTTATCATACAAATTTGGTATTAATTTTTTATTCTTACCACCCGGTGATAGACATTTTTCTGGACAGAAGGGAAAGTCATTATGTTCCATGTGCAGATTCTCCGGATATATTAGATCAACTTCAAGAAAGTTCAATTGTAAAAAATCTATTTTTTGTCTATTCATGAATCTAAAATCCGAATAGGGTAAGGATTAACACATGCTGTAACCGTATAAATCGGGTTGGATCGTATGTACCTATCTAAATATTTATGATTGGCTTTGACATGTCTTTTGGAACATACGAGTATACAAACAGTTCCTCGAATACCTTTTTGTATCATTCTAAAAATTTTAACTTCACTAATCAATTCTAATTTAACTCCTGTTTTTAAAAGCATTGCAACAAAAGATATACTTGACGCTGTAAGATAGAACGCGGGATCGAGATTGTAATGTAGTTTACAAGTTTTCCGAAATTTTTCAAATACATCTGTTAGAACAGAACATTTGTATTGAGATATAAATCTGTATACATACTATGTTTTGAATATTAAATACTGGCCAAACAGACCGAGCGTGTTCATAGTCTTCATCGGTAATTGTCTCATTAGATAAGGAGTTAAAAAAAATTTTTTTGGAGGGTAAACACGTGTCTTCATAACGTTCCCATTGGACATATAATCGTATGGATACACTGCTTTACGGGTGAGTAGGTTAAATTGTTTTTAGCAGGGAAATAAAATTGTAATTGTTTAAAGTCTTGTTTTTTTCATTGTACTAACCAACTTTCTAAACTAGTTTCTAAAAACTTGTAAGAATCATAAAACCGAACCTGGATGCTTTCCCCGGTAGAAATCGGAATAAACTTAGAGAATGAAATATAGTTTTCTTTTGTTTTAGGTATCACTTTTATAGATCCAGGAGCTTCACCTAATTCTTTTATGGATAGGTGGCAATCGTATCCAGACAAATTATGAAAAAATACTGGCAAAAATGTTGGTAGTTTGTATTGTATGTTACAATAACTATGAGCTGCGCCGCGATATTTAGGTACCAGTCAAGTGACAATGATCACGGATCCTATCGCCGAACAATAAGACATATCATCGCGTTTTCAAAGTCGTGAGCATTATCATTTTTATAAATCATAGGAACATTATTTTTTAAAATATCGTAATTTTTTTTGTGCATCTTTATAGATAGACTTCACAAATTTGATACACAATCCGAACCGCGATAAGAAACGTAACGATTGTGGCTTTCGTCTAGCGTACACGTAATAGTTATGATAAGCGAAAGCTACAGGCACATGTCGCTGTCGTGTTGGTGTGGTCAGGGTCACAAGATTCATATCGTTCTAGTATTGTTTCAAAATCTGCGTACCTATATAACAAATGGTACAATTTGCTTTCTATTATAATTTTTAAACTGTATGAAAGAACCCCTTGAAGGTGGTTCGTCCTCCACAACTAGGTATATGAACTAAGATCATCGCATGAATCAAAAAACATTAAACAAGCGTCACAAAAGTACAGTTTACTGTGGTGTTTTGTTATTTGATTTTCAACAAGTCGCGGCAAGCATTTAATGAGACACCAATATGATAAGTTATCTCTTTCTAAATAAAGTAAATGAATTACATTTCCGTTCAAGGCTTTTGGTTTGCAAAGCGGTCCTATGACGGTATTATTTTTTAAACCATAAAATGTAAATGCAAATTTCGGGTTATTCACTTCGTACTGCGCAATGTCTGAGAAATTCACTGGAAATAACATGTCCTTTATATATAATACGTTACGAAAATCAGGGTATGAAGATACTCTTAGCTGGATATAAAACAGTAACAACAGACCACAAAAAAATAATACTCGACATTATTGTGGATATTAACACATGCTCTTTTCGATTTTATTGCAGAAGGCAATTCGATAAAGCCTGAATCGTGCAACGGTTGATATTTGTTAACATTAACTTCCAAATGAGAACTGCTCAAGAACGTCCATCCACTGTCTCGGTCCTGAAATTCTTCTATCTTTACTTTGATAAAATGTTTTACTTGAGTTAATAATGAATCAAATTCATAATTCTGATGCAGAGTAAAGTTTTTTGTGGCAAATTATTCCATTTCCTGAGAATCATTTTTAAACATTAAAAACAAAGCAAAATATTCGAAATTAATTTTTAAACAAGTATGTTCTTTAAGAGATATGTTAATTAACGTTTTAATTTTGTCCAAAATATTAGTAAGAAATGGTTCTAGAGAACAATGAAAAAGAATCAACAATTCTATAAGAAGCTACACGATTACGAAATGCAAAATAGTTTTGTTTTTATGATTAGCACTACATAGGTGACCTGTCCAGTGACTGCGCTCAACAGATGTGTTACAAACAGTACAGAAAGCATTTTAGATTAAAATAGTTTAAAACTTACTGCTAGATATTGCAATATATTATTTTTACGATTATGATGATGATCGCAGAAATACAATAACACCTGGTGCCCCAACAACTTAAATATTTATTTTATATTTATATTATCACTATAAAAGACGGACTCAGAATGATCAAACAAGTCATGAGTCCGTCTCATAAAAACTTGTAGCCCGTTCCACTGCGGCGTGTTGCGGTTCAGCTGCACTTTTAGAGCCACCGAGGCTTTCTTCCATCGCTCCTGTTTAGGGGTTGTAACGTTTTTCCCTCACAGTTAAATAAAAGAGAGGAAATAAGACGTACTTATATATTAAGGAAGAGCAGATGACTAAAACTAAAACCTTAACACTGTCTCTAGCTACCGCCTACCTATCGCTCTCCATAAGGAACACAACACTGACACAAACTTGGAACAGCCTCTGGGCTCCCCGCCAGAGAGGCCAGGCAGCAGGTCCGAAGGTGAGGCCCCCTAGTAAGGCCTGCACGCGGGCTCCAGTGCTTCCGCGGTGCGAACTCCGGTGGTGGGTCTTAGTTGAACCCCGTAGTAACGCTCGGTGATGGTTTTCTTCGGATGGACTTCAGTTGAGCCCTCTCGTCCACCTTCCATCCAGGCTCCTCCACCTGTTCTCTCGTCAAAAACCACGTTCCGTCCTTTAAAATTCCACACGTATCTTTTTCTTCCGGACCATTCAAAATTACATTCAGTTAGAGTGCCAGTGAGGTTTATGGCCAGTATTCCATTAACAAATAATCTAAGTCTGAGAGCGTGCATAAGAATTTTAGAAGTACAGTTTATAACATAGCTATACAGAAGGAGAACAGAATATAGCATAACATCTTATATTAATCTATTAAACACAAATATAAAGTGAATTTTAGTATTTAAAATCAGTTAAACCTTTTTAGTAAAGCTATAGCGCAATTACCTACATAAAGAAAAAAGTTACAGCTTGACAAACTCTGACGTAGAAAGTCAAAACAATAAAAAATAAACAACAAAAATATTAAAAGGTGATTTTATATCCAGTGAAATCGTTTAGAATCAGCGCTTAAAGCATTCAATAACGAATTCCACTACTAATACAAGCACTTCATTAATTTCAGTATATGTAACTGTGAAGATAATCTAAAAGTCAAAGATAAATCATGTGAACATAATGAGATGTTACAATGGATATAAGGCATAACATACCTAAAACGTAAGTGTTTAAGAGTACAATATGATAGTATCTGCAGTATTTAAAGTACAGATACTATAGGGTGGAGGCAACTTCAGCTTTGAAGTAGACTTTTACCTCTACATAGAAGTCCCCGGTCACGTCCGCCGTTCGCCGCACTTTACCATTGACGACACGGCTGATGAGGGTTGAACTGAAGTCCCCAACTGAGGTCTTCGATGGAACATAGTCCTCTAAGCCAAAGAGGTCCGAGCTGTGACTTTTACTGTAAACAAATGAACATATTATTTATTACACAGCACAATACATTACATTTATTTTTTAATCGATGGATTGATGGTGTATTACTTCTCTGCCAAACCCTACGGGGATAGAAAGCATAATGTTATGTTATAATAATTTCAATACCTCATGAACTAGTTGTAAACATTCCTGCGAGGAACATAATTGGAAATTGATTTTAGTGCTCTCTGCGTTACAGTTCTAAATCCAGTAACCAACGTTTATCTGTGTATAACATTTTAATTGACATATTGATAACATTCACAAAAAGCACCTAAAGGTAAAAGCAGTAACACAAAATTACCTTGATTCCGGTTCTGATGGTGTGGTGCCCTCGGAAGCTTTGCGCTTCGACACCTTCTTCTTTGGTTGCGGCTTCGCAACCTCGGCTACAGCTGCGGACCGTGTATGGAATTCTGAATCGGAATCGAACCTGAAATGAAATACATAAAGATTAATTTTGTAACCGATAACTATGACTTAATTAAGGCTACCGATACACCAGCCGGCAGGCAGAAACCAGGTCCGTAGCTGGGTAGCGATTAGACAAATACATTAGTAAATTCAGTAAAATGACTTACACCAGCCGGCAGGCAGAAACCAGGTCCGTAGCTGGGTAGCGATTAGACAAATAAATTAGTAAATTTAGTAAAATGAATTAGGACTACCGATACACCAGCCGGCAGGCAGAAACCAGGTCCGTAGCTGGGTATCGATTAGACAAATACATTAGTAAATTTAGTCAAATGGATTAGGACTACTGATACACCAGCCGGCAGGCAGAAACCAGGTCCGTAGCTGAGTAACAGTCATGATGGACAGATAGAATATGATAGTTACAACAGCCGGCAGGCAAAAACCAGGTCCGTAGCTGAGCATTATGACACCAAATTTAAAATTGAGAAGTACTTACATGTTACAAAGTGTATTTAAAAGCACCGCTAGTACTAGTTGTCACTTTGAAGATTCTGTAGCGAATAAAATTTATTGATTGAAATGAATTCGTTTATATTCGCAATTAATATTATGTTAGCATAAAAATAGGTCATTTCAATTTTAAACTCAAAGTATACGTCTTACAGTTGTATAAAAAAATATGACGTTTACGTCATGTTGAACTGAATTGATTGCATATCAATTTTGCTAAATTGCAATTTGTTCATGAGAACTGAAAAAATAAAGCCGACAAAGTGAACCCGATCCCTGGTATGCTTTATGATTCATTACTAAACTAATATGTATAATTAATTTAATATTTGATGTTTGTTTGTTGAGAATGTTTAACTTCACAATAATTACGTTTATGTGAGAGGTGAAACTAACAAAAGTCAAGTCAGTAAGATGCAGATTAAAGAATATTTTTTTTTAATTGTCTCGTCGTTGAAAGTAAATTTCTGAGCATAGTAAGTTGTCTCACTAAAATCAATTAAGCAGAAGTAGTTGAAAATAAATCATAACTATTTTGAAAAACGTACAAACAAACCAATCCATGTTGCCGACAATGTTAAGTTGCAGTTAAACTCGGAACTTATTTTACCATCACATAAATACTATTGTGGAGGAAGTTAGTATTATTAAATAATCACCTTTAGGAACCCACAATGAAAGAATCCCAGAAAATATAACGTGTGGGAATCAAACGTACGTGTCTGAGTTGTTATTTTATAGTTGTCGACTTTATCCATAATAACTTCAGTTTACTATTACAATGTTCCCAGTATTTGTCAATTTGTTCTTTACTCCTATTATCCCAAATGACTTTATTCTACCATCATTCATCATTCTGTAATCTTACCTAAAATTAAGTTTAAATCACACTCGATAACAAGTGTCAGATATAAAAATATTATGTAAATGAAAGTATAAAAATATATAATCTTAGTACCCAGAAGAATGAAACACGTTAAAACTAGAAGTAATTACAATTGATTGAGTCAGGCGTTACTTTGCGGAAATCCATTTTAAATTTGAAAATGAAAACAATATATCTAGTTTTAATTTCCGCGAATATTAGTGGGTTGCAGGTATGCACCTCCCTCCCGCCCGCTATATTATGCACATGCAAGATTACTGGGCAAATGCAAGGATTTTAAGCACATGCAGGAAGGCAATGCAAAACCCAACACCATTCCTCCATGTGCCTTCCTGCATGTGCTTAAAATCCTTGCATTTGCCCAGTAATCTTGCATGTGCATAATATAGCGGGCGGGAGGGAGGTGCATACCTGCAACCCACTAATATTCGCGGAAATTAAAACTAGATATATTGTTTTCATTTTCAAATTTAGAAGTAATTACACAAATAGGTAGTTCCACAAAAGACTAATTTACTGTTTACAACATGATGGTTATGTTAAATTACAATATAAATGCATTGAATGCAATTTATGTGTACGTGGGAAGTGTGCATTCCACTTTGCCGATTCAAACTAAAAAAGCAGACTCATACATAAAGGTAATTTACATCTATGTAGCAACCACCGGGTACGGTTACCGTCAACGGAACCGTCCACAAAAGTGGATTCACACACAGTTTGTACGCTACATTGTATAATGTAAGATACGTTTCTGATCCGGCTGCCGTTGTCAAGTGTATCTACGCCTTAGGTTTCTGAATGCAAAGCAAGGATTGAAATTCCGTGTTACCACTTTACCACTTCACTGTTACGTGTTGATGTAAGAGGGTGTATCGTCTGTAATATGTTAAATTAAAATTTAGATGTCCTCGAGCCAATCTGGTCACAGAAAAAAAATGTGTGTGGACCGAAGGGTGTGCGCTATTTACTTTTGTGGAGAGACATGAGACAATCTTTTCTAAATTTTAGTTTAATGTATGTGTATCCTAAAGTTCAGATGTCCTCGAGCTAATCTGGTCACGAAAACGGGTATGAGTGTTATCCTAAGCGGCAATGCACCGTCCCTAACTTTGTGGAGAGACATGAGACAATCTGTCCTGAATTTTAGGCTAGCGGTTCAAACAGCGAGCGCCTTGTTTGTTAACGTGTGATGTACACTTCATTACACGTTAATATGAATAAATTAAATTAAAATTTGGATGTCCTCGAACCAATCTGGTCACTAAAAATAGAATGTGCATATGTGCCTGTGCGCTATTTCTTGCTTTCGTGGAGAGACGTGAGACAATCTGTCCCAGATTTTAGTTTAATGTATACAATATCCTAACGTTCAGATGTCCTCGAGCCAATCTGGTCACAGAAAACAGAGTGATGTGTGTATAAGCTCTATCTCTAATATTGTGGAGAGACATGAGACAATCTGTCCTGAATTTTAGTTTACTGTATACGATATCCTAACGTTCAGATGTCCTCGAGCCAATCTGGTCACAAAAAACAGAGTGATGTGTGTATAAGCGCTATCTCTAATATTGTGGAGAGACATGAGACAATCTGTCCTGAATTTTAATGTATACAATATCCTAACGTTCAGATGTCCTCGAGCCAATCTGGTCACAAAAAACAGAGTGATGTGTGAATATGCGCTATCTCTAATATTGTGGAGAGTCATGAGACAATCTGTCCTGAATTTTAGTTTAATGTATACGATAACCTAACGTTCAGATGTCCTCGAGCCAATCTGGTCACGAAAACGGGTATGAGTGTTATCCTAAGCGGCAATGCACCGTCCCTAACTTTGTGGAGAGACATGAGACAATCTGTCCTGAATTTTAGGCTAGCGGTTCAAACAGCGAGCGCCTTGTTTGTTAACGTGTGATGTACACTTCATTACACGTTAATATGAATAAATTAAATTAAAATTTGGATGTCCTCGAACCAATCTGGTCACTAAAAATAGAATGTGCATATGTGCCTGTGCGCTATTTCTTGCTTTCGTGGAGAGACGTGAGACAATCTGTCCCAGATTTTAGTTTAATGTATACAATATCCTAACGTTCAGATGTCCTCGAGCCAATCTGGTCACAAAAAACAGAGTGATGTGTGAATATGCGCTATCTCTAATATTGTGGAGAGTCATGAGACAATCTGTCCTGAATTTTAGTTTAATGTATACGATAACCTAACGTTCAGATGTCCTCGAGCCAATCTGGTCACAGACACAGAGTGATGTGTGTATAAGCGCTATCTCTAATATTGTGGAGAGACATGAGACAATCTGTCCTGAATTTTAGGTTAGCGGGGTGCATGAAAGGAGCCTCCTCGTGGCGCACCCTGGAAGCAGCTAGACACGATAAAGCAGTGTCTAGGCTGACTGATCCCTTCGACTTGATGTAACTTAAGATAACAAGGTAAAATAGTGACGGAGGCAAACGGAGTGAGCCGAAGGAACGGAAATGTGGAACGGCGCCCATTCCGTTGGCTACTATTGAAATGTGTAACGGCGCTCACTCCGTTGACTATTATTGAAATGTGGAACGGCGCCCATTCCGTTGGCTACTATTGAAATGTGGAACGGCGCTCACTCCATTGACTACTATTGAAATGTGGAACGGCGCCCACTCCATTGTCTATTATTGATATGTGGAACGGCGCCCACTCCGTTGGCTACTATTGAAATGTGTAACGGCGCTCACTCCAGTGACTACTATTGAAATGTGGAACGGCGCCCACTCCATTGTCTATTATTGATATGTGGAACGGCGCCCACTCCGTTGGCTACTATTGAAATGTGTAACGGCGCTCACTCCATTGACTACTATTGAAATGTGGAACGGCGCCCACTCCGTGGGATATTATTGGGCATTTCACCACACCGAGAGTGACGGAGGCGAACGGAGTGAGCCGAAGGAACGGAAGGTGGGGTGAGATGCCCAATAATATCCTACTTACAACTATACAGGGTTATTTGTAAATCACCAAAAACCTCTTAATTGGTCATTGTACTCATCATTATGAACAACTTTTACTATGGGACCAAATCGGAAATCGCGAAAAAAAAATCAGCTGTCCCCTACATTTTGATGAGTATACGAACATAAATGTAAGGAACAGCTGATCTTTTTTCGCGATTTCAGGTTTGGTCCCATAGTAAAAAATAAAAAATACAAGGTTGTTGGTGTTTTACAAATAACCCTGTATAGATATGGAAACTACCGTACACAGGATATAATTAGAACCTGATGAATGAGCGGCGTCGCGAGACGAGACAGAAAGCCATCGCGAAGCAACAGGGCAGCCCGCCGGGCGCAATAAAACATTTTGGGACCGCTTCCTGTACGTCCCTCTCTGGGACACGCGACATGTGTGGACACTGAACTGCGGTGTTTTACTGAAAATAATTAACTTTCGTTTATTTTCATGTAATGCAATTAAAATTGTAGTAGCTTACAACATTATCTCATTTTTTTTTAGATAAGACTGGCTAGGTACTGTCTTGAAATGTATTATGTGTTTTTTTATGAGATAAAGATTACTCACAATAGGTAGAGAGTGGCCGAGTGGTAACGGTCCCGACTTACGAATTGTAGGTCGCGGTTTCAAACCCAGCCAGGCACATTACTTTGTGTAATTAACTTCATCACCACTGCTCTCAAAACGGTGAAGGAAAACATCGTGAGGAAACCGGCATGTCCTAGAACCAAAAGTTCGAGGACATGTTACATTCACCAACCCGCACTGGGCCCGCGTGGTGGATAGGCCCATTCTCTCTCCTAGAGAGGAGGCTTGTATCCCAGCAATGGGAACATTAAAAGGCTGATTATAAATAACATACTGTATACTGTGCCAGTATAGTTGTGTAGCGGCGGCATCACAAGAAAAACTAACGATGCAAATTTTACGGCAACAAAAAGAACCGATACGCCATCTATGCGCCCAGCGACGAACTAAAATACTGCATCGCGGTATTAGGGTTTACCGTGCGATGTGAGCATGTGCAACAGCCCGAATATCAACTACTGGGCTGTTGCCGGGTCCGTTCGGAGCAGTGGCGTGCAGTGATTCGAGTTGGGTAGGCCAGAAACGAATGTCCAAAAAAAGGTTGAAATGTGGTGTTTTTATTTTTAAATAGGCTATTTAAAAAAAAACTCATTTAATTAAAAATCAACCCTGAATAATATGGTTATTTTTTAAAATTTATTTGGACATTTTCTCTGGCCTACCCTAACTCGAACCACTGCACGCGCCTGGTTCGGAGGATCCTTCCTTTTGAATGGAGGTGTGCGGGATTTACTCTCTGTACCGCACACCTCCATAGTACTGTAGCAGTAATTGGTTCCATTTGCATACACCATTGAAGATCAAGTCATCCACAACGTGTTTTAGTACTCGTACAAGCACTCAGCTGTAATAAACCCTGTTCTTTACAGTACATTCTCGGCCCAGTGTTAAAGACGCTAACAGTGACGTAATAAGCGAGTCTGCTCACTAATGTATGCTAAGCCGCGCCGACGGCAAGCTCTGTCCGTGCAATTACTATTAATGAGGAGTCCACCTACCTCCGTCCAGCTGCAATTGTAGTTTATACCTGAGAGTTACTGCAACACACAGGTGAAGATGGCCGCTCTTTGTGTAGACTGTGCTGTCAAATAACTCAAGAGGTCCTAGCCATAGTGATATTCTATCTGTACTGATATTATAAAGAGGAAAGATTTTTTTTGTGGGTTTGTACCGAATTAGCTTCGAAACTACTAGACCGATTTTAACCAAATTTTCACTAATAGAAAGCTACATAATCAGCTATAGGCTATATTAATCCCATATTTCCACATGAACGGAACTACGCAGAGCACTGCTAGTTTGTTAATTGTCATGTCAAAAATTCTAAAATAATTATGATTGAAAAGCAATACCAAAATGTCAATTCAATCGTTATGATATTGGCCGGCCCCATGGACTCAAGGTCCAATCTCTACTGACAAATAAAACTCTCTTAGGTGAGATAGCCTGGTAATAGAAATGCATAATTATTGTATTTCGTATAATAGCCTTCTTTAAAATAAAATAAAATAAATCGAAACGGCAGCGATCCATAACTCTGAAGCGATGGCACCAGTTTTATTTGTTATAAGTAGTAAGGAATCTTAATCGAAACGCTATAAACTATCTCGCAATATAAAGAATTTGCCAAACTGAAAACAGAATTATACAAAACCTAAGCACCACTAAGAACAATCCAAATCAATAGATGCAACAAGGTACAAGGAAGTCAAGGTATTCTATACTTTTGAATCAATTGGTTGTTATCTGTTATAGGAATTATTCCTGGCTATAGGAGCCAGGAATAATTCCTATGCTATACTTCATTTGATGTGAATTCCTCTATGCGACTCAAACACTAGCTTCTAATTCCAACCACTTCCCGAACAATCTTATGTACATGTATGTACCCGTGCGTTAAGATACATTAAAATTCTTTCAACCTGTAAAACGTAAAGACGTAACAAAACAGACAGAATTATTTTCGCATTTATAATTTTTAGTACGTTAACTTTTTTTTTTTTTGTTATTATGACGAATGCAGAGTAGACTTAGTCGACTGTGTTTTTATGTGTGTCTAGGTATTACCCACAACTTTTTACAAGTTCCGATTTTGATAACTCTTTTTATATTTGAAAGCTGGTGCTTGACATGTGGTCCCATTCAAATTTGTGTGAGATCTGACTAGTATTTGATTTATAATAGTGCGTAATTAATTGATTTCGATTACATTGATGCGATATTCTCATTCTCACTTGTCGATGTAAAACGAAAAAAGAAAACTATACATGATGGTTTGGTAGAGCATCTTAGTATTTTGAAGCGTTCCCTTTCTAGTTTGGTGAAGATCTGATGAAGAACGGTGATAAGAAACGGAACTCTTCAATGAATGATAACAAATCTTCAGGAATTGCTGAAATTGCATGTTTGTTTATTGTTTAAAACCAGTTTATAACACGTACGCTGTGATGGGTACGTTTAGATGTGGGGTGTGACCACTAAAAATTCAAAAATAAAAAACTTTTTTTACAAAACAATATAACCGACTACTAAAAAAAAAACACAAAAAAGTATCAAATAACTATAATTTCGGAAGTTAGGGTTCTTGGTTGTTTCTTCATTTTTAGATACCGATATCCGAAATATACCGCTAAATTTTTTTTTTGTGTATCTTTATTTAGTCGGTTGTACTTTTTTGTAAAAAAAAGGCTTTTTATTGTTTTGACGTGTTTTTTTTATTTATTTATTCAACCGCTCATCGTTCTGCTTAAATTGCAATAGATAGCGCTAAATGGTTTTTACAGAGTTATTCATCAACATAATTTCTGCCGAAAGAAGTCCCCGGCTGGACCGATGTTGAGCGTCTCGCACACAGCGGATTCCCGCGATCTTCCCCAGATCGTCGGAACGTCCGGCCACATGGCGCACCAACGCGTTAAAAAATATGAAGCCAATTTAATTATGAAAGGACAAGTATCTACTTCTTGTAATCTCACATTGTCTATGTGTTGTACACAAAGTTTGTTGAGCGCAGGTATTAATTTCCCAGCGGACGACAACCCCGACCCGCCAAGAAGCAAACAGCCTGTTAACTTAGGCGCCTATGGCTCATTACGCGTTAAATTGAATCTGTCAAGTGATTAGCTTCGGAAGAGGGTGCGAGCTGTGATGAGGGCAGGGCCAGGTGACGAGTCGAGTGTTTGTGGACATGGAAGGTAAGTGGTCGCTTTTCAGAGGAAGATTTTTAATATTTCTGAATTAATAAAAACAACAGTTTAAAAAAACAACGTCAAAATTTTGCTAATCTTCTTTACAGCGCTCTATTACTCCCATAGCCAATGCAATAGTATTTTAACTGTGTGTTTGTTTTATCTTTGGCAGTCGTTACGGATTGTCAGAAGCCAGAAAATCTGAAACCAGCCTTGCCAAGAAGTACCGTGTTACCCATTTAATGGGTTGTTGGAGGTCTAGCAGATAGCCGCTCCACGAAAAATACTGGTATTCAGCTGAATCCGGCTTGACTGGGAGCCGACCCCAATATAGTTGGGAAAAGGCTAAGCAGATGATGATGATGTTGCGCCTATATCTCTTGAAATATCAACTAATATAAAATTGTATCTATTACTGTTTACTTTATGAAAATCTTAACTCTATCAAAACGCTTTTATTTAACAAAGTTGTTTCTAATACGCAGTTTCAAAGACCGTGACTTGAACAAAGCCCCATGCAGCTAGGCACCGACTTAAGATGGAACCCTCAAAGTGCGAACCACAATCGCTTTCGTTCTCGTTTATTGCGGAATCATTAAGTATTTAATCTAAACTGTTACTAAAATACTTTATATCAATCTACTTGCGACGAAATACAAACTGTTTCCGTTGATCAATCATCTGGGGGCAGACATTTTAATGGGCCTTTTATATAAAACACGCGGCGTCGCCTGGGACCCGGTAATTGATTGAACTTGATGGCTGACGATGTACTGACACTGGACTGTACCTATGTATTTTCATAGTTCAATTTTTATAAAGGCGCGTTTGTAAAGCTCAAGCACTTATGTACTTGCACAAAACTGGTGCTATGAGACAACAAGACTGGGTAGCGGCAGACCACAAAGTAGCTGGTGAGACTAACTGGGTAAGAGTCCTTAAACTATCAGGCAGATCCACAAGCTCACTATATATAACAAAAATTGTGAAAGGCATTTGCTCCGGAGTAAGCTGAAAAATAAATACATACAACAATATCGTAAGCCGATTCATAATAGCTCCCCAATAAAATGATAGCAAGAATCGTTCCGCTCCGTATTGTGCCCATATGTATTTGGGTTGACAACCGCGTAAGTCGGTGTCCCGGTGTCCCGCCAATATCGTGGGGCAGCCCTGGCGAATTTTATATCGTTTTTGGGTACTGAACGAATCGTCATAAATCAACATTTTATTTTTGATCCCCGCTGTACCTGAGTGCACGGTGTTTTAGTGAATTGCGGGTAAACATGCTGCTTACACATCGATACGTCTTGTGCCTACAGTTCATTGTGGAGTCAATTTCGTTGAGTAAAAGGGTTATTTTTCAATCTCGCGCGGTTGACTTCAAGAAATATTATTTGCTTACTGCTGAGCAGACTGGGTTCTTGAATTTTGTTATTTGAATTTTCGAGACTCTTGGCTTGAATTAAAGATTTAAATATAATACGGAGCTAAGTTTAGAATTTCTACAATTTGTATGGTATTTGTTAAACGTAACGTCTTTGGTATATTAAAAAGTGTCAATGGTGTAGGTCGCAAAATCGGGCGTGGAGTTGAGTGTGTCGACCTCAGTTAGGTATTGAAACATGATTGGACAAAGGGAGGCGTCTAAAATATTCTAAGAAACACCATGTCAGTCATGACCTTACACAGAGGTCAAGGATTTTATTGAACTAAGAATAAATCTTTAAGTGTGGCGATCAATGATTTTTTTTTCATGTTTCATCAACTGCCTAAGCTTTTCCCATTATTTTTCCTATTGGTTTAAATAAAAAGTATTCTATCAATCTAGTCAGATAAAAAATCTATGTGATATTTCCGTCATGGTTGTTCTCGTAGCTAAATATGCGGCTCATACAGAGTACCTCGCAGGCACGAGGGTTGCTCCCGGCGGATCAAAATGATCAGAACAAGTTGTTTAAACGCGTTAAGCAAACAAACATAACTTCCTACGAGCTCACCGCAGCGCGCATTGTATGTTATAGTGATGTGCCTCAGCGGTAGGATCTACTGCGGATACTTACAATGCGGATAAATCATGGTGGTGGACTGTTTTGAGACTAGGTAATTAAGTAGTAGTAAGTACTTTCTCAATAAAAAACCTTAGCCACGAACTAGAAACTTGAGGCATCCAAAAAAGCATTTATGAAATGTAGGGCTTCAGAAGAAACAAACGTCATAGGTTATTATTTAAGTCCTATTTAACAAAGCAAACAAAATGCTCGAATCTGAAACCCCAGCTAGACAATATCCGCAAAATATCTCCCTCCCTACCAAAGTATCAGCAGTATACTTAATGTTATTATCTGAGTTCATACCACTTTAAATTAGGCATTGTCTGTCTTGAAAAGTTTCCGCGCTCGGCGTAGTACGCGGCGTAGCGGGCGTAGCCGGCGTACTGAGCTCTTTAACTTGCGCGTTACAAGTTGCCGCTAATTAGTTACGATATTATGCATTGTGAGGCGGCGTATTGTTCTGCCGTGTGGCGACGGGTGCCGACTGTTCCTTGTTTAAGGTTTCATGAATGGTATTGTGGATTTGAAGGGTTCTTGTAAAGAAGGAAATTTATCACTTGAGTATCGTACGCAACACCTCAAAGATTGATGGCCTTTATATCAGAAAGTTCAGTAACACGCTCGCCAATATTATATAATATACCTATATTTTTTTTTAACTGAGTCCAATATGCCACGTTTTTACAACAGAGTGTAAACAATAACTACGCACAGGCGAGCTCAATAATAGCAACAGCGTGTCCCTTCAGACAGATGTCTCTTGAACTCATGGAATGATGAGCAATACGAACGTTATGTTTTATCCCCCTCTGGGCAATTCTAAAATAAATTCACGCGCTATTTTAGTACAGAAAGTAATTGGCACAAAGTTTGTAATGGTAATAAAAGTGAATTAAGTACTGAAGCTTATCGAGTTCAATTATTATAAGAGCTGGAGGTTGTGTCGCCAAGTTTTTTAATATACGTCGAGTGAATCCTTACAGTTGTCCCTGAAGAATAAATTGTCAAAATTACTCGCGCACAACATTTATTTTTGGAATTTAATTACGTTAGAGTCTGGGCTCTAACTTTCCACCGACGTTATGTTCTGAGTTAGGTTTCGGAAGTATACCTAACTGCGATGCCACGGTTATAAAACACTAGCAGCGCACCGCGGTTTCACCCGCGTTGTTCCCGTTCCCGTGGCAATACGGGGATAAAATATACACTCCACAATAACGTAGCTTTCTATCGGTGAAATAATTTTGAAAATCAGTTCAGCAGATCCAGAGTTTACCCCTTACAACGTCACAAACTCACAAACATTACCTCTTTATAATATTGGAATACAATATGGACATCCGTCCTAAGTCAAAGAGTCAAAGTCAAAACGTTTATTTCAATTAGGCCATTAACGGCAATTTTGAACGTCATCAATAAAAAATATCATAATTAAGTGACTCTAGCGTCCACTCGCAAAGGTAGATTCTTATGGAGAAGAACAGACAAGAAACTCCATAGTTACTTTTTTCAAATAAATGTTTTACAATATTTGGTAATACAAAAAATACTTCATATACGTGAAGACTTCCTTTATTTTAACAGACACTGGATAAAACTATTTGCAAAAGAATGATTGTAACCTAAATAATTAAATAAAAATATATAATACATATATTTAGCAAATATTACTATATATTTATGAATATTTTCAGAAAATTAGTCATATAAACTAAATTAATTAAGACATTTCACTCTGTCTTCTCACAGAATCGCAAACATGCTAACAAAATAGTCTTTAATTCGTCAGACTACAACGTAATTAGCATCCTCGGTATATAATCGTATATATAAAAACAACAGATAGCCGATAAAAATACTGACTCTTCCAGCATTATATATTTTGGAAACTGCGTTGTTTGTGAAAAGAAACGCACAATTATTTGAAAAAATATTTTTCCACTAGAAAAACTCCATTACGTGCCCAATATGTAAATAATAAGCTGTCATTGAAATTGTAAGACTTCATTGATCCGAAAAAGTTTTTTTGGTTACCTTGGCACCTTTTATGGCACCTAAAGTGTTTTATAAAATTCCTGATGACATAAAAAACATGACATTATATAAGTTTAAAAACACCTCTTAGTAAGTTATTAGTTGACAAATGTTATTATACTGTAGACGAATATTTGAACGACCAATTATTATAATGATACAATTTTAAATAATAAGTACTTACTGTAACTATTTATTGACTTTGATGTCTGACGTTTCTCTTTTATATTATGTTTTCCCCGTATAGAATTTAAATAGCGCTCCTGCTATTTACGAAAACATCTATATTTGACTAATAAATTGATTGATTGATTGATCGGTATGGGAGAAGTGGATCGAGCTATTATGCAACAAAACGAGATAATAAGTAATTTCTGCTTTCTAGAGAGATTGTAAGTATTCGAAACAAATAACTGACACAGTTCAGCATGCAAGCCCGACGCAACGCTGTAACAGTGAACAAATAACCGCATATGGTTATTCAAAATAACTCCTGGATAACAATAAATACAGCTACAACTAAATAAACAGGCATGTTTGTTTAAAATAATCATGTTTACACATTGACATATGTGGCAGCTGTTTGCTCGGTGGTCTAAAAATAAATCTGTGCGAGTAATTAATAGTGTCAACAGGTAATTTAGGGACAATAACAGTACTTGCTTCTCGTTGGCATTAACTAGAGAAGCATGGCATATTAAGAAGTCGGTCTATTATTTTATACTAGGTGCTGCCCGCGACTTCGTCCCCGTGGAATCCCCGATTTTAAAACATTCTTTATTGTTGCTCCGCTCCTATTGGCTTAAGCGTGATGATATATAGCCTAAAGCCTTCCTCGATAAATGGTCTATTCAACCCAAAAAGAATTTTTCAATTCGAACTAGTAGATCCTGAGATTAGCGCGTTCAAACAAACAAACTCTTCAGTTTTATAATATTAGTATAGATTTCTACGGTCTATACAGGGTTATTTGTAAAACACCAACAACCCCTTAAGGGGTCATTGTACTCATCATTATAAACAACTTTTACTACGGGACCAAACCTGAAATCGCGAAAAAAAAATCAGCTGTTCCCTACATTTTGATTAGTTACAACATAAATGTAAGGAACAGCTGATTTTTTTTTCGTGATTTCAGGTTTAGTTCCATAATAAAAGTTGTTCATAATGATGAGTATAATGACCCCTTAAAAGGTTGTTGGTGTTTTACAAACAACCCTGTATATACTCAGTAGTGCATGGAACCAAGGCTCACAGTTAAAATGGTGATGGTTAAAAACCTTGTGATTTATGGTATTCATAACAATCATAATATGGCCCCTGTACTCTCTGCAGGGTTTGGCAGAGTTGCACCTACAATACACCCAGTCTCTCAGGTCAGCATGCATGTTGATATCTCATGTGGGACCCATCTATATCTAAGAAGGGCGACCGTCTCATTTCTTTAATAAATAACAATTAAATAAATTACAGAGCAATAATTTACACCAATTTAATTATCACTATTTTACTAAGCATGTGTAAAACTGTAAACATATTACTTATTAATTGTGCACAAACAGTTACATCAAACGCATAACATTGGCAAGTCCCCGCTCTTCATTTGCTCAATACAAACATCCATCACCATTTAGTGCCAATAAACAACACAAAATATTAATTTCCATTTGATAACCTATTTATTAACGGACCATTTCCAAGTTTCGCTAATATTTGTACGAAATAAACGCCCACACACATAAATATAATAATAAATAAAATTGTTAATAAAGCTGTTAAAATTTATAGACACATCAATAAAAGTATGTATAAATAAATCAGGGCTGCGACAAACCCGGCTTCAATACGTCAAAGATAACCGAACGTGAATAATCGCGGTAGTTGCGAACAATGGGCATTTGCATTTATAAATGATTCATGCGCGACGCGCCGCGCCCTGTTGTAGGAGAAAACGTTCCAGCTGATCGTTGTTGCCGGAGTTTTGACGATTGGCAACCCTATGCTGATCGGCTGCGGGCTAGTTCACGAGCGGAACGACTTGACCTGAATAATACAAGTATTCTTTATCCATCATTTACCCAAGGTAACACGCAATGTTGTCCATTCACGGACTTTCCATATTGCTCCTGAAGTAATTGTTCATGGTTAACACATTCTTTTATATCCTTGTGAAATTTGGTTTGTATATAAAAGGCTGAATAAAAGCTCATGCATACTGCCTGCCATAAACCAGCATAAAAACTTCACAAGACCCACTTACTCCGATCGTTACTTAACACGGCCACAAAGAACAAAGATGCGTTATCTTATTATGATAACTTTCCTGACATTGCACAAATAGTATCAACCTAACCGCTATGATTCCCCGCTCCCGCGCCTCCACTGAGTGCAAGCCCCATACTTTAACGCAAACACGGAATCCGACTCTATAAATAGATATTGTGTGTGGAAAACCAAATATTTTCGCAGCGATATCGTTTTGATGAAGTTCGCTCCATGTTTTATCTGACACACGTTTGTTTTTGTCACAAGCACACACACGCACAGCTGTCATAATATCGTGAACATAATGCGCACGTACTCACACAGTTGTTATGGCACATATAAATGCGCACACACGTGCAGTTTGTACCTACGTAATAAAACTTCAGCGATAGAATGGCGGAGGCAAATTCGTGAAGAGTCAAGTGACAGATAGTGAAGCACCCGCGACTTTAACACCGTATGCGAAGTCTAAATTCTGCATATTTTTGTGACGTTTGCAGAACGGCGCTAACATTTTGCCAGGAAAAGAATTTTCTATCAAAAAGTTTCCATAAATGCCCAGGCATGTCGTGTATATTTGGGACATATCATTAGCTCTTTTTGTGATGGAATCAGGCTCCTCTTTCCATTCAGCTCTGGATGTATAGAGGGAATTTGCTCGGCGTTATTGTAGCCCATTTTGTTCAGCTGGCTTGCATCTTACATCCGGCACTATGGCGAGAATTACGGGTAGATTACAACTTGCACTGGCAAACCGCGATTAAATGAATAGCATCAGAAACTCAAGCTCACAAGGAAATATATTTCAGTGTTACTTCAGTTCCTGTAACCACTCGAAATGTATGTAAACCGAGGAAATTGTAGAATCATTCGCGAAACCGATACAGTACGAGGTTTAAATACTGTAGGAAATAGCTGCTCCAAGAGAATAATCATTTCGTTGTATATTATACTAGCAGCGCCCCGCGGTTTCACTCGCGTAGTTCCCGTTCCCGTGAGAATACGGGGATAAAATGTAGCCTATGTTACTCAGGGTGAATGCAGCTTTCTAATGGTGAAAGAATTTTTGAAATCGGTCTAGTCGTTTTCGACGAATCTTTCCTCTTTATAATATTAGTATAGATATATGTATTTGATTGATTATGAACCACATACTAAAAATAAAAACAGTTAATTTTCTCATATAAATAAGAGGCGTAACTGTTACGCCTCTTATTTATATGAGAAAATTAACTGTTTTTATTGCACTATTAAAGGCTGTTTACTTGTCAGTTGTAAGTCGTTAGTAGAACTCTTAACTTCAACACCAACACAGTAACGTGTCACTTAACTGCAGTGCACACAGGATCGCGGCTAGCTGCCGTAGCACCGCGCAGGTAGGCCTAGTGGTGCGGACTGTTGTTTGCATGCCAAATTTAATTTGAAATATTTTCGCCGCTGTTTAGCCGCCGACTGTACTCGTAATGAATAAAACATTTCTTACTCATACGTCGCTCTAGCCTTTTTGATGGAGCCATTACAACAGCGGGGGAAGTAGCTTCATCGTTAATTTATGCTAGCTATTAAGCACAAAGGTCCTCTATTTATTGTGAGCATCACCAAAAGAACCACCAATATGTAAGCTAAGAATTGTGTTGGTTCGTTTTGTCAAGTTATTAGTCAAAATCAATTGACGGGGAATGGATATGAATAAGAAAAACTGGCTCTGCACTGAGCCAGTTTCCAGCAGAATTACTCACAATGTGTAGTTCCGTAGATTTCTGTGTGTGTGAAACTTTGACAAAAAAACCTCATTTCGAAGCCATTTTCGTTATGAGCGACCCCCTTTCATTACATAAGGAAGCTTATAAAGTTAACCAGAAAATAACGGAAAGTAGTTTCCATAAAAAAAAAATGTAAGTCCAAAATAAGAATCCTTCACAATGGAGCTATTCCTCATTTCTCCCCGCCGCAGTCGGAGCCACAAATCGAGCGAGGCAATATAAAGCTTTGACGATTTTCTTTTCAGAATTTCAAGTGATTCTAAAGTCCTTCGGAGTTATACGACAGGTTTGCATATCGCAGCGCCGCACACATACACAAACACGTATATTTGTGCACACACACACACACACACACACACATGTGCAAATATGATGGGCTGATCTACATGAGCCGCACTCCACGAGAGGAAATGAAGCTTGTTAGCATTGACCTAAACAGTCTATTAAGTACGCACTCAAATGTCACTGTATTTATAGATATAATATCTCGCGTGCGACTGAACTTATCAATAAAGTAAACAATAACTATTTTCAACTTTTGTAAAGTTTATAAATAATTCTTATGCAAAGTGTAAGATTAAACTCAAATCCTGAAAAATATCATTGTACCTACTACTTTTACAATTTGACCAACTGTAACATTTCAACAAAAAATAGAACGTTCCTACATTTACTTTTCCATAACTCGAAAAAAAGACTGTAATATTAATTTTATTTTTGCAATTCCAGGATTGGTCCCATAGTTGTTTATAACAATGAGTACAGTAAATCCTTTTCAGGTTTTATGTATCTGCTACATTTTGTTTAACAATTACTTAATAATTTTACAACTATAAAATGGCTGTGGTAAGACGTGCCACAACTCCCAGCATCCAATCCCGCACATCCAATCGTTCAATATCAGATAGTATAATTAATTCCACACTCAAAAGGAACTCGACCCTGTTTATCTAGATGCAAATCATACATTTTTACGCACAATGTTCCTGAAGACGGCTCAAAGAGCTGCACAGAAGGCGCTCGTCTCAAACGGAGGTAATTGAATCCTCGAAGCCGATCTTCCGAGATGAGACAGCCATTTGCATGCGAGATGCAGCTAAACATGCAAGCGCGGATACTTTGAGCATGTGATATTCTAGTGACACACTTCTTTGAGGGTTTTGTGTGCGAGCAATAGTTTCCGAGTTCATTTAATAATGTTTGCATGTTGTTTAAACTGTTTGTTGTGTTTGCGGAATTCTGTTGTGGTTGGTTAAGCTCAAGTTTCGAATGCATCAGGTTTTATTTATTCCTATTATGTATTTCTCTTTGGTTTAGTGGTCTGCTGGGCGTACATTCTGGGTTCGATTCCTAACTTGGGCCAAGTGAAACTAGAATTTTTCAGTTGTTGAATCTGTATTTGTCATCGATTGATAACAAAAAGCTAGCCCCTAATAAATGCGATTCTAACAATTTAACAGAAAATACAGTTAATGGTTTTATAAGAGTTTCCATTGAGTTTCTTGACGGCTCTTTTCCGTAAAAGTTAAAAAGTGCGTAATTGAGCCGTTGATTTTTGAAAACTTGACTTGATATATTTCATATGATATGTAAATAAAAACCAGTCCAAAATACCAATTTACTAGAAGCACCGTTTATGTGAATTTTATATTTTTTCATAACAATTTGTACTTTTTCTTTTGATATATTTTTAAATTGCTAAGGTATTGAATCATCATTCAAAACAATTGACAATGAAATGTTAATTCCCAAAATGCATCCGCTAACATTGTTCGCCCTCACCTACCTCAAAGTAGGGTTAGAGGTTGGATTTCTTCAAAACTGCAATGATTTTCTAACCACCGTTAACAATAGGGTAGTTAACTAAAAAAATCTAATTAGCCCGTCGGTTCATCAAATCATCAACAGCCTGTTGCAGTCCACTGCTGGACATAGGCCTCTCCAATTGCACGCCACTTAGATCCGTCGGTTAGATTTCCAAAAAATATTGGTCACGTATTTTTTTCATTTTTCACGTAAACATAAAATGAAGACGATACTAATAATACGATAAACTCGTGTGACGTCACTACTCGCTACAATTTTTACCGAGCTGAGACGTCACAAGCCCCCACTCCTGATCTTTGATGCTTTGTATCTTCGTCAGTTTTATAGATTTGTAAAAGGGAAAAATACGTGTCCAATATTTTTCTATAATCTAACTGACGGACTAAACATAATCATATATTTTTTACTCAGGAAACATCACTATTACCAAAAAAATATAAACAGCAGACATATCAGTAAAAGTTAAAAGGTCACAATGACCATTAGAGCAAATTCTTAAGCTGTGAGCAAGTAAGGACTGATTTACCGGCGCGCAAACTGTGCGGCACGCGACCGCGGCCGAGGGTGGCGCGCGCCGGATAGTTTGTATAATTTATACAAATTTCACGGCAGTTATCCCGGCGTTACGGCGGATTGGGGCCGGACGCCGCCGTAATGGTGTCATGTTTTAGTTCTGTTTGCGGAACTGCCCGTGACACAGGGACGCACGGTGAGAAAAATGGAGTCGTAGAGTGCGCTATAGCGTAGTGTATACTGTTGCATATTATCATTTCACAGTACCTTCTACAGTGACTTTCCACCGCTGCGCTGGGCCACTTTTTCACGCGCATTTATTATTTTGGATTTGTCTGTTCACCATTTTGATAATACTTTCGGGTTTAATAATTCTACATGTTGGTATAGTCTTTGATCTTTTAAATTTAACACACACTGATCCATTGTTGTTACCTTTTTAATTCAATGGTTGCAAAATTTGTAAATATGTGAGTACTATGTCCCTTAAAGCAATACTTATTAATTTGACTTCTGCTGTTATTACTTTGTTGTACCTATTATAGTATAGTACTTAGTGGTATTTGGGTGCATTGTCCTCACGTATAATCAATTGATTAATATATACCTACAAAATATTGTAAAACTTATATTATATATATAGAGTTTCTTGTCCGTTTTTCTACATAAGAATGTACTTTTTTCAAATAGACAACTAGAGTCACTATAATATTTCTATTGAAATATTGTTTAATACTGTTTTGTCGTTCAAAAGTGCCTTTTAATGGTCTAGTTGAAATAAATGACTTTGACTTTTAATTTTGTTGCTATTTTTAGTTGTGAGTGTTTTGAAATTGAAAACAGGAAATTTTACTTAATAAGTGCCCTTTTAATCTGATCTGCTTCCATTCTCTTGACCCTACCTACACGGGTTCCTAGTACAGAAGGGTTAGTCTCAGAGTACCGTCCAAACGTATAATAAACTAGTAGTGCCTTGCGGTTTCACCCGCGTCTTGCCCATTTCCAAGGGAATACGGGGATAAAATATAGCCTATGATACTCTCAAATTATGTGGCTTTCTATTGGTAAAAGAATTTTCAAAATCGGTTCAATAGATCCAGAGATTATCCCATAGAACTTTTCCTCTTTATAATTTATTTATTTTTATTTTATTAGGGAAAACAAACAGTAGTATATTATTGTTTTACAAATAGTTCTTAAAACTAAAATTAAAGAATATACCACCCACTACATTTTCCACATATTACTAAAAAAAGATACTAAATCTGTACGCAGACATTTGACATTTCTGTCTAATCGTTATTCAGAAATCAAAGAGAGGTAGGTAAACAAAAATTAGATAGTAACTGTAGCTAAGTAATTTGTTAATAAAACAAAAGTAACAAATATCGGAATTGTGAAAAGTATGTTGTTGTTGTGTATGTTGTAAGTGTAAAGTATAATATTAGTATAGAACTATAGATTCTCTCTAATTCTCTCCATAGAACTATAGATTCTCTCTAATTCTCTCCATAGAACTAGAGATTTGAGAAACTTAAATCTGTGTGATTTTATCCTCAAAAGGCCATCTTAGGCACTTAACCACATGATCCTAAAATGTCGGATTGTGAA
This sequence comes from Hecatera dysodea, assembly GCA_905332915.2. Classification (NCBI taxonomy): domain Eukaryota; kingdom Metazoa; phylum Arthropoda; class Insecta; order Lepidoptera; family Noctuidae; genus Hecatera; species Hecatera dysodea. The sequence goes on from HG995291.1 coordinate 23,100,703, forward strand.
TGTGAGGACTAAGTGGAACTTTATATGTCTGGTACATTGCATTGTCTGGCAGTTTGTGTACTTTTGCGGCCTTTCGACATGTCCCAACTTTGGTAGTATTCGTCAAATCGTTCGAGCTCCTTAAAGTTCTGAGTTGAGTTATGCGATAACTGCTCTGTTTGGACAAGTCCACTCAGATTCTCTAAATATCCTTCTTCAAAAGATCATCTCAGACATTACCCTGAACCTATATGTTGACCATAATATGTTTTCGTCTGAATACGTATGGATTTTTAAACATACCATTTAATGTACATAATTATGCTATTGTTTCTTGTCCGTTATTCTCCATAACAATCTATCTACCTTTGCGCTAATCTCTTATTATTTTACTAAATTTTGTATGTGCACCTGTTAGCATTGAAGAGTGCCTTTTAAAATGATCTAATGGAAATAAATGAAATGACTTCACTTTGTTCAACTTCAAGTTAAGGTACAAAGGCGATTTAACTTTAAGTTGAGTCTCCTCCCAGCAAACCTTTAAAATCTCATCAAAGCTCTCAACAAATGTGACACTAACTTTAATAGAATATGATTCCCCTGAGATAACTGATCTCCCAGATAGTAGGTGCGGTACAGACTCTTATAAGTTCCAGCAACTTCAGACAAGTATAGAATAGGGTATTTTATGAAAGCTTCAATAAATGAAACGATTTCATATTATAAAATACTAGCAGCGCCCCGCGGTTTTACCCGCGTAGTTCCCGTTCCCGTGGGAATATGGAAATAAAATATAGCCTATGTTACTCAGGGTGAATGTAGCATTCTAATGGTGAAAAAAGTTTTGAAATCAGTCCAGTAGTTTTTGAATTTATTCGTTACATACAAAAATACAAATCTTTCCTGTTTATAATATTATTAGTGTAGATTCCTGAAACCTTGTTTTAATGACGCCCTCACGGTGCTTTGGGATCACAAAATGCAGGTAGTCTGATACTTTCTACGGTAGTGTAGGTTCTAGTTATTCAAAAACGTTTTAAATCATGAATTATTCTCAATAACCACCGCGCTGATGCGCTGATATGATAGCGTTGTATAATGTTCCGCACGTTCTATCTACAAATCCAAACATCTATGTCAGCCTCAATCTACTTGTTCGCCAACTGACCCTTGCATGAAGTAGAACATATTTCAGAACTAGTGAAACTGGCTGCAGTTTAGGTCACACTTGTTAAAAAACTCCAAGTGTGTCACTCATTGTTGCCCTCTGAGGCTTCGACACAAGTAAGCCACTCAGACTTGAAGCACTTTTCCACTTAGAGGCAACCGGCGTCGATTGGAGGACAAATCGGCTACAAGTGGGCGGAGCGGCTAAAAGCATTGTCTTGTTCAAGCGGAACGAGCGGAGCGGAGATATAACTTACTGCCTGTTAATGTACGTGCGGCTGAATGTTACAAGATCATGGCAGCTTCGCAGACGACGAAAGAAAGGGGACAATCTGGGGCCTATTTATTTTGTAAAATCGACGGCAAGCTATCTGCCAATAGTGTAAGTTTCTTAATAAAATAGTATCCGTCGTAAAACTGTAAATCACAATAGAATAATGTTTACTTTTTGACAAATATGTCGCATTGTCACTTTGCCTAGACTCACTTACGCTATAGGTTGGCTTTTTTTACGAGTAGGAAATCATCAAGTAACTTCTTCCGCTCTGGCTGCGCTGGGAGTGGAAGGAAGAAACAGACTCTAGATGACTAAAAGTCATGTTGACAATGCAATGTTATAGTTTCTGAATAATCAAATTACCTTCGAGTCGAGATTACCAAAACAAGGTTCACGATCGCCCCCTAATAACTTCCCTAGGCATTAAATATTCGCATAAATCCGAGCCTGCACAGAGGTAAATTTGACCGGGGATCAGGCAGCTAGCAATTACATGTCGGACTTTGCCGGAAAAAAACTTGGATGTCGAAACAAACAAGTTATTTTGGGCAACACAAAGAGTCCATGAATTTATAATGGGAAGGGAAATTAGCTTTTTCCTCTCACTTGAGAGCGGGCGAGAGAGGCGCGCGCCGCGGCGCCGGCTGGCGGGCTGTAAGCTTCATACTGCTCAAATTGCTATTAAAAAGTGTTTCTGTTTCATGTGTTTGTATGGGTTAAACACTGTAACAAAATAAGTTAATAGTACGAGCATTTAGCAAAGTTGTAAGTGCGATTACAGAAAACAACGGCACTTGCGGACCATACGAACATTTGTTCCATGTTGTTATCGTACGCGTGCCTCTCAGTAAGACATCGCTCAGGCTCCCAGGCTTGGCATCGTATCCTATTTATTTGACACTTATAATAGGAGTTTTTATGGGAACAACTTGAGTAGAAACCTACGTTATATGAAATGAAATTAAAACATTTTGTATCTTTATGCCTTTGTGGCATAAATATAATTATAAACTAAACCGTTTGTAGCTAAGACAACAGAAAAAACTAAAATTCTGTTCTCAGCGGCGCCGTGGAAAAGTCACTGAATGTTCTCGGGGAACAGCGAGCGTGCGAGAGCGTTCATATTTAACCGGTTTTTAAGGTGAAACCTCCCCTCTCCACCTCGCTTCGAAACCCCCTCTCGCCCCAAGAAAAGGAAATTATTAATGAGGCTACATTTTTAATACTCCTCCAGAGATTTTATTTCCGAGAAAGACAACAATCATATTTAGGCACAATGAGCGCGTCGCCATCGCTCTCAAATATTCATCAAACATTCGCATCTAATGGAGTTCTTATTACCTTCCAAATGCTTCACAAACTATTCGATCCAGTTCATTACCAGCACTTTATATCTGTCAATAAAGTATCAATAAATTCTGAGCTATCTCCAATGTCTTACGAAATGGTATTTTAAATAGGAATAAAATATATTTTATGAATCGCAGACGATGAGACTCTGCAAATATGAATGTCATCAATTTTAAACTTTATTAGTTGGCAACATGACCGTTTAGTATACACGCTGTTCCAGATGTGATTGGTTGTACTTAAGGATGGTGTTCTGTATATGCTTCACAGTTATAAAATTATATATCAAAATAAATTTAAAAAGAGACTTAAAAAAACTCTACAGCTAAAAACGAATAAAAATAAAGTTTTTTAAACCTTCTGATGCAGTCAGTGGTAATTTAATTTAAACACAGATTCGATGTCACCGATTAGATACATCTAACTGCTTAAATTTTTTTTTTTTTTTTAATTTTTGTTCGTCCCTGAAACATTTGATGGAAACGATTCTCTTTGACTTCAGAAACATCACATTTCATTACACACTCTATTCTTCAAACTTAACTGTCGCGTCAAAATTATAAGTATTGATTAAAGAAACATAAAATGTTCTTACATTGTTATAGATAAACAAACCCATACAAATGATTAGGTTTCCTTTCAACGGAACCCTAAAACACCTCCGTATCATGACCTTCCAAGTTTGGGGTATAAGATAGCTATTTATAAAGGAACAAATAAAATGAGTAAAATAAAAAGTTCCGTTTCATTGGGCCGTTTCGTTTCATTTCCGCTGTCTGTCTTATAGACACCTTATTTTCACGAGAAATTATAAAGCAAAGCAAAGACAGGGCATTTATTAAACCCCCGGTAAGCTCCCGTGTACCGACAGGCCATGAGACCAGCGGGCCTGGTGTGAAGCATCATTGGCAATCCTTTGATATGTGTCGTGTAGCAAAAATATTGAAAAGTATGACTGAACCACGGATGCAAAGACATTTATTTAAGGATAATTATTTTTTTCTTATTTAACATTCTCTATTGATGACAATACAATTTTCATTCTATAGTTATCAAAACTATTTTCTTTTCTCATACTTTTGGAGCCATCACCCAGAATAAAAGTCATAGGTACACATTAATCACGATTCTATAAAGTCAGGAGCAGTGGTGGCCGAGTGGTAACGGCCCCGACTTACGAATTGTAGGTCGCGGGTTTAAACCCAGACAGATGCATTACTTTGTGTAGTTAACTTCATCACCATTGCTCTCAAAACGGTGAAGGAAAACATCGTGAGGAAACCGGCATGTCCTAGAGCCAAAAATTCGAAGACATGTGACATTCAGCAACCCGCACTGGTCCCGCGTGGTGGATAACGGCCCATTCCCTCTCCTAGAGAGGAGGCCTGTGTCCCAGCAGTGGGAACCTTAGAAGGCTGATTATACGTACAAAATTTCGTAGAAGTGGTAGGACATCGATCATCATCATCAACATCACAACCTGAAGAGCGTGTTAGTCATTCTCAAACTATGAGTCACAAATTAAAAACTAAAAACTCAACGCGGTTTTCAAACGCTGTCCACCAACAGCTCACACAACAGAAATATTCACCAGATACATGAGCCCCTGGTCCGTCCCCCTCTCCCGCTCGCACCTAAGCCTCCGCTGGTTTAGAGGCACGATCAGTTCACAAGCGCCAGTGATAGATCACCCGCCGCCGGCAGCCGGTGGAAAATCTGCATCTACTTACAGCAGAGCCTGGATTTGCAGTACACTTTATTTACGCCGCTCTTATAAATCGCCAGCATCATACCCTCACGCCACCCAATTATGTAGAGCACTGGATTATTACATACTTTTTGTTACGGTCTTTAGTATGCTCCGAGTTCTTTCGAGCAGAAATGGGAAGGTTTAACCACGGTTTGAATTCTGTTTTGTTTTGTTTCTTTACGAGAAATTATGTCCATGATACTTGCTTCAAGTTGGGGAAGAATTGAATATGATTTTTAAAAAATCAGCTTTTGTTCATGGCTTCGCTTTAAATAAAGATTTTTAAAAACAAAAAACAAAATGTTATTCATAGCGTAATACTGTTCCTGTGCCAAAATTTATCAAAATCGGTTTCGTAATTTAGCGTGAACACGTGACAAACAAAACATACAAAGATACTTTTTTGTTATTATTGATAGACACGCGTTTGACCATTATCTCACCTGATGGTGAGCGAAGATGAAGCACGCTTATCTAGAAGTAACCTATTCACTGTTGACTTAAAGACTCCAGGTTAACAGGAAACACAGACTCTGACAGGGAATTCTCATATAACAGTAGTAAGTCAGGATAAGGACAAATCATTTCTGTCCTTAGTTGTTATTTATGACGTTCTTAAATTAAATTAAGTTACTAATAACTTATAAAATTCCTATCAGCTTTAACCCGGTGAATGGAACTACAATATCTGTGCCAGCGGCTTCCCGACGTTTATAAATATTCACGACAATCTGTATCGAGTACCACTGGCCCCGCCACCATTGTGCCGCATCCATCATATTGCGCTCTCTAACCCATCTGCTGAGCTGACGATTACTCCAATACCCCGCGTAGAAACTTCTCTAGTGAATATTGTTTACAGTACCTATCAAATAACGCAATACTTTTGTGTTATTTCTCGTCATACTGGTTTAAAGTTTCGGCAATACCTTCCTGAAGAATTTTGAATCGATATTTTTTTTTTCAATATCTATGATAAATTTTCAAAAACCGGCAGATTGTTGGTAAACCATTTCGTCCCAGTTTCGCCCCTCTCATAACTTAAAATCTATTTGACCTACGCAATGCATGCAATTTTGCGGGTCTAATAAGATTAAATCAAATCTATAATTTTTTTAATAAAAATAAAAAAACCGGGCAAGTGCGAGCCGGAGTGCCATTATCTATAAAAACCGCGTTTGTTGCATGGGAGCCCCCCGTAAATATTCATTTTATTCTGCTCTTTAGTTTTTTGTTGTTATAGCGGCAACAGAAGTACATCATCTGTGAAAACTTCAACTGTCTAACTGTCACAGTTCATGACATACAGTCTGGTGACAGACGGACAGACAGACAAACGGGCGGACAACGGAGTCTTAGTAATAGGGTCCCATTTTACCCTTTGGTTACGGAACCCTAAGAACAAGTAGCCTCCTACATTTCCTTTATAACTTAGCTTCTGTATCCGCAGTAGAAAATTTGTCATTTTTTAACATTCATGTTTTTAATGGGATCTAAATATCTGAGCATCATTCTGTGTACTGACAGATTTCATACCGCGTCTGTAGATATAGCTGATAATGTTGTCGGCGCAACAGTTTTATACAGGGGTTTTTTAAAGTCCACTTATCCACTTACACGTACTTATCCAGTATTTTAATATCCCATGGCAGTCTGATACCAGTCTTGCTAAGAAGTACCGTGTTCCCCAATTATTGGGTTGTGGAGGTCTAGTAGGCAGCCGCTCCACGTTAAATACTGGTATTCAGCTGAATCCTGGAAGCTGATCCCAATATATGTATTTGGGAAAAGGCTAGGAAGATGATGATGATACGAGTATCCCATGCGTACCTCCAACAGTTGCAAACGAAAATAAAACGCTAACTACATCGTACAGTCGCGCGCGACACTTCGTAGCGAGCGTATGTTTTACTCTGTTATCGAAATGTTATTATTTTTTTACTTATACCCTCAAATTAAAATATAATAAAAATGAGTAATTATTCAGATGGAGATAGTTTACCGAGTTTAAATAGTAATGAAGAATCAAATGTGTGTGAGCAACAAGTTTTAAAGGAGGTGATATGCAGTAATAAAGAAGACAAAATGCAGAGTGAGTCACAAATTCCATCCGGTAGTAAAGAATATTCTTTTATATCAATACCTGAGAAGAGAATGAGAGAAGATGACGAGGAAGATATAGATGACGATGAATTTATAACAGTGAGAAGGAACCCAAAACGGCTAAATCGTAGTTCCTCGTTGAACTATGATACTAGCCGTAAAACACAAAATGAAGATTTCACATTAGAAAATAATTATGATGTTTATATTTCTTCTAAAGAATGCCTACCTAAACAAATTGGTCTTGCCAAACTCTTAAGATCAGAAAATATACTGGGTATTACCAAAATTCATTTTAAAAACTCTTTTAGAGTACGTGTACAATTTGAAAGTCGTCAACATGCCGAGAATAGTTTCTCGGCATGTGTCTTGTGAAAAAATGAAGGACTTGGGATACAGGTGCCAATTTGCTCAAGAAGTTAATCTATCGTATGGAATCGTCAAAAATATCGAATTGGAGGTGGATGAAAAAGAACTGACAGAAATATTTCTCTGTGAATATGATATTGTTTCCGTGAAGCGTTTGAAACGATTTACGGAAGAAGGAAAATGGGTAGATAGTGAAACAGTTCGCATTTGTTTTAAAGGCCCTACGGTACCCTCGACGGTTGAGGTTTACGGATGCAAATTTAAGGTTGAGTCATACACATTCCCAGTAACACAATGTTCGAACTGCTGGCGTTTTGGTCATTTATTACGTCAGTGTCCTAGTAAAAGGCCTATATGCCCAAAGTGTGGTGGATTTCATGCAAACTGTGAAAGTATGCAATATCGATGTATCAATTGTAATGGTACACACATGTCCTTTAATAAGTCTTGCCCCATTTTCTTGAAAGAAAAAGAAATTCGTCGAATTATGTCTGCTATGAATTCCACATATAAAAAAGCACTTGAGATTTACCTTAAACAGAGAGAAACTCAGAAGAATAAGACATTACACTGTAGAAAGAAAAGGATGAACACGAAATACAGTCAAATATAAGTAATGATAACAACACCGTAAATGTATGTAAACAAACCCCTTCTTTTAGGGATGTTTTAGTGGGAGAAACCCAAAAACCAAAGTCATTAGATTATGAAAAGAAGCAGACTACCCAAGTAAATATGACATCAGTAAGAAAGAAGAAAAAGGAAATAAATGAGTATGAACACAGTGAAAATATGATTATTGAGGAACAGTGTAATGAAAATGAACCTTTAGAAAATCAGAATTATGAGGAGCAAGAGTCTAATCAGAAAAGAAACAGACAAGAAAATCATTATTTTTGGCAGTTCATGCAACGGATTAAAGACATCGTACTTTCAAGAAAAGAGTTAAATGTGAAGATCACTGAAATAGCGAAATTATTTTTTGAAGCTATAAAATACCTTTTAGTAGAAACAATGAAAGGTGGAGGATGGTTAAACTACATTATTAAGCTATTTAATGGATAGTCCCGAGCGTGAGTCATCGTTAAACATACTACAATGGAACTCACAAAGCCTGAAACCAAAATTGGTAGAATTTGAATGCCTCCTACTTCAAGAAAATGCCCACGTTGCTATTGTTAGTGAAACATGGATGGAGCCGGAATCTCACAGCCACATTAGTGGCTATAATATATTTAGAAGAGACAGGTTTGATTCCTACGGTGGTGTAGCAATTATCACTCATCATTCCATAAAGACACAAGTATCGTCTTTCATACTGAATAATACAGGCATAGAGGTACTACATGTGAAACTGTTAAACTTTCCCTACATACAAAATATTGTGAGTATATACTGTCCATCCACTGTTAGAACCACTTCGTCAGATTGGGATTCTCTTTTTAGTGCGTACTCTCAAAGATCTATAATAGCAGGAGACTTCAACGGCCATCATACCAATTGGTCATATAAAAATGACCCTAGAGGTATGCAGTTATTTGATTCATCCTTAGATAATGGCTTCTTTTCTTTAAACAACGGCAGACCCACAAGGATTAAACTGGTAAATGGCGTGCTTCAGGAGTCTGCTCCTGACATTACCTTTGTCTCTGCAGATATTGCTATAAATTTTAAATGGGAAATTACTAACGAAACATTGGGTAGCGATCACATAATTATCAAAATTGTATTTCAAGTATCAAATGGGTGTTCAAATCAAAATTTTGTTAAAAGACGTAATTTTAAAAAAGCTAATTGGTTGCTGTACAAACAAACCCTAGAACAAAAATTCTTATATAATAACATAGTTGCTTCAGATAATGTTCAGGTTAAATATGATATCCTTGTAAATGAAATTAATTCTGCCGTTGATAAAAGCATTCCTTTGGTCAAGATATGTACTGACCCTTTGTCTAAATTTAAACCAAAGCCGTATTGGAACGCTGATCTGTCGAAAGCAGTAGCTAGGAGAAGGTTAGCGTTATCGAAATTTAGGCGAAACCCGACCCCATGCAATTTAGATATTTTAGAAAAATATACCAATGACGCAAAACTTTCTTTAATTCGAGCCAAGTCACAAGGGTGGAGGGATTTTTGTAGCAGTATTAATGAATCAACCTCTGTTTCGGAAGCTTGGAATAGAATGCGTTGGATGAAAGGTCACAAAAGATCAACATTTTATGCTTCAAAGCAACAAATTGAAGATCTATTATGTAGTCTTGCGCCTGATTATGTCGTTCCTAAGATGCCAGTAATCGACTCCAATAACACATCCCTAGAAATTAAATTTACTTGTCATGAATTTGATAAGTGTCTTAAAAAGAAAGATACTGCACCGGGAGATGATCAAATAACGTTCTCTATGCTTTATAATCTTCCAAAATCAGCAAAATTGTACCTATTAGAAATATATAATTTGATTCTAGAAACTGGTAATATTCCCACCCAATGGCGAAACATTAAAATAGTACCGATACCCAAAAATTGTACAGGTTCAGATAGTCCCTTGAAGTTAAGACCAATTTCTTTAATTTCTTGTATATGTAAAATATTTCATACCTTATTATGTAAGAGACTGGAATGGTATGTGGAAAAAAATAATTTATTGTCAGTGAATACTATTGGATTCAGACGTTCTCAGTCATGTTTAGATTGCTTGAGTCGATTAGTTTGCTACATCCAAATGGGTTTCTCTAAGAATTATCCTACGTTAGCGTGCTTTCTAGATATAGAAAACGCGTATAACAATGTGACGGTAGATAGTGTTATTCAAGCCCTTAACGGAATTAACGTCGGAAAGAAAATATGCAAATATTTGTGGGAATTCTTGTCAGAAAGGCACATCAAAAGCACATTCGACGGTAATGAAGCTAGCTCTTTGGTTAGGTGGACCAGCAAAGGCATTGCCCAAGGTGACCCATTATCCCCTTTGATTTTTAATATAGTTACCCATCAAATTTGTCACAATATTACTAACGTTATAATATCACAGTATGCCGACGACTTCGTCCTTTATACTAGCTGTAAAAATATTGCTGATAGTGTTTTAGAAGTACAAAGTGCGATTGGTACAATTATTAAACTATTAGGGCAATTAGGTCTAGAATTATCAGGCAGTAAATCTCAAGTCTGCCTGTTTAGTAGAGGGCGAAGGAGACAGCAAACAATCTTAAACATTAATGGCTCACTAGTAAGTCAGTCTGAATATGTTAAATACCTGGGAGTATGGATGGATAGAAGCCTACGCTGGGGAAAGCACATTAATGAAACATGTGTGAAAACTCAAAGGTTTTTGGGTATATTAAAAGTTTTGGGAGGAACAGCATGGGGTATGCACCCTAAACATCTCCGTAGGCTGTACATAGCACTAATCCGAAGTAGAGCTGATTATGCAAGTTTTCTATTTGATAACAGTGCAAAAACACACGTGAGTAAATTGGACAAGGTACAAAACCAAGCAATGAGGATAATTGGTGGTTTTATACGAACCACTCCCATCCATGTTATGGAATGTGAATTGTATATCCCTAACCTAGCACTAAGAAGAAAATATTTAGCAATTAAATACTGTTTAAAATCGCAATCTTTTGATAATAATTTAATATTAGATCTATTAAATAGTTTAAGGAGCCACATTTCTAATAGTTATTGGCGAAACAAGAAAATACCGTTATTAGTAACGGTATATAGCAATACAAAAGAAGAAGTCGTGTCATCTAGTTATCCCTTAGAAATGTTCAGCTTAGATACGTGGGTTTCAAATATAAACGTGAGAGACAGCATTAAAGATCATTTAGATAATATGAAACTATGTAAGAAATCATATGATAATAACATTCTGAAAAACATAATAATGGAAGAACTACATACTAAATATTTTGGATGGTTAAAACTATATACGGATGGTTCTAAAATAGGAAATGATCTTGGTGCTGCCTTTTACGATCCAAGGCACAATATTAAAGGATTATTTAAAATATGTAACAGCAATATATGTATTATGACGGCGGAGCTCGTTGCAATATCAAAGGCTCTTACATATTTGCAAAATGCAGAGATCGATAACAATAGAATTGTCATTTTTATAGACAGCAGAAGTGCTCTGCAGCATATAGTTCGATGCGCCTCTGGCCACAGAGGTGTCTCGATAACTTATGCTATATTAAGACAAATATGGTATTTCACATCCAATAATATTGATGTGATATTGCAATGGGTTCCGTCGCATGTGGGTTTACGGGGGAACGAGGAGGTTGACCAATTAGCAAAGACTTCTGTCGTAGACGGTATTGAACTGAATATTACTCCGAGCTACTTTGAACTTCTGCCGAAATACAAAATTGAATGCTCCAAAAATTGGAAAGAATATTTTAATAAAATGTCATTAGAAAAGGGAATTTGGTACAAGACATTGCAATGTGAACCTCCCCGTATTCCTTGGTTTGCCGATATTAAACTTAATAGAAAGTTTATAATAATAGCGCATAGACTACGGTCTGGACACGTTCCACTCAACAAGTTTCAACACTTAATGGGGAAAAGTGACAGCCCCAATTGTACACAATGTCATACGATAGAGGACGTCCATCACTTGTTGGTGGAGTGCGTCAGGACCCGAGCTGCTAGAGAAGCGCTGATGAATACCTTCAAAATTAATTTGATAGATGTTGGTTTTGTTCAAAGCATATTATCAAAGCCTGTCTCGAATGCAGCTATCTTACTTTATAAAATAGTATATAAGGTTTTGAAATCTGAATAGTGTAAAGCTTTTATTGTATTAGGTTATGATGGGGCTGGCATGGTCGTGTTATGACCAAAAGTCCCTAAATGTTTAATAGATAATAAAAAAATAAAAAAAACTACATCGTAGTGCGTCGGATTACCGACCGACCCATTAGTTTTGTAGAAGGGCTTTCTCTTTTTGCCTGACAGAGATAAGTTGAGAATGTTATACTACTTCATATTATTTATAATTTTCTTGAAATACTGGAAGTAAGCACCTGGATGTACTGGTGAGGGTCGCGGAGGCCGCCGCGAGAACTACAGGGCCGTTCATTATGTTGCCACAATCGCTCGAGGAACACAGGACCTTCCTATTTCGGATATATAATGTGTTCTTCATCTATCTTCTTTGTAACTATTTATAAATACACACTGTGTATTAAGTGTAAAACTATGCGTAGCAAGAGCAGACATTGGTATTAGCTTGTGGTGTTCAAGCCGCTTATTATGTGTATTATATAGCGGATATTAATGTGTTCTTACTAATAATAATAATAGGTATCTTCTTTTCTCCTTATCATTACCAAATTGTAGTATATGCTATACTATTTTGTTCTAAACCCTTACAAATGTTAGAATTGATAAAGGTACGCACGGTGTACCCTATTCAGTTAACATTTAGAAAATGCTTTCTGATCAATCTTACTATTCTCAAAAAGATTGCAATAAAGTTGGGTGACTAAAGGGCAATTCTTGTAATTAAAAAACTCCAAAATAAAGTTCCGAACTAATCTCAATGTCACAAGCTATCCTCCTAAACTAACAAACAACTTCAACTGTGAACTTTTATTGTAATGAGACTGAAAGTTGATTAAAGCTAAAACGGTAATCTTCATTTTGTGAAAAAATCATTACAAAATGCTTCAACCAGCTTTTTACGTCGAAATTGGCGTAACCACCGGTACGGTCAACGCGCCTAGGAATATTTTAGAATACTGAAAAATCCGTTAGCGCAGCGGGTTTTGTTGAACTTCAATTACAAATGTAGGTGCAATATTACTGTGAAAACCAATTATATCCCAAGTAAAGCAACATCAACAGTAAGCACTCACAGCATTTCCATATCCGCTAACAGTGGGAGCAGCTCCACAGTGCATCGCTCACCGGAGCTCAACGGAACTGCTAATTACCTCCACCTCTAACAGTATAACTTGCTCAATACTCTAATCAATCATTCATAGCACCTCGTTACTTCACCGCACCTCATTAAATCCTATCAATCATTCCATCCCTTTCTATCATTCAGCATTAGACTAGGATGGGTAGTCGAAGCGTGTATCGGGTTTAAACACGGTTAGCGGTCCGGTAGTGAATTAAACGGTGCATTTGGGAGATAAATGCCCGCCTGCATTTGTGCAGCAGTGCGACGCGCGGAGTTGCGCGGACCCGCGCAGAGATGGCGCTGATTCACTCATTAATCATTAAGCGAACGTGTGACGTCACTGGATAATGCGGGGTCCACTCGCTCGTGTCATGAGACAGACGGCAGAAGACTCATTTCTGACCAGAATGCAAACGAAACCCCTTCGTAACCTACAAAGGAAAGACAAACAGTTGTATAAACAGTAATTACGACTAGGCAACATCACCTATCTCATGCCTGTCTCCAAGCCTGTCTCCAAGACATTTTTCAAGAATATGAGCACTGTTAGTTCTGTAACAGCTTTTCTTAAACAAGAAAGAGGAAGGAGTTACATCTGTAAAAGTAGTATTGTCAAAACACAGCTCTCATTAAAAAAACTCCTCTAGTGGAGTTTTCTAAATGATTTAGTGCTTCAGTATCTGGGCAGTCCTCGCAACATCACCATGTTGACTGGCAAATAATGTCTACTAGGCCGATAGGAGAGAGGAGGTGGTGCACTACATCAGGAACTGGAGAACACGCTTTCAACAAAGTTTGGAAGACTCGGAAAGGTAAGTTCTGATAGTGGACCTTCTCTCGTCTTCTTTGCATCCACGTGGCACGTACGATATTCTGGTATAATGCAATATACGTACCATCATATCGGCGACACAAAATGAGATTCGATTTCAGGTCAGTCGAAATTAACGGGAGGAAATTAATGACCGCAGTAATGAAGGACAAAGAATGAATGCAATAACCGTCGCGAGGCCAATATTTGTTTAACTTACTTAATTATATTTAACGGCGTAGTCTCGCGGGAAAAGTCATTTAATTTAATATTTTTTGTTTCTCTCAATATTCGTTACGATAGTAGGCTCTGGTGTGTTTACAGTTGATCTCACTTCATACATCAGTAGTTAACTAAAAAAAATCTAATTAGTCCGTCAGATATTATAGAGATATTTTCAAAAATATTGGGCACGTACTTTTTCCTTTTTTCACGTAAACAAAAACGATACAGTGCGTTGAAAACTCATCGATATCTATACGCATGTCACTGCAAGAGATATATAAAAACCCCAGCTCTGTCAGGTATTTACTTAGAACTCTCTATTTCTAGGAACAAAACCCTTTGTACCGAAAATATACACTGAACAATGGAGAAAATAAAATCTCCGAAATTCTCCGATTATAATCTTACTTTACCGTGAATATTAGCGGTCATTAAAACGCTTGCATAAATCAGTAATCTGTACCAAGGGTATGAGAGATTTATCTAGCAAATAAACAATCTACAAAACATACGGAATTCAAAATGCAGGATTCATATGTTTTGTTTGTCGGTACGGAGCCATCATAGATTAAGTCCAGCTTCGCTATCTGGGACATTAAGAGTGAGTTGTTGCTGCGAAGAGGCGAGCGATCCTCCCTGAGTGCTGCCCGCTTTAGGCACTAACCGACAGACGAATGGACAGCATGTAGCGTCAGCACGTAAATACAGAGTGGTCGGTTTTCGCGGGATATATCGGGTGAAAGCTTTCAATCATTGTATTCGGTGCTGTAAATGTGTGTCGGTGAGCACTCAGCATAAAACTAGTCGCGAAATATTGTGAACCTTCAAAATGAAAAATAGGATACTCTCTGTTTTGTACACAATATACGTTACAGAAAGTATTGATAACGTTGCATAAGGCGACGCCGTACAATAGGCGGCGTTACCACAAAAAAATTAATGGATTAAAAAGAAAGTAGGGAAGTCAGTTCTGTAAGTGAGCCTACATTACAGGATGTGAAACCAGCGAAACAGTTGGCTTCTATGGTTGGTAACGGGTTAAACAACGACTATATTTATTCTTCTAAACAACTTGTAACAAATATGGTGAGCCATATACTTATTTTCATTATTAATAGTCTTCGCATTGCATTGAATACCTATCGTTCAACTACTGATTTGAAGAGATCCTGACATCGATCATTCATCAAATCATCTACATTCCTAGCACGTCGCTGATGTACCTTACTAATTATTAATTAACTATAAATTAATAATAAATAAATAAAAAAATATTGCCTACTATTCTTTTGATTTATAAATAACATTTTTTTCATCTATGTTAGAGACGGCTTCCAGACTAACGGGATGCAGCTGTAAATGACAAGGAGCGAGCTGCAGCCCTGACCGCCACAACCTGACAACACTGACCTTTTAAAACACGATATTTTAGTTCCTTAACTTGCAGGCAAACGTAGGTATTATACACGAGAAAGAACGTTATTCTGTTAGCCGGAGTCTTAGCGGGGAAGTTAATCATGTCGGGTATGCGGAGCCGGACGGGCCGCCATTTGTCCGCGGATGAGGCGACTGTCCGGCCCCCGTCCGGCGTCCGAGCCGGACACTCGTACGTACGTTACAAGGAATTGTTGCCGCACTGCCGGGGAACAAGCAAGCTCTTTGTTTTTACAGTAGACAGTGTAATTTACAATAAACTATTTTCTGTTTAAAAATCACCACCCATACTCGTATAGATAAAATATTGCGTTTGCTGCCAGAAAAGTTAATCGTGCAAAAATATAGCAATAACACATTCACATCTTATTAGTTAAGAAAACCATTGTTTTTAACCGACTTCTAAAAAGGAGGAGGTTCTCAATTCGGATGATTGTATTTTTTTTTAACGTTTGTTCACGCATTACTCCGTCGCTTGCAAACCGATTTCAAAAATTCTTTTTTTGTGTTGGAAAGGGTATACTTTCCATATGGTCCCATGAAAATTTTATCGAAATCAAACAAGCGGTTTTTTTGTTAATTTCAATAAATGATAGCAAATTTGTCGGGATAGCTGAAATCGCATGTTTGTTTATTGTTTACACCAATTTATACCACGTACGCTGTGCTGGGTATGTTTAGCTGGGAGTGAACCCGGTGGTTTGGAACTCGGTGTTTTTGGTTGCTTTTTTGTTGTTGAACACACCGACTTCCGAAATTAAAGTTATTTTATACTTTTCGGTTTTTTGTTTAGAATTTGTTTTTATTACTTTTTGTAAAAAGTTTTTTTTCTATATGGCATATTTGTAAATTTGGCCACTGATGCCAGATGGCCATGTAAAAGTAGCACCGTGCTTGATATAGGCACTACCACATACCCCTATATACATATATCAAGAAAATAAAGACACTTCACTTCTTGAAATCTTCTTTTTATCTCCTTTTTCCACTTGACATCGTCAGTGTTCTATATCCCAGTCCTCGTTCTCCCTTCCCCCTCTCACCCATACATCAAACACTAATTTAAAATGTTAATGCGTTCTAAATTAAGTATCCTATATATGTGTCATAAAATAAACATAAAACTTCAAATTCATTTTAAATATTCATGCTTCCTTCTAGCTATTAATGGCTTTTATCATCACGAACTTGAATATCAACCTCCTCGCGTAAAATAATAGCGTCGCTAGACATTTTCTAATATGAAATCTATTGATACATTACATGATATACATTTTAATTTAATGTCTTAATTCTATTTTTTGTTTGTTTGTGTCAATAATACAATAATAATCTCTGAAGCTATTGGACCGATTTTAACCATTTTTTAAACAATGGAAAGTTATATCATCGGCGAGTAACATATATTCTATGCCCGTGTTCGCACGGGAACGGGAACAACACGAGTGGAACCACGGGGCGCTACTAGTAAACAATAAAAATGGCGGCTAATAAGAGAACGTAAACATTCCTCTCGCTCGCTGGGACACCGACAAATGTCATAATATTTAGTGACGCCGCTGTGGACAAACATACAGACGTGCAACACATGCGCACACGCGGCGTCTCCAAGAGTTTCATAGTCGTTGTTACAAGTAAGCGTTTAAAGACGTATAGAATTAGATTAAACGTTTGTTACGAGTAAATTTTCTCAGATTTTTTCAATTAAAACATATCGGAAGTATGAACAATGAACATAAGCTTCGCATTTGTGTGACGGTGTCGAAACAACGACTAAAAGGCTGCAAGTGAGCTTCATGCCATGTTTATTCGTCTTAAAGAAAAAAACACATCCATGACAACACCAAGCTAAGTTTGATTGTTCACAAAACAGTATCCACGGCCATAACATACTCCCGTATCTGCTCAGTTCTGCGGAGGGCGCCGCGAGATATGTTCAGCAATGAAGCGACGCGGGCCGTCCGCGGCGCGACACTCGCGACACGACTCTGCCGCACGACTCCGCCCCATTTGTAACCACACACTGCTCTATTAACTTGCCGCTATTTCTTCGTATTTTTGTGTTCATTACTCTGTTTTATCTCGCGGTGCTCAAACGGGGACAGGAAACCGCTCTTAAAATGATTGGTCGCCGCCGTTCGCAGTTATTTATGGCAGGAGGCCGAAGTTTGGTGAGTCAGCCTACTTAGTTTCAACGAAGACATCTTTAATTAGATCACGTTGCTCTGAGGATGTTTAAATAATTCAGGAGCTGTTAGAGGTTTTAAATAGAATTATCTTGAGGACATCTACCTCATCAACATTATAATTGGTCGAATCGTTTTCTAACCGATATCTTTGAGATATTATCTCTTCTGAAAAGGAAGACCGTATCAGTGACATTCAGAAACGTTTCAAATAACAGTTTGTGTAACATCGTATTTTTACAAGAAACATAAGTAGTCGTCAATATTCCAAACTAGTTTCAGGATTAGAGCTTAAGTTCGTAGTTCAGTTAAATGTAGCGTAACTGTCAGCTCTCAAACTCGTTTGAATGTTCGTTCAGAAAAATACAGCTTTGTACGACTAGTCCACATCGCAAGCTAGAGAACAATATAAAACTACACCTAAATGCCTGAAACATTCACGTACGTACGCTCAGCGAGAAAAACTGGCGTTCACCTTACGAATACCACCTTCAAACATATAAATACGTGTAATAAAACTCTTAAGTTCGCGGAATAAGGTTTCTAGTTGTACCGATTAGAGGTATTTATAAGTTTGTCAAGTATTTAGAGTGCATTACACATTCGCGGAGTTAAGTTGAAGTTGTGTGACGGGATCGGAATGTTAAAACATCGAGTAAGGAGCAGTAAGGAGAGGTAAGGATGCAAATGTATGTATGCACTTTTGTACCTGACAGAGTTTCTATGCTGAACATATTGCGTCGGTACGATACGTCGACCTTCGGGGAACACGTTGTGAGCCAGGTTCTCTCGGATGTATCGTACACTCGTGTGTACTTACCCTAAACATGACATATGTTTCATACTTGGTTGAAACTGTTGCTGTGGCGCAGTGTTCCGAGCGCGTTTGCTAAGCGTGAAGTACGAGTTCGATTCCCAGGTTGGATATAGTTACTGGAATATTTAGTGCGAGAACGTTTGTACTAATTTTATGAATTCGAATGACTGTTTGCCTATTAATTAAACAGAATTAAAACATTTAGGTTGGACAGATTTTGAAACTTGGCACACGGTGGACATAGTAATAGGACATACAATACTTTTAATCCTAAGAGCATGTGCCCTTGGGATATTTTCCGAAAAAAGTTCTTCAATAGAGAATATAAGCAGAAATCACACAAAAGGTTGTTCTTTATGCCGAAAAGAAATAAGTTGCTAGGGTCTTCATAACACCTTCAGCAAAATGACGGGCTCGGGACCATCATTTTAAAAAAAAATACTCTTACATTTCAGAGTTGCACCTCCATATTCAATAATCATTTGTTGGCTCGCACAATCGGGATCGTATCGAGCAAGTGAGCGCTCAGTTAATATTTATTCAATCTTTTTTCATTTTGATCAGACTGATATTATAAATAATAATATTAAATAAGCCTGATATAGTGGTGGTGGACCGAATGATGGTGGCGTGCAATTATTGTAGTCATAACCGTTCCGCATGACGAGAACCTCGTGAAAGCCGAGAAGCTCGCGAGGTTTTCGACATGTGGGATGTGGATTCAACAATGATAGTACCGATAGTCGTTTGAGCCTCGACCAACACCTTAGGAGGCTCACGTTAGTTAGCTGGATCAAGGGCTTGATCCAGAAAGCGGTACTTCTGGACACGGCTCGCATTGTTAGGAGGTTCCTCCCTCTGGAGCCTGACCGCCGGCAGCTTGGATCATGTTCCCGATACCGGTGGGCTACAATTTTTTTTATTTTTAAATGTTTTTTTTTTACTTTCATAGAAATATTCAAAAATGTAAACGATAAGTATGTAATACGAATAAAGTAAAAAAAATAATATGTATAGGAAGATAAATAAAGAGAATAATAATAATAACTTTATTTCGGGTTTTAACACATTCGAAAGATTTTGAACATGAATTCGGGCGCTATACGAAACTTGTTTACTTACGAAGTTACGAGTATTTCAAAGTGACCGTTGATCATCTTTCGTGGTTTTATTTCCAACAGGGCTTGGTAAACTTGACCGTCAATTCTGAATGTGATCGTATACAACATTACATCTCTTATTCCAGCCAATTTTGTGAATTACATTATTCACATTCAATACAGAACAAATAAGTTATTCCGATACAGTCGGTCAGAAGTTTACATAACACAACACCTGCGCGTAAACAACGCTGGTTAGTGCTGCGTCAGCGGCCGGGACACTGGACGCAACCCGGGACACGGGACGCAGCCCGGGACCCGCTATATTAAATATTGAAAACTTATATCTTATCCCGCACCCCTGTCCAACCTGCTTAGCTTTAACAAACGCAGCGTAATATATCGGCAGCCGGCCACATACACGATACAAAAAATGGACGAAGTAAACCGATCGAGGTTCGTATCCAATCACGTGGTTTTGGATTGCTGAACAAATTGCTCGATTTATTTTTACTGGCTTTTCTTTTTGCTTTATTGCTGATAAGTTGATTTGTAGACATGAAATATAATGGTCGGCTTGTTTATACATATCGATTTTTTTATGTAGGTAGGTTTTTGTGTAGGTCTGTATCGCATTCGCATTTATTCTTCTTGTCCATATGAGTGAGCTAATAAATTATTAGATGCAGCTACTTACATTTTTCTACAATTCAAAACTGACCATTATACGAGTATGCAGATATTATATTTAATTTCCATTGCACTATAAATTAGGTATCGAATGAAAACTGAACTCGACGAAAGAAACCAGCAAACAACAAATGGCAATAACTTTCAACAAAGTACCCGCGCCGCAACGTTTGATCCGGGCGGGATGCGGCTACTGCTTAATAAACCACTAAATACAGTAAGAGCACAATCAGCAATTCATTGGGTGTATTGCAGCGCAGGGTGAAGCGCGCCAGGAATCCCGGGCTGCCCGGGATTGCGACGGGATCCCGATGTATTTTCCCGGCGCGTTTGCTATTGTGGAATCCGAAGCGTGCGGCCGCGGATTTTGACTCGCTCACTGCACTACGTACAGTTGTTTCTGTGAAAGATGTTTGCTTTTTCAAATTTAGGAGTGTTTGGTTCAAAGAGTTTCGGACGGCTATCGCTTGAGATAATCTTGCACTCCTCTCTGTTATATTTTTAAGTCATATTATATTTAAATGCGTACTATTATGTTTTGTTTCGCTTATTATGCTTGTGCTTTGTTATATTTTTTGAGAGTTTTAGTTCTTGTTCTTACAACTTATTAAATAGTGATTATCATAATAACACTATCATGCCTAAAAACTTTTTTACAAAAACACAACCGACTTCTAAACAAAAAAAAAACACAAAAAGTATAAAATACCTTTAATTTTGGAATTCGGTGTTGGTTGTTTCTTCGTTTTTTGAAAACCGACTACAGAAATTAAAGTTATTTTATACTTTTTCGCCATCACAGCGTACGTGTTATAAACTGGTGTAAACAATAAACAGAAATGCGATTTCAGCAATCCCAGAAGATTTGCTATCATTTATTGAAGAGTTCAGTTTCCTATCTCGATTCTTAATAAATACTACTTGTAAGATGCTCTTCCAAGCCATCGCATACAGTTTTTTTGTATTATTTTACATCGACAATGAGAAAATGAGAACATCATTAATGTAGTCGAAGCCACACATCATTATGGATAACTCAAATATTAGTAGTTAAATTTCACTCAAATTTACATGGAACCAGTCGACAAGTACAACTTACCAAAATAATCATCAAAATCGGGACACCCAGTGAAAAGTTACGAGGTAAAACTCACAAAAAAATACAGTCGGCTAGAGACCCACCTCCTTTTTTGAAAGTCAGTTTAACAGTACCTGCTTGAAACCTAATTTAGTTTCACATATGTACCAAAAAAATGTAGACTACTAGGAAGAATAAACCTACTAAGTGGGTACTGTCAAGACAATTAAATAACTAACAGTGTAGATGTTCTAGTGACCTACTTCCCGACAAGGCTCTTATAAATCATGTTAAACATAACTTTGTAAAAGCTAGCATCTAGATAGGAGTCTAATTAATAATAATATAAATTAATAATGAATTAGTGTTGAAATTAATTCGATTCTGTGTCGCGGGCGCGCGGCTCACCACACGCGAGCCGTTCATTAGGGCATTAGGTAATGAGAGTAATGATGAATTCGTCGGAACGTAAACGTAATGCTGTTAACCCATTTACAGCACCTATGAGTATCGGTGCTAGTCCAGGCCGCTACTGAAAGACACAGAAAGAAAAGGAACAATTAGAATTTGTCTGACTTAGGGACCAAACCCATGGGTCCATGCTCAGCAGTCGATCTTGCGACCACGTCCAACAAAACGGTCTTTCATACAAGTAAATATAAAACAAAAGAACCGCGACTTATCTAGACCATCCTCAACGGTAGAATTTAATAACACTCAACGTCGATCGTCACTAATTGTGCCAGCGGGCTGGCGTGGGTCGCGGGCGCGGGCCTGCGTGGGTCCGCGCGACCGCGTCGCGGCGGCGCGGTGCGGCGGCGCGGCGCGGCGGCGCGGTGCGGCGGCGCGGTGCGGCGCACTATGGACGGGATTTCGAGCCTCCCTTTCGTAGGATTTTTTGAAAAATGAAGTTGCTTTTTTGGTTGTTTCAAGTATGCAGTCTTGTCGAGACCATCAAAGCACTGAATTTTATAGTAGTCACAACTTTTTTTTTTGCTTTAACACCATAAAATACCTACTTATATGTTTCAAATGTATGAAAATGGAATTTGTTTTCCTCATAACTTTTTTGTGTTTTGAGATGTAAAGCTGAAACTTATATATATGATTGCTGAGTCGATACCTTTGACCTTTGACCCCGACCGCTCCGATTTACGAGATATGAATCAATGAAAATTTCGTTTTACAGGGTACTGTTATTACGGAAAAGTACCTTAAAATAATATTTTTTTTTTAACTTTTCATTCTCAAGAATTATTACAAAGTTACTAAGGAAGCCCTAAGACTTTTGACCTTGACCTTGAACGCCCCTTTAAAAAGATATATATTAATATAAGAAACATATTTTGATGACTTTATTATTGCGGTAATGTACCTTGTACTGTCCTGTATTGTTACTAAATCATGATAATAAGTATATGCTTTTTGACCTTCAAAAACTAACTGTTCAAATTAAAAAATGATAAGTATGATTATTTGGGTGTCCCCAAGAAATCTTATGAGCTTGACAGTTTGAAATCATAAGTATAAATATTATTTTAAGCCGTTGTGTTATTGAATCAAAAAAGATAATCAGAAAATGAGAATTATACCAATTCACCTCATAAAAAATCTCAATGTACCCAATTGGTTTAACAGTCGTTTCTTAATTACTTAACTGGTAGTCAGTGGGGATGCATGATTATTATTTAGTTCCAGTTCTAGGTATTGATAGGGGCCGACAAGAGCCTAGTTAGTAAATCTTAAATTAATCATAAACATTTGGTAACACTTGTGTAATAAGATCAATAGTTAGTGAGGCAGGTAAGGGTTTAATTAGCAAAACAAAAAAAAAAACATTTGGTGTCAGCTGTGAAACAAAAATAATAAACAATGGCGCAGATAAGGGTCAAATAACACTAAAATTATTGGTGTCACCTGTGTGGAACAATATAATAAACAATGTGGCAGATAAGGACCCATTAGCAAAACCAAAATATTGACACCTGTGAAGTAATATAATGAGACCAGGTAATAACTACCGGTAATACAAATAACCCTTTTCTTTTGTTAAAGAATGCCGGTAACACAAATAGCCCTTTTCTTTTGTTAAAGAATGTCGAATTGATTGTAGTTACCGATTTGTTGTTATTGTAGGTTACTATTGGATCATCTAGAAAATTTATATGGTTCCGAGAAATGGCTTAGGGTCTAAATGTAAGTAGTATAAATACCGAATGTAGCTATTTGTTAGTTCACTTATCATCATTGATTCGTACCCTAACGTTCTCCTAGCGCAAATTTTCAGTAATTCATTATGGAAGGTCTGGTGTCAAATCTTGATATTTTTGTGTATCTAAGACAAAATTCTTTTGCTGCAGATGCATTATTTCAAAAAGTGTTAACTTCAGTGGAATTGCCTCTATCGGAAGACGAAAAAGCAAACCTTAAATCGTTTTGTTCTACATACACAAGTAATTTGAAACGAAAGTGGAAATCTGTTCACAGCACGCGGAAAACCTTTTTAAGCAAGTTCGCTAATTGGTTGGATTTAGAAGTACAATGGCCAGAATCTATTCAAATAAGCACTACTTGTTTAAGACATGAAGAGCTTTCAAGTAGTAGACATGAAGACGTAGATGAATCCACAAATGTGTTGCCAATCCCAGTGCCTAGTACATCACGAGAATTTCTTGTGCCCCACAGTGTTTCCGTGTCGACGTCAACGACTACATTTGCAACTCGGAAAGAATTTACGGACCTCAGTCCACTTCAAAAAAGAAGAAGAACTGAAAGTATTCTCGCTGATAACGATTTTGATACTTTAGCATACGCTTTAGTGAAGAAAGCTGAAAATGAAGACCACATGGATTTAGTATTATTGAAGCATTTATTAAAACACCCTGAAGATGCAACAATGCTTCGAGCCTGCTTGAAACCTACAAAGCGAATATATCCCGCAGACAAAGCACTGGCATTGAAAACTTCATTAAAATTATCAAAATGGCAATATAAAATAATGAGACAGACTACAAAAGATATGGGTTGTGATTTTTTCCCATCGTACGATGTCATACAACATGAGAAAAAAGAGTGCTATGTGGACAAAGAAGACATGATAATAACTGAGGGTGAGGTTAAAATAAAACTGCAAGCAGTTTTGGATATAACAGTTAAAAGGCTTTTTAAAATTGTGGATACAGATGCTACTGGCAGTAACATGACTCTTGTCAGTAAATGGGGTTTTGATGGTGCATCTGGACAAAGTAATTATAAACAGATAATGGAGGGTGATGATTCGAGTGTCTTTATGTGCTCATTCGTACCGTTAAAACTGATTAGAGATACTGATGAAGTCGTATGGGAAAATCCGAATGCATCTTCTACTTTTTACTGTAGACCTATTTATTTTAAATTTGCAAAGGAAAACGATCTGAATATAAAAGAAGAAATGCTGTCGATTGAAAAAGAAATTTCCGAACTGCATCCAACAATAGTTAAAGAAGCAAATGTCAATCACAAACTCCATTTGACCATGATTGATGGTAAGATAACATCACATCTTTCAGATACATCAACAGCAGTATGTGATATCTGTCACGCGAAGCCGAAAGAAATGAATGTCATCGACATAGTATCGCAAAGAAGTCCTTCCGTAGACATGTTTAAGTTTGGCTTATCATCCCTTCATGCTCGGATTAGATTAAAAAAAAAAAAAAATTTTTTTTTTTTTTTATGTTTAAGTTTGGCTTATCATCCCTTCATGCTCGGATTAGATGTATGGAATGCGTGTTGCATATCGCGTACCGCCTAGATTTTAAGAAATGGCAAGCTAAAGGAGAAGAGCACAAGCTTCTATTAGCCAACAAAAAGAAGACCATCCAAGAAAAGTTTCGAAATGAAATGGGGCTACTTGTAGACATAGTTAAACAAGGTGCAGGAACTACTAAAGACGGAAACACTGCAAGAAGATTTTTTGCAAATCCCCAAGTAACAGCGCAGATCACAGGCGTTGATGAAGAACTCATCAGAAGATTTGCAGTGATTCTTCAGGTAGTCTCATGTGGAGAGTTTGTTGACGTGGATAGGTTTCGGCAATATTGTAATGCAACATATAACAAATACATTGAGTTATATGCATGGTATTATATGCCGTCTAGTGTGCACAAATTACTTATGCATGGTGCCGACATAATTGAATACCATAACTTTATTCCAATTGGCAAACTCTCTGAGGAGGCTTCTGAAGCGCGTAATAAGGATTTCAAAAATTTTAGAGCCTACCACTCGAGAAAAGTTAGTAGAACTGCAACAAATGAAGATATTATCCATAACTTATTGATTTCTTCTGACCCATACCTGTCCAGCATCAGACCCAAGATATGTCAACTTCGGCATAAGCCATTGTCAGATGAAGCCAAATTATTATTATGTAGCCCAGATAAAGAAAATTTTGAATTTGTAGATGCAGGAAACCAGTTTGACTTCGATTAATTTTACTTTTTTCTTTCTTTGTTTATAAATATTAAGGATAGTTAGCTATATAGTTACCTAGTTTATATGATGGTTATTTTTTTTATTATTTTGTTTTTATATTTTTATGTATTTTATTTATTTACCCACAATATAAGATAATAATGTGAAGTATTGTTTATTTTTTGTTACTTAAGTTACAGTTTTTAAATGGGACGCTTATGTTCAAGGTCAAAAAACATATAGTATTATACTATAATAAATATGTGTGCTACAATAGGCATACCTATTATTAATTTAGTAACAATACAGGACAGTACAAGGTACATTACCGCAATAATAAAGTCATCAAAATATGTCTCTTTCATTAATATATATCTTTTTAAAGGGGCCGTTCAAGGTCAAGGTCAAAAGTCTTAGGGCTTCGTTAGTAACTCTGTAATAATTCTTGAGAGTGAAAAGTACTAAAATAATTATTTTAAGGTATTTTTCCGTAATAACAGTACCCTGTAAAACGAAATTTTCATTAATTCATATCTCGTAAATCGGAGCAGTCGGGGTCAAGGTCAAAGGTCACATGGCTTCATTACCCACTCAGCAATCAAATATATAAGTTTCAGCTTTACATCTCAAAACACAAAAAAGTTATGACGAAAACAAATTCCATTTTCATACATTTGAAACATATAAGTAGGTATTTTATGGTGTTAAATAAAAATAAAAAAGTTGTGACTACTATAAAATTCAATGCTTTGATGGTCTCGACAAGACTGCATACTTGAAACAACCAAAAAAGCAACTTCATTTTTCAAAAAATCCTACGAAAGGGAGGCTCGAAATCCCGTCCATAGTGCGGCGGCGCGGTGCGGGCGCGCGCGCCTCTAATTTCCCGCGTGGCCCATAAATTACGTGCACTTTGTCCTCACTACTCCGCGCTCTGCGACTACCAACAGAGGATCAATTTGGGCGCTGTAAAATACTATTGTTTTAAGGAAATAAAATATGGTTTCGTAAAAAAATATTATTAGGTTACTCCACTGAGTTGATTTTAATGATTGGAAAATTCCGAAAAGCTCAAGTTAAATATTTCTTCCTATTTCGCATGGAGTGGAGAGAGAATTTTATTAGTCAGGTGTAGTTAGACTAGAACCTTCAAAATATTACCGGTTCATTAAATGTACAGGTTAAATATACACAAAGCCAATTACAACAATGTAGGCATCTAGCCGTTTTATTTGTTAGTAATTATGTAGTTTATTCATCTGTTCTCTGCGTCGCTCAACTAGACGCGGAAACAGCCCGTAGTGCACTGTGCCGGCAGACCGGTCCGGACCGGGCGGGGACCGGAGCGGAACGGAGCAGCCGCCGGTCCGGCACGCGCCGGACGTCGCGCGTCGCGGATGTGGCGCGAGCAGTCGTGCGCCCGCCGCGCATACATACGTCGGGTTAACTGTTGTGACTAAACAGTGAAGGTCAGAAGTGTCACTCCGCATAGTGAGAGTGAGAATTCACTATGTTAGAAGAAATACGGAAAAGTTCGCTCTTATTTATATACCAGCAGCGCCCCGCAGTTTAAAATATAACCTTTGTCCTAATACGGGGCTAAAATATAGCCTATGACACTCCACAATAACGTAGCTTTCTATTGGTGAAATAATTGTGAAAATCGGTTCAGTAGATCCAGAGATTACTCCTTACAATGTCACAAACTCACAACCTCACAAACTCACAAACGTTACCTCTTTATAATATTAAGTATAGAAATAGCACCCGCGTGAAAAGTAGAAAATTATGGCAAAGAAACATAATTTCTGTTGGACAAAAAATGTTATGTCCTATTCCAGGACATTGTCTACCCGTGATACAAGTTTCATCTTAATCCGTCAGCCAGTAAGACGTTAAAGATAACAACCAGGCTGACATTCACGGTTCTGCGGATGGCGAGCTATGGGTGGCTCACCGTCCGATAGCAACCAGGCCCGGGTCGACGGCGGCGGCGCCAGGAGCTGTCAGCAAAGTAGAGGGATCCACATAAGGTCAGTGCCTGCTAGGGTTTCGGAATTAGTTCGAAAGAGTCACCGCGGCCCTGGAACGCAAAAGGCACCAGGAGGAACACGGGTGGGGATATTTTCGAATGTTAAACAAAATGAACCTTCTTTTCTCTGTATTTCTTACTCCTAGCTATAACAAATGTTTTTACAAAAACTCAGTTAGTTTCAGCGCAGCTAGTTTATTTCGTTTAGCGTTTAAAGCGTACCTCGAGCACAAATATATGGAGTGCAATGAATGTACATTAACAGGTTGGATGTGAAACTTTCGTTATTTATTACTCCGGCTAATTAAACATTTTCGTACGAAAGTGCTTTCAAACGACGGCTACATTCTTTCGTATTTTTTCTTTGTTTTGAAATGTAATGTCCTTACTGTTGTGTTTTGTGTATGTTGCTTGTTGTGTGTGTGTGTGTTGTTGTGTTGCTGTTGCTGGTGCTTGTTGTTACCTTGCTTTTTGTGATAGCATAGGAGGAGAGGTGTTCCACATTTTATATTAGATACTAGCAAAATATACACGGTTACTATACTACAGGTAGTTACAAATTGCGACTCCAGTTATTTTGTGATAAATATGTATGAAAGTGTCATCTTATGTCACGCTTGTATAATTAGTTTAATGTAATGGCTTTTATGTCTTATATAAGCTATAATGAAAAAATAATTATGCTGGTCTGTCTGATTGTTTACCTCCTCTGTAATCTTTATTGTCTATACACCTATAAGAAATTTAACTATGTTTGCATACTGGACACAACACATACAGTTCAGAATTTAAAGTAGTAGAACCGTTGACAGTCCTTATTTTAACCGACTTCCAAAAAAGGAAGCGTGTGTTTTTTTTGTGTGTTTGTACTGGGTGGCCCGATTTTGATGATTATTTTTATATTCGAATGCTGGTGCATGTCGTGTGGTCCCATTTAAACTTGATTGAGATCAAACAACCATAAACACCGTGTTCCGAAATTAAAATGATTTTATTTTTTTGTGTTTTTTGTTTAGAAGACGGTTTTTGTTTTTGTATTTTTTTTATCTCGCTTTATTGTGTAAGTGCAGCTTGCTCTCACACAAAAGGTGCACACATCAGACTTCACTTAATGCACTGCTAAAGCACCCGAGTCCAAGATTGAATAAACCACGGCTATCTTCGCGCGCGTGTTGCTGCCCCCCACTACTTGCGCCGCGGTATCCGTCTCTGTCAACCGCTGGCCACAGCGCGCAGCGGCCGCGAGTAGCGCTGCAGCGGATTAGAGGTGTAATTGATGTCGGGAGATAACAGCGCTGTATCACTTGTACTACGTGATAATATTATCTACTCGACATGAGGTATCTCTTGAGTTGTTCAGAAATGAAGAGCTATCGTGATAAACCCTTGCAGAATTTTCTGTTTAGTTCGTTTTTTTTTAGATATTTTGTCTCCTCAAATGATCCACGCACTTTTGTTAAACATCATATTTCTTAAGCGTCATTGGCGTCATTATTTTTGTACTTTATGACGTACGATAGTAGTATGACGCCAATTTTATTCCTTACCATAACAATAAAATAAGCAAATTAAATCGCACAATACTTACTTTACACTTGAACGACATCAGTTGCCGAACTGAACGAACCAAACATAATCACTGGAAATACAACAAACAATAATATAATATCAAAAATATTTTGTCTTATACTAATCTAGCACCAAATTCTAGTTCTCACTTCCTTTTATAAGAAAAAAAACAACATTAATAGTGATTTTGCCCCAGCAGTCCCCGCCCTCGTTGGAACAGATAAGAGCAGTCGCAGTCAGGGAGAAAGCTACTGCTCTTTTGACCTGACTGAACATGGGTGGATGCGAGGAAGCAAGTCCTATCGCCCGACACGCGAGACTTATGCACACACATTGACACTAAGTGGACGCCCAGCGTTACGCTATGAATTTAATAAGTATTTATTTTTTTATTTTCTCTCCACAATAAACATTACAGACATTGTTATAAATGATACAATAATTGGTTTAGTTTACTGTGGGAGACTGGTGCCTAAGATAGGCTTTAAGGGCCTGTGTTTCAGGTCACCAGGTCTCCGCCCTCTAGCAGTTCGATACATTGCATGATAATAATAATAAGAGTGGTTTAACAAATTTGGAATTAGGAGGTTGTACAAATGCTTTTACAGTCTGGTTCAAACATACGGTGTTTAAAAAATAAATAAATTAATACCTAAATAATAAATGAATGGAAAATAAAAAACAAAAAACAAAACAGAGAAAAATAAAAAATAACATGTGTTTGTATAGTGTTAGAATTGTTAGTGAACATTGTGTAGAGAGGACGTGAGTAAGATGTGTTTCGTGTGTGTACATATGTGTGAGAGTGCGTGTGTGTGCGTGTGTGTGAGTGTGTGTGAGAGAGGGTGTGAGTGAGGGTTTAATAAATAGCATTAGGTATGCATTATGTCATACTAGTAAGTAATTTTTCGGTGTCATCATAGTTGAGCCCCTGGAGCCACTCGGCAAGCTTCTTTTTACATTGCCTTTTATTAAGGTTAAAAATCGGTTGAATTTTATTGATTTTGTTGTATAAGAATCGTCCCAGATAGCAAAAGAAGCGGTTGGAGAATACTGTCGAAAGGGGGGATTGACTGTGAGTTACGGGATTATATCGTCTCTTACCGTGTGTCATTGATGGGTGATAGGTGAGTAGTGAGTGTTGTTTCAGTAGGGTGTTCAGGATAAATAGTTGGCGCACTGTTAGGGTTTTTGATTGTTTGTAAAGGAGATCTGTAGGATAACGGTATGGGAGAAAGTTGGATACTTTTAAGATAACTCTCTGGGCCCTCTCGAGTTCAAGGAGAGTGGTTTTAGGTGCACCGCCCCAGGTTGTTATGCAGTAACTTATTGACGACTGAACGAGGGCGAAGTAGACTGACCTCTTAATTTTGACGTCCGCTACATGTCTCAGCGTTTTGAAAACATATATCAATTTACGTAGCCTAGTAATGAGTGAGTCTATATGTTGTTGAAATCTAAGGGTGTTGTCGACTATTACTCCCAGATATTTAACAGATTCAGCTTTAGTAAGGCGGAAGCAGTTGCAGGCAGCATCATGTGGTGCTGGACACGAGTGGACTTTAATGGTGTCTGGCACTGTCGGCAAATTTGATCTCTTTAGTGCAAAGGTAACGTAGTGAGTTTTACTCTCATTTAGTGTAAGTACGATACTGCGCAGACATTTAGTGACCGTATTGAAACCCGACTGAGCACACGAGTACACCTCATGCCAGGTATCCGCACTAAACAGGAGGGCCGTGTCATCGGCAAAACTTATAATTCTGCCCTTAGGAAGGCTGAGCATACCCAGGTCGTTAATATAGATGAGGAAAAGGGTCGGGCCGAGCACGCTGCCCTGGGGCACGCCGTAGGTGACTTTACATTCATCACTAAGGAAATCATCTATCTTAACGCACTGGGTACGCCCACTGAGGTAGTCTTTAAAGAGCTGAAGCTGAATCCCTCTAATTCCCAGGCTCTCCAGTTTGTCAGTGAGTATAGGTACAGAAACCGTGTCGAATGCCTTAGCAAGATCTAAGAAAATGCCAAGGACTTTTTGCCCTTTATCTAGGTTAGTAACAATAAAGTTCGTCATATCATGGACAGCATCCGAAGTAGATTTACCGGTGCGAAAACCAAATTGAGTTGAGGAAAGAAGATTATGCTTTTCCAGGTAATTGACGAGTCTGATGTTCATTATTCTTTCTAGTACCTTTGAGAGGGCTGGAAGCACCGCTATAGGCCTGTAATTATCGACACGGGTTCTGTCCCCACTCTTAAAGATCGGGTGTATTATAGCTTTTTTAAAAACTTTTGGGAATTTACCGGTGGAGAGTGCCAGATTACAGATGTATGTTAGAGGTGGAGTAATCAAGGACTGATGTCTTTTTAAAAGGTCACTGGATATACTATCCCATCCCACAGCGCAGCCACTGCGTAGATTCATCAATAAATTGCCCACCTCGACCTCGTCGGTAGGCAAGAGCACCATGGATTGGGGGACATTATCGCTGTCGTCAGTAAAAACCTCTGCTGGGTCGCTTATTATTTTCTCGGCGAAACGTTCACCAACAGCAGCAAAGAAATCATTTACACCGTTAACCGAGAGCTTTGGGGTGTTAGCCAACTGTAGGAGAGGTTTGGAGGTTTCTTTGTAATTTACCCTATTTGTTATTGTGTTTATTGCCGACCACAGTTGTCTCGGGTTATTACCAGCTTTTGTAAGCTCACTCTTTTCGTGTTCCCTTTTCAACTTCTTTAGCAGTTTGTTACAGAAGTTTCTATACCTGGTGAAAGTAATCTTTAGTATTTCATTATTTGGTGATTGTTTAGTTTTTTTATGAAGTTTGTCATTTGAATTATATGACGTTACTCAAGATATATTATGAAGGCTTTATTCTAATTACTACGTAGTACATTTATAGTGAAGGCATTTTTACATAAATTCATATTAAACCAGGTAGCACAGAACAATTACGAACACATTGTTTTAGAATAAAATAGGTCAAGTGAATGTAAATTATTCAGAACTTTTGTATTTTGCAAGACGTTTCAAAACGAACATAAAAATGTCGTCAATTATGTTCATTTTACGTTCGATGCAAGGACAATATTTCACCAATAAATAACAAAAAACGCATTATCTCGAAAATACATTTTTCTTAAAAAAATAAAATGTTTCGAGAAACGTCTCATACTTAGATATTCCTGCTCCCCTCGCCTCTATTACACTTTATATGGAGTATTTTCTTACATATAAACCTGAGCATATTTTTAACTATTCACATATGCACACAATAGCAACAAATGGCTCGACGCCGGATCGCGACCCCTGTCTTGTAGCGCGTAGCACCGTAGCGGTGTAGCTCGTAGCGGCGTAGCACCGTAGCGGCGTAGCAACAAAACGTCGCCTCTCGCGAGACCCGCCGCTCCCACACCTGGCTTGCTTAACAGGCTAACACATGTAGCGAAGGCTTCACTATATGACCGATTTCCATTCACTGTTATCGTAGCATGGGATCTGATTGCGCAATTTAAAATTCGCATCTAAGTCGCAAGCTGTTAAAAAAAGATTTAAAAAGTGAGGTCTTTTGAAAGCTTGCTACTGAGATGCGAATGTTGCTTGAAAATTAGTATGACTGGCTCTCGGCTAAAACATGACTGACAGATAAAGCTTCTTACAATAAATAATGTTATTCAAAAGCAGAGTTGAGACTGAACAGTGACAAACATTGTATAGGTACATAAATTAATATTTTGTCGATGAAAATCAAATGGCAGCTAATTAACTAAAACACTCCCAGCCGCACTTCGTTGGTTTCCAATTTTGTTTTTTAATTGTATTTATAATTGAGGAAACAACGACAAAGTAAATCATTTGAATTTAAGTAATAACAAGTTATATCTAATTTTAAATAAACCACTTTGTTGTGGGTCGTTAATTAGTATTTGGTTGAAAAATGTTACTAAATTATCATAAACATAATTGATATGGTAGTTCATACACAGGCATGCAACTATAAATTTTTTTCATACTCCATCAGTTTTATGTCTGTCTAGCCTTATCGAAATATATTGTTTTCGGTTTTCAGTTTAACCGAGACACATTAAGTGCTTTCCGACGAGAAATCTCGAAAGAAATCAACCAAATTTATGTTTGGTGTGAAAAGGAAAAGCGCGCTCATCCCATATAATCTTGTTCGTTTAAAGGTAAAAAGCAAACTTTCATACAACCATTTTTGTCGAGACTAACATATTTTCACCCTCTAAAGTTTTACGAGAGCCTCCTCCACACTAACTCACAGCGAGCGCCTTGCATAACTGAGGCATATTCAAGCGGCTCATCTCGTGAGATGCACATTTGCACCCCAGCCCCCCGCATCACCTGTACCTCCCCTCGCCCCGCTCCGGCAGCCTCTTTATGGAACCTTTTAGGATATCATCCTCCGAGCAAACACGGCAGTCACCATGAAATATTATTCAATTTTATAGTGAACGTGAAATATCGGATACCTGTTCCGTAGTCTGTAGTGCTGGATGAATACACTCGATCGATTGTAGAGTAGTGGTGGCCAAGTCGTAACGGCCCCGACTTATGAATTGTAGGTCTCGGGTTCAAACTCAGCCAGGCGCATTACTTTGTTTAATTAACTTCATCACCACTGCTCTCAAAACCGTGAAGGAAAACATCGTGAAGAAACCGGCATGTCCTAGAACCAAAAATTCGAAGCCATGTGACATCCACCAACCCGCACTGGGCCCGCGTGGTGGATTACGGCCCATTCCCTCTCCTAGGGAGGAGGCCTGTGTCCCAGCAGTGGGAACGTTAAAAGGTTTATTATGCTATGCTTATGCTTATTGTTAACATTATGTAAATGGGAATAGGACACGTGCCAAATGCGTGCTAGCGGGGTGACGGAGGCAGGTCTGACTCTACAAACTGCACGCGACACAGTCAACACGTCCGTGTAGTCACGCGTGAGTTTTACAACTAACTACAATCGACTGCAAAACTTCTTCTGCAGTTTAAGATGGTTTAAACTAACAAAATTAGGATCATTTTATTTTTGTTGAAGTACTTTTTAAATAAAACTGTGCTAACATTTACCATGCGCGTTTGAGTTCAATTTAGTGCGAGGAAGCTTATTGCCCTCAACAGGTCACAAATCTTGACTGTAGATCGGTACTGAGTATTTCCATACGAGAAACTCTAATCTTGAGAATTTGATGAAGAGAAGGAACTAAAACCAAACTTTGTACCCTACGATTTAGCAACCTTCGACTCCAAATCCAGATAAATCAGAAACTATACACTGATAAAAAACAAATAAAAAGCTGACATCTGTTACCTTAGGGTGATAATAACAACAAACAATCGAAACTTCCATCACCGTAATGTTAACAGCGACCTCTTAATATAACTGAAGTGCGTATCATAGCCCCGGCGTCACGTCTCACGTGAGCATTGTCCATAACGCTAGTGTTGTGCGCGGCTAGGGAGGGGACAATCACTGCCGCGCGTCAATCGCGCGTCGAGTTAGCGGCGATATGTCGCGCTGTTGCTTATCGTGAGCGATGGCGCTATTTATTACTCGTGTTATGTCAGAAAAAGCAACAGATTTAGTTTCCGCTGCCGCAATACAAAATATTGTGATATTTTATCCAGCGATATATTGATAAAAACTGACTTTTGCCAATCTCAACCAGTAAACTTGACACTATGAAGAGGTAAAATAGTTTATTTTTGGAGCGTTTTGTCAGTGAATTAATTTTCTCAAATAAGAGAAAATTAATTCACTGACAAAACGCTATACTATCGTCTGGTTAGGTTTCTGTTTATTCCGAAAACGTATGATTCCGACGAGAAAGATCACGAGAGTGCAGACATATTTGTTATTTTGTGATTCTTAGAACTAAAGAATGATGACTAAACAGAATTAAGACATTTTTAAAACAGAATCTTCAGAGCTGCGTCTTATCTCAGCATCTCAATCGAATCCCAGCGCACGGCGCGCCTGACCCCCGCGCACAATTTGTGTAATAGCTGCAGAACAAATGAGCGTTGCGGCGCGGCCCGGCGCCGTCGCGCGCGCCGCCATTAGCCGAATTAAACGTCTCCATGTGGCCAATATACTCTCACTGTCATAACACAGGGCTGCTCCTGGGAGATACATCGTACATGAGCATATATCTTCTCTACCTATAAACTATAGTCCTACAGCTTTTGCTTGAGGAGTAAAAATAAAATTTGAGATTTGCCCAATTTAAAAACCACCCATTTAATCTAAATACTAAACTAAATCCACACCCGACGAACACTACGCAACATTTGATAATCGACATTATGTAAGTATCCAAAATCACTTTTCATCAAAACATTCTTATATAACCTTCTTACTTGTCCCTCGTATGATGGGTGCTTTAGCAGAAGAATGTTATATCAATATCTTTGATAAAAGTGTAACAAACCGACTTGTACAAACTATCCAGATTATCCCTCCTTCACTACAAGTAGCGGGCAGCCCTGCCCGAGGAGTGAGCAATACTCCGGTGTCATAGGTAACATGAGGTACATTAGTGTGACGCGACGCGCGGGGCGGGGAGGTGGGGGGCGTCATCTATTTGTTAATCTAGCAGGACGAGCGCAGGTCATTACTAAACACAAGCAGACAGAGCAAAGAGAAGGCTTTAAATGTATTACTGCTTGAGACATGGAGTAAGCCATTGAGGCATTCACTGCGCGGTTTTATATTTGTACGACAGGTAAATTTGATGTACGAATTCGCTTTTTTTTTCACCTTAATGATTTTTTTTTTTTTGGTACCTTTGATGAGACTCTCATTAGATGCTCTAATTTTAATGTTTTCCTTGTTTTTTTCCATAATTACGGGAATAGCCGATAGACTAAATTCTTGAAATCCAACTTCAGAATTTGATTTCTCGATTAGTTTCTTGCGATGCAATTAAACAATAAATTAGCTCCTCTCCCCCCTCCTGCCCCGCTACCCGTGGCCCGCGTCGGACGATATTTACGTCGTCGTTACGTCGCCGCGCCGGATTTACAGCTGCGAGCAAGCAGCGCACCGTGCTCTGAGGAAACTCATCTTGTTTTAGCTTCAGTTTAACTAAGGGTAATAAGTAATACTGAAACATGATTTATTGACCTAGAAATTGTTCTATAATTTTTGGAAATGACTCTAATGAATTATATTATCATTATGAAGTACCTATACAAGTGAAATGTAACCTTAGGGTGATAGTTAGACTCTGACACTTACTCAGACAGAAAGCTGTTTAATTTAAAAACAAACAGAATCCACTATACTAAAACAAAAAAAAATGTTTTTTTTTTTTGTTGCCAATAATTATAATGTAATTTGTAGAAGTATATTGGTAAAGTAAATACATATATGTATGCATGCAATACGTTGGCTGAAATAGGTACAGTAATTAAAATGTTTTATCATTTACATAATCACCTGGGATTCTATTTAACCGACTTCTAAAAAAGGAGGAGGTTCTCAATTCGGATGTTTGTATGTTTTTTTTTTTATTGTTTGTTCGCGCATAACTCCGTCGCTTGCCAACCGATTTGATTTTTTTTTTTTTTGTTGGAAAGGGTATACTTCCCAAATGGTCCCATGAATTTTATCGAAATCGAACAAGCGGTTTTTGAAAAATCAACAAAAATCTACATTGTCTACATTGACGACCTTTTAGTTTACTCTGCATTGGAGCAGTGCGTTTTTTTTACACTAATGTAATTGGTTCGTTTAGGTGGGGGCAGGGGAGGGGGTTTAAGTACCACTAAAAAGTGAAAAATAAAAAACTTTTTACAAAAAAATACAACCGACTTTTCCACAAAAAATGAAAAAGTACAAAATAACTTTAATTTCAGAAGTCGTTGTTCAAAAAATGAAAAAGGAACCACAAACACCGAGTTCCGAAATTAAATTTATTTTGTACTTTTTTGATTTTTTGTGGAAAAGTCGGTTGTATTTTTTTGTAAAAAGTTTTTTTTTTAAACTCTTTTTCATGAATCCGCCATTTCCGTATAAAATTGATTTTCCAATTGAGTACTGATTGGGGTTATCTTAACTGCTGACAACTTAGTAAGCAAATGTAGATTTGATTTTAAAAACAAAACTGTTTCTAGCATAGCTGGTTACGTCCAGATTTTAATTTTGTCTTTATTTCTTAAAATCCAACTAACAGCTGCGTTCTCTACGCAGCTGTTAGTTGCAACAAGCAGATAAAATGATGATAATGAGCTGGAAACTTTAAAAACAATACAATCTTATTACTGTAAAAAGTCCTGTACAGACTGTAAATTTCATTTTTTTAATATTTTATTCCATGTTCTTTAATACACCTCATTAATAGCACAGGATTACTTCAACCTAAACAACAAATATTCAAATCCGAACCCATTAACTTCATTCTGTTTACAATCGCACGCCGAGACAAACAGCGCCTACATAGGTACAAGTAGTGGGGACTATAACCTAGCGCCGAGCGGCGCTCCCTCGCGGCGGTAATTGGTAACGGACACCGGCGCGCGGTGTCGCGTGTCGCGTGACTGCCACCGAAGGCTTTCTGCTCAAACAAACGACAGCCTCCAAGGAAATGAAGTAGAAGGTTTAATAGTGATTAAAGAAAATACTGTTACATTAAGCAGGTTTAGACAATGGAGAAATATATGGCTCGGTTATTGGTGTCTGTACATTCTACTGTTGTTTTCTGAAGATTTTGAGAAGTTATCTTCTAGACGAATTTGTACAATCGAATGCAATTTAGATATTATTTCGGGTTGAACTGTTACAATTTACTTTGAAAGAGAGAGGGAAATGAAAATAATATCCTATGCTATTTAAAAAAATACATCATGACGATACGATTATTTCATTACAATAGTATTATTTAACCTCATTTTAACGCACTGAATTATGATACAGTTATTACATCAGTTGGTTTAACTAAATTATAATTTCAAATCATAAGCACTCTGCGAACATTTTAACAAATAGGTATATATCACACGTAAAACCTTAAACTAAATAACATACAACGGTCATTACCCAAACAGAATTATTACCGATACTA
This sequence comes from Hecatera dysodea, assembly GCA_905332915.2. Taxonomy (NCBI): domain Eukaryota; kingdom Metazoa; phylum Arthropoda; class Insecta; order Lepidoptera; family Noctuidae; genus Hecatera; species Hecatera dysodea. Next base: position 23,139,102 of record HG995291.1, read on the forward strand.
ATCTAACTTTTTAAAACAGATTCAAATGATTTCTCAGTGTGTTGAACTGATTCTCGTTGAACTCTTTTCAACGGCCCACTGTCGACCGCTACGAGCTTCGTGCTACGAAACCTACGAGCTACGAAGGCTACGAACTTAACTACTTTTTCTTCATTTTCTATCTTTGAGACACGTAAAATTTGTTTCTATAATGTAATTGGATAAAAACAATTAATAAACATGCCTCGTGCTCTAATCAAATTTCGTACCTTTTTTATCTACACAAAATGTTTAATTTTTGTAAACGTTTCTGACAATTTTTCATGTCACTTATAACTTTGTTTTCTTTACTACGATTGATATTAATAAAGAAAAATAAAAATATATCATTTTAGAGTCATTTTAAGCGAATTACAACAGCCGCTCTGGCCTGTCTTAGCGGCCTAGCGACATTCGCCGATGTCAGTCCATCCCTTACACAGCGAGGACTCCTCCACGCCTGTTAAGCCATTTACCTCGGCTATCATTTGTTTTAATTCTGACAAACACTGCACATGGTTAAGCAATGCTTGACAAGGCTGGTCTGTGGATGGGTGATCATCTTAACATACCTAATTTTCTCCGTGCCTCGGAAAGCACGTTAAGCCGTTGGTGCCGGCTGTCATTTGTAGATCATGGGCAGTAGTTACGGAGTGTTACCCAGTTAATGGGTTGTGGAAGTCAGGTAGGCAGCCGTTTCCCTTAATTACTGGTATTCATTTGAATCTGGATTGACTGGGAGCCGTAAAATATAGTTTGGAAAGGTTAGATAAATGATCTGCACATGGCGCCGCTCAGAAATTCATAAATTGCCCTTTTTTGGAAATGAGTTTTGTAAATAGCCGCCGTTTAAATGTTAGTAGTTTATTAAGTTAACTACAGTCGGACTATAGTCCAGTTTAGACTTAATCTAATACTTAAAATATGTATATGTATTTGTGGGTGCGACTGAGTCTTTCATTATTGCAATTTATCCTAGGCTGATATTGCGTTTAATTATACACAGAGACGCGAGCGGAGCCGCGGGTGAAGCTAGTTGCCTACAATCTCACGGCAAAACTGACGGTGGCGTGTTGCTCGAGAGTATATTACCCCACTTTTTTCCCTAGCTTAAACCCTACGAGGCGATGACGGTTGCCCACCCGTCACCATCCTAAAGACAAAATACACTAACCTTTTTTTTTTTTTTTTTTATACGTGGGGAAATCCTCATGGATGTCCTCCACCCTGGGGCGGGCGGAGGGGTCCCCTAACCTAACCTAACATAATGACAAAGCATTGGAATATTTCATACTTTTGGAATTCACTTCGTAATCGGAGGGTAAGTGGTGGTCACCAGTCTGGGACGAGCTCTTCTTTTGCCCTTAGGGGAAACCGACCTTAATACTAAATCTAGGATAATTCAGGGAAAACGAAAATTTGATCAACCACGGGGTCATTGTCACAGGAGGTGGGGTAGTCAGTCGCTCCAAGTGAAATACTGGTATTCAGTAGCATCTGGTAGAAGCGGAAGCCGACTACATAAATGTTTTTCGAATACTTTTATTTTTATTGAGTTAGCAGAACTACTGTTTAAATAAATTGCGCGAAGTATGTACTACGCGGACATTAACTGTTGGCGCAGTTCGTTGAACGATTAACTACTCGTTCTCGGATCAAAGAGACAATTAACGTAAATAACTTCACTCCAATGTTTACAGCTTTTTATAAGAAAACCAAGTACTGCATTAAATGATAAATGATAAATGATGATAAATGATATTTATTTTGTAAGTAGGTTAAACATAACACTTTTACACGTCCAATATTTCTTGTCATTTTAAGCTAGATGAAGCCGGTGTTTCCTAGCTGACTACCCTGAGAAGAAACACCGAAACAAACTCAGAGGTCAAAGTCTCTTTTAAAGTCCATACAATCCGTACTGGTCAAATCATATGAGAACCATGTAGGTTAATGTCTGAGGTAGCCTTTTGAGGAAAGTGCCACACAGATTTGAGTGGATCTGTCCAGACAGTGCATGCATTTGTCAGATACCGTGTAGCTCAAACTTAAAACTTTAAGGAGCTCAACGGCTTGACGAACAATACCAAAGTAAGGACATTTGGGTAGGCCGTAAAAGTACTTAAACTGCCAGACGTCGTCGTTATATATACTTTAAGGAAAGAAAAAAGAAAATAATACCCATATAGTCCTCATATTCACAAAATAAATTAAGTAAAAATATAATACTTTACAAAGTAAGTATACATGTCAAACATAATATAATAATAAAAAAAAAATATTACTTTAACAAGTAAATATTCATGTCACAATAATAAAATAATACTTTAAAAAGTAAACATTCATGTCAAAATTGCAAAATTGAATGTACATGCAGGAGAATATAAAATGTCAAAGTCTAAAATTGAGAAAAGTATCAATAGATAAACGTAATATTAGGCCATGTACATCGTTGAAGCATCTCAATCCCAAGCCTTTTGGTCTTCAATATAGTCTCTAACTGTGTAAAAAGCTTTCTGGCATAGCTTACGTTTTACTATCAATTTGAATTTATTAATACTAAGGTCTTGGATGTAGGAAGGGTGTTTATTATAAAAACGTATACATTGACATCTAAATGAACCACCTATTTTCTTGAGCCTAGTTTTAGGAATGACAAATTAAGTATTTATGCTTGGAAGTGGCATCAACTTAGGAACGTGAGCGTTATGTTTTTCTATTGGTTATAATGGTAATAATAATTTCAGCCGTTCAACGCGTACACGCTTAGTAAACTTGTAGCATATCTGTAGCGCATTCTTGACCGTCTCGAAGCAACCACGTAGCCCTTCGTAGCAACCACGTAGCACGCTCGTAGCACCCACGTAGCAAACTCGTAGCACACTCATAGCAACCACGTAGCACCCTCGTAGCACTCTCGTAGCAAACTCGTAGCACACTCGTAGCAACCACGTAGCACCCTCGAAGCAACCACGTTACAAACTCGTAGCAACCACGTAGCACCCTCTAAGCAACCACGTAGCAAACTCGTAGCACGTAGCACCCTTGAGCAACCACGTGGCACCCTCGTAGCAACTACGTAGCACCCTCGTAGCACCCTCAAAGCAACCACGTAGCACACTCAACAACCACGTAGCACCCTCGAAGCAATCACGTAGCACCCTCGAGCAACCACGTGGCACCCTCGTAGCAACTACGTAGCACCCTCGTAGCACCCTCGAAGCAACCACGTAGCACACTCAACAACCACGTAGCACCCTCGAGCAACCACGTGGCACCCTCGTAGCAACTACGTAGCACCCTCATAGCCCCTCGAAGCAACCACGTAGCACACTCAACAACCACGTAGCACCCTCGAAGCAACCACGTAGCACCCTCGAGCAACCACGTGGCACCCTCGTAGCAACTACGTAGCACCCTCGTAGCACCCTCAAAGCAACCACGTAGCACACTCAACAACCACGTAGCACCCTCGAAGCAATCACGTAGCACCCTCGAGCAACCACGTGGCACCCTCGTAGCAACTACGTAGCACCCTCGTAGCATCCTCGAAGCAACCACGTAGCACACTCAACAACCACGTAGCACCTTCGAGCAACCACGTAGCACCCTCGAAGCAACCACGTAGCACACTCAACAACCACGTAGCGCCCTCGAAGCAACCACGTAGCACCTTCGAGCAACCACGTGGCACCCTCGTAGCAACTACGTAGCACCCTCATAGCACCCTCGAAGCAACCACGTAGCACACTCAACAACTACGTAGCACCCTCGAAGCAACCACGTAGCACCCTCGAGCAACCACGTGGCACCCTCGTAGCAACTACGTAGCACACTCAACAACCACGTAGCACCCTCGAAGCAATCACGTAGCACCCTCGAGCAACCACGTGGCACCCTCGTAGCAACTACGTAGCGTCCTCGAAGCAACCACGTAGCACACTCAACAACCACGTAGCACACTCAACAACCACGTAGCACCTTCGAGCAACCACGTGGCACCCTCGTAGCAACTACGTAGCACCCTCGTAGCACCCACGTAGCACCCTCGAAGCAACCACGTAGTACCCTTGATGCAACCACGTAGCACCCTCGAGCAACCACGTGGCACCCTCATAGCAACTACGTAGCACCCTCGAAGCAACCACGTAGCACACTCAACAACCACGTAGCACCCTCGAAGCAACCACGTAGCACCCTCGAGTAACCACGTGGCACCCTCGTAGCAACTACGTAGCACCCTCGTAGCACCCTCGAAGCATCCACGTAGCACACTCATAGCAACCACGTACTCCATGGTAGCTCACTCGTAGTAATCACGTGGCAACTTCGTAGCCACCACATAGAATCCTCAGAGTCGGCTCGTAGGAACCTGGTAGCGCATTCTTGTCAAATTGCAATTGACACTGTAGTAACTGAATTTGTAACTTGCACTGCCTTAACAGGTCTATGTACAAAACTGTAACATTGGAAAGGTGTGCTGCACACTAGATACTTACTGAATAAATAAATACATAATTAATTATCCTCAATGAAACAGTTATTCCAATAACAAAAGACAAACTCTTAAATTCTTAAATCTCATTCTAGATTTGAGAATTTAAGAGTTTGTCTGAAGTCTTTTAAAGCCATATAGTTGCAGTATTTCTACTAGGAAATACATATCTAAGCTGCTGTTAATCTGATGATTATCTTACTAAATAGACATGTTTATGTCTAGGGCTAGCAAGAGCAGTGGTGGCCGAGTGGTAACGGCTCCGACTTACGAATTGTAGGTCGCGGGTTCAAACCCAGCCAGGCGCATTACTTTGTGTAATTAATTTCTTCACCACTGCTCTCAAAACGGTGAAGGAAAACATCGTGAGGAAACCGGCATGTCCTAGAACCAAAAATTCGAAGACATGTGACATTCACCAACCCGCACTGGGCCCGCGTGGTGGATTACGGCCCATTCCCTCTCCTGGAGAGGAGGCCTGTGTCCCAGCAGTGGGAACGTTAAAAGGCTGATTATGATGTCTAGGGCTAATCCCGTTATAACGTGTCTACTATATAATGCCTGCATACATGTGTGCGCACGCGAGTCCGCCTGGCGTGCAATTGTGCGTGCAGCTAATCCCGCGAACAATGGGTAATGCGCCGGAACATTACACACTAGTTTAACCTCGCGGCGTGGCCCACGCCCCGCCAGCCGACTGACAGTCGGGACCACTTACTCGTACTGGGTAACAGTCTAATCCATAAGGCGTATTAAAGTGTACAGATACCAATAATACTGCCCTCTCAGACTATTGTGACCAAAAAAACAATAATAATCAAACCTAAATAACACCTATTATAGTTTTGCGTTGTCGGTTTGTCAGTTATCGCTGCTGTATACAGGTCCAAGACTTACCAATGTGTGATACTTGAGGGAGTCAAGTGTTACCGCGTTGACCGTTTCTGTACTTCTCGCATCCAGTGGATTCCCACTGTTCCTATCAACATGATCTAGATCGGCTCACTTTTTCCTTGGCCTTTTTTTCTGGATGTGAGATTATCAAATGACTTCTCCCGCTCTGGGCGGAGTGGAAGGGTACTCTTACTGACTAAAACCCACCCGTGATCATTCTAGTGCCCTTTGTGTCCCAGGGCCGCGGTAACTCTTTCGAACAAATTCCGCAACCTTAGCAGGCACTAACCTTATGGGGCCACGTCTTCTTTGCTGACAGCTCACTTTGTCCTTGGTCTTCGAACAATAATTCATTCTTTCAACAAAAGCTTTTATATATATACATATAAATGCTTTTTGGGCGTGCTAAAGACACGCATATAAACGCGCGGGTGCCCGGGCCGCGGTCATACGTCGCCACTGTGGTCGCGCGTGAGTTAGTGCGCCGCATCCCGGCTCAGCGCGTTATGACGCGGCGCGGCGGCTCGCGCGCTAAGCCGCTTACAGCGCTAATGTTTAATGCGTTGCCTAGCGGCTACTTACCGGACCGAGCAATCATTTCACGCCCGTATTGTTGCAACTCTAACACAATAGTTGCCGTGAAATGACGGCGCCCTAATTAATACACGAAATTAAAGCGCGGAACAATGCGGTATTTAAATAAAACATGAGCAAACTTATAACGTATCAGCTTTACATGGGAGAGCTAATAATAGTACACTGAGCTGTACGAAGCCGCCAGCAGTCGCGCTCTGCAGACGTTTAGACATGCGTTAAATCATTTCATTGTGAATTTTGTCGGATAATAGAACTCAATACTCTTCGTATTAAAACATGATTATGTGCCCTTGATAATTTTGCACTTCAAATCCTAGTATTCATTGTTTGTTTTCATCTACAACCGCCTCTCTATTACAATCCACTTACATAGTCGCAAGTTACAGCACATATATCTCCGAGACAACAGAACGCATCAGTATTCCGCCGACGTTCACGAAAAAAAGGGTGTTTAATATTTAGTTGTGGTTTTTGTAAAAGATATTATAGACCAACAATATAGCGGGGCGGAGGGTTGCGGAGAGAGGGGAGGGGGTGCGCGTGCGGGCCGATCCAATGATAATAAAATGTGTCAGTGTCAATAAGACGCGCCGCGCCGTCCGACACATGGGGCTGCTCGCCTACGTGGGTCCGATATAATGTAAACTTGTGCTAATGTATTTAAAACGGCAATCTGAACAGTACAAGTTAGAGGTGGGTTCATAGAATCAAGAACAAACCTAATGATACGATAATTTAATGAATTAATGAAGCTGGTGATGTACAGAACAAATATAAACAACTAGGTTCAGAACTAAACGGCATAAGATCATTCTTCCAATAAAACATTAATAAAAACGCACATAACTCAAGCAACCAAACCCATTCTTCAAGTACACCATAAAAACGTCCACAAACACAAACTTGGTCCACAAAAAACTTGTTGTTCAGCCCTGGAGTTTCCCGCGGCCGGGACCGCGGCACGGTCCACCGCCTGCACGGTCCGCCACCGCCATATTTCATGTTCGTGACGCCCGCGTGACGTCACACCGCGGCCGGCAGATATTTATGGCAGCCACTTTATTTATATCGCTTATCGACCGCCTTAGATAAACATTTGTGTCTGTCACGCACGCCGGAGCCCATGATTGAGAACAATGAGCTAGGAAGCGTGTAGCGGGCAGTGGGCATATGCAGATGCTGTGAACCTGAGTGCAATTGAGTTTAAATTCTAATAAGATGAGTTACGTACAGTATCATCAGCAAATACTGAAAGGAGGTTATCGTACTCATCATTATTCTAATTACTGAACAGTTGATTTTTCCGATTTCAGTTTCATGCTCCACAGTGAAAGTTGTTTATAATTATGAGTACAACAACCTATTATCAAATTTTTCATTATTTTCCGTTATATCACTTAGTACACAGGAATCCCGCAATATATTTAAATGGTCAGCGCATTTCTTGTTTCACAGCTGTCAGTTATGGCCTCGTAACATTATAACGGATATCGTAGAAATCGACCTAAAAATATAACGCAGAAAAATGTCAGCGACTGAAAGTATTCTACTCCCTACCTGAAGCTATATGAGAAAACCGGACAAGTACGATTCGGTCTCGCGCACCGAGGGTTCCGATCGAGGCTTCATTTTTCCCGAGTAAACATTACCTACAGAAGTTTATCAACTATGAAAGAACTCAACTCCCATTACTCTGATAAAAACTTAACATTGTTGTTGAAGTTTTTTCGTCCCATACACCAATGTATGTCACGGTCAATTCTTCCAACGAAAACATAAGTTTTTAATCGCAAAAAAAGCTTTGTATGATAATATTATGTACTACAAATTCCCAATCATCAGAATGTTTCCTTTTAATTGTACTGTAAGAACTATATTCTTATCAAACTTCATGATTGTAGGTCAATGGGAAGTACCCAATCGGTTTCGATTCTCTTGCGAGCGTTTCAATATGCACCACAAGCGGCGTTACACTGCGGCCGCTTTAGACTGCATTAACTTAGATATTTGATTTTTTACACACAATTATTTGATATTAATTTCAGCTTTTTTCCTCCATGCGTTCATGAGAAAAAGTGTCTTGACAAACGGACAAGAAAGTCCGCTTTTGTTGGCGGTACGGAATCCTAAATATCATTAAAGATTACCTAAGAGACACGCTGTAAGTGCTGTACCTAAGCCGGAACAGGCCCAGACGATTGTTGTCATGTGAGAGTCAGGCCTGAGGCTGGCACATCTAGGCTATAATTACTGTAATGTGTTGTATTATTGTACCCACTACTGCGGTGTGTAACGCTAACATCAATTAGTGCCCGATACAATATTCACGCGACGTAATATATTATTAGTATTTAGCAGAACCCGTGACACCGCGCTGCTACCGACACAATAGTAAATTATTATTACACCGACATACATGTATACTCGTTACTTATTGTATTAGTGGCATTTGTCATAATTACCACGGTTTACATTTTTTTACATTTATTTCGCGATATTGGATTGGATCAAGTCATATTATTAGTAGTTTGTATTTGCGTTGTTGCATCAAAGTTCAGCCCACCTAGCCAAATGATAACCGTTTCTTGTCGAATTCCATTCTCCAATCGGTAACGCCTCGGTGTAAGCAGCTGTAGAATACGATAAGTTAGTAGCAATGTTGACGCGCCTTTTGAGTGAGTGAGTCTTTAGAAAAACGACCCATTCTTTAGTCTATGGCGAGCGTTCCTACAAACGTCAAACAGGTTAAAATTTAAACTCTATTTAAATGCTTTAACCATTAAGTTTAAACATTTTAACAAAGGAACTTTGAACATTGTAGAAGCGATAACAATTAATTCTATCATTTTGAACAATGTGAACTTGGCTACGAATTTTCTATTCGTTTGTTCTAACCACGTGACTAAACCACCACATGTTGAGATGATTTCACTGTCATACATTTGTTTCGTTTACGACTTGCGTTGACGATTGCAGATTATCAACTTGGCTAGGGGGCAGGAGTGGGAGCAGTTGCCATCACGTTTTAGTAAAAACTGTACCATCACGTAACAAAAAAAAAGAACAAAAAAAATATTTGATTTTAAGCATAACTATTTCCAGTAATATTTCCAACTAGACCTGCGTATTTCGGCTTCTTTTTTCATCTCAAAAACAACACATGAAATCATAAAACGAACGATCTTATATCATTTCAGTAATAGGTAAGTAAGTACATCAGATCAAAACTAGTGCCATTCTCTGTAACGAAGTCAAGCATAGAGTTGCTTCAGCAGTTGCAACAATTATATGTTGCTATTGCACGACACGTAGGACTGATCGTGCGGCGTCGTTTGATTCCCGCGCGGCAACTGTTCGGTACACCATTGATACGCCGACACCGCGGCGTGTCAGTGTCGACACCGCGGCGTGCCAGTGTCGACACGCGCGACACCCGCGCTCGGTGGTGTCGGTGGTGTCACGCCACACGTGTCGGCTCCCTCGTCACTCCCCACAACACAAATTTCTCCAGCACAAACTTTGTAACAACATTTAATGTTATGATTGTATTAAATGTATTCTGCGAAAATGTACCACAAATATTAGCAGAGAAACTTTACTTAAGAAAATTCTTTGCTGCTTTGTTCTCCTTTCAAACATGCACATCATCCTTATTGCTAGAGGAATAAGCTTCAAAACATGTTTGTAATCATTACGGCGCGCGCAGATCGCGTTGTAAAGTTTACAATGAGCTGCCGCCAGATGATTTTGTTCCCATACGTACAGTTATTTCGTGGATACTGTGTACATAAAATAATATTTTTCTTGTGAGCGCCAGTTTCAAGAAATTCTTCTAAGGAAAGATGACACAAAATTTATAATAGGTCGTTAAAATTGTTTGTTGTATTGAGAACATTAAACGTAGATCCTGTTGAACGAAGAATCTTATCAAGTGAAAATTTACAGTTATCGACATCTGCTCGTGTTAATAGACCAAACCAATCTTTGTTATTCAGTGTAGTAAAAGATTACAGGGCTCAGAACAAATATAAAGCCAGACAAGAGAAGCCATTGGGATGTTCAATTATCTGGGTCCGTGTAATCAATCACACGTTGCAACGTTGCATTACATATTCGATATCGTTTGACACCGATTGCATATAATATTGTGTCATGTCCAAATGAATGTTACCAAAACAAGTTATAGCACATTTCGAAGTCAATCAACACATTTAATTATAATAACAGTAGACTGACACTTATTCTAGAATCATTTCAAGATGATGGTTTCAAATGCACAAGTGTGATTTTGGGTGAAAGTTCTTCTTTCACAAATTTCCTATAAGGCATAAAATAATAGGAACATAAGAAAATCGGTTTACAAAATTCTCGCTATAACCGTATCTGTTGAACCGGTATAAACATGGTAGTCACGTCTGATAGCTCTGTAGCGGTAGTACCAGCGAATGACTCACAACGTGCGGTACAAACAAACACGCATTAAAAACTAAATGTACTGTGAAACGTTTACCGCGAACTTTCCCGATGTGGGACAAATAAAAATGCCGAAATATTATCTCGTAAAGGCTCATTGCGTGTCGTACATTGTGAGCGGAATGAGTTTCTAAGCGCTAAGCCGACAATCTTTTAGCGGCTCGGGGGTTAAACACGTTCGTGGTAGGCGGTTTAAAGGTGTTTTCTTTAAGAAATTTTATTTCCTGGTTGTTTCGTGGAAGTGATTATTTTGGAAATTGATACAGAAAAAAAACGTTTTGCAATTTTATCGTTTAAGATCAATTTCTTTAGCGCAAAAATATGCATGTCACCACCCTTTATTCTCTCACGGGTCATACAGAGGGCGGTTTCTAAATCTTGTAAAGTTTTCCCGTGACTTCTTATGCGAGGGGAGAACTAAAAGAGGAACCAAGGAAAGTCAGCTTTCTGCGGCCAGTAGTTACCACTGTGTGCTGTCCGTCAGCCAGTCAGTACACAAATATAAAACTCTTAAACCTATCAAATAAATATAGTTAAAACTCTCTCGGATAAAGGCAAATTCTGTAAGTTTATTAGTATCTTCAGAGATTGTAAGCGCTCGATTAATTTTCAACTGAACATTTGGAATACCTTTTTACACATCAAAAATCTAAAAAGTCTCTCCGAGAAATTGTGAAATAGCAAGTAACATAACCATAAATATTACAATTTCAACATTCTAATTAAGTCATAAGTCATTAAATTTCGGAACAATATTATACATTGTGTATATAATAAAACAGTACATTAAATCGCTGTAATCGAAAAACATGGCAACGATATACAAATAGAATCTTGACCGCTACACGGGGCTCCTATTGATGTCTGCAAGGTTTAAAAAACCTAATATGAATGGCTTGACGGGGGCTAAATGCGCTCGCTTCGCTCGCTCACTCTTGCTCCTGTCATACCATTCGATCCTAACCTACCGGTATGGGAGAGTTCCCCTTGTGCTAGTTGGCTAGGCAATTCATTCAATAAACCGTAGAACTGTATACTGATTGGTCGCCAACATGTCGGTCAATTTATGTTGGTTCACATTTTCTTCGAATGAATTTGATAGATTTTAAACTATCAAATTTCGATGCGACAATTTATCGAGTGTAAAATATCAAGATATTTTATAATCTTACGCTATTTGTAATTACCCGGTGACATACGTACATATCTGGATGTTTATTCCGTGATATCTATTTTCGGTTTTATCTATTTCTGAACTGTGTAGGTACATGAAAAAGGGACAGATATCAATCGCCTACTTACTCGTACCTGTCACTTGTAACTCTAGCTGATATATTTATAGTTTCTACTGGGAAACTTCCGTCCCTTATGTAGGTGTTTATTTCTTTTACCTTGAGTTGTTTCACCAAATTTGATTCTTTGTGCGATACTTTAATGGTATTTTTTGTATAAGGTCGACCCATATTTCAAAGTGTTTTACTAAAACTAACTATCAATTTTTCCCCTTTCAAATACCGAACATTTGAAAGGGGTAAAATTGATAAAGACTTGAATCCTGTACCCTACATCGTTGTGAGATATGGCCGCAGTAAATGTTTCTATTATATAAAAAAAAAAAACAATGTAGTACTTAGCTCTAACATAAATATATGTTCTGTACAGGTATTGTGCTAGTGGGTAGTCCGCGTTGCTCACAATCTGCATAATTCCTCCTGTTGTACCAGTTACGTTGTGGGCAGCAAAGTTATCCACGTGCCGCATGTCGTCGCCGTTGGGAGACCTGTGGGGGGCACAAATGATTACTTCTTTTTCGCTGATCAGTCTCGCTAATCAGTCTCGTGCATATATTATGATGTTCCACGAACTTACCTGTTGCTTCTGGTCTACTTGCGGCTGTGGCGTGCAACCTACGATGCACCTCAAAACTTCAACACTTTGACAGAAGGTGGCACCCTAATTTGTTTGTTGGAGCGGTTGCTACCTTTTAGGGATTGGGAAACTTACATAACTGGAACAAAACAAAAAAAAAACAGTTTGAAGCACTGAGAAGCCTACTAACTAGCTATTAGAAATATATATATGTAGATACGAGTATATTTTTTCTTGACACCTACCTTCATCTTTGATTGTTACACTTTTTTCACAAATTCTTTTTCCATATCACGTTAACTTTTTATTCGAAACAAACATTTAACTACTTGGTATGATAAACACAACACATGTTCGATTAAATTTACTTAAATTAACTAAACGTTAATGCATGTCGGTGATGTCTTTGTCGCGCACGGAGGCTTGCATCGCTTGTGAGTCACCGTGCCCGGAGATAAGCACGCAGCAATATTAAAAAGAAACAGGTTTTGGAGGGGGCTTGTTGTTGCTGGACCCGACTTCTTCATCCGAATTTTTAAAAATTGTGACGATACACATTATAATATTATATCCTGAGTATTTTTTTTTTTTATCTTAAGTTTAATTTACTATTTATATATTATATATAATAATATTTAATTTCAAATGTTCCACAACTCGTCCCTGGGTCCATTTGAAAACCAGCGCCAGGCAGCGTCAGTCTGTCTGGCATAACGCTGAAATGGACCTTTTTAGTGCTGCCATGACACACACAGTAGTCTACCAGCACATGTACTATTATTTTTTTTAATTTTTCTCATTCTTTGTACCGTGTGTGTTTTCTGCACTAAATAAATTTTATTCTTTCTTTCTTTCTTTCTTTCTTTGTGGAAAGGCTAGTGACATTGATTATATAACAAAGATTTCTCTATATCTTATGTTTGTGAAGTCTGCTGGCCTTATGATAATCGAAAATTCAGATAATCGGACATAGACTGGTAATAAAGAAAAACGAACTGTCACTCTTAGAATAAACTTTATTAAGTTTAAAAAACACAGTACTACAATAACTTGGTTTAATTTTTTTTTAAATGACTTACTAAATAAATAACTTTTATAAAATTACTTGTTTTTAATTTTTATATTACGCTTAGGACCAATTCGGATAATCGGATCTCTACTATATTTTCAAACACTTTTATGATTTAACAAGTTATTTCTAAAACTAAACCAGCAAGAAGTGCTATCTTTCATACCTATCTAATCAGCGTCGTCGTTCAAACACAGCGTCGAGATCTCGATTACATTGCGCCGCTGCGTGCGAGCTGAACGGGAGCCAACTTGAGGATTACCACTTCACAAATGAATGCAGAAGGAACACTACACATTACATCCTGTTTGTAAGCACTCCCCGAAGGATAAGGGCAGGTATTTTGCCAGCCCATATTCATTTATTTGCGCTGCATGTAAAAGGGAGCGATACCATAACCATCAACAATGTTGCTTGTCGCAACGCTTAAGGAGTGCCTTGCTTTCAGATTGATCAGCCATTTTCGCATGGCAAAAAAAAACCTTGGTGGACTTTTCGAGTCCCTTATTTTAATTATTAAAAAATTTATTATTATTAAAAAAAAAAAGATGGCGTTCCGAGCACGACCGTCTACGACGGCGCTCATAATACGACTGCCCGGTAACACAGTCGGTCGTGCCAATCCATCAAATCTCAGATTGTAAACGCTAAATGTATGTGTCAAACGTTAAATAAATAATTAAGGGTATTTAATAAGTTAAATAATTAAGGGTATTTTTAAGCAACGCTTACATTCACAGAAACGGTTGCAATCTGTCGAAAAAGCATTTTTTTTTGCGTTGCATGCTATTAATTACTCACTGTACCATTTCATAAATTACCGTGGTATCAATTAATGGCATTAAATTCCGAGCAATTACATCTATCATAGTAAAGAAAAGTCGCTTCTGAACCACTGTCTTCGCCACAGTACTTGAGACTTTCTTAAAACGCTGCTAAACATCAATAGCTCGTGGTTACCCTGCTCCAAACAAACAGCAAAGCCTCACTAATATGTAAGCAGGATGTATAAGTAACCACCTATATCTTATTGGCTTAGGAACCGCCACTGACTTTTACGAATATGTTAACCTTCTCCATATAACCTGTCGTGTGTCGGAAGACAAACACCGCGCTTACTTTGTTTGCGTTAGATAATTAATACGTCGGCAGTCGACGTTGGCGGCTGAGGCATCGCTGATACTTGCCAATTTTACCGGCGAGTACCCGTGACGTCACGCCGCAAATATTAGCACCTGTTGTGTGTGTATGTAGATCACTATCATATTCAATCACCTGACGTCCTTGCAAATTAAGGCAGGGAGAGTTCAAAATGTTTGAATTTATGTTCACTTTCCATAATACGTGTATACTTTAGTTGCATGAAAACTGTAACTGTGGATGTGTGCGTGGGTTTTAACATATACAGTAGGTAAATGGATAGCAATAGCAAACACAGAAGCTACAAAATTAGCGTTTAAATCCTCTCGATAACAAAATCAATATGCGTATGCACACGCGTGTAATCGCGGACATAACTCAGGAAAGCGCTGAAATCGCTGAGTGCGCCGCAAACAGCCGCGCCGGTTTAATTGCCGTGACGAACGCGACGCGGCGGTGCCGGCGCGCCGCTGCGGGCCGAGCGGGGCGATGCGTTGGCGAGCGATACAAAGATATGCACCGTGTGTGTAGTGGCGCTAGCAGACGAGATAGTAGATGTAAGGTTAGTATTGCTGATGATGCTGCGGCCGTTTTAAGAAAGAAAGTATTGCTTGAAATTGTTAACACGATGTATGATTCTATTACAAATACTGATGCCCTCGTAAGCCTTTGCCGGCCATCTTTGTTCCTAGCTTAGGGCCTAGACTATGCTAAACCAAATAAATCCTTTATTTGGTTTAGCATGGTCTATGCTGACAATCTTTGATTGATTAGTACCCAAAGTTTTGAAACTGGGCATAAAAAATAGGTTAAATAAAATAAATAAAAGCATTGTCCAGCAATAATTGAATAGATCTAACGGAACGGAATACAAAGACTTACAGTAACATCAGGCACTGCACCGTCACCTGTCTTATTTTCCCTGTTTCAGTTCTGTGCAAGCATTCTAGGTAATCAAGTAGTCTGAGACAAAGTTCCCTTTCAATAAACATGACTGCGCAGTCTGAATATTTTAGATGCAAACACTTTGAACTGCAGCGACACGGACGACAGCGGGGGGGAGCGGGGGCAGGAGGCAGGAGGGTTGGGGAGGTCAAGCGAATAAAACGTCGCCGTAAGTGCGGATAAATTCCAGTGTGGCCGGCGCACCGCGAGACAAAGAGCAATGCGATACGACTCGGCAAAAACTACCCGATGTGTCGATGAGTTATGTTACGTGTGCTCAGGCGCTTCGGGAATGAGTTTGAGGTGCTGGCTTCTGAAATAAGTTGAAGTGCATTACTTATATCATTTGCTTCTCAGCCAATGCCAAGTTGATTCCCTGCAAACAACAAGCTTCATTCCCGTAGTGTTTCTCAAAGAAATCGTATTTTATCTGAGCAACGAGTACCTTGTGCTAGTCACTCAGCGATAGCAAACAAAGCTTGCTAGTAAAAGTCATTCGTAAACCGAATTTCTACCAATAACATCCTACAAAGAAACAAACAAACCTACAGATAACTACGACTACAACTTAAAAATACAACACATTTTTAAAACGGGGACTAAATACTAGTAGTAAGACTTGCCATCATGTTAGTTTTGTCGTGGTATTTTATTGTATACATATGTGCCCTGTTTTATAAATAAACAATCATTATCATCTGCCTAGCCTTTTGGGGTTGGCTCCCAGACAATACGGATTCAGCTGAATACCAGTATTTTACGTGAAGCGGCTGCCTACCAGATCTCCACAACCCATTAACTGGGGATCACGGTACTTCATGGCAAGACTGTGGCCGTATTACGAAGTGCCAATGCCATCATGATTCGTGTGAGGGAAAGAGATAGTGCTATTCGTCTTGTGTAACTCCGTCTCTCTCTGACACAGAAATCATGATGGATTTAAGACGTCATAATAGGGCTGCTGGTGTCAGATTTTCTGGCTTCTAACAATCCGTAACGACTGCCAAAGATCTCTAAATGGCTGCCGGGGTCACCCATCCACAGACAAACCTCGGCGCGTGCGCATGCGAGGAATACAAAACTAATGCGTCAGCGCCCCTACACGTTGCTTAATCTCGAAGATCGACCCTTGCGGCTGTTATAATTTAGCCACGAGCTCCTTATAAATAAACAATAATTAACAAAAAAAACGGCTCTGTAAGCATGGGGTCCTTTTTTATTGATGGGAAATCATCATATGACTTCTCCCGCTCTGGGCGGAGCGGAAGGTAGTGTCAGACTCTTACTGAATAAAACCCACCCGTGTTCCTCCTAATGCCCTGTGTGTTCGAGAGCCTACTTTCGAACCAACTCCGCAACCTTAGCAGGTGCTGACCCTGGGGGTCTTCCGTTTTAATCTCTTTGAGGCGCGCGTGGAACACGACATGACGATGACGACGCGAGCTTGCCATCCGCAGGCCCGCACATACGATGGCCGGGAATCGCCTTCCAATCCCCGACGCATCTTATTCTGTTGCGGCGGCTTGGGCGTGAGGTTTTCCTCTCCCTTGCGCGATCTGCCTCCTCCTTCGCTAGCGTTACTGCTTCCATGCCTCCTCACTCTGGGCCATGGATTAAAAAGAAGCCGGAAGATCGCCTCGATGAGGACACGGCGTCGCTCCATCTAAGCGGAGCACACCTCTACTGTATGCTCGTGTCCTCCGGGCGATTGGCACAGTATTGACACCCGGACGTGACCTTCCGCTGAATCTGAAACAAAACAGGTACCTCTCGAATCATTCGTGTCCAGTGATTACTTACGTCAGGCAGAAGGCAAGGACGCCGCGGCGCCTCTTCAGCTACTCCTCAAAGAAGGGAACTATCGCCACGAAGTGAAACGATAGAAAAAAAAAACTAATGCAAATGACTATAAAATTATAATAACTATTCGGCGGACGCAAACAGTGATATGAGTGTCAAGAGCGCGAGTTTATAACCGTAATCCTGCGGGTCCTTTGATGTCGGCCGCGAGCGTGCCGCTGTCACGTTTGTGTTCAGCGTGACGCGGATGTGCCGGTCACCGTGACACCGCCGCCGTGACGTCAGACCCGTTACATCAAGTGGAAAGGGTCAGCAGAGTAGTGAGGGCTGGACTATGAAGTTCCCGACAACTACAGTAAAACCGCAAATATTTAAATAACTAATAGCACCTTCAAAAATGGACTTCCTAATCAAGACGACACATGAGGAGAATTATCTTTAAAATAAATCCTTTTATGGCCACTTTTTTTACTAAAACCTCTTTCTCTATCTCTACGTGTCTTCTGAACTATACCAATGATATCACCACTTTGCCTACCTGCGTATCGTCACCGTAGCCAACGGTCAGGAGCATTAATTAAAGTATTTACACCGGCACGATTCGGAAGCCTTCGGCTCCACTCGGCTCCGTTCGGCATGCCCGTGCTAAGCCGTGGCCCGATAATGATATATGTGTTTTAATTTAACTGGCCCACAAATTAGGGACCGCCGCCGCCGCCCGAACTACGGGTCGACGGAACCCGATGTTTGCAGTGTAAATTAGGTTTTTACTGATGAAGGTCGAGATTTCCTGATGACCCGTGAACCACCTGATCGAAAGGAGCATGAATTAGAAAACTTTTTAAATGATGATATTTTTAGTCACGGAGTCAATATTTGCTTTCAAAACTATTTTTTCATATATTTGTGGCAGATTGCCACTGACACCCCAGATCATACCGGTAGCTGCAAAGATCGAAAAACTTATGTGGCCGCGAGAATCCGCCAGATGCGAGACGCACAGAAGCGGTCTCATGAGGTGACACTTGCTCCAGCAGCGTACATCTAAAAAGATCAGTTGAAAAGATGAAGATAATAATTTAGAAAATCAGTCCGTATAAACTGCATTGTTGTCTGTACAGTTATTTCAGTGCAGAGAACCAGGCCCGGACTGCAGAGCAAACTGAAGGTAAACTTGAAGTACGTAAAACAAAGTGATGCATCATAGTGGCGGCCCATCGGTTAGCGCTGCGCTAATTATAAGCTCGACAGTGTACGACTACTGACTGTGGTCACTACGAGAACTGAACTTACACTACAATGCACTGAAGTGTGTACGACATCAATGTGTATATTTTTTAAACTAAACACATCAAAAGTATCTAGGGATCAACATATATTTTTGCAATAACTTTTCTCCTGATTGATATTAATTAAAATTTTCTTTAAGGATTCATCAAATAAAGTGTTTTCGTTTGTCACAGTAACGATAAACCAAGTCACCTTTGCATTAATAGAGAAATTTGCCATTTTCCTAATAAAGGGATTTTTGACATTTGAACCACTAACATTAAAGTTCGAAAAAAAGACTGAAATAACAGTTTTCTTTAAAATTTTATTGGGTAACTTAAACAATTAATAATCCGTGTTTCTACCGCGAACACTAACAACACAAGAACATCGGTTTGGCATACTCAAAATGAGTTCATCCAAATCACGCTGTGGAATGGCCGCCCATGTTCGTTGCAACAACAAAAAAAGGTCTTCTTGCGACTGGATACCCTCCATATTCGGCAGAGCTCTTCGCTTACCTTGGCTGAGCGCCATGGAGGACGGTATCGCTGCACCACACGGAGACAAGACCGATACATTCAAATCTTAACTCGAAGAGCTCCAACAATAACCGCCATGATGTTAGCCGTGAGGCTTCATCACTCTTCAGGGAACTTAATTAGCGACCAAACAGTCAGAAACCGCTTGCATGAAGTGAACCTTCATTCCCGAAGACCGCTACGGGTACCACCTATAGCAATGCACAATCGTAGGATTCGATATCAATGGGCTCTTGAACACAGAAATTGGGCAGAAGAACAATGGCGTTTCGTGTGCTTTTCTGATGAGTCTCGTTTTGGTATGAGACCGGATACAAGACGTATACGACACTGGAGAACCCCTGGACGCCAACAGCGATTAAAATCCTGCCAGGAAGTCCATCCTTATAGTGGTGGAACCATCATAGTATGGGCGGGTATTTGGATCGGCGGAAGAACTGAGTTGATTTGGATCAGAGGCAACCTCAACGCTCAAATTTATGCTGAGACGATTGTATCAGACGTCATCGTTCCTCTACAAGTGCAAATCGGTCCCTTATTTCAGTTAATGCATGATAATGCACGACCGCACACCGCAAGAGTTGTAAGACAGACTCTCGCCGCAGCTAACATCAATGTCCTGCCCTGGCCTGCTCAGTCGCCAGACTTGAACCCGATTGAGCATGCATGGGATATGCTACAGAGAAGAGCTCTGCCGAATATGGAGGGTATCCAGTCGCAAGAAGACCTTTTTTTGTTGTTGCAACGAACATGGGCGGCCATTCCACAGCGTGATTTGGATGAACTCATTTTGAGTATGCCAAACCGATGTTCTTGTGTTGTTAGTGTTCGCGGTAGAAACACGGATTATTAATTGTTTAAGTTACCCAATAAAATTTTAAAGAAAACTGTTATTTCAGTCTTTTTTTCGAACTTTAATGTTAGTGGTTCAAATGTCAAAAATCCCTTTATTAGGAAAATGGCAAATTTCTTTATTAATGCAAAGGTGACTTGGTTTATCGTTACTGTGACAAACGAAAACACTTTATTTGATGAATCCTTAAAGAAAATTTTAATTAATATCAATCAGGAGGAAAGTTATTGCAAAAATATATGTTGATCCCTAGATACTTTTGATGTGTTTACTTTTGATTTGATTTCGAACAACCGGACGGATGACTGGTAGAAAATGCCTAAGGCATTAAGTCCGCCTCTGTACAATTGTGTGCGTAAAGTGTTTAATAAATAAACCGGCCAGTAGTGCTATTTTATAAACATCTGACCGTGAGAACTTACTACTGGATGCTACGAATTAACACTTCAAGATAACTTCACAATCTGAAAAGTTTTCATACTAAAAAACTAGTTAAATATTTAAAAAAATACTTTGTCCATAGACCACGACCACAATAATATTTAGTGGGCCTGACACCCTGAATCATGACCCCTTATCAAGCAGATAGCAGCTTTATCGTGCTGAAATAGAACTTAAATGTTTAATCTCGTTGTCACAAGCAGTGTACGGATCGGGAATATTAAACTCCGAGCTAGATTTTATTGCATCTTGTTTTGTTTTGATTGTTACCACTTACCTAAACCTAAATAGTGTTTAGTTATTGAATAGCAATTCAAAAGTTTATTGAGTTCTAGCACTCTTGGGCAGGTGATACGAAGAATGTATTTTTTCAATTTTTTTCAGGTCACCTTGTAACAGGTCGATTGGGTCAAATACAACTTATCCGTAATGTATGCAAGTGTAAGCCTGTCTGCAGCTCAATCTCAGTTTATCTGGCATCTCTCTTTATTCTCCAGTTAGACGTCACGCTAACAGCTAAATGGATATTTAACGGATGAATTTATGAGACGCTTTCTGACTTGATTTATTAAAGTTTATTGCTTTTGAAAGATAACTGTAAAAACGTTATTTTAATGCTATCCCTTTTTCTTGTAGAATAATATTTTTATCTTTTCATCTCTATGATTTATATTCCGAGTTTTCCTTGTCTTTACGTGTTCTTGACAATGCTCTCGCTGACGACAGTGTTCAATGTTGTAATAATGAGTGTAATGGGGAGGGGTCAGTCATACTGATCATTTAGTCGGAAGAGTACAGCTATAGATGTGCCGCCTCCTATCGACGCGAGTAGATACAAGAGTATAGCGGCGTAACACTAACGTGACAATTAAAAATGCAATAAATAAATTAATTGAACAATAAATAACGCAGATAATTCTTTCTGGTCACGCGGCGCTGCCGTTTATTTGTTTAATCTAAATGCTAATTGTCCGCGCCGGGGACGTGCAGGGCCTCCGTGCGGGGCCCAGGGGCCTGGGGAGGGGCCCGGGGGCCAGCGGGCGGCCCAGACGGAGACGATGAATGGGTGCATCAGACTGGCACCGGGCAGGTACAGTAAACAATTTCACGTTGTTTAGAGAGACGTAACTAGTACGTGGGTACTGTGGCGGTTTAGCATATCGGGCGGCATGTCGTTCAGTTGTTAGCATTGCAGTATAACTGACTGCGAGTACACAGGCGCATGGAAATGTACGGAGCGGTTTGTTGATCCAACCGGACGAGTGAGTGGCAATCATGTAGTGTGCTAATGCTACCTACTGCTTCTTGGTATTTAATTAATAAAAGCCAAGACTATGAACGAGCCTCACATACTATCGCTTAATCCAGCCCACTAACGATATTTAAATATTTATATTTTCCTATAACTAAACATATTTAATCGTGCGTTCCATAACAAGTTCAGATCAGGTAATCCAACAATATTCAGGTTTTTATATGTGGCGACAACGACCTAATGAATTTAGGCACTCTACCTATTCATATTATTTGAAAATGACGACCACTAAAACTAAGAAATTGATAAACATTGAAGATAATTAGTAATATTATTTGAATCAACCGCCTGCACAACAACATTAGTCATTTGTTCATGGATATTTATATTTTTCTTTGATCTGGATGAAAAAAAATCATATAGAATGGAAATCATCAAATGACTTCTTCCGCTCTGGGCGGAGTGGAATGGAGTGTCAGACTCTTACTGACTTAATCACATCCGTGTTCCTCCTGATGCTCTTTGCGTTCCAGGGCCGCGATGACTCTATCGAACAAATCCGCAACCCTGGCAGGCACTGGGCCCCATCTTCAGGTACCTAGTAGGTACCTGCAAGTTTCAAATGGTTTTTTGGAAATTTACTTAGAAACGTTATCGAATTTTATTTTTTGGCTCGCAGCCTTACCGGGGCTTCATTTAAACTTTCGTTCAGCACTCTTTTTTTGTATTTATTTCTTGCATCGAAATCAATAAAAATACCAATTAATACGCAGTGTAACTAGCAGCGTTTCATGACGAGTGAGTGCTCGCTTGTGGATGCTGAGCGTCTACTGGTGGCAGTTGGACAACTCGGCTGAATCGGGCTGGCGAAGGGTAACAGAACAGGGCTCGAGCGCTCGCCTTCCGCCGCTACAAGTACCATCGTGTAACGGGTCCCTGAAGGTGAATGCCGCGCGTACCGTATGAAGATAGTATACACTTAATTGCATAAGTCTAATCATTATCAAAACCAAGTAACAACCTAATAATGAACGTGAGTACAACTTCGTGACTTGAATCCTGCACCACAATAATCTATAGGTACTAATATTATCAAGAGGTAACGTTTGTGAGTTTGTGACGTTGTAAGGGGTAATCTTTGGATCTACTGAACCGATTTTCAAAATTATTTCACCAATAGAAAGCAATGGAGTGTCATAGGCTATATTTTATCCCCGTATTGCTACGGGAACGGGAACTACGCGGCTGAAACCGCGGGGCACTGCTAGTTTTATATAAATAAAGTTACAAATCGCCAACACTTCGGAAGTTGTTCTTTTCTGCAGTAATACTGCAGAAAAGAACAACTTCTGCTGCTGTTTAATTGGTGAGATAAGAAAAATATACCCAGAAGTGGATAATTCGGGACTGTTTTGTGTTCAAGGATAACCAAGTGGACCACGAAAACATACTCGCTTGGTGATAAATAGTTAGTGGGTGAGAACAATATGTACGGTCACAGGTTGTACCGGGCGTCGACTTCAGGAAGCTGTAACTATTTCTCAGTCTCTCTGCAAATCGTCAAAATCATATTTAGTGTACATTTGATCTTCTGAATCACTTTCGTAGTAGACGGATTCGTTTGCGTATTGTTCACTAATCGCTTCACAGTTTGAGTGTGTAATGAATAGTTCGCAGAAATATGCACTCGGAAAGTCGGGTTACACTACTTTGCAAAAAAAACGGGTAACGGTTACGAAAGGGATTTTAAGTTCCATGGTCGATATGAGTCAATTAAATTGAACTTAATTATTTGATGATAAAACCCATGTACTCATGCAAATAATAAGTAGTGGTCAGCAATTAAGACGACTTAAGACAAGCAACTATTAAGACAAGCAAATATTTTAGTTTTTTTTTTTATCCTAAAGTTAAATAAATACAAAATCCTCCACCCGAGTGTGACCTCTTTCCAAAACCACAGCTTTCATCCTTCCACGTCACCAGAACGGTGAGCGCTACCATTGTCGTCCATAAAAATCGTATTTTCTCCAAAAGTATTGAATGCGGACTGTGCATGTGTATGTACCTTATGACTACTTCCATCATATACCGATGTGCATTCAATGATCCATTTTCTATGAAAACTAACTCCTTACGCTTCTTCGTATGAATTACTGCCCAAAATATATCGGAGCGTCCGCCACAAGCAGAGACCACCGCGCCGCATATCGTTCCCCTGGTCCTCGCAGCACTAGGCCACGTCGACGCTCAACATATAAGGAGGTTCTAGCTTCATCGGAAGACAATACTTGTTTCTAGTCATCCAGAGTCCACGATGCACAATGTAGCGCACACTGAAGTCGCGCATCTCCGTGCACACGGAGGAATTCAGGGTCCCGGACTGGGCAAATAGTTCAAGTTTTTCTACAAATGTCACCAACGCAACCCACGGTGCACCCCCGTGCTACATACGTCACTGCACCGTTTGGCTGCAAGATCTCAAAGGTTTTGCTGAGCAGCAGAGCGTTGTAAATTTTGTAAACATTTCCTTTTCACGAATGTAATGGAGTACCATTGATCGTGAGACTCAAAACAACTTTCTTTAGGACTGGATCCGCCCCATAGTCGTCTCATTTTTATTTCATGAATAATACCTTTTTTTGCGAACACCCTTATTCAAGTAGCACTATAATTTTGCCGGCTCTTACCGCTTTATCAATCATAGTAAAAAGAGAGAGTTTATACTCAATGTAGAGATACAATTAAATAAATTAATAAGCATAAATTACCCAAAACAATTTAATATTTTATCTACTAATAAGCAAGTAAAAGTTTCAACAATTCTCACCATTTATAAAACAACTTTAAGAAGCCTCCACAAAGTAACGTCATTTGTGGTAAAACTTCACGCTTTTTTATACAAACTGTACTCTATGCTCTCTACTCTGTGAACGTCATTGAGATGTACCTACACGTCTGTAATTATTAAAACATTAAAAGTAAACTCGCTAAAATGTATTTCATTGCACTTTTAAATTGATCTAAACCAATATAAAAGAGTACACACAAACAGTCCCTCATTATAGTTGAAAAACAATATCTGATAGTGTTATAAGTCGGGGGCGTCTGAGGCAGCGGCCGGCGCGCGTCGCGAACTCGTGCGCGAATGAACGTAACCCGATAACGCGGCCCACGTATGTAAACTAGTTCCCCGACTAGAGACTAGTTGAAAAACACAAAGCGCGTATATTTATGACGATATCGCAACGATATCGCATCACATTCGCCCCCGAGCGGCTGCCGCCACTCACACCGTCACGTCAGACGGTGTACGGATAGTAATTGTTTCATTGAAAGAACGTGTATTTGTAATAGATTGAATTTATATTCATTTCAAATACAAAACTGCACAAGAAAATCGAAGTTAGTTCATAATTCCCCTTTTTTACATGGGAGAGTGTCAATCAAAGATAAATTTTAAACATTCCACATGCAAAAGCAACAAAGCTAAAACACTACAAAATTCAAACTGCACCACCGCTCAAAATTCCAACTAAAAACCTCAAAGGAAGAAGACCGTACCAGTAGTCTTAGCAAAATCTAATATTTGCGTGAAGCCGGCGCGCACTCTGCTCGTCGCTCGCGTACGTGCAAGAGGTGTCAGTGTGGGGCCCACGATCCTTCCCTTTATTCAATTCCTCGCTTTGCATAAACTGTTTACTCGGGGCGCGGGGCCCGGGGCCCGGGGCCTGGGGCTCGCCGAGTGACAGCGCGCCTTTTGATGGGCACCGCGACCTGCCGCGCCACAGCCGTAGAATTTATAAATCGCTGGCTTTACGTCAGACATAGTGCAGCACATTTGTGCTACACACTGCTAATGCACTAGTGGAGTGGCTCTCTATTGCTGGGTGCGAGTGTTTGAGTGCTGCGCATAAAATATGATTGTTTTTAAAAAAAGAAAGTATTATTTATTGTGTAGGTAAATATAGAATTCTAGTTAATTAATTCAACTCTTATTTTTCAGCGTTTTCAATATACATAAAATATAATAATATATAACAATATTATAACTACAGTCAGGTTCGTAAACACCACTAATAGCATAAATTTTGGCAATACTATGACGCCCTTCAGTAACGCCAGCCGCTCACATTAGACCGCACTATCGGTGCTGACTGCTAGCTTTGTTTTTACAAAACACAACAACAGCAGTCGCTCGGGGGCGCGGTTGCGAACCATCAACAAATCATTTACATAATCGGTAATATCGCCCACGCCGCCGTTTCGCACGCTCGTGACGTCACTACTTTCAATTTGTCAGCTGCTCGACTCCGCACTCCTCCAGCTTTAGATTAAGCAAACTAAGAGATATTTTTTTAGACCAAAATTCAATTTTATTTCAAATAAGCCATTTATAGTAGCCCTTTAAATTGTCAAGGACGAACAGTCAAAAACAAGAAGCTTTGCACGTTCGGTAGCGTAGATCTCTGTGGCGAAAAACGTGCAAAAAACTCAACTTTTTTAATGTTATGTGTTACAAAAATCTTAGTTACAGTATCCCTGTGGCTTCCGATCTTTTAACCACTTTTAATGGTCTAATAGCAACAAATTTCATATTTACTACAAATAATTCACTTTTGACAAGCCCTTTCCAGAAATCATGCATAGACTACAGCCAAGGATAACTGTAACAAGTCAACATAAATCATTGCAGGCTGTAAATGAACGCTTCCGTCTTCACAAAAGGGCAACAACTCTAAACTCCGGGACAAATGCACAAAAAGAGTTTAAACAACCGCGATGAGGTTTGACCCTCCGACCGCGACCCTCCCGGGCGATGAGACGCTAAGTAACAAGCGGCAGCGGAGCAGACGCGCGGGCAGGCGCCGCCGCCTCTAAAGTGACTAGCGCTCTGCGTAACAATTAGCATGTTTTACAGAAAGCATATACGAAAAACATGTTGAAACTTAAATTACATGAAACTATTTCTACCATTGACATTAAAAATGCCAGAATTGAACTGCATACTTTTAAAATATAAACTTAACTGCTGTGAAAGTATTGGTACCATATATATGCTGTAGTCCCATTAACATTAGTTTGATGCACATAAAATACAAATACGTGCGGCGCACTGTAGCTCAAGCGGCGGCTGATGGATGTGTCGCTCGAATGTGCGGCGGTTGTCGCGCCGCGCCGGTGACGTCACGCAATGCGCTCGGATAGTGCATAGTGACGCACCGCAGTGGAGGGATGGGTTTATCATGCTGCTTGATAAAATTGTCTCTGCATTATGCAGGGTCATTTCCGCCATTCACTGTAACAACACTATTTGCTTAAAATTATTGAGCTATTCGATAATTTTTTGTACAGGCAAAGCCTCCGCAGCGAGAAAACAACAGAAAACGGTGAGCAGAGCCTACTCAATTATATTAAATAAACTTTTTATCATAAAGTTTTGATAAAAAGTTAACATCTGTGCAATTCAATTTGCTTTGAGAATTGTGAAGTATTTCAACAATCGACCGAGACTTCACAAGATTCTACCTCCAGATCTAATCATGCTAAAACCCCCGACGAACCTGGGTTTTTTTTTTAATTTTTAATTAAATTTTTTATTTTATAGGTACATACTTATAAGAACACTTTCGATTAAGTCATCATCAATATCATCTTTCAGTGCGCTTTCATTTGAGACCCCACTCGAGTATATTTGCAGACATTCAGTTATTCTTACCCGCTTTCACCCCCCACAACTTTTAAACGGCTGAACCTATTTTCATCGAACATATCTAAGAACACTCGCCCGTAACTCACCTTTCATACAAAAAAAAAAACTAAATTGAAATCGCTTCATCCGTTCGCGAGCTACGGAGCCACAGGCAGACAGACATACAGACAAACAGACATGTCAAACTTATAACACCCCTCTTTTTGCGTCGGGGGTTAGAAACAAAAAGTTCACAAGAACAGATTCAAGCCATCGAAGGTAGGTTTGGTGAGCTTCAGCAGATGTCCCTCTACGAGTCTATGCGCTATGGTGCGTTGTTCCGCGTGTGCCGCGATCTGAGTATTGCGCACTACCCGCGAGCGGTTACATAAGGCTGACTGTTGAATACTGGATTGGCTGCCACACTGCCGTGTGCTATGACAATCACGTGTCGCGCAGCTGTCGCTCTGCACTTAATAATATAATAATAATAATATAGCTTTATTTAATTCCATACTGATTACAGTGATAAGTTCATGCACATATAAAAAAGGATATAATTAATTAACTTGTTTTTTTTTTTATGAATAAGGTTCATGCAATTGTTTATAATTTTAATTATCATTATTTATAGTGTATGGACCCCGTTTGGGTAAAAGCCTCCCCCAAGGCATGCCGCTCTGCACTTACTATTATGGAAATGCCTCTTCTGAGCAGCGCAACAGTCGGGCTGCTGTTGCCGCGTTGCTTGAAATTTAGTATGAAGGAGCTCTAACCGTTGTGACGAAGCAAAACGTCAGCTACGCCGTAGCACAGACTACAACGTCAGCTAGGTCAATTACGATAGAAACGCCATAGCCCAGACTATTGCTACGCCGTAGAACAACGTCAGCTACGGCGTAGCACCGACTTAAGCTACAGCGTCAGCCAGGTCGATGTTAGACAATTATGAAAGCAGCGCCATAGCCCAGACTATTGCTACGCCGTAGAACAACTTCAGCTACGGCGTAGCACCGACTTTAGCTACAGCGCGGCGTCAGCTAGGTCGATGTTAGACAATTATGAAAGCAACGCCATAGCCCAGACTATTGCTACGCCGTAGAATAACGTCAGCTACGGCGTAGCACCGACTAGCTACAGCGTCAGCTAGGTCGATGTTAGACAATTATGAAAGCAACGCCATAGCCCAGACTATTGCTACGCCGTAGAATAACGTCAGCTACGGCGTAGCACCGACTTTAGCTACAGCGTCAGCTAGGTCGATGTTAGACAATTATGAAAGCAACGCCATAGCCCAGACTATTGCTACGCCGTAGAACAACGTCAGCTACGGCGTAGCACCGACTTAAACTACAGCGTCAGCCAGGTCGATGTTAGACAATTATGAAAGCAGCGCCATAGCCCAGACTATTGCTACGCCGTAGAACAACTTCAGCTACGGCGTAGCACCGACTTTAGCTACAGCGCGGCGTCAGCTAGGTCGATGTTAGACAATTATGAAAGCAACGCCATAGCCCAGACTATTGCTACGCCGTAGAACAACGTCAGCTACGGCGTAGCACCGACTAGCTACAGCGTCAGCTAGGTCGATGTTAGACAATTATGAAAGCAACGCCATAGCCCAGACTATTGCTACGCCGTAGAATAACGTCAGCTACGGCGTAGCACCGACTTTAGCTACAGCGTCAGCTAGGTCGATGTTAGACAATTATGAAAGCAACGCCATAGCCCAGACTATTGCTACGCCGTAGAACAACGTCAGCTACGGCGTAGCACCGACTTAAGCTACAGCGTCAGCCAGGTCGATGTTAGACAATTATGAAAGCAACGCCATAGCCCAGACTATTGCTACGCCGTAGAACAACTTCAGCTACGGCGTAGCACCGACTTTAGCTACAGCGTCAGCTAGGTCGATGTTAGACAATTATGAAAGCAACGCCATAGCCCAGACTATAGCTACGCCGTGGAAGAACGTCAGCTACGGCGTAGCACATGATCAGTTTCGCCGGAGCACAGACTTAAGCCACGTCGGAGCAAGCAGCAAGTGAGTTGCACCGACATCGGCCCTATATTTTCGGGGCCGAATCATCAAACTCATCGTTTACTTTCGGTAAACTGAGTAATGAAAGAATACCCACGAAGTTTCTAACATCGTGTAAGCTTGTGTTTGATCGCCGTCAGCTGTCAGAAGAGGGTAATGTGTGTGTTGTAGTGATTAGCTCAATCCGCGCAGATCTGCGCAAACATGGCGGAAGCTGTGTGTTTGTGGATTACGAGCTGATCAGCGGCTTCTTACAACGTGGCTGACTTGTTAGTAAGGTTGTTAAGTTTATCCAATATAACCCGCTCGGTAGTGCTCAGTTCAGATGATATCTATGTAAACGTGAAGCAAACACTTTTGTAAACCTTTTTATGAAAATTACTCGGACGGTGGTGGAGTATGACATTTGGCACAGTTAATTTTTTATCCACAAGGAGTGTAGAAAGCTAATATATTATATATTTATAAATATATAATTATGTTCATAATACATTAAATTAATAAAAAATATATACATCGAATTTCGACCACTAAGCAACCAGGGACCTAGGATATAATTATCTTCGAGCAAAGTTCTACACTTCACTGCGAGTTTACAAGTGAACAAACCACAAGGAATGATACAAAGCAGGTTAATTCCTGAACGGGGGGTATAATACAAATTACCCCTATACTCATTTTTATACTTATTCTAAGAAAAAAAAAATAACTACAATAAAATTTGTGTAACAACGACAGCTTACTTGTAATCAAGTTAACAAGACGTAAATAAGGTATTTAGTTGAATCAACAACCCCAGTCGGTCATCAACATTCCTATCATATCATAAAGGTAGATTTCCTGGAAGTCTGTTTGCGTCATCTTTCAAGTCGGGAGTACCTACTTAAAACTATACATTCAACTTTATAGCTGGCATTTCAATAACTACACTACTCTGCTCGCCCTGAAGGGTCTGTTGCATAATGCTCACAGATACGCATCAGCTTCCTGAGTGCGCAGACCGAGGCACTCAGCAGCACCATATCTGCCTAGCTGACGTTATTGAAACAGACGCCATCTAAATAACAACCGATATATTACTCGCGAAGCGCCTCGATCAAACCAGATTACATTTTTTTTAAATATTTATTTATCAACTTACATCTACCATTACAGCTAACCAATGCGGTAAATGCGCCTTAACCTAACTTAATTGCTAACCTTAATACTTATATTAATTGTTACCTAGAACTAATATCTATAACTAATTACAAATAAAGCATTCCTTATAAATTCACCCAGAGAACAATGGAATAAGTCCGTCTCACTCGCTATGAGGTTGAGCGTACGGAGTGCACGCGTCAGCGGCACAAAAAGCGGCAAAAAAATTGGAAAGTGAACTCAAACCTCCGTTCCGTTTTTCCATCTACACATTATTGCCAGTCACGGGATCTGTCTCTCTCCGCAAATTAGTTTACCTGTAACGTGTGTGTACATCTCAATCATCTCAGCTCCACAGTCTGCAGCTAACAGCATCGGCAGCGCGTCTGACACGGCGGCGCGAGATTACGGGCGGACGAGAAGTGCGACGTAATTTACTTAATCCTAATCAGAGCCTCCGACACACACAGCCTCGCTTTCCTTGCCTCTTCATTATGCCACGGTAATTAACGCACAATCATACGACTGACGACACTTGTGTTCGAAAGAGTTCGCTTTGAACGCTTTATCGTCAACTTTGTCAGCAACTCCTTCCCTAAACTTGTTTGCTCGATTCCAGTTATGCCGTGCAAGCTGAACATTTTTGAAACAAACATGGACGCAAAGTCATTAAAAGCATTTTTTTTATTGTACACCAAAACAACTTATATTACTTACAGTAATAATAAAGTTCTTGTACAAAGGCGAACTTAACACAAACTTGCGAAAAAAAGATGTAGTGAAACAACAGCGTAGTTTATAAAACGTGACAGTGTCCACTTGAGCCAGCACTCGCCCGCGCAGTCCTTCATCACCGGTGCGAGCACTGACCGATCGCCATCACTCCGAGTGACGTCCCGCGGCAGGTGATCACACTGCTCGTTAGCAAACCGCGCGGGTCCGCGGGGAGGTGAAGGGCGGCAGGGGGCGTACACGCAGGAAATAGAAAAACTTAGCTCGTTTACAATGAGCGCGACTCGAAGGTATTATTTTTACGAGCTCATCCCAGTAACGACTGTATTTGTCGCAAACTTTACAGTATGGGGCTCCGGCTGTCTGCGAAACGGGTCAAGCGGGAGTTACGCCGCCCGCGCCCTTTGTAATAATCAAAACAAGTAAGTGAAATGAATGTCGCAGTAAGTTTCAATGGCTTCTATTTAAAGTTGCTAAACTACTGTTTACTAATTAAATACAGTTCTTAGTACAAGTGCCATTGTTTTATTGCGACGCTAGAATTGTCATTTTATCTTAACCTACATTGGATTTATTTAACTTGACGGATTTTAATGAAATATTCTGTCGTGAACTGCACGTAGATAAAGTTTGCATAACATAGTTCGGGAATTTATATATATCATCATATTTGAGCCTTGGGGAATTAATTAAAGGGCTAGTATAATATGTACCAAAATTTTAAACTTTTTCATCTTCAATTGGTACGATCTAGGAAAATGACTGATAAGTCACCATTACTGAAAAATTAACAGACCACCCTAGTAAAGAATTGAGAGAGGCAATAACTTTAAATATTGTTTCTCTTTTACAGAGCAACGGTCCGGCTTATTATTTCTTTATAAAGAGTAAATACCTAACCACACAACACATTATAACATTTCTATAGCTATTGAATATAAATTCAAAGTTTAAATTTGAAAACGTGAAGCAAGTGAAGACCCAAAAACAAAGTAATGTGATCTGCATAACCTAAATCACGTTTTACTATTTCGGAACATCAAGCAATGACACTACATGATAAGTTTATGAAAATCCATTTTTTTCAAAAACTGAAAGTACGACGTTTCACCGGAACTGCATCTTTCATGAGATACCTACAGCGCAGCAGCGATTTGCGTACGGACACTCCAGCCTGCTCGGAATCAGAGACGAGCCCGGGACGCACAGCGCTTGCGCATAAAGAAACAATCCACATGTGCGTCCGCAAACAAGATCTAGTCAAGAAGAAGTCAAGTTACATAAGTCCGAACGGCAAAAGTGAACACTACACGTGCCCCAAAAATGAAGTCTCTAGCCGACTCGTGAAGTGAACTGTGGAGCACATGCAAATTCGACGAAGTGGAACGACCTCTGCTTTTTGTTACGGAATACTTTAGCTAGTGTTTAGTTTTTTTGGTTTACGTGAGCAAGCGTTAGGTGCTCATATCTGTTTTAGTTGTAAGATATAAAATATAGACACAAAATATGCTAGACTCCTACGCTGAAGTGACGCCCGAGTGGGCCAGCGGCTCAGAGCTCAAGACACGCGTCACCGAGGTACGGAGCAGTGAGCAGTGTCTATGTCCCTACGTGTATTTAGTATGTGTGTGTGTATATGTGGTGCATCTCTCTACAAACACCGCTTGTGACGCATCGACAGTTCGCGCTGAATCAACACGATACCGCCTACCCGGGCCCGGTCCCTACCAACTACACGCACAGAAGGTCCGGCTGCAAAGGTGATGGGTTCAAATTCAAACTGTCAAATTAATGTAAAACGTTGTGTACATGTTATACAGGAAACTTCACATATGATGGAACACACAATTTTGCAGTAATGGACGATAAAGCGGAATACCACTTTTTTTTCCTATATAAACTTGTGTCTTGCACTCTGTTTTCTAACTGCTTCTGGTTTTAGGATCAGCGTCCTAGAGACTCCTGTACCTACACCTGACATGCAGTGCCGACGCACCCTTTCATCAAAACATGATTACGGCTTAGGATGGATCTTCTGTGAGTTCGTATGTCACGTTCGAGCGCTCGCAGCTTACACAGCAAATATCTCCGAGGAACCGTCTCGCTTAACGGATGGGAACACACTGGAACTGCGCCCATAATAGCGAAATTATACCGATATTGACACAAAGCAAGAGCGCCAGGAGTGTAAAGCATCAGCAGAAATATTCATTCATGTCAGATTATATTTGGTGCATTATCGAGGCATTAGCTCATCGGCGCTTAATACATCTCATTGTAATTTACCTAGAATATGCAATCCAAACAAACCATTTGTTCTTTATGTCAGTTTATCAACTAAAATCCTGTGTAGGAATAGAAAGTTGGTGACAACAGTTTTATTTCCAACATGTTATCGTTTACTTGGCACACTTTTCTATCTCGCCTAGTCCTAGCAAGTCACACGAGTTCTTCGGCAAACCCGAACACATCGTCGGGCCGTCAGAGGAAGCTTTTAGGTTTTGCCGAACAAATGAACGCGTCGATGGCGTATTCGCTCAATAATCTATCTATTAGGCTACCTCACAAGCATCTGGCATATAACATGACCTTTATGGTAGGTAAACACAAGTCGTCAATATACCTACCTTTTTATTTGGATGCGAAATCATCAAATGACTTCTTCCACTATAGGCGAAGCGGAAGGGAGTTTCAGACTCTTTCTGACTGCCTAATGCCATTTGCGTTTCAAATTTCGCAACAATAAGTATACCTATCTACCTACTAGGGAATCGGAGGAACAATAACATACGAGTAGGTAGGTAAGTAATATTAAGAATTGTGTGTAACTCAATCATTTGAACAATCCTCGTCCTGATCATCTAAAAGCTCCACAAACAGCCACGATTAGAATGGAGTCGTAAGTTACGCCGGCAATGATAAGTGCGTTTTTTATCCGCCGCGTAAGAAATCTGATATGAGAGGTAATCGCGGAGAGTGCTCCGGACTGACGGCTATTTATGTAATATGTACTAGGTATAATGTTGAGCGGTGCCTGATGTATCGCCGCGTATTATTTAGTGAAATGAAACAGTCTCGCGTGTACCTGCTTCTCGTTAAATAGTGTTATGACATGCACGTTTTATGGGAACGCATATCCTTTTAACGTTAAATCGTATTCAAAACTAATAGGCCCAGGAATTTATAAGATTTATTTGGTTGAGAAGAAGCGCTGTTGTATTCTCACATTTATTGACACAAGTGAAAGTATCTAATACTCGTGATTTTGCTGATTTTAAATCACGAGTATTATATACTTTCATTTGTTATGCTGACTGTACCGTGCCCGAAGAAGTTTTCGGGCCGTCAATCAATTTCCTAAACATAACCTATCTAAGTACCTAATGTAGATAAGTACCTACCAACAAGAACACATCAGTCAGTCATTCTGCGGAGTCGCACAGAAGAACAACGTTCCTACCTACCAGCTTCCCCGGCGGCGGCGCGCGTGTGTGCTACTCGCCGATACCGGAATTAGCATTAAACAACTGACAAACGCGTATTCAAATGAGGCCCGGCCGTTCTGTGTCGCCGGCCGCGAATTAATGCGAGCGGCGACGAGGCTGCACAGCGCACAGCCTGCCGGCCGGATGCCGCGAGCCAATAGATACAAACATCGATTTATTGATTCATTCACTGTGATACAGATCTAAACTGTTCTACACAGCAACGATATTGCTGGTGACACAGATAACTATTGCTCAAACACAACGAACGCACCGTTTTTTAAAGGTTGTCAATCTGCTGTTAAACTGACCTACAGTTTAACAGCAGATTTTTATAGATATTTATAGGTTGGTACGTACTACCTGCCACTGCACGCAGTCACTGCTGGGTTCTGCCGAGGTGACCTCCATCACGAACATCTGCTCAGAGAACATCAACGCATCCAACTAAGACGTCCTCCGCATTACCTATATTTGTACGTATATTAAAGTGTAAATGAATTCCAGCTAGTTGGATTTAGAATTTAACAGAATGCGTAATGTAGCCATTTTCCACTAAGCAAAAGGACAAATTAATGGGATTAAAATTAAACTGCGAGTCGGGCCATTCTCTTTGATTTGTGGAAAATTCGCTTAAATGAATCCCGCGGATTTATGGTAAGACCGGCAGCGTCCTGCGACTGTAGCCACTGTGGTACGTACCGCGAGCAGGTCGGCGGCGCGCGGCTAGTGCGCTCCTACATAAATCGAGCCTGGGCTCCGGACGTACCAATATTTTAAGGTGAATGTCTTCATCGTAATTCAAGTCCCCGCGGAGCGGAGCAATCGCTTCTCGATCCAATTTATACGTATGTATACATAATATATTATTTATTTGGATTGCGAGAGCGGGGTGGGGCGAGCGAGGGGCGCGGTATGCGGGCGGGGGGTTCAGGTTGTCCGTCACGTATCTCCTACAGCCAGTGCACGCTGGAGCCTCCCGCTTCTGGGGTCGTATCTGCATACCGTATTATTACATGAGATAGGTACTGTTCGGATATGTACGAACGAAATAAAATAAAAGAAAACATCGTTCTCACCACCTGATGCACGAATCAGCCAGCTACCGTCCGCTACGCTAGCTCTGATGTTGATAGCACTTTGTACGTAAATATTGTGACGACTGTCTGTATCTCCGCGTAACATATACATAAGCCAGAGATGTCTCGTTTGATTAATATCGCTAAGTTCCGAGACAACACTAGTGCATGCATGCAATCTCTCCTGGGATGTGTGTTCGATTGCCATATAACCTAGTACTTGCTAGGTACTGCTTACGTTGCTACTAGCTAGGGAGAAGCTACACAATAGTTGTAGTTGAGTAGCAAAGTGCATGGTCTATGCTTGTTCTGCTCTAGTAATAATAACTTGGTATGCGAAACTAGCTACGGCGTAGCAAAGTTACCTCTACGGCGTAGCGAACTACCAAAATGCGCGCTACGCGTGGATTTCTTACTTTTCTGTAGCGTTTATCAAATTAAAACTAGTGCCACTAAACTCATTACTTTTATATTGTTACTGAAAACCGTGTGAATTTTTATTTATTTTATTTATTTATTTATTTATGATTACCAATTTAACAGGACAATTAATTACATACAGTCTTAAATATATATCTTAATTCTAAGTATTACTAGCCTGAACTAGGAAATCCTGTGTTTCAGGCGAGTAGAACTAAAATAATTTAAAATTAACAAATAATCAAAAAGATTCTATAGTACAATAAAAATGTGTAAAAAATCTGTGTTATAGACAATTAAAAACTTAACTTCTAGATTCCTAACTAAACTAGGTCAAAAATTGTATAAATTGTACAGTTTCTTAAATAATAAGGTACTTAAACTAGGTCAAGAATTGTATAAAAACAAAATCACCTTAGCACAGTCAGTAAATTCTCTGTATCATCATAGGACATTTTTTGAAGAGTTTCTTTAAGAATTCTCTTACAGTTAACTTTATTCAGGCTATAAATGTTTGCTTTCGCATTCAATCTATTGTAGAGGAAAGGACCTACGACGACGAATACTAGGTCGGTGAGTAGCTTAGTGGAGTGCCTGGTGATAGGGAATTGCTTCCGGCCGCGCTGCACACTCCAAGCGTTGTCGACTCGACTGTAGGCACCGGTTTGCGTCTCGAGAAAGTCAAACTCAATTCATATATTTCAACTTGACAGACAGAGGCACTTTTGAACGTCAAAACATTTAGAAAATAAAATATAGTGTGTGTAAAGTGTCCAGTTGTCCATTCGCAAAAAGTAGATTCTTAAGGAGACGAACGGACAACAAACTCCATATTTACGCTTTCCAAGTATAAGTTCTACCTACAATATTTTTTGCATACATTAATCAATTGATTATGTGAGCACTCAAAATAACACACACACTACTGATAGGTACAACAAAGAAATACCAATTAATTGCTCTTGACTGTAAAGGTCTTTAAAGTACGAGTCATCGGAACCTCTTATTGTGAGTTGGAATTCGGAACCGCTTTAATGCATAATCACAAAGCCTTCTGGAGGTACTTATAAGCGCCATTACCTATTATTCAATTAATCTTATACTATTTAATTCCGTCAGAAATAGTCATCTTTATGTTACATACCACATAAAGCGCAAACGTCAAATAATTAATTCAATGAAAATTTAACATTCATCATATTATTTGTTACATTAATGGGGCCACGTGTGTCGTGGACACATTAGCCGGCACAAGTTAAACACAACAGTAATGCAACTCACATTAGCAGTTTTGTAACGACAATAGAACGAGTGTTAGTTGTACCTACTTCGTCGGACTCGTTTCACAAGCACTAATTATGATTCAATTGCGACATTAGTATAGCACGAAAAAAATTACTGTTAAATAAATAATATTTTTGCGTAAGTGATATCTCTTTATTCCTTACTTGTAAGAAGCCGGAAAGCTTCATCGTTTCATGCGATAAACATCCTTTGCTGGACACGGACCAGTGCTGTAGTCACGCACTGCTGGACACGGACCGGTGCTGTAGTCACGCACTGCTGGACATGGACCGGTGCTGTAGTCACGCACTGCTGGACATGGACTGGCGCTGTAGTCACGCACTGCTGGACATGGACCGGTGCTGTAGTCACGCACTGCTGGACATGGACCGGTGCTGTAGTCACGCACTGCTGGACATGGACCGGTGCTGTAGTCACGCACTGCTGGACACGGACCGGTGCTGTAGTCACGCACTGCTGGACATGGACCGGTGCTGTAGTCACGCACTGCTGGACATGGACCGGTGCTGTAGTCACGCACTGCTGGACATGGACCGGTGCTGTAGTCACTCACTGCTGGACACGGACCGGTGCTGTAGTCACGCACTGCTGGACACGGACCGGTGCTGTAGTCACGCACTGCTGGACACGGACCGGTGCTGTAGTCACGCACTGCTGGACACGGACCGGTGCTGTAGTCACGCACTGCTGGACATGGACAAGACCGATTCTTTGTTTTATATTATTTAATAGGTGTATTTGCTCCATACACATAAAGCACTTGAAGTAGGCTAAGTACTTAATTATAGTTCTATGTTAAGTAGCACGATAAGTTACACATTGTAGAACAGTAATAAATGGGCCGTCGACTCAGGAACACGTGTACATCATTTCTCTCCGCCGTTACCCCCGCACACCTCATGGCGACTCTGCCATGCGCGGGCGCCGCACCGGTGCGCCGCGTCGAGGCCATAGCGTTGGATTTCGCTAAGTCAGAGTAATGTGTGGGAACGTTGTGAATATGACAATCCCAGTGACTTCAAACAGAAAAAATAACATACATTAAACTTCAGCACATTAAAATAGTGAGTGACTATTACGCGTAATTCGCCTTTTCCGTGACTGTCAGTGAATCAGTGAGTGTGCCGGTATGGGCAAATCATATTCAAAAACAGAGGATATTATTGCACAAAATGCAGCAGGAAGCAATGGAGCTACTATAGCGGATAACCATTACCATTATGTAAACAATGTCCTTATTATCACATTGTTTGTCATCATAGGCCTTGCAGCCTTAATAATCGGATACAAACAATACCGAAAATGTCATAGAAGATGGGTGCAGAAGGAGATACGGTCCGATGTCATGCAGCGTCTCCGGTATCGCCTATCAGGCCGTAATAAGACAGCAGCATAAGGAGAAGAAAACCAGGTGTAAATTGTGGAAATCGTGAGTGTTGTGCCAAATTCAAAAAGTTTATAAAGTACATACGTCTTCCTTGTTCCAAAACTATTATAATTAGCAATTAGTAGCGATAGCGGTAAACGATAGGAAGTAATATAAGTTATAGCAATTAATTCAATGTAGTCTTAGCGAGATTGTAATGTTACAACTTATTAGACAGACCTAGTACCCGGCGTCACAGGAGGTACAGAACGTAATATTAAATCACTCTTGTCACGAAAATAATGGAGTTCATCACACAGATCAAAAAGCATAAGTAAATAAAAGTTCAACCTATTAAAAAGCGGATTTCTCAGTGTATAGCTAATGCTCATTGTTTCCGACGAGTTCACGGAATTAGGCTCCGGCGCTCCGTGCAGTCGGATTAATAGCGCTGCACCACCATCATTAGTTATGTTAATTATAAGCGAGGACAATAGACGCCTTCTTTCTTACAGCGAGAAGTGGACGCGACGTTACGAACAATGGCACACTACGGGAGATCAGTGGTAAAGAAACACAGCATCGTTTTATATAAAATATATTTATTAGTCATTCATAACATTGTCCGCATTACGAATACACGCGTAATCGAACAAGTGTAGACATCTCATTGTATATCGTAAAACAATAATCTATACTTACGATGAAATTATTTCTCTTATCACATCTAATAAAAATAAAATTCATCAAAACAGTCGACGGCTCGTTATAAGCGTTGATTTAAAATAGGACAGCGATTTATTCATCTAAATATCATATTGTTGTATACCTAAGTGATATTGTGCTGCGACGCCACTTCGATTCTATCACCGGGACCGTATACATTGACGAGTTATTAGCCTCGGTGATGTACTCGGAAGTGACGAGCCAGCTTTGTGAAATTAAAATACAATAATAAAGATCGACAGCGGGTCGTTGTGCTCAGTCGAATGGCCGCGTAGTTCGCAGTCAGCTAATATATTGGATTGTGCACAGTAGACTGCCTCATAGTATTCAATAATAATGTGCTATAAACGTCCAGTCTTCTTCTAAAATTAATAATATTCATTTTAAAATATCTCGCAATTAAACACAATATAAGTTGGAAGCCATGATTAAATAATTTAGTCGCTATGGTGTTACTTAAAGTACATTTTTTCATAAAAGTTTATCTACCTAGTTAGCACAAGTAGCGCCCTCTGGCGACACACCTCAGACTTATCCCGCACGTACACAAACGGTACCTCCTCTCGGACACTTGTACATTATACTGAAGCGCGACACGTCAACACTACTGCCACAACACAATGGGAAATTAATATAAGGAATTTTATAAAGGCTAGTTTAATACTAGTAGTAGTCATTGCAGCAACAGTGACGTGCCGCACTCAGCTCGCTACAAGCGTGCCCGTGGCGGCGCTCACATGCTCACAAGCGCCATCTATAGTGATCAACATCAGCGACTTGGACAGTTTGGGCATCTTTTTTCATTTATATCTAACTTTCAAATCAGCGCGTAGTGCGGCGTAAACTTTTCATGATTGATCTTAGCTGATAGCACCAGTGAGATGCTTACCGCCAGTTCTCATCTTACCACACGACTTATTACACAAAATAACATTGTTACATTTTTCTATATTACACTAAAACTGTCTCAAATCATGATCGTTTAGTTTTCTAAATATTCTGAGATCATTCGTCATCTTCCTTCCTCTTCGCAATGTAAAACTAACGCTCAGAATATTAAAAAAACAATTGGAATGAAATTGAGACTTTAATTACACAACTGTTATACTACTGAGTGCCGTAAGCAGAGTTACAACAACCCACTACGGAGTACGGACAAGTTTAAGTAAAGTTACACTGAGCGGAGACCGAGCGACGGTCGCACCTTGCTTCAGGTGAACACCTAGTGACATCATACATCTAGACATGTTACAATACATAACGGACGCTAACGTTTCCACCATTCACACATACATCCACTTTATGTACAAGTTTACACATTAAATACAAGAAGCCTGGAACCCCCTTTCATGGTACATCTGCTAAACATTGGTGCAGCAACGTCATGTGTGTTGCAACTTGTAACACCATCAAACTGTTATGCCTTACACAAAAACATGTAACTGAAAACAAGTGCAGCAAATTTTGGCTTTGCAAAGGCATAAAGTGTAAACGAGTCCAAATTCAACACATCAAATAATCGATTATTGCTAAATGAAACATAATAGGTCCTGTGAACGTTTGCAGTGTTGACTAAGTAGAATCTGCACGTAACACTTAATCTAGGGGTACCTCTTATTAAGAAAATATTTATATTAAGGTTAAAAGCTGGAGTCCCGCAATTGTTAAGCAAATAATAGTTGGAAGACATCATATCTAGCATTGTGCAGACAGCATCAATATTTGATGAACAAGTACGAAGTGCCAAAAGTCGACACACCCAAAATGGTCTGGTATAACTATAATAAATAAATATTGAAAATACTCGAAAGGTTCAAACAGGGTCACTTGTTAACAACGAGTGTTATAATGGCTGGCTATTGTTAAAATTATTAAAATACCTAGCTAGCCATAGATACAATTGAACTTATTGATTCATGACTCATTCAGTCGATGATTCGTTTGAAATCGACAACACAGTGACTTGTTGTTTTAAAGTGTTGAGCACTTTTGAAACACTTAATAGATGCTCATCGAATATTGTCGCCGATACGGAAGCCGAGGGAAGAATTTACGAGTATTTGTTCAGTAACTTTCACTAAAAATATAAGCTCTAAAGGTAACAATATGTACATGTAACTCATAATACGACCCAAATCTTCATGAATTTATGTTTGATGGAAGATTTGATTAACGTAAATGTAATAAGCATGTCGTTTTGTATAACACGTTTTAAAAGTTTTAGAGATATGTTTTCAATTAATTTTAATAATTATTATTTTATCTTAGTGGTGATTTTGCTTACTTCTAATTATTTACAATTTAAATTATAAAATAATTGAGCGTAGCATAAATTTTGTAATAAATATGTTTTATTTCTTTATAAAAAAATCTAGTAATTTATTACTGGTTTAGAAGAATCCTTTTATAGAAGTGTTTGATTTTCTAGAGTAGACAGGAGTGAGGGAGATGCAGAACAATTTGTGCCGCATGTATTGTAAATATTTTGTTGTTCTTGTGAAATTGTATGCGATGGCTATTCTGGATGGAATTTAAAATTAACTCTTAGTGTATACTAGTGCACTGCGGCTAGTGCGGCTAGTGCGGCTAGTGCGGCTAGTGCGGCTAGTGCGGCTAGTGCGGCTAGTGCGGGTAGTGCGGCTAGTGCAGCTAGTGCAGCTAGTCGCGCTCGTGGTCGCGCGGCGGCATGCGCTGCAGCGAGTACGTCTCGGGCTGGAAGGTGGGCGGGCACTGCAGGTGCGGGTAGTGCGGCTAGTGCAGCTAGTGCAGCTAGTCGCGCTCGTGGTCGCGCGGCGGCATGCGCTGCAGCGAGTACGTCTCGGGCTGGAAGGTGGGCGGGCACTGCAGGTGCGGGTAGTGCGGCTAGTGCAGCTAGTGCAGCTAGTCGCGCTCGTGGTCGCGCGGCGGCATGCGCTGCAGCGAGTACGTCTCGGGCTGGAAGGTGGGCGGGCACTGCAGGTGCGGGTAGTGCGGCTAGTGCAGCTAGTGCAGCTAGTCGCGCTCGTGGTCGCGCGGCGGCATGCGCTGCAGCGAGTACGTCTCGGGCTGGAAGGTGGGCGGGCACTGCAGGTGCGGGTAGTGCGGCTAGTGCAGCTAGTGCAGCTAGTCGCGCTCGTGGTCGCGCGGCGGCATGCGCTGCAGCGAGTACGTCTCGGGCTGGAAGGTGGGCGGGCACTGCAGGTGCGGGTAGTGCGGCTAGTGCAGCTAGTGCAGCTAGTCGCGCTCGTGGTCGCGCGGCGGCATGCGCTGCAGCGAGTACGTCTCGGGCTGGAAGGTGGGCGGGCACTGCAGGTGCGGGTAGTGCGGCTAGTGCAGCTAGTGCAGCTAGTCGCGCTCGTGGTCGCGCGGCGGCATGCGCTGCAGCGAGTACGTCTCGGGCTGGAAGGTGGGCGGGCACTGCAGGTGCGGGTAGTGCGACTAGTGCAGCTAGTGCAGCTAGTCGCGCTCGTGGTCGCGCGGCGGCATGCGCTGCAGCGAGTACGTCTCGGGCTGGAAGGTGGGCGGGCACTGCAGGTGCGGGTAGTGCGGCTAGTGCAGCTAGTGCAGCTAGTCGCGCTCGTGGTCGCGCGGCGGCATGCGCTGCAGCGAGTACGTCTCGGGCTGGAAGGTGGGCGGGCACTGCAGGTGCGGGTAGTGCGGCTAGTGCAGCTAGTGCAGCTAGTCGCGCTCGTGGTCGCGCGGCGGCATGCGCTGCAGCGAGTACGTCTCGGGCTGGAAGGTGGGCGGGCACTGCAGGTGCGGGTAGTGCGGCTAGTGCAGCTAGTGCAGCTAGTCGCGCTCGTGGTCGCGCGGCGGCATGCGCTGCAGCGAGTACGTCTCGGGCTGGAAGGTGGGCGGGCACTGCAGGTGCGGGTAGTGCGGCTAGTGCAGCTAGTGCAGCTAGTCGCGCTCGTGGTCGCGCGGCGGCATGCGCTGCAGCGAGTACGTCTCGGGCTGGAAGGTGGGCGGGCACTGCAGGTGCGGGTAGTGCGGCTAGTGCAGCTAGTGCAGCTAGTCGCGCTCGTGGTCGCGCGGCGGCATGCGCTGCAGCGAGTACGTCTCGGGCTGGAAGGTGGGCGGGCACTGCAGGTGCGGGTAGTGCGGCTAGTGCAGCTAGTGCAGCTAGTCGCGCTCGTGGTCGCGCGGCGGCATGCGCTGCAGCGAGTACGTCTCGGGCTGGAAGGTGGGCGGGCACTGCAGGTGCGGGTAGTGCGGCTAGTGCAGCTAGTGCAGCTAGTCGCGCTCGTGGTCGTGCGGCGGCATGCGCTGCAGCGAGTACGTCTCGGGCTGGAAGGTGGGCGGGCACTGCAGGTGCGGGTAGTGCGGCTAGTGCAGCTAGTGCAGCTAGTCGCGCTCGTGGTCGCGCGGCGGCATGCGCTGCAGCGAGTACGTCTCGGGCTGGAAGGTGGGCGGGCACTGCAGGTGCGGGTAGTGCGGCTAGTGCAGCTAGTGCAGCTAGTCGCGCTCGTGGTCGCGCGGCGGCATGCGCTGCAGCGAGTACGTCTCGGGCTGGAAGGTGGGCGGGCACTGCAGGTGCGGGTAGTGCGGCTAGTGCAGCTAGTGCAGCTAGTCGCGCTCGTGGTCGCGCGGCGGCATGCGCTGCAGCGAGTACGTCTCGGGCTGGAAGGTGGGCGGGCACTGCAGGTGCGGGTAGTGCGGCTAGTGCAGCTAGTGCAGCTAGTCGCGCTCGTGGTCGCGCGGCGGCATGCGCTGCAGCGAGTACGTCTCGGGCTGGAAGGTGGGCGGGCACTGCAGGTGCGGGTAGTGCGGCTAGTGCAGCTAGTGCAGCTAGTCGCGCTCGTGGTCGCGCGGCGGCATGCGCTGCAGCGAGTACGTCTCGGGCTGGAAGGTGGGCGGGCACTGCAGGTGCGGGTAGTGCGGCTAGTGCAGCTAGTGCAGCTAGTCGCGCTCGTGGTCGCGCGGCGGCATGCGCTGCAGCGAGTACGTCTCGGGCTGGAAGGTGGGCGGGCACTGCAGGTGCGGGTAGTGCGGCTAGTGCAGCTAGTGCAGCTAGTCGCGCTCGTGGTCGCGCGGCGGCATGCGCTGC
Source organism: Hecatera dysodea (assembly GCA_905332915.2). Taxonomy (NCBI): domain Eukaryota; kingdom Metazoa; phylum Arthropoda; class Insecta; order Lepidoptera; family Noctuidae; genus Hecatera; species Hecatera dysodea. The sequence goes on from HG995291.1 coordinate 23,183,774, forward strand.
AGCGAGTACGTCTCGGGCTGGAAGGTGGGCGGGCACTGCAGGTGCGGGTAGTGCGCGCCGCGCCGCGCGCCCGGCCCGCCGCCGCCCGAGCCCGCGCTGGCAGCCGGCGCGCCGCCGGAGCCCACACTCGCTGCCGGCCCGCCGCCGGCGCCCAGCCCCGCACCACTCCAACGCCCGCGCGCCCCCGTAACCGTAGGTGAACCACTCACTGGATTGTTGCGACTGAAACAACACATGATACACAATAGACATGATATTTACCACCGACATTTAAAGCCACAAGAAATCCAAAAACAAAGATTTCAATTCAACTCGTTTATATATTTATTTAGTAATGGAGAAATAGTATTAAATAAAGAAAAACTAGAATTCATCGAAAGCACAGTTTTTCTGAAGATCACGCTCGATTCAAGGCTACAATGAGGACCTGAGTTGACCTGCGGGACAGCTAGTTCAGTAGCATAAACTGTCAGAAAAATCCTTCAATTTACAAATTTAGATACTGCGAGACTGGTCTTTTTATTTACTTTCATAGCACCATGTCTTACGGTATTTTGCGGTGGGGACAGGTTGCAGACATCTATTTTTTGTTCTGCAGAGAAGAGAGAGTAAAAAATTCTTTTATCAGCTGCATGAGATATTTTTACTAAATTATATGTTTTAGAATTCGCTGATTTCAGAAGTGATGGCCATTTTTTTTTCTATCACGTAAGGGTTTTTTGCAAATTCAAACAAGAAATTGGTAAAAGCACTCGTTTATTAAAAAAGGATGGTATTTAAAAGTACTTCAATTTATTCCCATTTCATTTACCTAATTTTGCCTGTGTTCCACCAAATATACTGAATGTGCACCAAAATATGTTCATTAAAATACGTCATAACGAGCATCTATTTAACAACTGTTGCAAATTTGTATAAATAGTAATACACCTAATTTTAAAAACAAGCATTTATTTTTTTAGTTTTACTTCAGATAATGCACTGCAAAATGTATTTGAATCAAACACCAATTAATGTCCAATGTAGCTTTATTAATAAAAAATGAACACATTATAAAATGTAATGCTTACTAAAAATGTTTTTTTTAATACTAATCAGTACGAACCATAATAATTCAAAATGTTAAACAAAGTCTTTACTCCTACAATGTTCACATTATCAGTCCACTCAATCTCTGCAGTACTTCTTTAAATTATTGCACCAATAAAGCGCACTTGTAGGACGCCCACGTTTTCGTTTTTGCCCGATGGCTATGTTTTTGGCTTCTACTGGAGGTGTTATGTATTTCAGCCTGATCGCAAGTCCAGTAACATGTTTATATTTATAATTTTTAAAAAACTCGGGGCAGTTACATTGACCCTTTACCCAGTCACTATTTTGGGAAGGCAAGACAACTGTCCAGTGAGTAACGGCAAATTTCTGGAATTCATCGAATGTCTCCCAACTTTGCCCGTTTGGAACATTATTGGTTGCTGAACCTTTTTTTTTTTTTGGATGGGAAATCATCAAATGACCCCTCCCGCCCTGGATGGAGCGGTAAGGAGTGTCAGACTTTTACTGACTAAAACCCACCCGTGATCCTTCTTGTGCCCTATGTGTTCCAGGGCCGCAGTAACTCTTTCGAACAAATTCCGCAACCCTAGCAGGTACCGACCCTATGGGGACCCGTCCTCGGTGCAGACGGCTCCTTGAGGCGCGCGTGGAACACAACGCGTCGTCGACTCAACCTGGTTGCTATCGGACGGCGAGCCACCCACGCTCACCGTCCCCAGGCATCAGCCACTGCGCAATAGCACAGCGGCCGACTTGTCTCTGGAAGAGGCCGCGATGGGACCATTACTGGCACTCCATTTCAGCCCCCTCCCGAGTACCGGGAGTCGCAGCACCCGCAGCAGAAGCGGTAGTGGCGGCGACGGAAGCCGCGGCGGCGGCAGAGGCGGCGGCGGCGGCGGACCTCTTGCCCTTGGTCGGGGCGGATGGCGCGCAGGCCCTTCCCCCAGCCCAGTGCTCGGCCGGCTTGCCAACAGCCGCACATGCAACGTAGTGCGGCGTGGCCTCGCACGAGCTGGCCTTATGACCGGGCTGACCACAGCGGAAACGGGGCAGCTCACCACAAGGGTTTGCATGCCCGTGTTATCAGGACGGATGGTGCCTGCCTTGACGAGCTCGGCAGAGCACCCCCAGTCCTGGCGACGGCGGCCACAACTTCCTCCTCCGTCACGGAGTCATCCAGACCCACTATGCGCATGTCGATGCGCTTAGTAAAATAAATATAAGTCTTAGAAGTAATGTTTTACGAAATGCATTATTTGTTCTTAAATTTTAATTATTTCAGTAACATAAAAGTTGTACAAAACCGTTTTAAATGGGTATACGGTACTAGGATGCATACTAAATATTTTGTGTAACATTCAGGAATATTTGGTGCACGATCAGTATTTTTCGGGGAAGAATAAAATAGTTATTGTTACAATAGAATATTTGCAGCGCACTACAATAAAAAAGTGTTATATCTTGGTGTTAATTTGGAATTTGTTTGATGTAACATATTTTGTACACTCCTTCTTTATTCTTATTAATGGAACCCTTGTACTTGAACTATAACCAGTGTCTGAGGAATAAACTTTCTTTCTTCTTTTTGTGTACTGCGGACGCCTACCAACCCACAGATCATTCGGTTCCCTTTAAGAAGGTTGAGTTGAACGGTGCCGATATACGCGTCATGTTGATGAACGGGTCCGTCAGTTGAAATCGGTCATCTATTAACTGCCACTGGCTTGTTTTATCTTTATAATAGGTTGGGGAAAAAGTTTCTTCGCATTTTTTAAGAAAATTTAAAACATTTTTAATATAGTTTATTTACATTTAACTAAAGTATGTAGGTACCATTTTGTTCGATAACTTTTTGCCATCTTGTAGGTAGGGAACTAGGGACATGACCCCATTGCTATAGAAATTTTGGGACTTCTGATCAAAATACCGCGACAAGCGGTTTTGGCAGGCCTCTCGTGATGTTAACCTGACACTGCCTAAAGAATTCTGAAGAGACCGAAACAGGTGGAAATCTGAAGATACAAGGTCAGGACTATACGGCGGATGCCCGATACACCTCCCAGCCAAACTTTGCTGATTGGCTGAAGTAGTGTGTGTCACTTAACGTTTATGACAAAGACAATGTACATACCTGTCTCCGGCCAGATGCAGATGCGGGTGCGCGTGCGCGAGCGGCGCGTACTGCGCGGCCGCCTTCAGCGCCGGCGCCACGTCCGCGCTCGTCGTGTGCACCTGGTATTCATAAATAATACAATATAATTCGCGCCAACTGCCACTCTGTACCAAATATAACAAAAACACACATAATCTATCTGCCTAACCTTTTTTCAACTATATTGGGGTAAACTTATATTGTATAACTGAACTCCACATCTCTGGATAAACTGGTTTACGTAATGCCCATTGACCAGAACAGTGTCAGAATTCCTGATTTCTGACTACTCATAACAATAGGGTAGTTAACTAAAAAATGAAGTGAAAAGATGTCGCGTATGTACATTACTGTGTAGCAACCAAGTACTGTGAAGCGATTCACAAGTGAAGTCAAACAAACTAGCAGTGAATGTGTTTGTACGAGGGGTGGCAAAAGTTCGCGGCATATGGTGCTTAACGGCCCACCGAAGAATTAAATTGGGGCTGAAGAATTATATATGAGCAAAAAACGAGTTGGAGAAATTTTACATGGTTATGAGAAACAGCGCGCGCTGGGTACCAAAAATGCTCACACCGCTCGACAAGTAACGCCGACTCGCAAATTGCAAGGAGCGAGAGCTAGTAGGATATATTTACATAGGCGATAACAAGGAAGGCATTTTTCGACGGATAGTCATCGTAGATAAAACATGGATTTGCCAATATGATCCGGAGTCCAAACAAAAATCCATGCAATGGATAAAAAAAGGGAAAGGCCGCCGATGAAATTCAAGGTGAAAAACTCGGCGTCCAAACTAATGGCAACTTTTTTCTGGAACAGCGAGTGAATTTTGCTTATCGACTGCCTGCCCAGGGGAACTACGATGAATGGCAAATATTACACCAATTTATTGACTCAGGTTCGCGAGGCTGCAGAAACGACGTGGGAAACTGACGCGAGGAGTGCTCTTTCTTCAAGACAACGCGCCCGTTCACACTGCACATGTTACGAGGCAAGCCCTGAAAGACACGGGGTTCTCAGAGACTGACCACACTCTGTATAGCCCAGACTTAGCACTTCGCGATTTTTTCCAGTTTTTCAATTTGAAAAAGGACTTACGGGGCTGGTGATTTGCAGATGACAACGAAATGAAAGCTGCGGTTGATCGTCATTTTGAAGAGAAAGATACAGAACATTTTTAGGTGGGTCTACTAAGGCATTGTATGTGAGATGTCAGAATTGTTTTTCTCTTACAGATTATATTGAAAAATAAAAAATAGTAACCATATATTTTCTTCTATTAAGCACCGTAGGCCGCGAACTTTTCAGCCGCCCCGGGCGAGTGCGAGTGTGTGCACTGCGCGCCGTGACCACTCGGCATCTCGTCAGTGTACCTTGTCGTTCCTGCGCAGCGAGTCGCGCCAGCGGTCGGGCGGCGCACGCGCCCCGGGCGAGTGCGAGTGCGAGTGCGAGTGCGCGCTGTGGGCGCTGGGTGTGCCGGGTGTGCACTGCGCGCCGTGACCACTCGGCATCTCGTCAGTGTACCTTGTCGTTCCTGCGCAGCGAGTCGCGCCAGCGGTCGGGCGGCGCACGCGCCCCGGGCGAGTGCGAGTGCGAGTGCGAGTGCGCGCTGTGGGCGCTGGGTGTGCCGGGTGTGCACTGCGCGCCGTGACCACTCGGCATCTCGTCAGTGTACCTTGTCGTTCCTGCGCAGCGAGTCGCGCCAGCGGTCGGGCGGCGCACGCGCCCCGGGCGAGTGCGAGTGCGAGTGCGAGTGCGCGCTGTGGGCGCTGGGTGTGCCGGGTGTGCACTGCGCGCCGTGACCACTCGGCATCTCGTCAGTGTACCTTGTCGTTCCTGCGCAGCGAGTCGCGCCAGCGGTCGGGCGGCGCACGCGCCCCGGGCGAGTGCGAGTGCGAGTGCGAGTGCGCGCTGTGGGCGCTGGGTGTGCCGGGTGTGCACTGCGCGCCGTGACCACTCGGCATCTCGTCAGTGTACCTTGTCGTTCCTGCGCAGCGAGTCGCGCCAGCGGTCGGGCGGCGCCCGCGCCCCGGGCGAGTGCGAGTGCGAGTGCGCGCTGTGGGCGCTGGGTGTGCCGGGTGTGCACTGCGCGCCGTGACCACTCGGCATCTCGTCAGTGTACCTTGTCGTTCCTGCGCAGCGAGTCGCGCCAGCGGTCGGGCGGCGCACGCGCCCCGGGCGAGTGCGAGTGCGAGTGCGAGTGCGCGCTGTGGGCGCTGGGTGTGCCGGGTGTGCACTGCGCGCCGTGACCACTCGGCATCTCGTCAGTGTACCTTGTCGTTCCTGCGCAGCGAGTCGCGCCAGCGGTCGGGCGGCGCACGCGCCCCGGGCGAGTGCGAGTGCGAGTGCGAGTGCGCGCTGTGGGCGCTGGGTGTGCCGGGTGTGCACTGCGCGCCGTGACCACTCGGCATCTCGTCAGTGTACCTTGTCGTTCCTGCGCAGCGAGTCGCGCCAGCGGTCGGGCGGCGCACGCGCCCCGGGCGAGTGCGAGTGCGAGTGCGAGTGCGCGCTGTGGGCGCTGGGTGTGCCGGGTGTGCACTGCGCGCCGTGACCACTCGGCATCTCGTCAGTGTACCTTGTCGTTCCTGCGCAGCGAGTCGCGCCAGCGGTCGGGCGGCGCACGCGCCCCGGGCGAGTGCGAGTGCGAGTGCGAGTGCGCGCTGTGGGCGCTGGGTGTGCCGGGTGTGCACTGCGCGCCGTGACCACTCGGCATCTCGTCAGTGTACCTTGTCGTTCCTGCGCAGCGAGTCGCGCCAGCGGTCGGGCGGCGCACGCGCCCCGGGCGAGTGCGAGTGCGAGTGCGAGTGCGCGCTGTGGGCGCTGGGTGTGCCGGGTGTGCACTGCGCGCCGTGACCACTCGGCATCTCGTCAGTGTACCTTGTCGTTCCTGCGCAGCGAGTCGCGCCAGCGGTCGGGCGGCGCACGCGCCCCGGGCGAGTGCGAGTGCGAGTGCGAGTGCGCGCTGTGGGCGCTGGGTGTGCCGGGTGTGCACTGCGCGCCGTGACCACTCGGCATCTCGTCAGTGTACCTTGTCGTTCCTGCGCAGCGAGTCGCGCCAGCGGTCGGGCGGCGCACGCGCCCCGGGCGAGTGCGAGTGCGAGTGCGAGTGCGCGCTGTGGGCGCTGGGTGTGCCGGGTGTGCACTGCGCGCCGTGACCACTCGGCATCTCGTCAGTGTACCTTGTCGTTCCTGCGCAGCGAGTCGCGCCAGCGGTCGGGCGGCGCACGCGCCCCGGGCGAGTGCGAGTGCGAGTGCGAGTGCGCGCTGTGGGCGCTGGGTGTGCCGGGTGTGCACTGCGCGCCGTGACCACTCGGCATCTCGTCAGTGTACCTTGTCGTTCCTGCGCAGCGAGTCGCGCCAGCGGTCGGGCGGCGCACGCGCCCCGGGCGAGTGCGAGTGCGAGTGCGAGTGCGCGCTGTGGGCGCTGGGTGTGCCGGGTGTGCACTGCGCGCCGTGACCACTCGGCATCTCGTCAGTGTACCTTGTCGTTCCTGCGCAGCGAGTCGCGCCAGCGGTCGGGCGGCGCACGCGCCCCGGGCGAGTGCGAGTGCGAGTGCGAGTGCGCGCTGTGGGCGCTGGGTGTGCCGGGTGTGCACTGCGCGCCGTGACCACTCGGCATCTCGTCAGTGTACCTTGTCGTTCCTGCGCAGCGAGTCGCGCCAGCGGTCGGGCGGCGCACGCGCCCCGGGCGAGTGCGAGTGCGAGTGCGAGTGCGCGCTGTGGGCGCTGGGTGTGCCGGGTGTGCACTGCGCGCCGTGACCACTCGGCATCTCGTCAGTGTACCTTGTCGTTCCTGCGCAGCGAGTCGCGCCAGCGGTCGGGCGGCGCACGCGCCCCGGGCGAGTGCGAGTGCGAGTGCGAGTGCGCGCTGTGGGCGCTGGGTGTGCCGGGTGTGCACTGCGCGCCGTGACCACTCGGCATCTCGTCAGTGTACCTTGTCGTTCCTGCGCAGCGAGTCGCGCCAGCGGTCGGGCGGCGCACGCGCCCCGGGCGAGTGCGAGTGCGAGTGCGCGCTGTGGGCGCTGGGTGTGCCGGGTGTGCACTGCGCGCCGTGACCACTCGGCATCTCGTCAGTGTACCTTGTCGTTCCTGCGCAGCGAGTCGCGCCAGCGGTCGGGCGGCGCACGCGCCCCGGGCGAGTGCGAGTGCGAGTGCGAGTGCGCGCTGTGGGCGCTGGGTGTGCCGGGTGTGCACTGCGCGCCGTGACCACTCGGCATCTCGTCAGTGTACCTTGTCGTTCCTGCGCAGCGAGTCGCGCCAGCGGTCGGGCGGCGCACGCGCCCCGGGCGAGTGCGAGTGCGAGTGCGAGTGCGCGCTGTGGGCGCTGGGTGTGCCGGGTGTGCACTGCGCGCCGTGACCACTCGGCATCTCGTCAGTGTACCTTGTCGTTCCTGCGCAGCGAGTCGCGCCAGCGGTCGGGCGGCGCACGCGCCCCGGGCGAGTGCGAGTGCGAGTGCGAGTGCGCGCTGTGGGCGCTGGGTGTGCCGGGTGTGCACTGCGCGCCGTGACCACTCGGCATCTCGTCAGTGTACCTTGTCGTTCCTGCGCAGCGAGTCGCGCCAGCGGTCGGGCGGCGCACGCGCCCCGGGCGAGTGCGAGTGCGAGTGCGAGTGCGCGCTGTGGGCGCTGGGTGTGCCGGGTGTGCACTGCGCGCCGTGACCACTCGGCATCTCGTCAGTGTACCTTGTCGTTCCTGCGCAGCGAGTCGCGCCAGCGGTCGGGCGGCGCACGCGCCCCGGGCGAGTGCGAGTGCGAGTGCGAGTGCGCGCTGTGGGCGCTGGGTGTGCCGGGTGTGCACTGCGCGCCGTGACCACTCGGCATCTCGTCAGTGTACCTTGTCGTTCCTGCGCAGCGAGTCGCGCCAGCGGTCGGGCGGCGCACGCGCCCCGGGCGAGTGCGAGTGCGAGTGCGAGTGCGCGCTGTGGGCGCTGGGTGTGCCGGGTGTGCACTGCGCGCCGTGACCACTCGGCATCTCGTCAGTGTACCTTGTCGTTCCTGCGCAGCGAGTCGCGCCAGCGGTCGGGCGGCGCACGCGCCCCGGGCGAGTGCGAGTGCGAGTGCGAGTGCGCGCTGTGGGCGCTGGGTGTGCCGGGTGTGCACTGCGCGCCGTGACCACTCGGCATCTCGTCAGTGTACCTTGTCGTTCCTGCGCAGCGAGTCGCGCCAGCGGTCGGGCGGCGCACGCGCCCCGGGCGAGTGCGAGTGCGAGTGCGAGTGCGCGCTGTGGGCGCTGGGTGTGCCGGGTGTGCACTGCGCGCCGTGACCACTCGGCATCTCATCGCCGTAGACTATCTTCTCGTATCTGAGATGTAACAGTGTGTCAATGTCACCGGAAAATTGAAAATGTCGTACGATTATAAGATATCGCGTAGCATTCTAAACTATTTTTCTTAATAAGCAGGATATAATGGAAACTATGGAACATGGATTGGGATTTATTCTACACACGACGACTTTCGAGAAATTATAATAGAAAAAATGATTTATTACAATCTTACGGAGTCTGTAAATTTTTCTGACATCAATACGACAGTTAGAATAGAACAGAATAGAAAAACTTTTATTCAGGACAGACACAGCACAACGGTTACAAACACAAATTACAGGAGAAGAAAAGTACAGAATGCGCCGAGCGTGGGAGCGCGAGCGAGTTCAGTGCTAAAGTTCTAAATCACAATGACGAAGCCATTACTTATCCGGACATAGTGTCTACGACACATTCGCTCATTTATAAAATTAATGTTCACTTCCAACGCACTTCAAAATCACATTCATACATTCATACGTTCATACGTTCGTTCAATCATCTTACAAGTCACTGTGCGTTGCGCATTCAAAAATTAATTATAAAATTGTAAAAGGCCCTAGTAAACCGCATTTGTCTAGCAAAATATCTTTGTTTGATTTATCACAAATAAAATTGGCGACCGTGACAGGACCTGCAATCGATCCTAACAGCCACTCAGTTAGTTCCATATCAAGGGCACTTGAAGGACGTCGTCAACACCGGGCGAAACCTACCAGTAACGGACCGTCTCAAGAATCCAAGATCGCCGTTCCTGTGTACTGGAATTCTATTACCTGGACAACCTCGCCTTCGCCAAGCCATTCTGGGAACTGCTGGGACTGCGAAACTCCGATTGTGCAAGGTCCACCATTGGAATGAGCAAGAGGAATCAACCTATCCACGTGCTGCCTACCAAAGGATTGCTGAGATCAGTTGCCTGCCTATTAAAGTGAGCTCGTTCCATATTACTAACATACCCATTGTGCTATCCTTCAGTCTGTGCATTTGGCGGATTAGTTTCTCGAGTCAAGTGAAGTTCCTACATATCGATTTGCGTCTATAGTGCCTAGCTATATTATTCTCGAAAGAGGTCCAAATTTCCTAATGATAGGCAAAGCGCAAATTCGCCTAATTAACTTTACTGAGCCATAGACTCACCGCCATCTTAAATTGATGCACGTTTAACTATTCAACAATTCCCTTACCTATTGAAACCAAGCAATTTTATAAAACCGTTCCACTATTTAGATTACTTATCCCGTTTATCACTCGACTCAACCTTTAAATCACTTAAGTATCTATATTCCAAATATCTCGCGAGTTTTAACTGTGCACTTCTATCCGTTTTCATTTCGTCATACAAGTATTTAATTGTAGTTATCAGTTAACTAAGGCGCACGGAATTTATCTATTTCAGGGATCGTGCGTTGATTTGTAACACGGCATCGCATGCGCATCGCTGTTACCTGACTGCCGGCCGGCGCGTCCCACCTGCCTAGCGCATACAGTCACCGTGGCCCGCGAGCATCAGCTGATCAACAAAGCGAGGAGCGTATCGTATGCTATACCTATATATATCCATTTCATTATCTATTAACATCTGTTTGGGTTAACTCATTACGAGTTTATTACAATGTGCGAACCTTTAAAGTTAAAGGAACTAATAAGCAAACGTGGTTCTATTAGAGGACGCGTTACGAAATTTAAGTTAAGTCTCGACAGTTTAGTTTTATTAGAATCCATTTCTGAATTAGAAATAAGTAAGCTCGCATTGAAGTTATCCAAAATTGAGGCGTTGTTCGTTGAATTTGATGAGGTGCAGAATCTGATAGAAATTAACAACGTAGAAATTCAAGGTAGCGAGTTAGTTACTAGGGATTTAATAGAAAGCGATTTCTACCATTGTATTGCGATAGCTCAAACTTTAATTAAAAAACATTCAATCGTTGATAATGATGAGAATAAATCTCAAAACAAATCTTCTTTGGCTACGTGTCATCATAACGATCACAGCTGTAACGCACTAGGTTTTAAATTACCGGTGATTAAAATTCCAAATTTCGATGGTACGTATTTTAAGTGGCTAGAATTTAAGGAAACTTTTGTTTCACTAGTTCACAATAATGATAAGATCGAAGGCATTCATAAATATCACTATTTGCAATCATATCTTGACGGAGAAGCCGCTCGGGTGATTGCTAATTTGGAGGTTTCTCATAATAATTATTCAGAAGCATGGAAACTTTTATGTGAACGTTATGACAATAAGCGTCAATTGATAAATAACCATCTTAAGTCTTTGTTGAACATTAATTCTGTTCAAGATAATGACAAGTCTTTAAGATACGTTATTGATCACGTCACTAAAAACTTACGCGCACTTAATTCATTGGGGCTGCCCACAGACAAATGGGATGTTTTAATTATATACCTTATTGCAGGTAAATTAAATTCTAGTACATATTTCAAGTGGGAAGAACATAAAAATAGTTTGAGTGACATACCTTCGCTTAATGATTTCTTCAGTTTCCTTAAATGTCGCGCTGATGTATTGGAGACCGTTTATCGCCATAAACATGACAGTCAAGACAACAAACAAAAACAAACATTCAGTAATCAAAACAAACACAACAGTACCAAGTCTTTAGTGGCCGTGCCAAACGAAGGCAACACTTCTACCTCTAAAATACCGGAATGTTTGTTCTGTAAGAATAGCCATCGCATGTATGAGTGCCCATCTTTTAAGTCAAGCTCATTAGAGGAGAGGATAGCTTTTGTTTCTTCTAACAAATTATGTGAGAATTGTTTGAGATCAGGTCATGTGGCTAAACGTTGTCGTCTCTCAGCTACATGTCGTCATTGTAAATTACGGCATAATTCTCTTCTTCATAAATCAGAAGAAACTGTCATTTCTAATTCAGTTAATTCTGTAAGTATGTCTTCGACGTGCTCTTCTGAAGTACTTTTGTGTACTGCTCGAGTCAAGGTTACCAACCCAGCCACCAACGAAACTATGATAGTGCGAGCTTTGCTCGACAGCGGGAGTCAGTCGACAATTATTACACAGGCCGTGAAGCGCCATCTAAACCTGACTCCTCAGCCATCAGACACTACCATAGTAGGCATTGGTAATACTAAATTAAATATTAACACAGAACGCTGTATTCTACGCATTCATTCTGAAACCAGTTCCTTTAATGTGACAGTTTCATGTTTAGTCTTGCCGCAAATTACCGGCAACTTACCTAAATCCTATTTTGATTTAAAACAATTAAATATTCATGGATTTCAATTAGCAGATCCCACTTTAAACGAACCATCCCCAATCAATATTTTGATCGGTGCTGATTTATTTTGGGACATCATTAGTGCCCAGCAGCATTCGTTAGGACATGGTTATCCTAAGCTTCAGGCGTCAAAGTTAGGATGGCTCGTTACGGGTTCATTGCCTTGTTTTAGTAAAAACAAAGGTAACTCAGTCATGTGCAATTTTGTCTCAAATGATGACGCTTCTAGTAACTTACATGACGAGTTGTCTAAATTCTGGGAACTTGAGAATTTTCCTCAAAAAAGGCCCCCGAGTAGTGAAGAAAAATTGTGTGAGCAACATTATCTCGCCAACACTACTCGCACTAGTAATGGTCAATTCTGTGTAGGGTTGCCATTTCGTGATAGCATAGACTGTTTAGGCAATTCCTATAATTTAGCCAAAAAAAGGTTTTTCAATTTAGAGGCTCGTTTCCGAAAACAACCAGAATTAAAACAACAATATTCTCAATTTATAAACGAATACGAAGCATTAGGCCATCTATCCGAATCTCCGGAGCCTAGGCCGTTAAATGCCTACTTCTTGCCTCACCACCCAGTCATACGGGAACAAAGCGAGTCGACTAAGTTACGCGTTGTTTTTGACGCCTCGGCTCGTACTTCTTCCGGTGTTTCTGTAAATAGCTTACAAATGGTGGGACCAGTAGTGCAAGAACCATTGTTTAATATATTAGTTCGTTTCAGACAGCATAAATATGTTCTGACAGGTGACATAGAGAAAATGTTTCGCTCAGTGCTTCTCAGGGAATCAGATCGCAATCTTCAACTGATACTGTGGCGTGATAGTGAGGATAAGCCTTTAAAGACACTGCGTTTAAACACCGTTACTTACGGTTTCGCTAGTGCGTCTTTTCTTACTACTCGTTCTCTTTGGCAGATAGGTGAAGAGTGTTCAGATCAGAAGATCAAAATTACTATTCAAAATGATCTGTATTGTGATGATCTACTTACTGGTGCAAGCAGTGCTGAGGAGTTACGTCATATTCTTCTTTCAGTTTCTTCCGAGTTAGCAAAGGGATGTTTTCATCTGCGTAAATACCGTTCAAACTTACCTGAGTTACTCGCAGACTCCGTCAACCTGGAAAGTGGTAATCTCATGATTAGTAATGCAACTAGTACGCTAGGTATAGGTTGGACGCCTTCTTCAGATGAATTTCACTTTCAGCATGATGTTTCGGCTTCTGAAAATGTCACGAAACGAACAATACTTTCCTCAACCTTTAAAATATTCGATCCTCTTGGTCTTTTATCTATTTTCACAATTAAACCTAAAATTATACTCCAAGAACTATGGAGTCACAAAATTGATTGGGATGAACCTGTTCCTCCAGAAATAAAGTCTTCCTGGTTAAACTTTTCTACTAAATCCTCATGTCTGTCTTCTTTAAAGATTCCTAGATGCATTTTAATTGACAACAATTCTTCTGTACAAATACATTGTTTCTGTGATGCTTCACAACGTGCCTTCGGCAGCTGTATATATTTGAGGTCTATTTCTACTAGCGGCACTATACAGGTTAGCCTGGTATGTGCAAAATCACGGGTTGCACCAATTAAACCCACGACAATACCACGGCTCGAACTATGCGCCGCCCTATTAGGAGCCCAACTAACTGCTACGGTTTTAGCCGCATTACGTTGTCCTATTGAACGTCAAGTGTATTGGACAGACTCTAAAGTTGTATTAGGTTGGCTCAACTCTAATAAAACTAAAACGTTTGTTGCCCACAGAGTAGCTGCTATAAATGAGCTAACAAATCCCACAGACTGGCGTTATGTTCCCACGTCTACCAACCCGGCTGATTTAGTCTCGCGTGGCGTCGATCCAGACCAGTTGGATCTTTCTATATGGTGGAACGGTCCATCGTTTCTTTTAGAATCCGAAGATTCCTGGCCCACCTGTACTGCGGACTCTATAGAATTGCCAGAAATTAAGAGCCATCATATTTTAGCTGGGGAGGAGGCACCTTCCATGCCAGATTTGTCTGTGAACTTATCAAAATTTTCAAATTTCACCACTCTTATTCGGGTTCTAGCTAGAGTTTTAAGGTTCACCAACAATTGTAGGTCAGACAACAAATCGGACAGATTGATAGGTCCACTTCAAGTTTCCGAATTAAAAAACGCTCACAACGTATGCATAAAGTTAGCTCAAAAAGATTCCTTTCCTATAGAAATAGGACAGCTACGAAAAGGTAAATCTTTAAATTCTAAAACTGCGCTCTCTTCGCTTAATCCGTTTTTAGATGAAAATGGGATTTTAAGAGTTGGAGGGCGCATCGATTCATCTACTTACCAGTATGACAAACGTCATCCTATTTTAGTTAATTCGAGTCATTTCTTAACAAAGCTGATCTTCCAACAGGAGCACCTACGTTTGTTGCACGCCGGTCCTCAGCACCTCCTTGCGTCTATAAGAGAACGCTATTGGCCTGTAGGAGGCAGGACTCTAGCTAGACGTGTAGCGCGCGAGTGCGTAACCTGTCGTCGTTTCAATGCTCGTACTATGGATAATATTATGGGAAACTTACCTGCAGATCGCGTTGAAGCTGACTTTCCTTTCTCCACGATAGGTACTGACTTTGCTGGTCCATTTCTTATTACAGACCGCAAGGGTCGCGGCTGTAAAATAACTAAAAGTTACCTTTGCATTTTTGTTTGCTTCCGGTACAAATGCGTTCATTTGGAGTTAGTCAGTGACTTGACAATGGATGCATTTGTACTGACACTGAAAAGATTTATAGCTCGTAGGGGTAAGCCAAAGGTCATCTACTGCGACAATGGTAGAAACTTCGTTGCAGCTGCAAAAGAAATAAATTCTTTTCTTAAATCCAATAGCGATTCTATTATTGACTCTGCATCTCGCGAAGGCATTGAATTCCGCTTCTCACCAGCATACGCTCCTCACTTTGGTGGTTTATGGGAGGCCGGGGTCAAGTCAGCGAAATTCCACTTGTACAGAGTCCTAAAAAATATTCACTTGACTTTTGAGGAACTGACTTCGTTGTATGCCCAGATCGAAGCGATACTTAACAGCCGTCCTTTATGTCCATTAAGTCCTTCGCCACAAGACCTTTCTCCACTCACCCCGGGCCACTTTATAATTGGTAGGGCGCTAACGTCTTTGCCATCACCATATCTGCTGGACTATAGCACAAACCGTCTTGACCGTTTTCAGCGATTGGAGCAAGCTCGTCAGCACTTTTGGAAGCGGTGGTCGACTGAGTACGTCACGGAGCTCCAGCAGCGCACGAAGTGGAAGGTGCGGTGTCAAGATTTAAAGGTAGACGACCTAGTCCTCATCAAGGACGATAGAGCCCCTCCACTGTGCTGGCGCCTTGGAAGAGTCTTGAAGATATTTCCCGGCACTGATGGTGTGCCTCGAGTCGCCGACGTGTCTACATCAAAGGACACCATACGGAGAGCCATCAACAGATTGTGTCTGCTGCCTTCACAAGATAACTACAGCGAAAAATGATCTTGAAAGCTTCACATAACTTTCAAGGCCCCCGAAGATGTCTACGACACATTCGCTCATTTATAAAATTAATGTTCACTTCCAACGCACTTCAAAATCACATTCATACATTCATACGTTCATACGTTCGTTCAATCATCTTACAAGTCACTGTGCGTTGCGCATTCAAAAATTAATTATAAAATTGTAAAAGGCCCTAGTAAACCGCATTTGTCTAGCAAAATATCTTTGTTTGATTTATCACAAACACATAGCAAGGCTTGATTTTTAATTTTTTTCGTTATTCTTCTGTGGACATTCATTAGCGCGTACGCGTCGCTAGAAATAATAGATCGTCAACCTGTTTTAACTAAACGGTTTTATTTAGCTTCCCTATTTATTTGTTTTATTTTTATGGAATCCATGCTATCACAAATATATTGACAGTATCGAGCACGTGCAAAAAAAAATTTATAAAATTCTTATGTTTTCATCAGAGGGTACCGTATCAGTCCAGTAACTATCTCGGTCTCTGTAAAAAATATCATCTCTTACCTCTAATTACTCATCGTGAGATCTCTGACTGTATTTTTTTGTTAAAAACGGTTCGAAGCGACATAAATTGTTCAGACATTTTGTCATCTTTCTACTTCAACGCTCCAAGCAAGTCCAAACGGTTCAATCCACCATTACGGGTGCCATTTGCAGCTACTAAATATAGACAAAATTCGTACGTTGTGCGTGTGAGCAGGTACTTTAAAAGGGTGTGCAAACAGTTCGATTTTGATATTTTTGAAACTAGTGTGACCAAGGCAAAACATTGTTTGTCAATGGATTTCTTTGGAGATTGAATTGTTTATGTGTACTTTGTTTTTATTCTTTAAAATTTATTTTTTAACATCTTGGTTTTCATGAGAAATAACGTGTCAACATATTATCTTAGTTTATGATCTGCCTGCACGTCTTTCTTTCGTCGTCTTTTTAACCTCACCTTTTTATATATATTTTTTTTGGCATTATTTTTATTTGTACTTAGTATGATATTGTGTTCCACAGTACATTTATACCATTCTGGCTCTGGACGTGAAGACTTATAATTGGCTGCCAGATTATCAATCTGTTGTACATTACCATTATATTTATTTTTTTTTTTTGTTTGGGTCAAATCTAGTAATTGAAATTCGACCCCCTTCCTGTTGACAGATTGATCTGAAATTTGGTACCTACGCACTTTTAGTTCTGATGACAATATAATTTAACACACTCGGTATCATTGTGAATCCAAGATGACCGCCGTTACAAAATGGCAGTTTACACATACGAGTATTTTATCACTACTTCCTCAATATGAGTATGAAATGAAAGGGTTGAAATAAAAAATGAAGTTAAATAGAGTTGTTTATGAAAATCCAATATGGCCGCCAACAAAACGGCAGGTGATTTTTTTTGTCTGAAATCGTTCGGCGTGTGAAATTTCTATCAAGTTAACCGCTGTATCATAATAAGCCTGACAAGAAAGGTGTTTAAAAGCAAACTTGTGTGGAGTCAATCATACAGAGCAAATTAAACTTGATATTGTAGCTTCTCTCCGTAAACCAAATCATTGTCAGAAGTTCTGGAAGGCTGCCAAAAGTTTATATTAAGCCTGGCCTTCCTGTGAGTGTCGGTAGTGCTGATCAACCGGACAGCATCGCCAACATGTTCAAGGATCACTTTAAAGTGGAATCACAGCTGGGCTCTCCGTTGCGAGTGCTCGATGACGGATGCTGTCGTCAAAATTATTTCACCAATAGAAAGCTACGTTACAATGGAGTGTCATAGGCTATATTTTACCCCCATATTGCCACGGGAACAGGAACAACGCGGGTGAAACCGTCCGAAATAAAGATAATGCTATTTTATAACTAGCAGCGCCCCGCGGTTTCACCCGTTCCCGTGGGAACTAATTATCAATTCTAACGCAAAACTGATCATAGTGAGTTTTTCAAACCGGTATGCGAACGAGGGTTTTATCGCAACTGACCTATCCACATCTCCTACCGGGTTTCAAGGCACATCTTAGCCTGTATATGTAAAACATGTGTTCACAAAAGATTTAGCACCTAATCGGAGTAAACAGCTCGACACCTCCTGTTTTGTTTAGCTAAAATATTCCTTTATGTTTCTTATCGCGCTGTTTACGGCAAAGCGCTAATGTATTTCAATATACATACTTGACTCGCTCTCGTTTGTACGCACCACGAAATACTACTTGCGTTTTCGCACAGCTGTTTACCTACTTGTTAATGTCGTATAATTTTTGTTTTCGTGCGAACTTAAATTTCACCTTCAAGGCGTGTTAATATTTTTGTTACCTTAATAAATACATTATAATTTAATTAAATGTGACATTTTAATACAACATACCAATTTATAACCAATTATGAACTGCATTTTCAATGGGTAATAACTTAAACATATATTTATCCGAACGTTCGCGGTCCTGTTGTAACTTTTTTGATAAGTAACCTTCCGCAATTCGACCTGATTTGGAAGTTGGTTACTAAGAAGAATTTCTTCTAAGGATGTCAGAGCGATTGTAGCGAGCTCGAAAGTTGTATTTAATTGTTTCAGATATTATATATTTTCATTATATTATACATAATATAAACTGGAGAACTATGGGTGTTACAGCGAGCCAGATTCGTTTTAAAATGTTAGTACTGTAACTCAGACTACACATATATAGGTGTAGAACTGTAGATATGTAGTTAGGTCAGACTCTTTACCCCGGTTAATCGGATGCAATGGTGAGCTCGAAATGTTCTCGGATAGATGATATCCTCTTTATAAAGACATAAAGTAATGTTCTTCAGTTATGTACAAATCTGGACACTCCCTCTAATACCTTCCCATGGCCCGACCAACATACTTTATACGGGCCAAATTTTGGAGCGGCTGCGGACGTAGCACCCTTAGCCATCTTATTTTACCGTCCGCAGGCGCTTCTTGATTCCTACAATTAACCACGTGTGTCCCTAAGACATTCTGCCTGGGCATGTTAAACCTCATCACAAAGAAGGTTTACTTCGTCGTCGTCGCCAGCTGCTGTAGTTTTGGTAGTGCTGTTGTACCGTTTAGCTCTCTCGTTCTCCTCCTCTCTCCAGTCGCCCCTGGCGCCCCATGGCGCTCCGGGCAGCAAGCCACTTGTGCGCGAAATTCCGTAGTCGCTCAAAGTTCGCCGGTGAGCTCACAAGAGCTGGGTAATAGACCGGTTCGGCATCCGCGCGGGCAATCTCATCCATTATCTTACGTCTGTCACCTTCATAAAGGGGGCAGACCCACAGCACGTGGTGTAGGTCCTCCTCTTCCATACCGCAATAACGTAAACTGCCCTCGCACAACTTCATATCGGACAGTCTCTTCCTAAAGCAGCCGTGTGCCGTGAGCCACGGAGAGCGGATGGCGCCGCCCCGCCGGGCCAGGCTCTGTCTGGGCCGACGGGGACAACCAATCTGGACAGTACATTGCAAGGAGAGCGGGCTTGCCGCCCGCAACCCGCAGCCCGCAGCTCGCAGCTCGCAGCCCGCAGCTCGTGGCCGGGCGTCTGCTGTGGTGACGGCGGCGCGTACAATTAGCTGAAATCTCCCGCAAACCCAAAAAAAAAACCCTCGCTCTGGACCATGGATTGAACCTGGGCCAAATTGAACCATAATCGACCAGTGATGTGACGTAAAAGTTATCACTCGAATTATACAATTTACTTAATTTACAATCAAAAACAATTTGAGATCAATGACATATGAACTTATTTAACTACTTCATAAAATACGGATAATAGACGAATTTCGACCTACAGATGGATGCCGACCCAGAATTAAATATTTTTTAGCAAACCTTATCCATAATGATATTCCCATCTCTACAAAACAATTGGTTGTCTGACCCGGGTGCCACAAACCACTACAAATCATCCTGTGACGTCATAAGCGAACGACTGCATCACTTTGGCATAACGTTACAGTAATCAGGTAAGCGCATCTTTATTTCATTTTGCTAGTACTGCATGCCCATGTGACGGTAAAATATAGAGAACTTTACTATTATAAAAACACCTGTGTACTATACCCATGTTTGCAAAGAATTAAATGATTTCATTTGATCAAATGAAATCATCAGTGATTCAAGAGGAAGGTTTATATGTATAATACATATTATTGTGGTGGATTGTTGGCGCTAGCGTGCGGCGGACAGCGCCATCTAACAACTAGTTCTGAACTAATAATATCGTGACGGCGCGCCCGGGGGCGGCCACACTCTCGGTCCCTACCAAGGTAAAATGATTCTGATCCAAATTACCTTTTGTTCGAGTACCCAAGTCAGTGCTCACATCTACTAAGAACTATATCGGATCGTGATGAAGACCCGATGTTTCATATCTCAGCCACCCATGTTGCGACATTAACTATAATCTTGGAACACCACAATAACAACGAAAACAAAATTAAGAGAGTTTATAACTGGCCAACCCGTAAAGCAACACATAGAAATAAATACTTAGTTCCTAAAGTTGATAATTATTTCGGTCAAAGGACGCGGCAATGGCTAGTTCCGACATTATTAAATGAACTTCCAACGCAAATTACAACTGAAGCAGTTTCTAAAAATGTCTTAAAAATGTCCTACGTAAACACTATTTGGGTTTGTGTCCTTAGCATAAGATCTTCTAAAAAAATAGTTGTATTATAGTGTAGTGAATCTAAGCTGATAAGTAATGATGGGGCAGGTGCGGGCCGGCCGACTAGCGTGCGCGCGCGCCGTCTTGTTTTCATAAATAAATAAATAAAAAAAAAAAAACATAAATATAAACCTTCTTCTTGAATCACTCTAATTATAAAAAAAACACACTGCATCAAAATTTGTTGCGTAGTTTTAAATAGGTATTTAAGCATACATAGAGACAAATAGACAGCGGGAAGCGACCGATATTTGTTTTATACTAGGTATGTAATGATATGGAAATATTAAATCAATGTTTTTTGTATTCGTAAAACTATCAAAAAACTTAACGAGTAAAATCTGATTCACCGATATGACGATACCCTCATCACTATTGTTTACTGTATATTTTATTACACATATTTTATAGCTTGGCGCTAGCGAGGCACCGCGTTCTGTGTAAAATGGCTTTGAAAAGGTTCAAAACTCACTCACCTCGAAAATGACCTGTTTTAGTTGAACAAACGTAGCGTGTAGAGTAGAGATTGAAGAAGTGTAAAGATTTTCAAATCGTCATGAATCTATACTAATATTATAAAGCTGAAGAGTTTGTTTGTTTGTTTGAACGCGCTAATCTCAGGAACTACTGGTTCGAATTGAAAAATTATTTTTGGGTTGAATAGACCATTTATCGAGGAAGGCTTTAGGCTATATATCATCACGCTTAAGCCAATAGGAGCGGAGCAGCGATAAAGAATGTTTTAAAATCGGGGATTCCACGGGGACGAAGTCGCGGACAGCAGCTAGTTAAATTATAAGCTGACAGATGGATACGTGTGTGTGCGCGGTAAGCTGCGGTACTAGCGAGCACTCACCCGTCCGTCCCGCGCCGGCCGGCCGCGCGCAGCTCGCCGTAGATCACGTCGGGGACTGAGCGCCGCCGCCGAACATTAACAGAGCAGAAAAAAAAATTACGCTAGTGTGAATGAACTCTGGTAAACATATCGCCGCTCCATTCAAAGTAGAATAGAATAGAATAGAAAAACTTTTATTCAGGACAGACACAGCACAACGGTCACAAACACAAATTAAAGGAGAAGAAAAGTACAGAACGCGCCGAGCGTGTCCGAACCGAAAGGGTTACCACCTCAGCATTTGCTGGGCGTCAGACACCCAGCGCTGGTTTTCAGTTGGCACCCCGCAGTGACGCACGGACGTGGGTAAATAAAATATATACTTGAACTAAATATTTATGTTTTTGTACAGAATTTTATTAAAATACGTAGATATAACATATTTATATGTATATATATATGTATATATATATGTATATATATATATATATATATTATATTCCATAAAACATAATGAAACAGTTGCCACATTCGTTAAAAACTACAAATTTAATAATACCCACAATACTCGCAATAGTAGCGTGCACACCAGCCGATGCGACGATCAACGACATTAAATAATCGAGAAGCGATTATCAGAGGCCACAAAGGAGTGAAATCACGTAAAAATATATAATTGCGATTGTTACCTTCTAGAAAATATATCCAAGTACTTAAATCAAATAAAAGTTAATTTGCTATGGAAAGTTTATGTTTATTGCAATTGTAAAGGAGTCAAACGAAAACCAATTAAAAGTGAAAGTGCAAAAACATGATGTTCCTGGGGACACAGATGAACGGGCTCACCGCATCAAGCCTACCTACTACATGATAATTACCAGGAAATAGGTACATAACATAATGGTAATATGTAATTTTAATTTATATTTAATCGTGATAAAATTGGTGTTTAAAATAAATGATTAAAATTCAAATAACGCAACCTTAGATTGCATATTAAGAGATAAATACATTATTACATTTTAAGAATAATTAAATTAGTATAAATAGAATTATATAAACGATTTATCAATATTTACTTCATTAAATTGGATTTGTGAATTCAAAATAAATTGCTTAAGTCTAGCCTTAAAAGTACTTATATTTTGTAGGTCCCTAATGGGTGGAGGAATATTATTCCAACATTTGGAGGCCGCGTACCGAAAACTTCCTCGAAAAGCTGCAGTACGATGATGCGGAGTAGCCAGCTGCTGAGCACAACGCCTGGCTTTGTGCTTCCGATGACTGTTTACCCACGTAAGCTTCGAGTACAGGTAAGAAGGACATTTAGATTTGATGACGCCAAAAAGAAGACAAGCCAAATGCAACTTCCGACGAGACTTCATTTTTAAAATGTTATGCTTGTTTAGAAATGGTGTAATGTGGCTCCTTGGTGGTACGTTAAAGCAAAAACGCGCGCAAGCATTTTGAACTCTTTGTATAAGTCTTACGGTACGCGACAGAAGCCGAGGTCCTATGACGGTATCGGCATAATTCAATTTCGATAGAATCAGACTTTCAACCAGCTGTACACGCAGTTCTTCGCTGAGATACGGGCGCATTTTATATAAGACTTTCAAACGGTAGAAGCAATTTTTTACACAGTTTGCAATATGAGCCTCAAATCGCAGTTCTTCGTCCATAATCAGACCCAGATTTCTCGCCTGATGAATACGTTCAATATATTGACCCTTCACGATTACGTTTGCACAAGTAGAAGTTATTGCATTGAGTTGACTTTTAGAACCAAAAAGCATAAATTTTGTTTTAGCCGGGTTTAGTAAAAGGGAGTTTTGTTTTGACCAGTCCACAATCCTGTCCAGATCGTCATTTAACAATTTTACTGCAGTATCGTAGTCTTCAGGTTTAAAAGAAATGTACAATTGAATGTCGTCTGCATAAATATGAAATTTAGAATTTTTCAGAACATTAATAATGTCTGCACTATACAAAATAAACAAAGGGGGGCCCAGTATAGATCCCTGTGGAACGCCTTTTACCACAGGAGTCATATTAGATATAATACTAGATCCATTGGCATCTTGAATTTCAACCAGCTGTTTACGATTGGTTAGATAACTCCTAAACCACGCAACCGTAGCTGCGTCAAAACCATAATACGTCATCTTAGAGAGCAAAAGAGTCAAATTAATAGCATCAAATGCGCGGGAAAAATCCAGTAAAACTAATAAGGTACAACATCCTTCATCTTGAGCTGATATTATGTTGTCTGTGACATCTAACAGAGCCGTTGCAGTGCTACGACCCCTCCTAAAACCAGATTGCGCTTCCGGGAGAATGTTATTTCGCTCAAGATATGTTGTTAGTTGGGCATTTACTACCTTTTCCAGCACTTTCGATAAAAAGGGTAAAATGCTAATAGGCCTTAAATCCTTTACACTGCTTGGGTTCATAATTTTAGGAATTGGACGCACAACTGCAATTTTCCATAGGTCAGGAAAGGTCGACGTAGAGATGGAATAATTAACAATAGAAGTCAGTATATCTAAAGTTTGAGGAAGTGTCTGATAAAACATATCAAGCGTAATGTGATCAAAACCCTCTGCATTAGATTTAAATTTTGATAAAATTTTGATTATGGCAGATTGGTCTACCGTGCCAATAGAAAAAACACCCTCACCAAATCTTTGAGACTCATAGTACGCTATACATGATGCTGGTGCCGTACTATCACCTGGAACATTCAAGAAGTGTGAATTAATCTCATCAGGGTCGTTGAGATGAGAAGGTAATTCAGATATATTTTTGAAAGGTAATAATGTGGATTTTAGATTTTTCCACAGAATTTTGGGATGATGTATCTTACTATTAATATTGTGTTTAAAATAAGCTACTTTTTCATAGTATAAAGATTTATTAACTAGACTCTTCAACTCCTTGTAATAACACAATTTACTTTCTGAAACAGAGTTTTTGCACCGTACTTGTGCCTGATTGCGCAGACACATCATAAGCTTAATGTTATTCGTTATCCATGGATACGACCTATCCCGAACTGCGCGAGTCTTAAGTGGAGCATATTTATCAAAAAGCGTGATGATGTTCGAGTTTAGTTGAGCCACCATAGCGTTCACGTCACTCGACGCACCCCAATCCATTAAGACTAAGTCCTCACTAAACTTGTCCAGAGGCATATTTTTTAAGTTTCTACGAGATACAACAATTGGCGGTATTTTCTCCTTTTTAAAATGAAAAACAGCAGTAAGGAAAGCATGCGCACTAAGCGCACTAATCCAGTCCACCTCAATGGCGCGCGCCCTCGCATCAGTGCACACTAGGTCTAAAAGAGTCTCGCTAGTCGAAGTAAAGTGAGTAGCTGATGTTACCAATTGACTTAGGTCGAGACTTTGAAGAAATATATTTAATTTGTTGGTTTTGGGATCCATTTGATTCAGATAATTAATATTGAAGTCACCCAGGAGAACGGTGTGCTTGCAAGACGATATTGAATTTATTGAACAAGTTAGCGCATCTAAAAATAAATCAACATCCATCCATGGCGGTCTGTACGCAGTTCCGATGGCGATTTTGACACCGTGAGTACTCAGAACAAGCCACATTTGTTCAACAGCCTCATGAAGAGGGTCAACCGGGTGCACATGGGTACGCACCCTTATCCCGCGTTTGATATAAAATCCAACACCACCGCCGCGGCCGCCGCGCACGCTCACCGGACGCGGAACATGCCGCAGCCGGTACCCGGGCACGACGGGCGCGCGCCCCTCCTCACCAGTCCTAAGCCAAGTCTCATTCATTGCCACTATACTAGCATCATGATGCTGTACAGCAGCGATAAATTCATCATGGTGAGTGCCTAATGAGCCAGGATTGAGAAAACCAAATTTAAGGTACTTTGCGATCATTGCAGTGTTTCAGTATCACTAAGCAGCATAATATAACATTCGCGAGCAAAGAGGTGGCACATATTTAAAGTTTTTTCGCAAAAAAAATAAACATGTAAAATATAAAACAATATTATAATAGGCACAAATACTAATAAAATAAGATCAAATAGTATTATTAATGTTGTGTGAATTTGTAGTGTATTGATTATAAGTATAAAATATTCGGAATATGAGGGAAATAATTGTGAAAAATCAATATAATAAGATAATATATAAAGATACGAGAACAACTTGATACGAAGGGAGAGGGGCACCAACAAAACTCTGCCACTGCGGTAAATGCCAAACAAAACAACGCACCCTTTCGGCTGGGCTAACTGTGGCCAGAAAAATACATAAAAAGTAATAAAAAAATATACAAAACAAATAGTAGGCCCGGGAAAATAACAAAGGTGTACTTTAAAAGTTATTTTTATACAAACTAAAAAGAAGAAACTTCCAGTCAAACTGACACATTGCCAAAAATTCGGACCAAGTCTAGGTCAGAACGAATGCGTTGTGGTGGAACACCATCTTCCTTTTTTACAAAGATGCGGCCATCCTTGGTCCACACATACTTAAATTTATGCTTCTGCCCAGCCTCTCGCGCATTATAAAACAACTTGCCGTTAATCGGCGTCAACCGTTCATTTAAATAGAACCTTTTCGAGGGTCCGCGCAGTTCGAGGCCGTGGTGAGGCCGCGTCGTACGCGCGCCGCTCGCAACAGCTGATCGCGAACAGCGCGGCGCGACAGGCGCACAGCGAGCGCGCGCGGCCGCATCGGTTCCGCCATGTCCCCACCGCCGCCGCCGCCGCCAGCCACGGTGAAGTTGCGGCGCACCATGCCAATACGCTCTGCGTTCACAACGTCGCGGTCGTCGATGTTGACACCCAATTTTAAAGACACTAGTTGAATTACGTGTAGTGGGCTTTCATCTTTTATTTCCGGTATTCCCGTGATTATGACGTCATTTAGAAGAAGATCCTGATCGCGCTCATTTATCTGTAATTTGAGCTCAGAGATAGTGTCTTCAAGGTGGTGGAAAGACGATGGGTCCCTCTCCTCGAAACGTTTCTCAAGGAGGGAAACCTTGCCCTCAACGACACTCATTCGTTCCCCACACAACCCGACATCAGCCTTCAAACTTGCCATTTCGTCCCGGAACAGTCGCAACTCCGCTCTCATAGCACTCAGCTCTTCACGAAAACAGCGAATTTCATACGCTACATTGAGCTCCCGAGGCTACGTTGTAATTGAGGACAGGGGTCGAGTAGGCTGGTTGATTTCTGGTTCTATAACTGTTTGCTCAACCACTACGCTTCGGTTTACCGCTGAAAGCTGAGTTTTTGGTGGAGACTGGACTGTATTTGGCTGGCTGCTTACCATAATACCATCAGACGGGCTCTTGACAGGTGTAGCGGAGTTGTCCCTTCTTGGAACCTTCAACTTACAATCTGGACACAACCAGTTAGGTGCCACCTTTGTTGATGTAACGCCAATGCAAGTGGGATGATACGACCCAGGACATTTAGTGCAGCGAATACATTCAGCTCTGGCCAAAAACTGACCGCAGCCACCACACTTCGCCATAATCGTGGTTTAATTTTATTTAAGTAAACAGTACAGAACTATAAATTAGTACCACTGGGGAATCACAGATGGCGTCAATAGTACGTATTGCACAGTAATGTTATCTCTTAGGTCCTGTAGCACTTAATTAGTGAGCCCGATTATCGTCACAAATTCACAACCCAAATTATACTATTGTACGCTGCACCAATATAATTATTGTCTATTGTTCTTAAGTTCAAGTTTAGTTTTATAAAGTTTCGGGTAGGTGTTAAACACTGACTTTGTTTTGATCAGATGTTTTTTGTTATTATTAATGTTATTATTGTCACTGTCACTGCACTACAATGTATATGAATTATTATATCTTATACAGATCCTTACTCAATAAATACTATGACAAAACACTTTGTTTATATTTTTAGAACTCGTAAGCGTATCAAGCTAGACAGCTGTTACCGACATCCGTGACGTCACTCCGTCATGACATTATCAATTAGGTTAGTCATGACATTGTCAAGTACGTGTTTCAAGGTACGCCTTGCGTCATAATAATGAATATTTTTATTCTTAGAACTTATAAGCTGCATTCAGTTGGTTAAGAAGTCGGTGGGATATAACGATAAGGTAGAATTTGACATACCGATGTTGTCGAGCCTCTGCAGCAGGTCGTGCTGCGCGGCGGCGCGGTTCTGATGCTCCACGCCCATCAGCACTCGGTTGGTGTACAGCTGGCGCCTCTCTTCCGCTTGCTTCTTCAGCATGAACTGCTCCAGGGTCACGAAACCCACCAAGTTTTCAGTCTGCAAGCGGAATGTGGTAATACACGTCAGTCACAAGGCCAAAGTAGATAAACATAAGGGGACAACACTAAGAACATGGATCTTGTACTCGCCTTAGGTTTGGGTCTAGGCACGTGCAGCGTGGGCTTGGTGACGAAGTCGCTCTTGTCGAAGTCCAGCAGGTTGGGGTTGGACGCGTGGATGTAGTTGATGGGCTTCGGCAGGCGGCGCGCCTTGAGGGCGGGCGCGGGGGGCGCGGGGGGTGCGGGGGCGGCGGGCGCGGGGGCGGGCGGCGCGCGCCGGTAGCTGCGGTAGTGGTCCGTGGGCACGGGCACGCCGGGCGCCGCCTTCTGCGCCAGCGCGGTTACTGCGGCGCTCCCGTGCCGCCAGCCGGCCGGCGGCACGGGAGCGCGGGGGGGTGCGGGGGCGGCGGGCGCGGGGGCGGGCGGCGCGCGCCGGTAGCTGCGGTAGTGGTCCGTGGGCACGGGCACGCCGGGCGCCGCCTTCTGCGCCAGCGCGGTTACTGCGGCGCTCCCGTGCCGCCAGCCGGCCGGCGGCACGGGAGCGCGGGGGGTGCGGGGGCGGCGGGCGCGGGGGCGGGCGGCGCGCGCCGGTAGCTGCGGTAGTGGTCCGTGGGCACGGGCACGCCGGGCGCCGCCTTCTGCGCCAGCGCGGTTACTGCGGCGCTCCCGTGCCGCCAGCCGGCCGGCGGCACGGGAGCGCGGGGGGTGCGGGGGCGGCGGGCGCGGGGGCGGGCGGCGCGCGCCGGTAGCTGCGGTAGTGGTCCGTGGGCACGGGCACGCCGGGCGCCGCCTTCTGCGCCAGCGCGGTTACTGCGGCGCTCCCGTGCCGCCAGCCGGCCGGCGGCACGGGAGCGCGGGGGGTGCGGGGGCGGCGGGCGCGGGGGCGGGCGGCGCGCGCCGGTAGCTGCGGTAGTGGTCCGTGGGCACGGGCACGCCGGGCGCCGCCTTCTGCGCCAGCGCGGTTACTGCGGCGCTCCCGTGCCGCCAGCCGGCCGGCGGCACGGGAGCGCGGGGGGTGCGGGGGCGGCGGGCGCGGGGGCGGGCGGCGCGCGCCGGTAGCTGCGGTAGTGGTCCGTGGGCACGGGCACGCCGGGCGCCGCCTTCTGCGCCAGCGCGGTTACTGCGGCGCTCCCGTGCCGCCAGCCGGCCGGCGGCACGGGAGCGCGGGGGGTGCGGGGGCGGCGGGCGCGGGGGCGGGCGGCGCGCGCCGGTAGCTGCGGTAGTGGTCCGTGGGCACGGGCACGCCGGGCGCCGCCTTCTGCGCCAGCGCGGTTACTGCGGCGCTCCCGTGCCGCCAGCCGGCCGGCGGCACGGGAGCGCGGGGGGTGCGGGGGCGGCGGGCGCGGGGGCGGGCGGCGCGCGCCGGTAGCTGCGGTAGTGGTCCGTGGGCACGGGCACGCCGGGCGCCGCCTTCTGCGCCAGCGCGGTTACTGCGGCGCTCCCGTGCCGCCAGCCGGCCGGCGGCACGGGAGCGCGGGGGGTGCGGGGGCGGCGGGCGCGGGGGCGGGCGGCGCGCGCCGGTAGCTGCGGTAGTGGTCCGTGGGCACGGGCACGCCGGGCGCCGCCTTCTGCGCCAGCGCGGTTACTGCGGCGCTCCCGTGCCGCCAGCCGGCCGGCGGCACGGGAGCGCGGGGGGTGCGGGGGCGGCGGGCGCGGGGGCGGGCGGCGCGCGCCGGTAGCACAGTAAAAATATGGAACAGTATGGAAACTAAGCCCATTTGTTGAAATAAATACCTACGCTCCAGTAGAGAGCTAGGGTTGTCACTTTTAATGTTTGCAATAAGTGTTTTATTGGAACGAAGTTCTTTAACACGACTTGCGGTAGGAGTTGACTGGGAGAAATAGTCACGCGAAAATGCGTTAGTGCATGTTATTCCATGCGACTTTCTTCTTTGGTCAAAATGTAAATAATGCCATTGTAAAAAAAAAATATAAACTGAATATTGTTTATCATTTCTATGCCATTTTATTCCATTTCAATTATACCTAATATCTGCCCTAAAATTTTGATGAAGGATTTCTGTATGTTGAATAAAAAAACTTTTTAAAAAAATACAACCGACTTCTAAACAAAAAAAAAGTACAAAATAACTTAATTTCGGAAGTCGGTGTTTATGATTGCTTTTTTGTTTTGAACACACCGACTTCCGAAATTAAAGTTATTTTGTACTTTTTTTTTTTTTTGTTTAGAAGTCGGTTGTATT
This sequence comes from Hecatera dysodea, assembly GCA_905332915.2. NCBI lineage: Eukaryota > Metazoa > Arthropoda > Insecta > Lepidoptera > Noctuidae > Hecatera > Hecatera dysodea. Next base: position 23,213,130 of record HG995291.1, read on the forward strand.
TTTTAAAACAAAAAAGCAATCAAAAACACCGAGTTCCGAAATTAAAGTTATTTTGTACTTTTTTTTTTTTTTGTTTAGAAGTCGGTTGTATTTTTTGTAAAAAGTTTTTTTATTTTTCACTTTTTAGTGGTTCACTCCCAGTTAAACATACCCATCACAGCGTACGTGGTATAAATTGGTGTAAACAATAAACAAACATGCGATTTCAGCTATCCCGACAGATTTGCTATCATTTATTGAAATTAACAAAAACCTGCTTGTTCGATTTCGATAAAATTTTCATGGGACCATTTGGGAAGTTATACCCTTTCCAACAAATAAAGAATTTTTCAAATCGGTTGGCAAGCGACGGAGTTATGCCCGAACAAACATTAAAACGACTAGAATATAATGTTGTCGTAAAATTATGGTCATTTATTTTTTCATACACATAAGGATTAATTTATTCCATATGTTATATAAATTATAATACAATATAAATTAGAATTAGTCTTCGGTATAAGGATTTAATACTAGTATTAAAAATCTGTGCTTGGGTACACAGTTTTTGCAAAACGAAAACCTGAGTGGTCCACCTATAGCCATTATAATAGCGTAGGTATTATCTATGAACACGGCACCCGCCACTGAGCGCACCGCGAAAGTCCCTTAGGGGCCTCGTAGATGTGCGCGTCTGTGTGAGTGTGCCGTTTCGACCGTTTTCTTCGTAGTTTCTGTACTGTTCCATATTTCTACTGTGCCGGTAGCTGCGGTAGTGGTCCGTGGGCACGGGCACGCGGGAGCGCGGGGGGTGCGGGGGCGGCACGGGGACGTCAACGTCCACTATTCTTAACCATAAGGCTTCTAATGTGCAACACTAGATAGTATGCCGTGCACGTTTCCTATACAGGATTATTTCTTAAGCAGCACACAAATACATTTGGTGGTTCCATATCAGTAATAAAACAAATATCCATTACTTTTTCTATTATTTATTTTTATTCGGCTATAAATAAGGAAAATACGTGTTTAATAAAATTCATTAACTTTAATTTGTCGATGTTTGTGCACTGAATAAAAAATATTCCTGTATACATTTATTATTACTGTGTAATTTTTTGTACCCTAAATGACGTATCACCTCATTTTTATTATAACACAATTTCTTTTATTTATCATTTAGAAAAGCTCGTAGACGTGCACCCTGGAGCAGACAGAGCCGGGAGCGGTCGCAAGGTGGGGCTCAGTGTCCGGAGGACTCACCTTGAGCTTGGCGTCGTCCTTGGTCTTGCTGCGGTAGAAGAAGCGCAGGTACTTGCGGTCGAGGCTGGTGGACGAGTGCGGCACGTGCTCGTGCGACTCGCTGCGCTGCATGCGGTGCGTCAGCTTCTTCAGCGACCCGAACTTGGACTTGTCCTTGTCCTTGTCGGCGTCGCGCGCGCGCTCCCTGTGGCCCTCCGCGTCCGACTCCGTCTCCGAGTAGTCCGTCTCCGAGAACTGCTTCGACACGTCCGTCTGCAAGTGGGGCATGGCACCAGGTCACGAGCACGCGGCGTCGGGCTGGGACTGTCCAGCGAGCCTGACTCACGTGCGTGGCGAGCGACGGCAGCAGCGTGGCGCGGTGGATGAGCTGGATCCAGGCGAGCTGGGCGTCGCGCGAGTCGCACGCGAAGTAGAAGGCGCTGCCGGTGTGGTACACCTTGAAGGCGTGCGCGCGCGACTTCACCTCGCCCGCCGCCGCCACCGTGAAGCCCTCCAGGTAGATCATGCAGTCCGCCTTCGAGCACTGCGGATCACAAATAGCCGTGTGAGCGGTTCATATTGTTCTGGCCGCTCCGAAAGCGAGCAGGATCGTCCGTCTTAGTGCACTCTACGCTCAGCATTCTACGCTCTGTGTTACTAATGCGGACTGACCTCAGGCGTGCGGTAGGCGTACAGCAGGTTGTGCGCGAGCAGCAGGTGGCGGCTGGCAGGCGCCGCCACACGCCGCCCGCCGCTCTGTGTGTTACTAATGCGGACTGACCTCAGGCGTGCGGTAGGCGTACAGCAGGTTGTGCGCGAGCAGCAGGTGGCGGCTGGCAGGCGCCGCCACACGCCGCCCGCCGCTCTGTGTGTTACTAATGCGGACTGACCTCAGGCGTGCGGTAGGCGTACAGCAGGTTGTGCGCGAGCAGCAGGTGGCGGCTGGCAGGCGCCGCCACACGCCGCCCGCCGCTCTGTGTGTTACTAATGCGGACTGACCTCAGGCGTGCGGTAGGCGTACAGCAGGTTGTGCGCGAGCAGCAGGTGGCGGCTGGCAGGCGCCGCCACACGCCGCCCGCCGCTCTGTGTGTTACTAATGCGGACTGACCTCAGGCGTGCGGTAGGCGTACAGCAGGTTGTGCGCGAGCAGCAGGTGGCGGCTGGCAGGCGCCGCCACACGCCGCCCGCCGCTCTGTGTGTTACTAATGCGGACTGACCTCAGGCGTGCGGTAGGCGTACAGCAGGTTGTGCGCGAGCAGCAGGTGGCGGCTGGCAGGCGCCGCCACACGCCGCCCGCCGCTCTGTGTGTTACTAATGCGGACTGACCTCAGGCGTGCGGTAGGCGTACAGCAGGTTGTGCGCGAGCAGCAGGTGGCGGCTGGCAGGCGCCGCCACACGCCGCCCGCCGCTCTGTGTGTTACTAATGCGGACTGACCTCAGGCGTGCGGTAGGCGTACAGCAGGTTGTGCGCGAGCAGCAGGTGGCGGCTGGCAGGCGCCGCCACACGCCGCCCGCCGCTCTGTGTGTTACTAATGCGGACTGACCTCAGGCGTGCGGTAGGCGTACAGCAGGTTGTGCGCGAGCAGCAGGTGGCGGCTGGCAGGCGCCGCCACACGCCGCCCGCCGCTCTGTGTGTTACTAATGCGGACTGACCTCAGGCGTGCGGTAGGCGTACAGCAGGTTGTGCGCGAGCAGCAGGTGGCGGCTGGCAGGCGCCGCCACACGCCGCCCGCCGCTCTGTGTGTTACTAATGCGGACTGACCTCAGGCGTGCGGTAGGCGTACAGCAGGTTGTGCGCGAGCAGCAGGTGGCGGCTGGCAGGCGCCGCCACACGCCGCCCGCCGCTCTGTGTGTTACTAATGCGGACTGACCTCAGGCGTGCGGTAGGCGTACAGCAGGTTGTGCGCGAGCAGCAGGTGGCGGCTGGCAGGCGCCGCCACACGCCGCCCGCCGCTCTGTGTGTTACTAATGCGGACTGACCTCAGGCGTGCGGTAGGCGTACAGCAGGTTGTGCGCGAGCAGCAGGTGGCGGCTGGCAGGCGCCGCCACACGCCGCCCGCCGCTCTGTGTGTTACTAATGCGGACTGACCTCAGGCGTGCGGTAGGCGTACAGCAGGTTGTGCGCGAGCAGCAGGTGGCGGCTGGCAGGCGCCGCCACACGCCGCCCGCCGCTCTGTGTGTTACTAATGCGGACTGACCTCAGGCGTGCGGTAGGCGTACAGCAGGTTGTGCGCGAGCAGCAGGTGGCGGCTGGCAGGCGCCGCCACACGCCGCCCGCCGCTCTGTGTGTTACTAATGCGGACTGACCTCAGGCGTGCGGTAGGCGTACAGCAGGTTGTGCGCGAGCAGCAGGTGGCGGCTGGCAGGCGCCGCCACACGCCGCCCGCCGCTCTGTGTGTTACTAATGCGGACTGACCTCAGGCGTGCGGTAGGCGTACAGCAGGTTGTGCGCGAGCAGCAGGTGGCGGCTGGCAGGCGCCGCCACACGCCGCCCGCCGCTCTGTGTGTTACTAATGCGGACTGACCTCAGGCGTGCGGTAGGCGTACAGCAGGTTGTGCGCGAGCAGCAGGTGGCGGCTGGCAGGCGCCGCCACACGCCGCCCGCCGCTCTGTGTGTTACTAATGCGGACTGACCTCAGGCGTGCGGTAGGCGTACAGCAGGTTGTGCGCGAGCAGCAGGTGGCGGCTGGCAGGCGCCGCCACACGCCGCCCGCCGCTCTGTGTGTTACTAATGCGGACTGACCTCAGGCGTGCGGTAGGCGTACAGCAGGTTGTGCGCGAGCAGCAGGTGGCGGCTGGCAGGCGCCGCCACACGCCGCCCGCCGCTCTGTGTGTTACTAATGCGGACTGACCTCAGGCGTGCGGTAGGCGTACAGCAGGTTGTGCGCGAGCAGCAGGTGGCGGCTGGCAGGCGCCGCCACACGCCGCCCGCCGCTCTGTGCGTTACTAATGCGGACTGACCTCAGGCGTGCGGTAGGCGTACAGCAGGTTGTGCGCGAGCAGCAGGTGGCGGCTGGCAGGCGCCGCCACACGCCGCCCGCCGCTCTGTGTGTTACTAATGCGGACTGACCTCAGGCGTGCGGTAGGCGTACAGCAGGTTGTGCGCGAGCAGCAGGTGGCGGCTGGCAGGCGCCGCCACACGCCGCCCGCCGCTCTGTGTGTTACTAATGCGGACTGACCTCAGGCGTGCGGTAGGCGTACAGCAGGTTGTGCGCGAGCAGCAGGTGGCGGCTGGCAGGCGCCGCCACACGCCGCCCGCCGCTCTGTGCGTTACTAATGCGGACTGACCTCAGGCGTGCGGTAGGCGTACAGCAGGTTGTGCGCGAGCAGCAGGTGGCGGCTGGCAGGCGCCGCCACACGCCGCCCGCCGCTCTGTGTGTTACTAATGCGGACTGACCTCAGGCGTGCGGTAGGCGTACAGCAGGTTGTGCGCGAGCAGCAGGTGGCGGCTGGCAGGCGCCGCCACACGCCGCCCGCCGCTCTGTGTGTTACTAATGCGGACTGACCTCAGGCGTGCGGTAGGCGTACAGCAGGTTGTGCGCGAGCAGCAGGTGGCGGCTGGCAGGCGCCGCCACACGCCGCCCGCCGCTCTGTGTGTTACTAATGCGGACTGACCTCAGGCGTGCGGTAGGCGTACAGCAGGTTGTGCGCGAGCAGCAGGTGGCGGCTGGCAGGCGCCGCCACACGCCGCCCGCCGCTCTGTGTGTTACTAATGCGGACTGACCTCAGGCGTGCGGTAGGCGTACAGCAGGTTGTGCGCGAGCAGCAGGTGGCGGCTGGCAGGCGCCGCCACACGCCGCCCGCCGCTCTGTGCGTTACTAATGCGGACTGACCTCAGGCGTGCGGTAGGCGTACAGCAGGTTGTGCGCGAGCAGCAGGTGGCGGCTGGCAGGCGCCGCCACACGCCGCCCGCCGCTCTGTGTGTTACTAATGCGGACTGACCTCAGGCGTGCGGTAGGCGTACAGCAGGTTGTGCGCGAGCAGCAGGTGGCGGCTGGCAGGCGCCGCCACACGCCGCCCGCCGCTCTGTGTGTTACTAATGCGGACTGACCTCAGGCGTGCGGTAGGCGTACAGCAGGTTGTGCGCGAGCAGCAGGTGGCGGCTGGCAGGCGCCGCCACACGCCGCCCGCCGCTCTGTGTGTTACTAATGCGGACTGACCTCAGGCGTGCGGTAGGCGTACAGCAGGTTGTGCGCGAGCAGCAGGTGGCGGCTGGCAGGCGCCGCCACACGCCGCCCGCCGCTCTGTGTGTTACTAATGCGGACTGACCTCAGGCGTGCGGTAGGCGTACAGCAGGTTGTGCGCGAGCAGCAGGTGGCGGCTGGCAGGCGCCGCCACACGCCGCCCGCCGCTCTGTGTGTTACTAATGCGGACTGACCTCAGGCGTGCGGTAGGCGTACAGCAGGTTGTGCGCGAGCAGCAGGTGGCGGCTGGCAGGCGCCGCCACACGCCGCCCGCCGCTCTGTGTGTTACTAATGCGGACTGACCTCAGGCGTGCGGTAGGCGTACAGCAGGTTGTGCGCGAGCAGCAGGTGGCGGCTGGCAGGCGCCGCCACACGCCGCCCGCCGCTCTGTGTGTTACTAATGCGGACTGACCTCAGGCGTGCGGTAGGCGTACAGCAGGTTGTGCGCGAGCAGCAGGTGGCGGCTGGCAGGCGCCGCCACACGCCGCCCGCCGCTCTGTGTGTTACTAATGCGGACTGACCTCAGGCGTGCGGTAGGCGTACAGCAGGTTGTGCGCGAGCAGCAGGTGGCGGCTGGCAGGCGCCGCCACACGCCGCCCGCCGCTCTGTGTGTTACTAATGCGGACTGACCTCAGGCGTGCGGTAGGCGTACAGCAGGTTGTGCGCGAGCAGCAGGTGGCGGCTGGCAGGCGCCGCCACACGCCGCCCGCCGCTCTGTGTGTTACTAATGCGGACTGACCTCAGGCGTGCGGTAGGCGTACAGCAGGTTGTGCGCGAGCAGCAGGTGGCGGCTGGCAGGCGCCGCCACACGCCGCCCGCCGCTCTGTGTGTTACTAATGCGGACTGACCTCAGGCGTGCGGTAGGCGTACAGCAGGTTGTGCGCGAGCAGCAGGTGGCGGCTGGCAGGCGCCGCCACACGCCGCCCGCCGCTCTGTGTGTTACTAATGCGGACTGACCTCAGGCGTGCGGTAGGCGTACAGCAGGTTGTGCGCGAGCAGCAGGTGGCGGCTGGCAGGCGCCGCCACACGCCGCCCGCCGCTCTGTGTGTTACTAATGCGGACTGACCTCAGGCGTGCGGTAGGCGTACAGCAGGTTGTGCGCGAGCAGCAGGTGGCGGCTGGCAGGCGCCGCCACACGCCGCCCGCCGCTCTGTGTGTTACTAATGCGGACTGACCTCAGGCGTGCGGTAGGCGTACAGCAGGTTGTGCGCGAGCAGCAGGTGGCGGCTGGCAGGCGCCGCCACACGCCGCCCGCCGCTCTGTGTGTTACTAATGCGGACTGACCTCAGGCGTGCGGTAGGCGTACAGCAGGTTGTGCGCGAGCAGCAGGTGGCGGCTGGCAGGCGCCGCCACACGCCGCCCGCCGCTCTGTGTGTTACTAATGCGGACTGACCTCAGGCGTGCGGTAGGCGTACAGCAGGTTGTGCGCGAGCAGCAGGTGGCGGCTGGCAGGCGCCGCCACACGCCGCCCGCCGCTCTGTGTGTTACTAATGCGGACTGACCTCAGGCGTGCGGTAGGCGTACAGCAGGTTGTGCGCGAGCAGCAGGTGGCGGCTGGCAGGCGCCGCCACACGCCGCCCGCCGCTCTGTGTGTTACTAATGCGGACTGACCTCAGGCGTGCGGTAGGCGTACAGCAGGTTGTGCGCGAGCAGCAGGTGGCGGCTGGCAGGCGCCGCCACACGCCGCCCGCCGCTCTGTGCGTTACTAATGCGGACTGACCTCAGGCGTGCGGTAGGCGTACAGCAGGTTGTGCGCGAGCAGCAGGTGGCGGCGCGCCCAGCGCGGCTGGCAGGCGCCGCGCGCTCGCACGCGCTGCCACACGCCACCCGCCGCCCCACGCGCCGCCAGTGCTCGTGCTGGTACCGCGCGCCGCTCTGCAACACAAGTGCGCACGTTAGATCCTCCTCCCACAGACCATGTCACCACACGCGGCACGATTCCACTCACTGGCTAGGATGGAACTCTTCTTCTTCAAGCTCCGGGACTTGGACGTGGGGAAGATGCCGCGCACGGCGCTAGTGGGCGACAGCGCGTGGCTGCGCGAGGGCGCGGCGTCGCTGTGCGCGTGCGCGCCCATGACGATGTCGCCGGCGCCGGCGCCGGGCGGCGCGGGAGGCGAGCGGCGCCGCGGCGCCGGCGGCTCGCTGGCGGCGCTGTTGATGGCGGCCATCTCGCGGCGCTCGCTCGGGATCACGCGGATGTCGTGCTTCGTAATGTGTCGGAGGGGGACGGAGATCTGGAATGTTACGGTCACATCACATGTTCCATTATCACACTTTATTTGTGTGCGGAGAGAAAGGTCGTAAGTAACTATTAAAGCACTGATTGTTTTTTCGTTATAAAGAATTTTTAAGGGTTCTTCAAGTGGGCAGGCAGTCGTGTAAAAAGAAACTGTATACAATGGTTTAGAACAGCATCTTAGTATTTCGAGGTGGTCGGTTTCTAGTTTAGTGAAGATCTGATAAACAACGGAGAAAGGAAACCGAACTCTTCAATAAATGATAGCAAATCTGCCGGGATTGCTGAGCTCGCATCTGTTTATTGTTTACACCAGTTTATAACAACAAAGAAACAGCTGATTTCTAAATAAAAAAAACAAAAAGTATGAAATATCTTTAAATTCGGAACTCGATGTGTTTGGTTGTGTCTTCGTTTTTTGAACGCCGTAGGTACAAAGTGCAAGATGACGGACAATTATTCCAATGTCGACTTGGTAGAGATGGTCCGCCTTTATGCCATCAGTGGAGACAGCCTACGTGGAGCCATCCGGATGTTCACGGAAATGTTTCCCGATCGGGAACCCCCATCACAGAGCGTCATGCTGGCTGCTACGCAAAGACTAAGGGATCATCGGCAGTTTGACGTACCCCGGCATGCTCAAGCACGCGGCAGCTAAGGCCTGCCTGTCGCCTTGCAGGAAGAGATCCTGGAATACTTCCAGCGAGAACCACGGGCAAGCACGCGGGAGGCTGGTCGATGCTTTGGATGCACCACACCAGAGTGTGGCGCCTACTTAAGAGTGAAAGGTTTCTTGACTACTGGATCGGTCGACATGTCTCGACATCGTTGATGAATAAAATGAATAGGTTCCATTATGGGACCTCTCCCAGAATGGAACCTTGCGCTACACTGCAACGGAAGTAACATCTACAGAGGCAGAGCAAAAACCGTTTATTACGACTCTCTGTGTTCTATTACAAATATATGAATAAAACCATCATAAAAGGTCCAAACGCAATTTTCTGCAAAAGCAGTTCATGGTCAACCTTGAAAGAGGCTTTTTTGAAATCAGTATATTTAGTATCAATTTGAACACGGGCATCCAAGTTATTAAACAAATGATCTACAAAACTCACCAGGTTTGTGGCAGTTGATCTCCTTTTGAACAAACCATGTCGCTGTAGTAATAAACCGTTGTGGAGTCTATATCATGTACTAATCTTTCGAAAACCTTTGACATCGTTTACAATATTGATATTATTGGTCTACAGTTCTCGACGTCACGTCATATACACTACCACTGAAAAGTATTTGGCCACCTAGTAAAATAAATTTCGTAAAAGTCTTATTCAGTGAAACTACTTCATAACTATTTTAACATGTTTATGAGCCATTTTTATTACCCACGATGGAACGGAGACAGTGTATGCGTTTGGGGTGAGAGGATGTTTGTTTGTTTGTGCAAACCAATGTTCCCATTTATCTCCAAACTCAAACTCAAAACGTTAATTTCAATTAGGCCATTAACGGCACTTTTGAACGTCATCAATAAAAATTATCATAAATTAAGTGACTCTAGCGTCCATTCGCAAAGGTAGATTCTTATGGAGAAGAACGGACAAGAAACTCCATAGTTACTCTTTTCAAATCAATGTTTTACAATATTTGGTAATACAATAAATACTTCATATATGTGAGGACGATGCACCAAGTATACTAGTTATAGAACAAAGTATTACCTGCAGAGGTAAACTTCTAAATATCTCATGCCCATGGTACTCACATATTTACAAATATTGAAATAATAAAAAGAAAAAAAAGAACAAGACACAAAAAAATGCATTCATAAATATAATTCACTCATAAATCAACCAGTTTGATTTTGTCTACACCCTTGATTGCCCTATGGAGCAAGACCAGCATGTTTCCAAGCATTCTTATCCTGAATGTAATCTTTTAATTTGTAATATGCTTGTTTACAAAGGGTGGTTTTAATAAAAGTTTTAAATTTTCTTTAATTTAATTCTAATATGTTACAAGGTATTTTGTTGTAACATTTAACACATTACCCCATAAAAGATGTATGTACTTTAGCTAATCTATAAAATGGTTGGTCTAATTTGTCTTTATTTCTAGTATTAAAATTGTGTCTATCACTAATTTTACTAAAAAGATGTCGATTTTTCCTTACATACATAATATTTTCATAAATGAATTGGCAAGGGACTGTCATAATATTGATCTTTTTAAAAATTTGTCTAAGAGAATCGCGGGGACGCAAAATATAAAGGGCCCTGACAGCTCTCTTTTGTAAAATAAATATGGATTCAATGTCAGCAGCCCGACCCCACAACAAAATACCGTATGACATAATGCTGTGAAAGTAACTATAGTTGACCAAACGTGCGGTTTCTACGTCTGTTAACTGTCTTATCTTTCTAACAGCATAAGCGGCTGAGCTTAGACGACCAGCAAGAGATTTTATATGAGGTCCCCATTGTAATTTCTCATCTAAAGTAATTCTCAGGAAAACCGTCTCATTAATGATCTCCAGTTTTTCTCCATTCAATATAATGTCGCATTTGCTACTTTTAACATTTGGTAAAGTGAATTTAATACATTTAGTTTTCTTTTCATTTAGTACTAAGTTGTTTGCCGTAAACCAATTTTGGACCTGACTAACTGCGCTATTGACTTCGTCAAAATTTTGTGACCGTCGGTCTATTTTAAAAATTAATGAAGTGTCTTCCGCAAATAATACCATGTTTGGCTGGTTTGGAATTAAATGGGGCAAATCATTAATATAAACTAAAAAAAGGAATGGACCCAATATTGAGCCTTGCGGAATGCCCATCGTCACTTTCGACCCTTGTGAGTTTACACCGTTTACCTGAACTTTAACCTGTCTGTCCGCCAAGTATGAACTAAGTAAATCAAGGGCTCTATTCTTAATCCCATAGTGCTCAAGTTTCAATAAAAGCGTCTCATGGTTAACGCAATCGAACGCTTTCGAGAGGTCGCAGAATATTCCAATGGCGTCTTGCGATTCTTCCCAGGCGTTAAAGATGTTCTTTATTAGTGTGACACCGGCGTCTGTTGTACTACGCCCTTTGGTGAAACCATACTGTTGTTTATGAAAGATGGAATTTTCTTTAAAGTGACGTAACATCTGACGAAGCATTAGCTTTTCAAACACCTTACTGAGAACTGGCAGAATTGACACAGGCCTATAATTGTTAGGTTCTTGACAATCACCCGATTTGAACAACGGGACAACTTTACTGTGTTTCATGAGATCCGGAAATACTCCTTGGTCTACACTAGTATTAAATATGACAGCTAAGTAGGGGGCAATAGTTTCAATGACAGACCTACAAACTTTTACAGATATACCCCAAAGATCTTCTGTTGGTTTAATTTTAAGATCTTTAAAAGCTTTTATAATGGCCTGGGGGTTTGTGTTGAAAGTTAAACTCCGATTGACATACCTTTACATTCTTTCTAAGTAAGGAAGCAGAGACCGCGGGTGACGAGTTGAGAACTTCTGTTGTTTTATGAGGAATATTAGCAAAGAAGTTTTCAAATTCTTGTGCTACCTCTTCATCCGAGTTTATTGGGCCATGTACAGTATTTAAATTAAATTTAGTTTCCCGCTGTTTTTTTCTACCTGTTTCATTATTTATTATTTTCCAAGTAGTTTTTATTTTGTCGTCTGCTGATTTTATTTTATTAAATTTGAAAATGAAAACAATACCTATGTCTAGTTTTAATTTCCGCGAATATTAGTGGGTTGCAGGTATGCACCTCCCTCCCGCCCGCTATATTATGCACATGCAAGATTACTAGGCAAATGCAAGATTACCAGGCAAATGCAAGGATTTTAAGCACATGCAGGAAGGCAATGCAAAACCCAACACCATTACCGACACGTGTTTCGCCTCCCCACGAGGCATCCTCAGGGGACGTGTTGACTCGGGTTCCCTATCCATTAGCATAAAATTTTAAGACCTAATATAACTTAGCATAATGTTGTTTGGCATAATTATTTTTTCGCATAATATCAGTCAAGGGATCCCGTTGACTCGCTGACCGTTGACAACGCCACCGCGCCCCCCGTCCGGACCAGACCGGACCGGACCGGACCGGTGTCAACTAGACATATTGTTTTAATTTTCAAATTTAAAATGGATTTCCGCAAAGTAACGCCTGACTCAATCAATTTTATTTTATTGCTAATATGTAGCGCTTTTGCAATTTTGCATACGCTTTTATATGTTTTTGAATATTTCGCAACATACTTATGAAAGCTTGTATTATTCATATGTTGCTTTAGGCCATACAGTTCATATAGCTTTTCCCTGCTTATCCGAATGCCTGGAGTTGCCCAATCGCTAAATAAGAACTTAGTGTAAATACTTTTGGACTTCATAGGAAAAGTGTCATTAAATTGCATGTTTAATATTGAAAAAGACTCGGCATAGAACTCATTGGGGTCGTCCATGTTATTAAAGTTATGAGCACCTAGTTTACTAGCCAAAGTAATATTAAGTTTCTCCAAATTTTTGTCTGTTATTGGTCTAAATTTTATTTCAATTTTTTGTAAAGGTATGTAGGTGCAAAACGTTATTGTTTGTCCGCTGTGATCAGATGGCAACTTATTTATAGTTTCTTTATGTAGGTAATCACAATTACAAAATATGTTGTCAATGCAGGTTGCAGTCGAAGCTGTCACACGGGATGCTTCATTAAAAATATTAGATAGATTAAATGATTTAAAAAGACCTAATAATCTGATACTGTTTGTATTTGTTTCCAATAAATTAATATTAAAGTCGCCACATATAATTATTGATTTACTACTAGTACTAACTTTCTTTAACACTTCTTCCATTACAGAATCAAACACAGATAGATTCTGGTAACTTGGAGGTCTGTAGACGCATACCACAACATGCTTATCAAGCTCAACACATTCAATGGTGTGTTCAACCGACAGTTTAACAATATCCTTTCTTTCTTTACATTTAATTGAAGTTTTAATTAAAATTAATGACCCATCATGTAATGTATCATGCGTTGTCGGCTGAAATAGCTACCTACAAAATAATTTTCATAATTAATGGAACTTACTTGGTGGTTTCCAGTACTACTAGTCCGATTTTCATGCGATTTTCAGTGATGGGTTCGGATTTGATTGGTGCATATTCTTAGATAGGTGTTACGGTGACAACTCAACAGGGGGCGCTGCAGTCAGGGATATTTGGGCAAACCAATGTTGCCATTTATCTTCAAAACTGCTATTCCAATTTCGATGCAGTTTTCAGTAGTGGGTTAAGGTTTGATTCGTGCATGTTCTTAGATATGTGTTACGGTGACAACTCACGAAGGGGCGCTGCAGTAAACATATGTTTATGCAAAAAAACAAACTTCTCCTATTTTGATGTAGTTTTCAGTGATGTGTTCGGGTTTGATTGGTGCATGTTCTTGGATAGGTGTTACGGTGATAACACACCAGGGGGCGCTGCTGGTTCATAATAAAGTTCTCTCTAAAAAGTTTGAAATAAAAGGCAAAATTGAAAATTTTGAAAAAACCCACGACGGTAAAAACATAATTGAAAAAGAATTAAATAATTAATAAAAACCCCCAACTTACAAAATTAATGTAACCTAAGAATATCCGATGGGGGCTGTCATCGCTATCTGCAAACTAGCTCATTGAATGGCAGCCCTGACGGATATTCTTGGGTTTCAAAGCTTCGGCAACCTGGCTACTAACTTTTCCAATGTTTTCTTGGTTATCTTCTGCCATTCTTCTTGCAGTTTTTCCCACAAGTCTGAGGACAACGTTTTCGCACCTGTTTAGTGTCTATCCAGCTGATCCCATAATAGTTCTATCGGCTTTAAGTCGGGGGACTGTAGAGCCCACATCATAACTTTTAACACCTGTTGTTGTTCTTTTCTTTTTTTAAAAGTCCTTGCTTACTCTTGACGTGTGTTTTGGATCATTATCCTGTTGAAATATAAATCCCGGGCCAATTAAATGGGTTCCAGATGGCACTGCATTATCCTCCAATGTTTTTGTAACCATCTTCCTTGTATTCGCACAAGATCTCCAATGGCGGAGGTACCGAAACAGACCCAAACTAGCTACCGAAAAATCCAATCCAATTTTTGTGTTCATTCGCCCAATTAAGTCTCTTTTTGTTTGTTCATAGGTTTAAGAAGTGGTTTTGAGACCGCTATGCATCCCTGGTGGTGTTAAACCAGTGTTTATCACGATCCGCATTCAACTGTTCTGTTATTTCCGGTGCAGTTAACTGTCTATTTTGGTTGCTATTAATTATGATTTCCAAATCTTCACTCGAAGTTGTGATTCTCGCTCTGCCTGAACGACTTTTGTTGCAAGTTGTTCCTTCAGCCGTAAACTTCTTGACGATGTAGTCAAGTTTGTCTTGGTATCTACTGTAATCTCACGATTACTTTTACCGGATTTATGAAGGCCGATTATTATGCCCCTAACCACTTGGGAATACTCCTTAGATTTACCCATTTTCTTCAAAAAATGAACTCAGAAGCATAATAGCATAATCAGCCTTTTTTTAATGTTCCCACTGCTGGGACACAGGCCTCCTCTCTAGGAGAGGGAATGGGCCGTAATCCACCACGCGGGCCCAGTGCGGGTTGGTGAATGCCACATGTCTTCGAATTTTTGGTTCTAGGACATGCCGGTTTCCTCACGATGTTTTCCTTCACCGTTTTGAGAGCAGTGGTGATGAAATTAATGACACAAAGTAATGCGCCTGGCCGGGTTTGAACCCGCGACCTACAATTCGTAAGTCGGGGCCGTCGCCACTCGGCCACCACTGCTCCCACTGAACTCAGAAGGGAAAAACAAAAAAATATTGGTAGACTTTAAGTACTCAGCTATGCAGAACGTGTTTACTGGTCAAATGACATCAGATAACTACCATTAAAATATTATTATAGTAGTTATTCTATATTTTACTTGTGTTTATTTCTCAATAACTAAATCCAAACAAAATTGCGACTACAAAGACTAACTTCGAAGAAATTCCGACAGTAACACTATTATGGTTTTATGACTAGGAATCGGCAAATAACAATAGCTGTTTACGATTGTACTGTACATACAATGAAACATAGTTAATGATTTCTTTAAAATGTAATGTTTGTAACTTAAACAAAATGCTGGTGGCCAAAGACTTGAGCGGTACTAACTGACGACATCATCACACAATGTAAATGTGTATTTGATCACTCACACGACGCAATATAAATATACCTAAGTATATTTAATGAACAGTGAGGTTATTATAGTCTGTGTAAGTATAATGGGAATCATATTTGGCTTTTGTTGTGAGCGGACGTGCCGAAGAATTATAAAATTAATAAATAAAAACTCGCTGAATCGTGACCTGGTTTTACCTGCTGGCCGGATAATTTTGTGAAACGTAGGCATAATATTTGCTAGTTATCTTACGTAACGAAATAAAATGTGTAAAGTGTTACGAAGTCAATAACTGTGTCACAATGGCAAGCAGCCCCTTCAGTCGGGGTGACCGATGTGCTCGGAGTCCACCTGCGACACCCGTGCCCACAGCTGCACCCCAACCCGTGCCCGCACTCTTATCTCACCCTCAGACGCCTAACCAAAGAAACGAACTGGCGGTGATATCTACGCCGGAAATACAAACCTGGATGACGACTATCGATCAATGTCTAGGCGAAGTTTGCACTATTGCATCAGAGGGCAAATTAAATACGGAACAAAAGATGCGTATAAGTGCCCTATGTCGAAAAATTGGTCACGGCACATCCCAGATGGCGGTCCAGTACCAGTCCGTCAAAATGAAGGCAGTCTTGGCGAACTCTACCGTACAAAGACTTGAAGACCAAATAGATCTGTCACATCAACTGCAAGAACTTAAGATGAAAGTTGGAGCCTCCATTGATCAAAATACGGGATCTTCCTTTGCCGATATGGTGAAGAAAGGTACCAACAAATTTATTCAGCCCTCAAATTTAAGCTCAGTGGCCATCTATCCCAACGACAAACTGAAGTCTAGTGAGGAGACAAAGTCACTTGTACAAAAAATTATATGCCCAGAACAGATGAAAATTCAAGTAAGAGGACTACGCAAGACAAAAAATGGCGGTGTCATCATTAGCACTGAAAGCAAGGAAGACATCGAAAAGGTAAAGAAATCAATGCAGTCTTCAAATTCAGGCCTTACAGTCGACGAAACTCAGAAAAAGAAACCTAGAGTCGTAATTATCGGAGTGCCCTCATCCATGCAAGACAAAGAAGTTTTTACTTGTTTGTTCAATCAAAACCTAGCCGAAAAACTTCAGGATTGCAGCCTCGACACTTTTTTGTCCTCCATTAAGCTGAGCCACAAGTCAGGTAAGAAGGATGCTGACACATGTAACTTCGTAATTGAAGTATCTGCACAGATACGTAAAGCCCTAATATGTAAAGACAGAGTATTTGTTAATTGGTCTTCCTGCCCTGTGAGAGACTTCACCCTAGTCACACGTTGTTATAAGTGTCAGCAATACGGACATGCGGCTAAATCATGTCGGCAGATCACCTACATGTGTGGCCACTGTGGTGAGGTGGGTCATTCCATCAAAGAATGCACTAAAAAAGCAGAGGAACCGAAATGCGCTACTTGCTTGCACTTCAAAAAGCCAAGCAATCATAAGACAGGTGCAGCGGACTGTCCGGCGAAAATTATGGCAGAAAATAGGTACATTAACTCTATTGATTATGGAGGCGCCTAGGAGCGCCGTAAATTGCGATTCTTCTTGGCCTTTACTGTTAATAATATTTTAATATGATTAATAATCTAATTAGTGACATAGATAATTTCTCTGTATCTAAATCGGAAGTTTGTGACGTTGAACAGTGCAAACACTTTCTCTCCTCTTATACTAGTCCATTAACCATATTAAACCAAAACATTCGCAGTGTTTTTAAGAATTTTGATAGTTTTAGCATTTTTTTGAAACGTCTAGACGTAAATTGTGACATTATTGTCCTAACTGAATGTTGGCTTGCTAAACAATATAACATACCACAAATTCCGGGGTATTGTATGTATAAGAGTAACTCAATTTCCAATCAGAACGATGGGGTGATAGTTTATGCAAGAGATCATCTAAATGTGTCAGTCGTGGAACCAAATATGCACGACTGTAGCAGATTGTTAGTTAAAATCGGAGCAGAGTTTGCGATATTAGCTGTATATCGATCTCCTTCTTTTACGAATTTAAACAATTTCACTAACTCTCTAGACGAAACCTTGCAGAACCTATCATCCTTCAAAAATATTATTTTAACTGGAGATATTAATTGCAATATCCTTTCTGGAAGTGCAGACGCTTCAGCTGGGGAGTATCTGAACCTATGCGCGTTCCATGGTTTGCTTCCCGCTCATACGCTTCCTACACATCAAAGTGGCTCCTGCTTGGACCATATAATGCTCAAAACCAATTTCCCTGCACTTACTCTTGTAACTAATTCAACAATAACCGATCACTTAATTGTAAATTACCTAATGTGGCCTCTCGCACAGTCACTAAATTAAATTTACACAAACTTGAAGAAGATTTACGCAATATTAATTTTGACCCAGTCTACAATTCCGCTGATCCGCAGTTTTGTATGCTGTACCTAATTAAGAAAGTGCAACATGCTATTCAGAAAAACACGGTCACATTTCGGTTAAATAACAAATATTGCAACATAAAGCCATGGATTACGGCTGGTCTTATACGTTGTATGAAAAATAGAGATAAACTGCATATGAAATCTGAAGCTAATCCGGATAATTTAATATTGCAAATTTCATATAAGCGATATCGTAACTTTTGTAACGACCTCTTAACAAAAAGTAAAACGCAATTACGATACCACTGCACTAAAAGAGGCCGGTACAGATAACAAAAAGATCTGGAAAATTATTAAAAATGTGACGTATAATTCAAAACAGAATGAGTCTTCTTCGGGTTTATTACAAGCACATTCATCACAGTTAGCATCTGCGAATATTGCAAATAATTTCTTTGTTAATGTGGGCAAATGTCTAGCTGAACAAATTCAGGGACAATCACAGCACCTAACAAGCTCATTGTTTACATCTAGCACTAGTTTATGATGATAAACTAGTGCTAGATGTAAACAATAAACAAAGGATGCTTTGTGTTATTAGATACTGACGAGGCGGAAGTGGAAAGGATTATTATGGGTCTAAAAGTAGACAGTGCAGTTGGCTGGGATAACATATCTAATAAAATTATCAAGCAATTCAAAGACCTTTTAGTACCGCCATTAACTTGCATTTTCAATAAATGTTTAACGACAGGTGTGTTCCCCAAGTGCTTAAAAAAAGCTGTTATTGTCCCAGTGTACAAATCAGGGAGTAAAGACCAAGTGACTAATTATAGGCCTATTTCCTTACTGCCTACTATGTCTAAAATATTAGAAAAGATTATAAACAATAGGCTTTATAAATATTTGGAGGACAAATCTTTTCTCTCTAGGCGGCAGTTTGGATTTAGACCTAAAATGTCTACAGATAATGCCGTACACCATCTGACTGAATATCTAGCACAAGAACTTGATAAAGGTAACCACACAGTAGGAATCTTCCTGGACCTCGCCAAAGCGTTTGACACAGTTTCTATTCCCATTTTGTTGCGCAAGCTTGAAGCCATAGGCATCAGGGAAATTCAGCTGAAACTATTTAAGAGCTATCTAGAAGAACGTACGCAATGTGTCAAGATTGGGAATGTTATCAGCGATGATGAAAATTGCACAGCATTCGGAATTCCCCAAGGAAGTATTTTAGGGCCCTCACTCTTTTTAATTTACATAAATGATCTCTGTAATCTATATTTAGATCATGGCCATATCGTTTGTTATGCCGACGACACTGCCCTGTTGTTTTCGGCTGACTCAGAAGAAAATGTCTACAAGTTTGCGCAACACGGATTCAATGTTATTAATAAATGGCTTCAAAATAATTCACTTACCTTAAACGCTGACAAGACAAATTACGTCAAGTTTTCGATGCGCAAGCAAAAACTAACTGGCACTACCCCAACATTGTATGCTCATCACTGCACATCTAGCACAAATTACCAATGTGTTTGTCCTAAAATTAAAATGTCAGATACAGTAAAGTACCTTGGAATTATAATCGATAAGACACTTTCGTTTAAACCTCATATAGAGGCTGTAAATAATAGGATTCGGAAATTGATATTTGTTTTTAAAAAAATACGCTTCATTACAGACCCAAATATTGTCAGACAAGTCTACTTTGCTCTATGTCAATCGATAGTAACATACTGTATTACGACATGGGGCGGAGCGGGTAAAACACTGTTACTAACTATCGAGAGAGCTCAGAGGGCAATTCTCAAAGTGTCTACTTTCCGCCCTTTCCTTTTCCCTACTAACCTCCTATACAAGGAATGTGGAGTATTGACAGTCCGGCAGTTATTTATTATGGGTATTGTATTAAAACAGCACGCAGATCTAACATATAGCACGGAGTTTACTAACAAAAGACGTAAAGATTTAGTCTGTCCTCAAATCCATACCAAACATGCTTTCACATCAAAATTTTATATGTTTCTTGGTCCTTTCCTCTACAATAGATTGAATGCGAAAGCAAACATTTATAGCCTGAATAAAGTTAACTGTAAGAGAATTCTTAAGGAAACTCTTCAAAAAATGTCCTATGATGATACAGAGAATTTACTGACTGTGCTAAGGTGATTTTGTTTTTATACAATTCTTGACCTAGTTTAAGTACCTTATTATTTAAGAAACTGTACAATTTATACAATTTTTGACCTAGTTTAGTTAGGAATCTAGAAGTTAAGTTTTTAATTGTCTATAACACAGATTTTTTACACATTTTTTATTGTATTATAGAATCTTTTTGATTATTTGTTAATTTTAAATTATTTTAGTTCTTCTCGCCTGAAACACAGGATTTCCTAGTTCAGGCTCGTAATACTTAGAATTAAGATATATATATATATTTAAGACTGTGTGTAATTTGTCCTGTTAAATTGGTAATAATAAATAAATAAATAAATAAAAAATAAATGTTAAGAATAAGTAATGTTTGTTGCAAAACCAAAGATATCAATCACTTTTTCAAGAATTAAATCCAAGTAATGTAATATGCCACCAACGCCTTGCAAAAAACGCGTAGCAGTCACATCAAAAAGATTTTTTACTTTACTTATTGTACAGGCAGAACATATTAATATTAGGACTATACACTCAAGATCACATAAGAATACTATAAATGTCTCTTCTTCCAAGATTAGAACGAATATAGGTATTAGGGGAATCTATGACAGAAATGCATGCTATAATTATTAGGTACCAGCGACTTCGTCCGCGTGGAATAGTTACTTTACCCCCGATTTTGAAACTCTCAGCCCGATCGGTTTAAAATTGACAAAAGATAGACATGCTGTTTCGGGATATTTTTTAGATAATTTTATGTAGAACATTTCCGTAATACATGATTTCTATGTAACTTTAACCATTAAGGCTACACACGCGACGGAAGCTTAAAAAATGGAGTAACTTCTTCCGTTTTCCCAACATTTTCCTTCACTGCTCTGCTGCTATTGATTGTAGCGTGATGAAAAGTATACTATAACCTGCCCAGGAGTATGAAGAATAATTGCACCAAGTTTCGTTAAAATCGGTCGTGTAGTTTTTGTTTCTATAAAGAACATACAGACAGACAGACAGACAGACAAAAATTTTACTGATTGACCTCTCTACAGATTTATTATAAGTATAGATACATATAGATAGATTAAGTAGGTAATTTCAATTTAAATTCAACGAGGCTCGCATTCGAGGACATCCTGAGCTTTTGATCACAAAACAAACACACTCGCACCATCTCATAAAATTGCGGTTACTAAACGGGGCTTACGCGGGAAAGCTATGTCACGACGACATGTCGGGCGCCTCCCTGCCGCCCGCCGCTCTCACCCACGCTTTAACACCGTAGTATTCATATTTTACTGATTTAAAGCCGGATAATAAAAAAAAAAAAATGTGCACTGCTTAAAAAATAATCCTGTACAATTAGTTTCTAGATAAAATTTAATATTAATTGCACGCAGCGCCGCCCACTGCGGCGCGCGGGGGGGCGGGCACGCGGGGGGCGCGCGTCTGGCGGCAGGACGACTACATAAGTACTCACCTGCGTGGCGTCGACGGGGCGCGCCGGCTTCAGCGGCGACGCGGCCGGCTCGTCCGCCCGCCGCACCGCGCGCAGCGCCGCCCACTGCGGCGCGCGGGGGGGCGGGCACGCGGGGGGCGCGCGTCTGGCGGCAGGACGACTACATAAGTACTCACCTGCGTGGCGTCGACGGGGCGCGCCGGCTTCAGCGGCGACGCGGCCGGCTCGTCCGCCCGCCGCACCGCGCGCAGCGCCGCCCACTGCGGCGCGCGGGGGGGCGGGCACGCGGGGGGCGCGCGTCTGGCGGCAGGACGACTACATAAGTACTCACCTGCGTGGCGTCGACGGGGCGCGCCGGCTTCAGCGGCGACGCGGCCGGCTCGTCCGCCCGCCGCACCGCGCGCAGCGCCGCCCACTGCGGCGCGCGGGGGGGCGGGCACGCGGGGGGGCGCGCGTCTGGCGGCAGGACGACTACATAAGTACTCACCTGCGTGGCGTCGACGGGGCGCGCCGGCTTCAGCGGCGACGCGGCCGGCTCGTCCGCCCGCCGCACCGCGCGCAGCGCCGCCCACTGCGGCGCGCGGGGGGGCGGGCACGCGGGGGGCGCGCGTCTGGCGGCAGGACGACTACATAAGTACTCACCTGCGTGGCGTCGACGGGGCGCGCCGGCTTCAGCGGCGACGCGGCCGGCTCGTCCGCCCGCCGCACCGCGCGCAGCGCCGCCCACTGCGGCGCGCGGGGGGGCGGGCACGCGGGGGGCGCGCGTCTGGCGGCAGGACGACTACATAAGAGCTTGTCATAAAAGTGAAACATGCAACTGCGGGGATTTACTTCGGATCACGCTAAAAAGTGTAATAAACTTAGACGTCTGAATCGTGTACGAGATATTTCCTTACCTAAGCTGTACATGGTCCGCCCCGGGCGGCCCGGGCGGAGTGGGCGGGTCGGGCTGCGCGGAGCGGCGCCGGTGCTCCATCATGGCGATGTTGATGGTCTCCAAGATGCGCTCCGTGCTGCTCTCGTCTCTGTCCTCGTCCGGCTGCACGTCGGCGTCACTGGGCGGCTCCACGTTACTGCGCCGGAGTATCGCCTCACCGATCTGTGAGCTAGACTTCTTAAAGTCAAGAATCCTGTCTGCTTTATCGGCCGAGTGCGGGCTGTCCGTGGGCGTGGTGGGCGACTCGGGGATGGTCTGCGCCGCCAGCGGGCCCGGCTCCTCCATGCTGGCGTCGAAGTCGTACGCGGGCGTGGAGTGCGCCTTGTCCAGCTTGCCGCGCGCGCGGTCGGCTGCGGGCGCTGCGGGCGGTGCGGGCGGCGCTGTGGGCGCTGCGGGCGCTGCGGGCGGCGCGCGGGGCGGCAGCACGCCCAGGCACGTGCGCGGGCGCGGGGACAGCTGCAGGCCCGTGCTACACGACACCGCCTGCCGACGCGAATCAATAATAAATAACACATGTACATCTATTGGACACCGATAGCAGAGCGGTAAACAGTTCCTTAAGTGTAGGTTGCCAGTTCATGGTGCGGATCAACATAGAGCATACCTTGTCCCGGGCGTAGAGCGCGGTGTCGTCGGGCGCGGGCGTCATGCTCGTGCTGCCGCCTTCGTGGCCCCAGCGCTGCTGCTTCAGCTCCTGCCAGAACTGGAACATATCGACCATAGCAATGTAGGACACAGACAAGTGGCGGAGCTGCCGAGTGGAGCACGAGCCGCGCTACCTGCTCGATGGCGTGGCTGGGCCGCCCGTACAGCGGACTGTCGCCGCTGATGGTGTGGCGGCGCTGCACGGCCGAGCGCGGCTTGGGCGGGTACATTCTGTAAGTAAGCGAGAATCATTCACTTACGTGACTGACTGACATCACACATTTAACAAAAATAAATTTTTTCTTTTTGTCTCTTTTTGGACCTTTGAACATCGGGCAAGAGGCGCTTGAAGGCAGAAAAGCAGAAGGCTCGCCCCAATTTGGGAGCTTCATCGTAAGGAACACGTATTCAAAAGCAATTATAGTGAGTGGTTACTCAGAAATACTGTACCCAGATTCTGTGCGACTTTACGTGTATACAAGTTAGTTCCTAATACATACGCACACAAATTATCATTCGACCGCAGTAAGTCCTAGAAAACCCTTCACTGAATTAGGTCCTAAGCAAAAGAAGGGACATGTAAAACATACTCAGACAAGTGGGATACAGACGAATTTTCACATGCATATGTTTCAAAATTAAAAGCAGACGGAAATGAAAGTATTGCAGAAATATTAGAGCACTTGCTTAAGAATCACAATGAGTGAAGCAAGTGAAAGATTGTATTTTTGTAAAAAGAACTGAGTTTGCAGCCGATGAAGCTTTAGGCTTGTTTGTCACTTAAAATTACGAAATGGCAATATAATACGCTGCGGAAAAGCACCCAACAAGTAACAAATAAGCTCTTTTGAACATTACTATGAAAAGATGTATTAAATCAATCCCAATTGATGAGATGTACAAAGCAATGACACTGATGAGAAAATGGAGTTTTGGCGGTGCTTCCAAGCCAATTATAAGCAAAAAATGCATTTAGATACCACATAGAGACTGATTATGATGGAGACGAATGACTTGCCCTTGACGAAGACTGGGGGGCGCAGGCGCCGCGTGTGTACCTGGTGTGGTCGGGGTGCAGGTGCGTGGGCGAGGCGGGCGGCGACAGCGGCTCGGAGTCGTCGCTCTCGGGCTGGGGGGCGCAGGCGCCGCGTGTGTACCTGGTGTGGTCGGGGTGCAGGTGCGTGGGCGAGGCGGGCGGCGACAGCGGCTCGGAGTCGTCGCTCTCGGGCTGGGGGGCGCAGGCGCCGCGTGTGTACCTGGTGTGGTCGGGGTGCAGGTGCGTGGGCGAGGCGGGCGGCGACAGCGGCTCGGAGTCGTCGCTCTCGGGCTGGGGGGCGCAGGCGCCGCGTGTGTACCTGGTGTGGTCGGGGTGCAGGTGCGTGGGCGAGGCGGGCGGCGACAGCGGCTCGGAGTCGTCGCTCTCGGGCTGGGGGGCGCAGGCGGCGCGTGTGTACCTGGTGTGGTCGGGGTGCAGGTGCGTGGGCGAGGCGGGCGGCGACAGCGGCTCGGAGTCGTCGCTCTCGGGCTGGGGGGCGCAGGCGCCGCGTGTGTACCTGGTGTGGTCGGGGTGCAGGTGCGTGGGCGAGGCGGGCGGCGACAGCGGCTCGGAGTCGTCGCTCTCGGGCTGGGGGGCGCAGGCGCCGCGTGTGTACCTGGTGTGGTCGGGGTGCAGGTGCGTGGGCGAGGCGGGCGGCGACAGCGGCTCGGAGTCGTCGCTCTCGGGCTGGGGGGCGCAGGCGCCGCGTGTGTACCTGGTGTGGTCGGGGTGCAGGTGCGTGGGCGAGGCGGGCGGCGACAGCGGCTCGGAGTCGTCGCTCTCGGGCTGGGGGGCGCAGGCGCCGCGTGTGTACCTGGTGTGGTCGGGGTGCAGGTGCGTGGGCGAGGCGGGCGGCGACAGCGGCTCGGAGTCGTCGCTCTCGGGCTGGGGGGCGCAGGCGCCGCGTGTGTACCTGGTGTGGTCGGGGTGCAGGTGCGTGGGCGAGGCGGGCGGCGACAGCGGCTCGGAGTCGTCGCTCTCGGGCTGGGGGGCGCAGGCGCCGCGTGTGTACCTGGTGTGGTCGGGGTGCAGGTGCGTGGGCGAGGCGGGCGGCGACAGCGGCTCGGAGTCGTCGCTCTCGGGCTGGGGGGCGCAGGCGCCGCGTGTGTACCTGGTGTGGTCGGGGTGCAGGTGCGTGGGCGAGGCGGGCGGCGACAGCGGCTCGGAGTCGTCGCTCTCGGGCTGGGGGGCGCAGGCGCCGCGTGTGTACCTGGTGTGGTCGGGGTGCAGGTGCGTGGGCGAGGCGGGCGGCGACAGCGGCTCGGAGTCGTCGCTCTCGGGCTGGGGGGCGCAGGCGCCGCGTGTGTACCTGGTGTGGTCGGGGTGCAGGTGCGTGGGCGAGGCGGGCGGCGACAGCGGCTCGGAGTCGTCGCTCTCGGGCTGGGGGGCGCAGGCGCCGCGTGTGTACCTGGTGTGGTCGGGGTGCAGGTGCGTGGGCGAGGCGGGCGGCGACAGCGGCTCGGAGTCGTCGCTCTCGGGCTGGGGGGCGCAGGCGCCGCGTGTGTACCTGGTGTGGTCGGGGTGCAGGTGCGTGGGCGAGGCGGGCGGCGACAGCGGCTCGGAGTCGTCGCTCTCGGGCTGGGGGGCGCAGGCGCCGCGTGTGTACCTGGTGTGGTCGGGGTGCAGGTGCGTGGGCGAGGCGGGCGGCGACAGCGGCTCGGAGTCGTCGCTCTCGGGCTGGGGGGCGCAGGCGCCGCGTGTGTACCTGGTGTGGTCGGGGTGCAGGTGCGTGGGCGAGGCGGGCGGCGACAGCGGCTCGGAGTCGTCGCTCTCGGGCTGGGGGGCGCAGGCGCCGCGTGTGTACCTGGTGTGGTCGGGGTGCAGGTGCGTGGGCGAGGCGGGCGGCGACAGCGGCTCGGAGTCGTCGCTCTCGGGCTGGGGGGCGCAGGCGCCGCGTGTGTACCTGGTGTGGTCGGGGTGCAGGTGCGTGGGCGAGGCGGGCGGCGACAGCGGCTCGGAGTCGTCGCTCTCGGGCTGGGGGGCGCAGGCGCCGCGTGTGTACCTGGTGTGGTCGGGGTGCAGGTGCGTGGGCGAGGCGGGCGGCGACAGCGGCTCGGAGTCGTCGCTCTCGGGCTGGGGGGCGCAGGCGCCGCGTGTGTACCTGGTGTGGTCGGGGTGCAGGTGCGTGGGCGAGGCGGGCGGCGACAGCGGCTCGGAGTCGTCGCTCTCGGGCTGGGGGGCGCAGGCGCCGCGTGTGTACCTGGTGTGGTCGGGGTGCAGGTGCGTGGGCGAGGCGGGCGGCGACAGCGGCTCGGAGTCGTCGCTCTCGGGCTGGGGGGCGCAGGCGCCGCGTGTGTACCTGGTGTGGTCGGGGTGCAGGTGCGTGGGCGAGGCGGGCGGCGACAGCGGCTCGGAGTCGTCGCTCTCGGGCTGGGGGGCGCAGGCGCCGCGTGTGTACCTGGTGTGGTCGGGGTGCAGGTGCGTGGGCGAGGCGGGCGGCGACAGCGGCTCGGAGTCGTCGCTCTCGGGCTGGGGGGCGCAGGCGCCGCGTGTGTACCTGGTGTGGTCGGGGTGCAGGTGCGTGGGCGAGGCGGGCGGCGACAGCGGCTCGGAGTCGTCGCTCTCGGGCTGGGGGGCGCAGGCGCCGCGTGTGTACCTGGTGTGGTCGGGGTGCAGGTGCGTGGGCGAGGCGGGCGGCGACAGCGGCTCGGAGTCGTCGCTCTCGGGCTGGGGGGCGCAGGCGCCGCGTGTGTACCTGGTGTGGTCGGGGTGCAGGTGCGTGGGCGAGGCGGGCGGCGACAGCGGCTCGGAGTCGTCGCTCTCGGGCTGGGGGGCGCAGGCGCCGCGTGTGTACCTGGTGTGGTCGGGGTGCAGGTGCGTGGGCGAGGCGGGCGGCGACAGCGGCTCGGAGTCGTCGCTCTCGGGCTGGGGGGCGCAGGCGCCGCGTGTGTACCTGGTGTGGTCGGGGTGCAGGTGCGTGGGCGAGGCGGGCGGCGACAGCGGCTCGGAGTCGTCGCTCTCGGGCTGGGGGGCGCAGGCGGCGCGTGTGTACCTGGTGTGGTCGGGGTGCAGGTGCGTGGGCGAGGCGGGCGGCGACAGCGGCTCGGAGTCGTCGCTCTCGGGCTGGGGGGCGCAGGCGCCGCGTGTGTACCTGGTGTGGTCGGGGTGCAGGTGCGTGGGCGAGGCGGGCGGCGACAGCGGCTCGGAGTCGTCGCTCTCGGGCTGGGGGGCGCAGGCGGCGCGTGTGTACCTGGTGTGGTCGGGGTGCAGGTGCGTGGGCGAGGCGGGCGGCGACAGCGGCTCGGAGTCGTCGCTCTCGGGCTGGGGGGCGCAGGCGGCGCGTGTGTACCTGGTGTGGTCGGGGTGCAGGTGCGTGGGCGAGGCGGGCGGCGACAGCGGCTCGGAGTCGTCGCTCTCGGGCTGGGGGGCGCAGGCGGCGCGTGTGTACCTGGTGTGGTCGGGGTGCAGGTGCGTGGGCGAGGCGGGCGGCGACAGCGGCTCGGAGTCGTCGCTCTCGGGCTCGGGCGGCGGGCGCGGGGGGGGCGGCGGCAGCAGGCGCAGCTCGTAGCGCGGCGCGGGGCGCAGGCGGCGCGTGCGCGCGTGCAGCTGCGGCGTGGCGAGCGCGGGCGGCGCACGTGCAGCTCGGCGGCGCAGACGCAGCGCCAGCTCGGCGCCCGCAGCGCCGCACAGCCGCACCACCGCCTCGCCGCTCCAGCCGATCACGCACTGGTTGCCCACCTGCAAAATCATCGAAATGTATCAATTTTACCACTTATTAAATAAATCGCTGCTAAGTCGTGTTGAAACATGACTATAATTGTGATTGTGCTACAATTCACATACAAACAATATAGTACTAGTTTTAAAGAACATAATTATATAGCATGTGATGTCTATCTTTTAAAGTTGGCTCACTTTCATAACAACCAATTTTTATCATATTCAAAGGTATAAATTACTGCATTAATTGCAAAAGTGTTGTAATGGTGTGAATGTAGTATAAATCCTTTTATAATAAATAGGTTATGTTAGGTTAGTCATCTTGAGTGTTCAATTTAGAGAAAATTGCCGATTCTATCTATCTTAGGAGATATCTCAAAATCAAAATAAATCAAAATGTTGGGTACTTTAATATTTAAATATTAAAACTTTTTAATATTTTGGGCAGGGATTATACATGCAGTCCATCCAATACTTATTACAGATTTTTACATTGTCGCAGTGTAACCCCTCGACCTCTTATATACGCCCATATGATCACAAGATGCGTTTACCTGCACGATCTCGTCCCCGATGTGCACGGCGCCGGAGGCGTGCGCGGGCGAGCCGAAGCGGATGTCGGCAAGCTGGTGGTGGCCGCAGAACGACGGCACCACGTCGAAGCCCAGGGGCTTGCCGGCCTGGCGCAGCGTGACCGTATCCAGCGACGCCGGCTGCAAGATCATGGGGTCGGACACGTCCTGGATGATGTAGTCGGCGGTGGTGGCCGTGGTGGCGGCGGCGGCGGCCACAGCTCGCGCGGGCTGCTCGGCGAAGCGGTCGCGCTGCGCGCACGTGGCGGCCTCCAGCGACAGCTTCAGCAGCGCCGCCTTGCGCTCCGCCAGCGACGCCGCCGCGCTGCCGCTCGAGCACAGCGGCCATCTGCTCAGCAGTACATTGACAATGAACTCATGCGGGATGGCTACTCCCAGAACTACAATATCATGTTATCATTGCAATTGTTAATACCTGTATCAGTCACTTATAGTATGGAATGCGATCTATTTATTGTTAAAGAAGGTTGTCAATTACATGTATCTCGTTTACACAAGTAGGTACTTTGGCACTGAATAAATAACTCCATTTTTTCCATTGGGTATAAAATGTTGCATGTTTTAATACAACCCCATCTTGTTTTGTTAGCTTTTCAGACATAAGTATAAATAGCTAATTGAGAGGCATATACTAGTTTGGGCCAAACATTAAATTATGTTAAATAATATACAGTTGATTGCATAAGTAGAACACACTCTTAAGAAATGATTTATTCCTTTGTTTAAATAGCTATTCAGAGGAGTAGGAAGTTTCTTGTATTGTATTACCTGTCAAGCCAGCACACCAGAGGTTTAACAGCGTGCACGGTGCGAGCTACATCAGCCAGTGTCTGTGTTTCAAGCCGTGCATCCGGGTGGTGACGCAGTGCTCGTGCCAGCGTGGTGGCCACCACTGACACTCGCAGTGCAAGCTGCTGCACACACTCCCGAGACACCTCATATTGCTAAACACATCCACATCAGTGATATTACACACACAATTACTGTGAAATACAATATCTCACATTATAACTACAAATAACACCAGTTAAATCATAAATCATATGCAAATTACTGCTACAACAATACTATAAATAAACAGCAGAGACATAAGCACGAAGTAGTTCAGTAGCGGCACTCACCAACAGATAACACTGTTGAGATAAGTGAAACATCACATTGTGCTCTCATGTGACTCATCCTGTCTCACTACAGACCAGGCTACAAAACACAATGTATAATAATGAGTGCAACTCGATATTCACTAGATGGTCACTTACAAAGTTCCGGAGATGTTCCACGGCCTCCAGCAACAGTTCCTGGTGGCCGATGACGTGCATGCCGAGGTACTCCAGGTCGTCGCAGCGCAGCGTCAGCAGCTTGGCGCCGTCTAGGCCGCGCTCGCGTAGCGCCGGCACGTAGCGCGCCACCGTCGGGCCGAGCCCTGCAACAACAGCCGTGACTCACTCGCTCGAGTCCACCACACACTGTCCACTCAACGCCAGACCACGTACCTGACAGCCAGTCTGCCACCTGGTCCGCCGACCACTCCGCAACGTTGAGGCTAGCCATCGGCATGAGGCTGGCGCATCTCTAGTGATAGCTGCTTAATAATATACTGCGGCGCACATCTACAAACAACAGCCGGACGATGCGACTTAGTTTGATTTTTGGTTGACATTGACGTTTCAAGTGCCACAGACGGTAAACATAGTAGAAAACTTACGTTTCGTTCTACATAAGAATTTCGTCGTTAAAAAAGAATTGTTTCTTATTTGTAGTTTTTATTTTACTGAAAAGCAAAAGCAATTAAATTTTGTGTAATTGAAAAATAATAATTTATTTTAATTTACAAAATATAATTTACTAATCCTGCAAATAGATCCATAAGATAACACTAGATGGCGTTGATTACCTTACAGCAAAGTTGTCATTATTTTTTTGTAATTTCGGTTTAATTTAGTTTAGCTTAGAAACTTATGGGAAACAGAAGATATTATGATAATATCTACGATATTATCAAGTAAGTAACTCTTTATTGTTAACCATAACAAATTAAATGTACTTGTACCTATGTACAGGCTACCTATGTATGTTGTATGCACATTATATGTAAGTAAATATTAAGAGTAGGTCCCAGGCCTCTGATATCCAGTAATAAGTCAAATATCAATTTCATCACTAAATAGAAGTGGTAGCCAGTCAGTCAGTCAGTCAAGAGAAAAACTAGGAGCGTACCTACCAAAGAAACATAAGTAGTAGGTAAGTAAGTACCTACCTACCTACCTAGATCGAATTCAAAACTCGACACTTGAGTAAGTAGGTAGGTACGTACTACAATAACGGTAAAACGGGGTGAATAGAAATGCAGGGGTGAATAAAAACGAAACTTTCACTTAAATTTTATCGTTATTTAAATATTGCTTGCAGAAATGAAAAACTCCAATTGTTTCATCAATTATTTGTATTTCTAATGGATGGTTTGTGAAAAACTATGGTATTTACGTGAAAATCGCAATAAAAGTTTCGTTTTTATTCACCCCTACGTTTCTATCCACCCCGTTTTACGGTACCCCCAGTTGTCAAAGCCGCTCATAAGTAGTTACATGATAATTAAGCTTGACTTACGAAAACTTGGTACCTAGGTACATACTTACTACAAAATAAAGCTGGTGCCTGCTGGTGCCTGCTACCATGGACGTCAGGATAGGAGAGGATGCTTACGTAGGTACCTACCTACTTATGTAGGTACTTAGGTAATAATAGGTAAGTAGCCATAATTATTTCAGAATTATGGTATTCATACCTACCTACTAATTATAAGATATAGAAATAATTATTAAATCTTTAAATTAAATATAAAAACCAATGAATCGCTTTAGGTTTTTAGACCAAGGTAAAGCCATTTCGATGCAATGCACCACAATTAAGTAGGTAGGTATAGGTACCTACATTTAATTAAAAAAATAAATAACATTTCCCAAGGTTTGCTCATGGATGGGTGACCTGGACCTCATCGGATATCAGGTTAAAGGGTGCTGGTATAACGTGCTGTATTTACTTAATTCGAAAAACTTTAAAATTTGCTTTGTAGGTAGGCTAGTCAAAGCCGTAACAGTAACAACAACCAGTCTGTAATAGGTATATAACTAGAACCATGTTACTTACGTACTACCCGGTAACTGGGTGACTTGGATGTGGATATCATATATAGATACAAAGAAAAGTTGCCATACTAATACTGGTATTCAGCAGTCAGCTGCACCTGGGTAGCCAGGAAGCCAATCGTGACGTACCTACCTGTGCAGTCTGAGATGAGCTAGGCAGATTGTGATAACGCTGTATCGACTAATAGGTAACTACCTTATTGAAATTCACAAGGACGAGAGCTAGTTGAAGAAACAATTTTTGAAAATTCCATGACAGGGCACGCCACACCTTTGCTTTGATTTCTGCCTATCTAGATTTACCTGCCTACATTCTACACAAACAAATGCTACAAAGCAATCAAGTAAAAGGCACTAAGTTCTTGTGTCATTTATGGTATTCACAGGTAGAAATTAATTAATTAATAGGATTCGTTTTTACCCTATTAATATTAATGACGGACGCTTTTATGGATAAGATGCGTATCACTGACAGGTAGGTCGCCAGAATGGAACAGATCAACTTATCTTCGTAGGTATCACTTAGGCCTAGATGGGATAATCGTTGAAGTATTATTCCATAACTTATAAATAGGTGCCTACTTATTGATCGTATAACAGGACTATAC
This sequence comes from Hecatera dysodea, assembly GCA_905332915.2. Classification (NCBI taxonomy): domain Eukaryota; kingdom Metazoa; phylum Arthropoda; class Insecta; order Lepidoptera; family Noctuidae; genus Hecatera; species Hecatera dysodea. The sequence goes on from HG995291.1 coordinate 23,244,631, forward strand.
GATTATAAGTAAAATAGTTATAAGTAGGTACTTATAGGTAATTTACATACCTAGCTGTCTCAGCCGTCTGGGTACTAAGCCTGAATTACATGATTTTAGTGTGCGTGTTAAAATGGAATATTAAAATCAACTATACTTTAGGTAAAGTAGACTATGAATAATTAAAATCGGTCAAGTGCGAGTTAGATTCGCACATTTAGGGTTCTGTACTCAGCATCATTCGTTTTAATTTTAAGTCAATGGAGGCCTCCATTGAATTAAAAATAAAAATAAAAATCATGTTACAATCCTATAGGTAGGTACATGGCTCCAAAAAGAAGTTTGGAAAAGTTTGTAAAATGTATTCTGTTTTTTTATTAGAAATTCTCATTAGCTGCCCAGAGTTTGGCACTCTATAACTTGTAGTAACAGCTAGTTCACAAAATAAAATCTATCCAAAGCTGAGTCTTAAGAGATCTAGCTTACTTTGCTGCACAATCATGCATCTTAGTTTTTCAGGTTTTTAGGCATAATTTGACAAAGAATCTTTTATACCTACTTAGAAGTTCTTTGAATGTTTTGAGAAAATTCAATCTGTTCCGAGGTGGAGTACTAACATTTTCGAGCTTACTTCGCTCGCCCTCGCATCTGGAATTTCCTCAGTTTGTAACCTTTTCGCTAACTCGATAATCTTAATCCTATTTCCGGTAAAAAAAGCTGTACCTACAAGATCCTAAAATTTTCGAAAACCACCGTTAAAGGACTTTGAATGCGTGTAACACGTTGTGACAATGACATTCTAGGTCCTTAATCCTTAAAAAATACAGTCGACTTGAGGACTTTCTCCTCTTTTGGATGTAGGTTAAAATCTATTGGCAATACGTCTTTTGATTATGGTAACTTTGATCTTTAATCTATGGTGGTACCCCTTTTTGTTTTTACATAATAAGTTTCATAGTTTTTTAGATAACTATTTGATTTTTTACCGTCTTAAAAGTAGGATAGCGCCTATCGTGAGGGATAGAAGACTCGCTGTATGAATGCTTCAATTAGATGCTAATTAAAATAAAACAAAAAAATGAATCTTTTTCAAAGAACGATGTTCTTTTTTATTTATTTACAAGGTCACAGAAACATTACAAATAGAGAATAACTTAAATTAGGACTACCGTGACCACGTCACTTACAGGAGTGCACAGCTTTGGTAGGATGTAATACAATTTAAAGATAAAAGAAAAAAGTCAAAAACTGTACATTCAACATTATTTACAGTTATTCAATTTTTACGTCATTTTGGGACTCAAAGCAAATGCTCACTTTTCGCGGACGACCTAAAACTTTATAGGGTAATCCCTATAAAGTTTAAGTTCGTCCGCGAAAAGTGAACATTTGCTATGCTTTCTGTGGTCAACTATGTCGTTGACAAAGATAATAAACAATATCGACCCAAATGAGAGCCTTGTGGAATTCTAGAAAGAGGAAATATGAAGAAGAATGATGACTTTTTACGACAACACCTTGTTTCCTATTAGTTAGGTAAGATTCAAACCCATATATTTGCTAGTTTCTGCAGTAGGATTCTATGGTACACCTTATCGAACGCGCTACTAAAATCCGTGTAAATAGCATCCACTTGCTTGCGAGAATCCATAAGTCTGCTAATCTCATTGACGTAAAGCGTTAAGTTTGTCCTTTGCATTTTTTGTGTGTTACCTCATAACTTTTTACTGGGTGTACCGATTTTGATGATTCTTTTTATATTCGAAAGCAACAGCTTTCGGATATAAAAAGCTTGTCATGTGCCCCATTACAATTTGAGTGAGATCTGAGAACTAGTATTTGAGTTATCCCTAATAATGTGTGGTACGACGATGAAAAATGAAAAAAAAAATGTTTTTGGAAGAGCATCGTAGTTAGGGTTTTCAACTTTTTTTGTGAAAAATAACGCATTAATTATTTGGACAGGAAAAAAAAGTATTAGGAAGAAAAAAAAGTAGGTATTTTTCAGCATATTTGTAGCACACGTTAATTTTTTTTTATTCCAAGGATTACCGTCTACAAATAAATTAATGTAATACATACTCGGAATATTTTAATATTTAACTATACCAATTTTAATATATGTAATTCAACTTAATTTTTCAAAGATATTTTACGAAGTTCAGTTTGCTCAGTAAGTTATTAATTGATAAAATCATTTTCAAGTGTGTATGTTCACCTTCCAGGTATTGGTAAATAGTTCATCATTACCCGTATGACTGTTTCAAAATAAAGTATTTTCCCATACTTTATTTTTCTCCAAAATTATAAAGTATATGTAGCTAAAATAAAGTAGGATACGTTGGCAACCCTAATCGTAGTATTTCGAGGTGGTCCCTTTCTAGTTCGGTGAAGATCTGATGAAGAACTTCAAAGATAGGAAATGGAACTCTTCAGTACATTTTAACAAATCTTCCGGGACTGCTGAAATCGCATGTTTGATTATTATTTAAACCAGTTTACAACACCAGCCGGTACGCTGTGATGGGTACCTACATTTAGCTATAAGGTATCTCCATTAAAAAGCTAACAATAAAAAAATAAACAATTTTTTCAAACAATACACCGACAAAAAAAAAACACAAAATATAAAACAACTTTAATTTCGGAAATTCGGTGTCAAAAAACAAAAACACAACTCAAAACACCGACTTCCGAAATTAAAGTAAATTAAGGTTGTATTTTTTTTGTAAAAAAGGTTTTGTTGGTACCTATACATATACAAACGTGCTCTTATGCTAACTGTGGAGGCTTGTTGCGAATTACCTTACTACTACTCTTGTATGAATAGCTGGAAGCCAACCAAACATAATACTTACTTAAATAAAATTATAGTTGATGTAGGTACCGAGAGTACCTACTTAACTAGGGACCAGATCTGTTGTTCCAAATCCACTTTTATAATTGCCATCCATAGACAGGTACCTATAGGTTCTACCTTTATGGAATAGGATAGTCTTCCTTTCTTGATCTACATCTGGGGACGTCGCGGAGTGCTGGGCCTTCAGGAGTTCATGCGCCTTGGAATGTGAGGCAGTCGGCACACAGTCTAATTTATGTGTCGATAATAGGTAGATATTTATTCATCACCTACCTACTGGTAGGTAAGTATGCATGCTTGTTATCAACTGACATGTGTATAAAATTCAGGAGGTATCTATCTAATTAATTTTAATTCTATGGATACCAATTAAAACACATTTAAAAATAATTGGGTAGATCTCAATGAGGTAGGTAGCTATCAATATAAAAAGATACCAAGGATCGTAGGTAGGTATCCCACACGCCGGCGGGCTATAAAACACACATGAAGGAAAAAATGTTTACTTAATCTGCCATAAAATACTCATTTAATCTGTCCACCTGCGAGATTGGCACCTTCGTTATCAGGACACATTCTAGACGCGCGGGGTGCGGGTGCGGCGTGTGCGGGGTGCGCGCGGGGTGCGGGTGCGGTGTCGTGCTCATGTTATTAGCATTTTAAGGCTTTGTCCACGACATTCCTCGGCGTGGCTTTCATTAAGAGCGGTAGAATCGACGGCGGCTCCATTCACCGGTTATCTGATGGGATCTTTTGTATATTTATTGGGGCATCAAAGCGAGGGATCGGGACCGCGACGCGAGGCGGTGTAGCTCGGTAGCGCTCTTAAATTCAACAATTTAATACCTCTCATAAAGCGGCCAGTAACCGCCAAGCCGCTACCAATAATTTCTCTTATTGTCCCGATAAATTAGCTTAATTAGGGTGTAAAAAACGCGGCGGGCGTGGAATCTAGTGCGGCGCGGTGGGTGGGCCCTCACGTACATAATTAGTGCCCTACCTGCCCGCGCCCGCGGGCTCGGCCGCCAGCCCGCCAGGACGTGGCTCAGCACCCGCTGCCTTCATAACTCGCGGAATAGTTCTGTAGTAACACGCATTCCTGCTCTGTAAACCATGAGGTTCTATTACGGCTCATGTTGTAACAACATCGTTATCTAACGTAGATATTTCACGCTCCGTTCGGCAAATAAGTATAGAAAACATAGATATCCGTGGCACAAATACTCGGTTCAGAAACCTGCCCTACGATCCTAATATTCTCCAGTGAGATTTACATACATCAAATAGACGATAACACTTCCACATAACTATTTTAAAACAGGAATGTAGCAGAATTGCCACGGAACTGATAGTTAATTCTACCTACCTGACTGCCCTGTTGGATGATAATGCAGATTTTTGGTCAAAATCTACAAAAACAAAAAAAAAAATTAGTAATGCAGGGGTGTTACAATTTGTATGGTTGAATCTAGAAATTCCCTTGTATGTTGTATTGGAAATTCGGCGTCAATAATCTTGGCAAAAAGAATAGGATTCTCATGTTTTAATGATCCAAAAATTAATCCATATATAAGCGTATAGTAGTGATTCAGAGTTTAGGGGAGGATTTTACCGCTTGCTTCATTAATTTGAAAATTTGTGTCAACAATCTAGGAATGAAAATGCATTCAACGATTTTCTTTTCATCGACCTCCAGAGGGTAGAGAAGTTTGAGAGGTAGGAAGATAGAGAAAACCCGATTATAGAAAACTAATCGTGATCTCCAAAGTAGGTATGAAACAAGATAATATTTCAGGCAGAAATCAAGACAAGTACAAAAATGGTCATAGGTAGGTACGGAACTGGTAAGGGTGAAGCCTGTATCATTTGCCTGTACCTACATATGTACATATATACCGTGTGATCGACGCATTGTTTAGGGCGGTATTCAACGTCTCTGCCATAGTATAATCATCCCACTAAGCTTAAAGTATATCAAATCTGTATTTTTTAGAGTTCCAGAACCAACGTACACAAAACCCTTTGGCTAAACGGAAGATTTATGCTACCTTTTGTGCACACAAAATCTGACCCGCACTTGCTTTATTGGTAATCTACCTTATCAAAGATACGGCATCAAAGTACACGGTAACGTTCGTCGATTTGTTTTTAATACTGCATCAATATTTTTTGATAACTTGGCATTTTCCAAAACGAAGCACCTATGTATGTATAAATAATAAAAATGACCTATTACTCACTTTGAATCAGTTTCTTTGAACCACACTGGATATTAACAATGCACGCAGCGGTGCGTCTTAGTGTGAGCTGACCCTTTTTATTTTTTATTTTTTTGATAGGAAATCATCAACTGACTTCTCCCGCTCTGGGCGGAGCGGAAGGGAGTGTCAGACTCTTACTGACTACCCATTGCACGCTCTCATCCGTGATGCTTCTAGTGCCCTTTGCGTTCCAGGACTACGGTAACTCTTTCGAACAAATTACGCCACCCTAGCAGACACTCGCCGTATAGGGCCTCATCTGCTTTGCTGACAGCTCTTTGAGGCGCGCGTGGAACATGGACGTGCCATCGACCCGAGCTTGGTTGCTATCGGACGGCGAGCCACCCATAACTCGCCATCCGCAGGCCCGCGTGTGAGCTGACCCTTCGGCGCAAACTAGGTACCTAATCATTTTCATTGTATTCTCCAGTCAGTGCTTAACTTTAGAGTTGCGGTAGCTACGAGTCAACTATCTACGAATCAGCTGACATAATCTAAGGACGTATTTTAAGATTGTTTGGCAGCGGCCAGAAGCCAATGAGTGCTGCCACCTACAAAACGTTTGATGATGAACGAATGTACCAACATGTGCACACAACACAAAGCAAACTGTCCTCCTTGGACAACAGGTAGCAGTAGTACCTAAGTAGAGCCCATGAGAACGTAAGTAGAGCGAATAAACGACTGCCTACCTCCACATGGCTCATTAAGGTCAAGCCTGCGCACTAAGTACTAGGCACTGCGTACTAGGTGAGCTGCGGCTGGTACCGACGAGCCGACTATGTCCGCCGCATACCTGCGTTTGTGTGTAATTTTTATTGCTTCCATAACTCGCCAGCATTCCCGGCGGGACCTAATGCCTGTAGATAATGCAGCAATGCGCCATCAATCAAACTCGTCGTCGCCGTCACATTAATATCTGTCCTCGGTAGTAAGTCAGCCGCCGCGCGCTGCCGCGTGCACCTCTATCCGGCGCAGATAACGCGCTGCAGGCGCAACGCTATCTCCCTATCACCTACCTATGTACTGCCACGGTTTTATGTCTGACAAATTGTATAAATTATGTGAACTAGGTGTCAAATTTTACGGCCATAAACAATGGTGAAATGATCACCGAACGAGGCCAAGAGAACATTCTGGTATTCTTTATGCTCAATAAAGATACCAGAAGTATTTTAATGCGTGTTTTTCATAGACGGTGTGAAAATAAAAGCACAGTCGTCGACGTCGTAATCTGGAACCAACGGCTACCACACAATAGGCACACTTGTTTTATAAATTAACGAAAACAGTTTGGTATTTTAACTAATTATCTTGATAAATTCAGTGCTTATTCATGTTGTAGTTCATAAATTATAATAAGCTATGCAATTATAATAATTAATTAGTTCTACAGTTACAGCAAGATTTAATTAAATGTTAACGAAAATTTTAAGATAAGGTTTATTTTCTGAGTTGTGCACCACTCAGTTCTAGGAAACTGTTTCCTAAGGCTTCACTAGGACTACTTACGTACCTTCGTACCTGCACAGCAACTATCCGAGTTATAAGAAACGACGTCATTACATCAGGAAAAAGCAATCACCTGCCGAGTTAGCAATGTGGGTAGGTACGTACTGTGGTGCTGGGACGTCACTACTGAGTATGCCCAGCCAGGCAGCCAGCACGAGTGCACGGAGCCGGCGCTACCACTGATACTACGCCTCGGGCTCCCGGCAAACTAAATTCATATTGTATGGTAAAAAAACCTTATTGCCTGACTAATGTGCTGGTTTCAATACCTGCACGTAGATAGTTTTTCCTTCAAGCCAGAATGGGCACGTAGAAGATATTGTGATGTTCTTGGCAAAGATGAGCCCGGAGCGGAGGCAGAGATTTTTTTGCGCTGATTTATCTTTACGACTGTAACAAATTGTGTAGTAGTTCAAGAGCTCTCACTAGCAGTTCTGCAAGCTTGGGTACCTACCTATCTACGTGGAAAAGATTTTTATTTTTAATTAGCTACGATAAGTAGTAAGTAGATATATATAGATAAGTAGTAAGGTAGTTCTTACTCATTACAGAGCCTGTGTATCGTTTACATGGATATAAGAAAGAAATGTTTTTTTATATAGCTATGATTGTTTAAAAACAATAGTTAGCTAGGCACCTACCTCCTTAATATACAAATCATCAGAAACGAGTAGGTATGTACTGCCCGAGCTCAAACTGTTGTTGTTTCCTAATTAAAGCTAGCATCCAGAAGAAATAATATGACATCGAGTATATTATACATAGATGCATACCTAATTAACATTCTTTCCCAGACACTTGCTTCTATTGTAACTAAATTGGTGACAAATGAAGACATCCCGTGTTTCCCTGAACTCTCCCCATGGACACTGTAATATAAAACATGAAGTTTTTCTAACAAAACACCCATTACCGATACTCATTGTCGTCGAATTTCTAATTAGAGCGGCGCAAAAAGGTGACGAGACACTTTCAACTTTCTTGTAACTTGTAGATAAGTAATGGATAGCGGTGAGCCACGCGGTGCCCGTACGACGTACGTGTGTCAGCCGACACATTCAGTAACCACTTCATTATTGTCCGTGCATAGTGTGGTCGGCGAGCATGTGCGGACAGCCGGACATTTTGCCACCGCGCATTGTCACTATACGAACACGCAGCCGTAGGTCCACCGGCAACACAAGCAACGTGATCATTGCATTCGCCGTAGCGACCGCTTACACCTCATCCTCAACTGTATATCTGTTACGGGTAATAATAGAAGATGGAGTTTACCTAGATCTACCCGAGTTTAATTAGTACCAAGCTTTTTGGGTAAAGTCCGAATTAAAATTCAAATTACATTTCAGTTCGAAGATTACCAGACTCACCTAGGTCTATCCTATATCTAGGTAATATCTACTCGCGGTCATACTTTCGGGCTTTTCACTAATACTCATTTCATGAGCATCATTTCAGCCGAACACTTCCAATGCTGGGCAAATGCCTCCACCAAGTGTAGCCTCATAGGTCCTGTGTGTCGCGCATCCTTTCGCCAGGTCGCTGTGCCACATTTGGTGACCACAATAACTATTAGTACATGCCTAAAGACTACCATAAGTTCAAGATTCAATGCATTTATTTCAAACTAGCTGCGCCCCCCAGTTTCACCCTCGTAGCTCACGTTCCCATGGGAATACGGGCTTAAAATATAGCCTATGTTACTCGCTGAAAAAATACCTAGCTTTCCCTTAGTGAAAAAATGCTTAGCATCGGTCCAGTAGTTTTAGAGCTTATTCTGTACAAACAAACAATAACAACTCGTTAGTAATATTAGTATAGATAACACATTTAAAGGCACTTTTGAATTTTCAAAGTCTTTCAGTCAAAAACATGAATAGCTTCAGTTGCACGTTCGAAAGCGTAGATCACTGTGGAGGAGAACATGTATGAAACTCCAGAGACACTCTTTTTTAAATCATGTAACATTTATGTAAGTATTGAAAAAATATAATCATTAGAAATTTTGGCTACATTATTCTTGTTACTTCTATACCTGAGGACAAAGACAATAAATAAAAGAAACCGTAAAAAGTCAAGCCATAAGCTCATAAAGTTACAAGAAGTAGGACTACCCTTTGAACTTGTGAATATCTTAAAGTACTGGTATAGCAATCAAAGTAATAGTGTACGGTGGGCGGGCACTCTCTCTGATCCATATAAATTAGAGTGTGGTGTGAGACAGGGTGGCTTGAGCTCGCCCCGTCTTTTTAATTTGTATATAAATGCCCTAATCGAGGAGCTCAGTGGCCAGCAGGTAGGTTGTCGCATAGATGATGTATGTGTAAATAATCTTAGCTATGCGGACGACATGGTGTTGCTGAGCGCCTCGGTTTGTGGCATTAGAAAATTGTTACAAATTTGTGAAAAGTATGCGAATGGTCACGGCTTGAAGTATAATGTGAAGAAAAGCGAGTATATTGTGTTTAAGGCTGGTACTAAGTGTCCCGCTAGCGTGCCTCCTATAAAGCTGTATGGGGATGAGTTGGCGAGGGTACGTCAGTTCAGATACCTGGGCCATGTAATTACCGAGGACCTTAGGGATGACATGGACATTGAACGTGAACGTAGGGCACTGTCCGTGAGAGCAAACATGATTGCTCGCAGGTTTGCCCGATGTACGAATGAGGTGAAAATCAATCTCTTCAGAGCCTTCTGTACATCTTTTTATACCTGCAGCCTGTGGGCAGTCTATACTCAAAGAGCGTACAGTGCCCTGCGGGTACAATACAATAATGCGCTTAGAACGATGTTGCGGCTGCCCCGCCACTGTAGTGCATCACGTATGTTTGCGGAGGCGCGCATCGATTGCTTCTACGCTACTCTGCGCAAGCGGTGCGCGTCAATGCTGAGCAGAGTACGGGCAAGTCGCAACAGCGTTTTAAGTATGATAGCCAATAGACTTGACTGTCTGTACGTGAGTCGATGTATTAATGCTCATATGAGTATTGATACCTCGATTCGTGGGTCAGGCAGGGGGCGAGTAGGTTAAGGTTGTATTACTAACACTAGTTATAAGTGATTTTACTACTAACAAATTGGATCTTAGTTATCTGAAATAAACGTCTATTATTATTATTATTATTATAAGCTTGCTGCACAATTGTTGCGAGGCGGACCTTCTGTCCGCGTGTGTTGTGTAGTGCGCAGGTGCGGGGGCGACGCTTCGCGACTCATTAAACAGCGGCGAGTGGATCAGCCACCGATACCTCATTACCGCTTGGCACATGTACTGCTGTCCTGATGGACCTGCTTCATATTCATAGCGTTACTGCCGTATAGTTTTAGCGCGTTTTTATTAGTCAGCCCTACCTCTCTGTTGTCTCTACCTTCTTCATGCTCGATTAGGTAGCCAAGTACTTTTTGTTCCTGTGTCTGTGTATGAAACGCACAATTAACTGCTGTTCCTAATCAACTGAGCTAAATCCACGTCATCATCCATCAACAGCATGTTGCAGTCCACTGCTGGACATAGGCCTCTCCAATTGCACACCACTTAGATCTATTTTCGGCTTCTCGCATCCATGCGAGATGCGAGATCCACGTGTCGAAGGTTTTTTTACTCGGAGGCTTAGAAGACTTTCAGTTAGTTCTGTACACAACACACAAATAGGAGACGCACAATTCGGCAGCGTGGGCCAAGGAACCACCGACACGACGAGTCTACAATAATGGTTGTTGGTTACGCACTACGTAGGTACCTCATACTTACGACTTGATGATCATTTCAGTACATTTTAAAGGTTACAATGTTAGATAATACCTACTATCGAGTTAGGTATAGTTTTGGTCGTACAAAATTAAAACGGCATCGGCAGTATAAAAGTGCAAAATACCTACAACTACATAAGTTAACTAATTTGCAACATAAGTTAACTTTTACACCTAAATTGACTAAAAACTTCGAATTTTTAGTCAATCTAAGTGTAAAAGTTACAATTTGCCTAATTTCGTTGTTGAACGAATTCGAGTAAAACCGAGCTGAGCAAGATCTTCAGGTACATAGGTTTCTATGTAAGAACACGCCGATCGCGAGGGAAACAGTGGGAAAGCATTGAATCGAATTAATTCGAGCGTCGTCGAACAAATGAGATCAACGAGTCCACTCTACTACTGCGGGAAGCTATCCGTTACGTAGAGACCACGGCTACTTCCCGTTATGTCACATTCCCGATCGGACAACATGTCAAAAGTTTTAAAAACAACTGAACGCTAGTGGCGTTTGGTCAAGATTTTGATTTTCATACATCCATTCTCGTTTTGTCACCCTTTTTTTAAACTAGTTCTTTGTACGGTACAGTCAACTACAAAAGTTACCAAGTCCTTTTTGACGCGAGGAGACTAGAAAAATGTCGAAGTATTTTCGGGGCTGGAATTGTAAGCGGCAAAGACTCACAAACTACCAGGATACCAGAATCATGAAGATATATTTCCGGGGCTAGAAGTACGAATGTTAAAAACTCAAAAACTACCAGGATACTTTACTTGTTTTTTCCTTGGGGCTGGAATACATTTTTAATATCAATCTATGACTCGTAGGATTCGAGGAATAAGCAAAATAGCCAGGAAGAATAAGCCAAAAAGAAGAAATGATGCTCCAGCCTGAAATACCCGAAATTACTGAATTGCGAAACAACGGGATTAACTTTCATAATGTTATACCTTCCTGAGGCCAGTTCTAAAGTTCACGCAGACGAAGTCGCAGATAGAAGCTAGTTTATTAACAAAATACAAAGAGCTCACCGGGATAATAATATGCTAGTATCACGAATTCAATACTGATCCAGAGGAAACTGAAAGTGATAATCAAAACACTTTAGACGCGAGCGAAGCCGTGGGCGGAAGCTAATAAGTAGATAGAACATAAACGGAGGCATTTCTTTTTGCCCCTGATTGTACTTTCCAAACAAAAGGTTGACCAAACGGGAAAGAATGTAGGCATTTTCAAATGTTGACGAATCGGGAATGAATGTATGAAAATCAAAATCTTGACCAAACGCCACTAGCGTTCAGTTGTTTTTAAAACTTTTGACATGTTGTCCAATCGGGAATGTGACATAACGGGAAGTAGCCGAGACCACGGAGACGCTTTTTTTTGTTTTTTTTTTCTGTTTTTAACTTACTTACAGTACCTACTTGGTTATTAGAGTATAATGAATGGCGGATGCGCGATGCCCATTACTCTTCACAAAAGATACAATATAAAATCAATTAATCTTTTTGACAATCTATTAAGCCACCTCCCGAGTTGGCCAGACGACCAAAACGCCAGCTGTCAGGGCTTGTTCGAGGTGAGTCGGAAAATGAATACCTGGAAGAGTTTGGGGAGGCTGTGCCCCGCAATGCGACGGTACAGTAGCCCTACCATGATGTCTAAATCCATCATGCTTCCTGTGTCAGAGCGAGACGGAGTTACACAAGACGAATAGCACTATCCCTTTTTTACACTGAATTACGATAACATTGGCACTTCGTGGTACGGCCCCAGGTGAGAAAAAACCTAACCTTGAGTAGAAAGTTTATCGGTTTTATTCATGACATTGGTGACTTAGGTTTTTCTAGCCATTTTTTTATTTCCGCATTTTGCCAGTATCATGTCATACCTAGGTGGTACTCTGCCTTCATGTTATAAACTGTTAAATTCGTGTTTCCCAAACGTACCCCACTACTTATATAAAGGCAAACAACGTCGTGAAGAACGGCTGCAGCTGCAACATTAGGTAATGCAAACATGTGTCATGTTGTGGAGTTATAAACAAACCCGGGGGACGGTGGGCTCCAGCCAAAGACATGGCTCCAGCGCATCTATCATGACGACGTGTTAAGAGTGACAATTGATAGCGCCGAGGCTTCCGCGGTGTGTCACCTGTGTGGGAGTAGCTGTATCCGTGTTCTGTTCATTACGATGAAGTCCTTAATATAATAATAAAGATAGTTTGTACTGACTCATCCCAGTTCTGCTGACTTGTCTGTAGATATACTGACCGATAAGTTGACCCTTTACTGCAGTCTGCAGTCCCACGCGGCACTCCCCTCCGACCCCAGCCGACAGCAATTAGGCAATATAATAACGTTAACTCGCGGTAGTCGTGCAGCATGGCGGCGGGCGCGGCCGCTCAGCACACGTAACTCTTGCGCTTCGCCGCTAAATGACTTATCGGAACAAATAATGATCTGTGCGAGACCATTGTTCTGCGAAGCTGTCCGTGCTATACACTCGTAGTGCGGGGCGGCGCTGGGGGCGTGGCGCGGCAAGATGACACGCGCCCCGCCCCGCGCCGCCCCGCACCACCCCGCGCCTCCTGCACGCGCGCTGACAAAGGCTCCGCATCGCCAGCGCCGTCGGACGCGGACAAAGACAACTGTAGGACATACCGATACCGCGATGTTAAGGGAAGGTATCGCTGCGGCCGCGGTGTGAAGCTCATCGGAGCACACATAATTATACGCGACGACCTTCAGCGCCGATCGCGCTGAAACATCACAATTTATTAACATTCAGAAATATGAATCTGCTACGACGCGCTACGCCATGCTACGTCGAGCTACGGCATGCTGCGCCGCGCTACGGGCCGTAGCAATTAGTTATTACCTTCATAAAGTTACATGCTCACTTGAACTTATTACTTATTTTAACATAAGTAATTATTCAACTAGCTGAACAAATTAATTATATATCATACTTTAATTTTAATAGATCCCATTAAAAAGTTTATTGAGTGCGTAAATCAGCTGTCGTCATAAAATTTGGAGGTTCTCGTGCGTAGAGCCTGTGTGAATATGGAATGAGTAGGTAATGTGGCCACATCACTGTTAGTAGGGGCCTCCTGGAGAACGGACAATTTGAGTTGAAACACGCTCAATATTTCCGCGTGACACGCCAATAACAAGTATTCTTCCATTTTTTAGGATGACCGGTTTGTTTGGCTTGGCAAAAAATACCCAAATCGCTTCAAGTGTGCCCATGAAATTTACAGATTTTCCTCAATTTCTTCAGGATCCCATTATCTGATCCTGGCCTGATGACCATGTATCCCATGGGAGTTTTAAGTACCTTACCTACTGTTTCAAACAATGCCCATACATTTCGAAGTTTAGTCTTAATTTTCTTGGGATTAATTATCCGATCTTTACTTATACCTTCCATCATCGGCTCAGCATACATGAGATGATGATTACCAGGCACAAATATGTGAATTGCGATTGAAAATATATGAAAAACATTGCATGTACTGATAACATTTGAGTGTCCTCGATGTTTGGTTATTGTTAATTTGACCGTGTTTATTGACGAACACGAGTAGTGTTATGCAGGTGTTGTGCGTCTATATTACTGTTGTGTTGTCTGCTAGCTGTCGATTGACACGAGATAAACACAGAATATAGGTACATGGAAATGCAAAAAAAAATACAAGATAGACTTACAAATGTCATGGATATTAATATACTAAGAAAAAAAGTTTATTGTGGAATTAATTATGAATACGTGCTGTACATTTTTTACAAGAATTAGGAGTAGTAACCTTAACCTAAGTTATTAAGCTTGAAAAGATTTACCTTTCCTCAAAAAAAGTGTGTCAACTCCCCAAACAACGGTTCAACTGACCCTGACGGTGGAGAGATTTGACTTTGCAAAATTATGCCGTATATGCTATAAATATATGTATGTGTAGCGGTATATGCTACAAAATGTCGTAATTATGCAAATTGTCACTACTTATTTGCTCAATTTTACTGTAAGTACCTACATCGGAAACAGAAAATTTCGAATAATGAGCAGTTTGCTGAGTAGATCATCAGTGGTTTATTTTGCAGAGGTTCTAGCAGTAACATGTGTAATGCGGCGCCCCGCAGCGCCGGCACAGCGCACGGTCCGACCGAGCGACGCGACGTGTCGCACAGTGGGGACGCGCTGCTTCACCAACATACGTCTTACACACGACATAACGATAAGGTAAGCTGCAGTTTACACAAGTTCAAAGTCATCTAGCTGTTCACTTCATTATAAAAAGCTCTAAGCACCAACATTAAGATAAAATACATCTCTGAACATATTACTTGTATTTTGTAGTGATATAAGTAACGCATACAAGTTTATGATCTGGCTACTGGGAGTGTCACGGTGTGAGTAGTGACCGCACGCGGCGGCGTATGCTAATACTGGATATCAAGCGTGTAGCCCGCCGTTAACATAACGATATGGCTGCCAGACTACATTAATATAGTGAAGTGCTCATAATTTGTCAGTTTTGGGATTCTTGTTCAGTCCGTGAAGAACGCGTCCAACGCGTCGCCAAGCGCGCGCTGCGCCGCCGTCGGCACTCGCCGTTGCGCCGCCTCAGTCTCAGTGTCATGTCTGTGTCTAGTACATATATAAAATAATGCCATGGTTTGTACTATCATTAAAAATACTAAGTTATTTTCCACATATATTTTAAGACATAAATAAAGGATACCTAAAATAACAATGAAGATAAAAGCTTTAAAGGACAAGCTTTTAAGTACATAACTAAAATTAGTAAATAAAAGGAAATGTACAGATGTATTCTTACATAAATCTAAGTTAAATTTAGTAGCTACTTTTCTATTTTGTGTTTCATTAAAAGTATGAAAAAAACCTTCAATTTTACTATGAAATAATAATTAAAATATAACTTACCTAAATTCATATATATATGTAAATATAAAATTGAATTAGGGTTATTTGTTTCGTATTAATTAGTATTATCTGATAACGATAATAATTAAATAATTTAATAAATAAAAAAATCAAAATGTTTTTGGTAATTAAGTAGATGTTTCTTGGAGACAATTGTTGTTTTAGGAGAGTTGCTGTTTTACACAGCACGAAGGGCATGTATCCCGCTGCAGGCACCTCTCCTTATTATTTCTATGGTGGGGCAACTAGCCATACTGGTAGGCATCTATCCACAAAAAAAAGTGTTCAACAAAAAGTTTTTTTTTTTTTCAGAAAAAACAAATAACAATTCAACACTCACTAATGATTAAGCTAGCTATTTACATGCATAAAAAATATTAATGTAAAATTAATATTTTTATTTTTAGGAAGCTTTTTTAATAGTAGAGTGTCTGTCCCAGTTTTACCCTATCTGCTTACGCTTCAGTGCAGTAAGCTCTCAGGCCACCTACCTTACCTACCTAACTAGATGATCGCCGTCGCTATAGGAATAACAAGAGGAAAAATCAATGACGGTATAGAATTTAGTTTCACTTTTCTCAGAGGCACCCTTTCTTCTTTGCAACTTCTTCAATTGTGTCGAAATAAGATGCAGATTGCAGACAGTGGGAGCTCGGCGGCACGACTTCAAAGGCCGCAACAATCAGCGCTTACAGGTAACCATTACGATGAACACTTAACACTAACCTCACATAGCGCAGCGCTACAGTAAGTAGGTACCAGTAATCCGCGCTCCATTACCAGTACGCGGTAATCGCGTGTGGTAGCCGCGATACGTTTATACCTCGTTCGCCGCTTGCGTGCTCGCATCAATACCAGCAAGAAATGGGAAAAGAAGGAGCCGACGAATATACTTATCTTGTTCACGTTTTGTTTGCGTTTACTTAGTACCTAGATATGTCAATGCAATCATTGTCGGCTCGCTGACTTCAGTCAAGATTGAGCCTATGCGTGATTTGTTATAGATTTTTTCTATTCATAATCAAGCTGTGAACTTTTACAAGAATAAATATGTATTATGTATTCCAACAACCCAGCATTGCGGTAAAAAACTTCGTCGTAAAGAAATCGTTTAAATAGAGACCACAAATGTCTGGCTCATTAAGTGCGCACAGTGGGACAAACAATTGTGAGGTAATCTGTTTCGAAAAGTTCCCGCCGCTGAATAATAAGAGGGAAGGTAATTGTCACCGAGACGCCGCCGCCGGGGGCGCACAATGAGCTGTTTGTATGATCATAATGCCGAGCGAGTTCGCGGCCCAGCCGCCGACGGCGCCCGCCGCCGCCGCCCGGGCGGAGTGACGCGGGGAAATCGCGGGAAGTGAGCTGAGCTAGCGATTAAGATCGCATTAGCAAGTATTTTAATGAACTGTAATTAGTCATAGGTGGAATGTAGTGTGACGCAAGTGCAGCCGCCCGGCCGCCCGGCCCGCCATGTACGCAACTGGAGGAAATCACATAACTCAACGCAAACATTACAGGAATTTTATCAAAAATGTTAATGACCCGATTTTACAACACAATAATTAGATATAAGTTTGGAATAATACATTGCCTCACCGCCGCATAGTCCAGCTCGTTTCGGTGACTGTCGACGCGAACAATGCTGACGCTAACGTTGTGACGAAACGTTACGTAAATCTAAACCTACTCACACTCCCGGCTCCGGGTACGCTAACAATAGTTTTCTTTTTGTTTTCGTGAAAAGTACAAGGTCTCTAAAAATAACTTAATTAATCAAACGAGGGTGGAAGAAACAGCGCACTTGGGTAATTTTAAAGTTATTTTGAAGAAGTTAAAATATAATATGTGTGCCAGTGCGGAGGGTAGCTTCGCATGAACTTTTCTCGTCGTCATCCCCCTGGCGGAAGTTGCGCGCTCGCGTGTACATCTCAGTGAGCTCATATTAAAAACGCACGTTACGGCAGGTGTGTAATTAACACGGCTCTCAGAACTCTTGAGTTAATCTCGCACTCCATTAGACAAGTTCGAACTCGCGCCCGGCTGTGCCTCCTGCTCACACTTGTAG
Organism: Hecatera dysodea; assembly: GCA_905332915.2. Classification (NCBI taxonomy): domain Eukaryota; kingdom Metazoa; phylum Arthropoda; class Insecta; order Lepidoptera; family Noctuidae; genus Hecatera; species Hecatera dysodea. Next base: position 23,262,009 of record HG995291.1, read on the forward strand.
TACGCATGATATTCATTCGCTCCACCTACAAGTTTCTAGTGCGGGTCACGTGATCTCGCTATAAGTACACGTTTCTAATTTAATCCCGGCGCGCCTTCATTACAGAAGGGTTGAGTTCACTGAGCGGCGGCGTACGATCACGTAGCAAACGGACAGCCTGACTAATTCAGTTTATACTGTTTCTGTAAACGGCCCTTCTGTAACCTTAATACAAAAATAAACTGTACTTACCTACATTCTGCTGCTGTATCAATATGCTGCTACAAAATATACTTAGGTAGGTGAGTGTACCAGACACACTCATGTGGAAACAATGAAGAAAACAGCAAAATATTGACTGCCACCGACTGCTGCCGAGTTGCAGAATATACTCCAAGATGTTGCTCATTATATTTGATAAATCTCTACATGAAGGTACATTTCCAAGTTTGTGGAAGATAGCAAAAGTCACACCAATCTATAAATCTGGAGATAGGAGTGACGTTACTAACTACAGGCCAATTTGTATATTGAACTTGTTTGCCAAAATATTTGAGGGTTTCGTTTATGAACACATGTACACTCACCTTAGGCACATATTAGATACACGACAGCACGGATTTATCAGTGGAAGATCAACGAACTCTAATTTATTGTGCTATACAACATATTTATGTGATTCATTTAACTGTAAGCTTCAGGTAGACTCTATATACACGGATTTTTCGAAAGCCTTTGATCGGGTTGATCATTTTATATTACTTGCAAAGATGCATCATGTGGGGATTCACGGGAGTCTCTACAGATGGCTCTCGTCCTATCTCTTAAATCGTACACAACTGGTTGCACTGAGCGGGTACGACTCTATACCATTTGTAGTAGCATCTGGAGTACCCCAAGGATCGAATCTGGGCCCATTATTGTTTTTGATATTCGTTAATGATTTGCTAATTAAAATTAAAAGCGAATGTCTTGCCTATGCAGATGATATAAAAATTTTCAGGCGTATCTCAAATAGTTATGACTGCGAGGTTCTTCAGTCGGATATCAAAACAATTGTAGAATGGTGTGATGTGAATTCGATGTCACTCAACACCAAAAAATGTCAAGTTATAACATTTTCGAAAAATAGTAAAAACGTTATTAATTATGACTACAATATCAGGGGAGTAGTATTAGATAGGGTAAAAGTGGTACGTGACCTGGGTGTAATGTTTGATTCGGTTTTGTCATTTAGGCCACACTATGATCACATTTGCAATAAAGCTAATCGTTTACTGTCTTTTATACTACGAAATGCCAAACCATTTAAACATCCGCAAACTTTCTTAGTCCTGTACTTTTCCCTAGTAAGATCTACACTGGAGTACTGTTCGTCTGTGTGGTCTCCAATATATAAAACTCACATAGATCGCATAGAATCTATACAGAGAAGGTTTGTCAGAGTTTTAAGCGCGAAATATGGCCTCAGACGTAAACTACCCAATTACAATCAGCGACTCGCACAATTTCAAATGAAGAGTCTTGAGACAAGGAGATGGGTCAGTGATTTAAGTACATTACATAAAATTGCTAATGGCTCCTATGATATCCAATTACTTGGCCAGATACACTTTAAAATACTAACTCGATCTGTGCGCACTCCAAAACTATTTAGTATTCCCAGTAGTAACAATAATGTTTCTGAAAACAATCCGTTGTCCAGAATGTGCAGTGAATATAATGCAATATGCTCTAAGGTAGACTTGTTTTTAAGCAGTTTTAACCAATTTAGAAATTCTTTGTATAAACTGTAATCTTCTCTATATTATTTATCCTTAACTGTAACTAATGAAGCATATTAGACAATGAACGCTGTGTACAGTAATAATTGGACTTCAGATTTATGTACTGTTTATTTATTGTCATAGTTGTGCTTAAATTGTCTTAGTCTGTAGTCTGTCACTGTAATTACTAAAGTAAAATAAAATAAATAAAATAAAATAAAATAAAATAAAATGTGAGCACAGTAAGCCTAAGTCAAAGACCAAAGTCATAGCTAATAGTATACAAAGTAGGGTTGAGTATATTTACTTCCAGCTGGCCAGTCAGTATCCTTCGAAAACAGGCAAGACAAGGAAGTCGACCGACGTGTCATGACGCCTGGGAGAGCTACTGGTCCGTGACGTCGCGGATGACAGGTAACCTGCCGTTACCCCTGAAGCGCAAACTCATCAACACGTGCATTCTGCCGATCCTAACCGACGCCGACGGTGCGAACTTGCTCTCTGACCGAGTCTCAAAAGTCCAAACTCAAGGTTTGCCAAGGGCGATGGAGCGTAGCGTTTTAGGTACAAGGCTCGGCGATCGAATACGTAATACCACGATTCGCTCAAAAACGGGGATCGCCGATGTGGGCAACAAATCTGCCAAGCTGAAGTGGGATTGGGCGGCTCACTTATATAGGATGCATCAGGATAGATGGGCTAAAGTCGTCACACAGTAGGAGCCAGAGGACGGCCGTCGCCGCCGGCGGAGGAAGGCTAAGAAACGCTGGCGTGACGACTTGGAGGCGTTCGTGGCGGATTGGTTGGAGACAAGGAGAGGACAACACACCGGGAAGAGTGGAGGGCTACGGGGGAGACCTTTGCCCAGCAGTGGGACAATAGGTACAGGCTAGCAAAAAAAAGTTAAAATATTTTGTAGCAAATAAAATAGCTCTCGGATTGTTTGTCACGCCCCGTATCGTATCACATCCTGACTGTCCGAGTCCGACCGACTGTCGCAACTTCCTAGCTTACACTTTTCTTTTTCTTTCCTTTTGTTACGTTTTCACGCCTGATTATAATGAATTTCAGTATAGAAAAACTCGGCACCCTAGAGCCGGTACCTATGTAATATATAGGCTACTTTTATGTAAAATCTGTATTAACTTAATTTAATCTGACCGCGACTCGTGCGAAATATAATAATACTGCAGGATGCAGTGCAGTAGGAGCCAGTTGTGCTGTTGTGGTGTTGTGATAACATAACGGATAATATAGAAGACGTAGGCTTATATAAATGGGTAGGTATGTGCTATTATTTATATTACGGGTAGCCAGGAAACGTTTTATTGAATCAGTAGAGTGACGTTTGTATGGCGGGGGCGGCAGGCGCGTGTCCGCACATGTCCGCGCGGCGCAGTGTCCAGTGACGTCAGTCAGCTGCGCGGGCGCCGCCGGGTCTGCGCGCCGGAACCGGAACTCTATTGTTTAAAGTGGAGCGACAGATGCTGCCCGCAACCGTCCGCAGCCCGCCCGCAACACGCCGCGACATGCAGCAGAAATACGAAGCAGAACGCGCCGGCCTGAGCCCTGCCACACTGGAACCGGAATAAACGACAAATACTTATGAATTTTAGAGTGCAATGCCTCGAGCTTAGGCCGCAACACACAGTAAAGACTGGTTCCTGAGGGAATTCGACATTGGGTGAGTGGGCCTTTAGCGTCCGGAGTCGCGCCAGCCAGCCTGTCGCGCTCGCCGCAATGTACATATATGCGCGTCGCCCACCTGCCGCCTCACCCGCTGTCCACTGCCGCTGCCCGGTGACACACTTTATACTCACTTCATATAGTTTCGGTTATGATTGTTGTTGACATATTTATTGACAAAATATACAAGTGAAACTCCGCGCATACCGGTCCATACAATCCGACGGCATGACACTGCGCGCGCCGCATCGTGTCGTTTCAAAAACAGCTAATTTAATTTTCATGCGGAGTGCCTGGCGCGCCATTGTGCGGTGACTGTCTCAACTGTCACCGCTAGGTATACATACCTAGTCAATTTGTGGCGCTATGCTCTACCTACGTAAGTACTGGTCTATACGTATGTAATTTATTCACTAACCGCTCTGTGACAGATTTTTTGCGCGAGATTTTGTCTAGTCAACACTTATTAAGAGCTTAGTGTCGCACTCGCAACCGACTGCGGAAAGGCGACAAACACGCCGACAGCTGCGCCACTCAATAAGCGATAGATTGGCGCCCGCGCCGCGCTGGTCACTTAGCGCTGCACTATCAGCACTACTCGTTACAAGGCGTAGCGTGTAATACGGGCGCTGTAGTGTTGTAGCACACAACACAACACGCCACAGCGCCCCTCAGCGCTACACGACGGCTGCGCTGTACGCGTCACGCTACTTTTTGCTCGTTTCAAATGTTCGCGTGGTGTTAGGAGTGTCGGCACTTCGGCGGTATTAGCATACAATGGCCGACAGCTGGCCGGCCGCACTATCAGATCCGCGCCGGCCGCCGCCGTGCCGGGCTGGCCGCCGCGGACACGTTGTCATTACGATCGGTGCAACTTGTTTATTGTGCGGACGACTAATAAATAACGTTAATAATGTCAGCACTAAGTAACTAATCAAAACTAGACTGACTACTGCGGCGCTGTTTGGGCAGCCTCAACGTCTGTCGAGGCAGTACTAACTAACCACATAATTGTGTTGGTTGCGACTTAGTAAACAAGAACTTAAGTAGGTAGGTTAACTAGAAAACGCTCGCTCCTCTACTTATTGTTGAGGCACAAATCCTCTTCATATAAAATATGCTTTAAGTCAAAACACAAATATGTCCTTCTTACAAGCAGATACTACGAGTAATACCTTAATTAAAGCAAATATTCTTTAGATTTTTTTTTTTTTTTTTTTTTTCTTTAGATTTTTTTTTTTTTTTTTTTTTAGCAATTTTCAGCTCGGTCAACACTTCGAGGTGTATGTTTCCAGTCCGAGCAAGGCGCTCGCGTGCTGCTGTCAATCAATGAACGGTTTCGAATCAATTGTGCGTATCTAGTCGCTAGATCTGTGTGTAATGATAGGATATCGATATTGATCGCCAGTCGTAACATATTTGCACGCGAATGTTCCACCAGCCTGCGGACGAACCGGCACGCGGGCACTACGCGCGGCGTCTTTCCGGCAGCGGGCAGTTTTTGTGCGTCTCGCCTCGCGCTATACGAATCCATGAATACATGAATTTCTATAACGTTTAACGTCATCCACGATGCCACTGATGTGTCAGACAGTTTTTTAAAGTTATTGAACTTGCCCGTTCCTGTTGTCGATTGTAATATCATGACGAGCCTGGTGCTCGGCCTCGGTACAAGAACGACGAGTGCGGCGCGCAGTCGCTCCGGCGCCGGCCGGTGAGGCGCGACGCTCGCGTGCTCCCGTCTCCCACCAGTGATTATGAAGTATGAACGGATCAATTTCACAGCCGCCGCTCAAAGCCGCCGCCCACACCCCCGCGCCGCCCCGCCGTACATGCACAGAATACAACACCGCCTTTTCTTTCTCACCACAGCCTACAAATTTTCTTCACTGCAAACTGCCAGCATTATCCAGCATGTCAAGTATGTATGCCATATAATAACAGACTGTGGTCAAATATGCGCGGCAGCAGGCAGGCGTAGTCTAACAGCTAGCGCTTCACTCATCGACGTGGCGTTTCATATTCCGCCGCCGCGCGCCGCACTGTATTATGGCAAGTCGGAGCGCCGCGCACCGCCGCGGTTCGAGGTTACTTCACTCAATTTGCGCCGTTAGCGCGCGGCCTCCATTTTTCACAGTTATCGAATAATTTTCCGGAGCTCGCGAAACGAAGCTAAATAAGAGTTCTTCCAATTTTCTTTTTTCCTCTTTGTAGGTACGTTTTTTGCTCAAGTGTTTTTAAATCGATTCACAATGGGCGCCTCAAATTGAATTCCTTTCTTTTTGACTCCTTTGATCATTTCATCGTTCGGAACATGAATGTGAGCGCCGGCACGCCACACCCGGCTGCAGTCTCATGACGGGCGGCACTCGTCCACCTCGACTGCGACTCGCGACGCATGTAAATAAGATATCGAGCGCGGCCGCGGCGGCAATTACCCTAACTAATGACTTGCGTATATGGTGTTTATGCGAACAACATCGCTAACATGGCGCGGACATGCAGTTATGAACTTATGACTTACCTACTGGGTCTCCTCGCGCGCCGCCTACGGGCAGCGCTATGCGGCCGGTCGAGCACTATCTGTAGCGCGGCTTATGTTACTGTCCCGCACTCCCGCCGCAGTAGCACGCTAGCCTTCCGTCAGCTTCGATTATTATGATGGCGTGCGAGGTGCGACACTGTCGCGGGATTCGTCACACGCCTCTCCAGCTACAAAGTGAATCATCAATCTGAAAAGAGTAATCCACGTATAGTGTAGCTAAGACGCGCGGCGTACAACAACGACTCTTCCGGCTGCTGGTACTTTAATTAAACGAGCATAAATTACAGAGTGCTCGTAAATCAATCGGCGGTGCTCGGCGCGGCGGCGGTGGCATGCGGCGGCGGGCGGCGCGGGAGGCGTGCGGGCGGCGTGCGGCGACGTGCGGGGTACGTGCGGGGTAGGTGCGGGCGCCGCGCGGGCACGCTGCGGGCGCAGGCGGCGGCTATTCTCGCGGTGCTCAATGGACGCGGCGGGCGCGCACCACTTGAGACGCGTGCCTGGGATTCTAGTGCGCGCTGCTCGCCGATCATTGTCTTCCCGCACATTGCTCGAGCACAAGACGCGAGATTGATGTGCCGGCGCACGACAACGATAAGGCGCGAGTCAGTTCCCCGCTGCCGTAACTTTACATCGATTAAGCTATTTTAGATTGCCCCAAATACCACAAGTAGGTAGTTAGTAGTAGTAGCAATAAAAAATAAATAGGCCGAACGCACTGTTTATAGTACAAGTGACGTGGCGATTTAAATGACGTAAAGAAGTAAAGGCATCATAATTATAGAAATAGTAATCACATAATTATGTCGTCAGTTCTTCGCTGCATCCGTCGGGGTTAAGCTTTATGAATAACGTTATTACAAGAGTTACACATTAGAGGCTGTAACTGAACCAAGCCCGATGTTGCATGCAGTTTGTAGTAAATTCGTACAATCTGTTGCCGAGCCTCCCGGACGCGCGGCACATGCTGAGCGCGCCGGCCGCACGCGTGCCCCGCCCGCCGCCGTACTGAACAAAGTCACAGCATCAACTAAATAATTATGTATTTACTTCTGCTATAACTAGTTGATTAACTGCATTTTTATTGCCTTTTAGACAGAACCGTGAATTAATAATATACGCAGTCACTTTGGAAAGGTTCCAAATATAAGTAACTAGCGACCCATCCCGGCTTCGCACGGCAAAGCTGATGCTGAAACTCTACAATATTATGTATGTATTATAGATATAAATCTTCCTCTTGGATCACTCTGTCTATTAAACATAAGTACATCTCACTAAGCATACTACATAGGGACAGACCGACAGCGCGGCAGCGGGAAGCGATTTGTTTATACCACGTAGTGATAGCAGCCCCAGATCTACGATTTGTTTTTACCACGTAGTGATAGCAGCCCCAGATCTACGATTTGTTTTTACCACGTAGTGATAGCAGCCCCAGATCTACGATTTGTTTATACCACGTAGTGATAGCAGCCCCAGATCTAGGATTTGTTTTTACCACGTAGTGATAGCAGCCCCAGATCTACGATTTGTTTATACCACGTAGTGATAGCAGCCCCAGATCTAGGATTTGTTTATACCACGTAGTGATAGCAGCCCCAGATCTAGGATTTGTTTATACCACGTAGTGATAGCAGCCCTAGATCTAGGATTTGTTTATACCACGTAGTGATAGCAGCCCCAGATCTACGATTTGTTTATACCACGTAGTGATAGCAGCCCCAGATCTACGATTTGTTTATACCACGTAGTGATAGCAGCCCCAGATCTACGATTTTTTCGAACCGGGGCAAGACCTTGATTGTGGCGCCCCTCAGTTTTTGAGAAAAAACTGTTAAAACTGCCATTTGTTAAAATAATAATTCATTAATAAATTTTAAACTAACTAACAACGCCCCGCGGTTACACTCGCGTTGTTCCCGTTCCCGTGGCAATATGGGGATAAAATATATGTTGAAATGAATTAAAAGAGTTAATTTTTTAATTCTTTCACCGTTTAACGGTGACAGAATTTTTGAAATCGGCACAGTAGTATTTGAGTTTCTTATTTTTATATTTAGCCAACCAACAACTGTATTATATATTCGTACAATTTACTATACAAATGTTTTTCTATCATCTAAGGTTATTATTACAGTTTATTATAGGCCCCATAAAAGCAAGAACTATGATAAAAATTTGCTCCATGCTATAAAATGAAATTCAAAGTACATTTAAAAAAAAATAACCTATTAAAAACAAATTAAGAGTTTACTCATTAAGAACATACACACACACACCCACACAAAAATACATATATCTTCCCGCTTTATAATATTAGTGTAGATTAAGATTCGATTACTTGATAAAAACCTACATATGCGATTGTAGTAAAAGAGGCATCATTTGTTCGATATTTCGAAATCTTTTCTCAAGGATTTAGCGCCCCCATGAAACTGCCGCCCGGGGCAAGTGCCCGGTTTGCCCCCCCTTAGATCCGGGGCTGAGTGATAGTCAGAATATTATGTGCGGCAAAGATTATGGTGATTTTCCGTTGAAATGTCCCTTTAATAAAATATCGCGTCCCTTCCAATACAGCCACTAGATATTTTCATGTTCATGAAAGGGACAAAATACAAAGTTTTTGGAAGTGACTGCAAAAGTAAACTACTTAGAATACAGAAAACGATTAGGTATTTTGCATTTTGTATCTGTAGTAAATGGAGGCTTTCGAATTATCTACAATATGCTCAAAATTGTACGTCATTCAGTAGAGCTTGTAAAGTATTCATGTCTCTTTCGTGCCACCAAAACAAACCCCAATAAACAGGAAGTAAAAAGAGATCAAGATTTAGCGACTGATCTCACAACGTATTAAACGTTATTTGATAAGTCCTGATGCCAGCTTTACATAATGTTCGCACGCGTAGATACCTACTCTTTATTCATAAGGTTTCCCCAAATCTGGCTAAACTTGTACAAGCATAGGACTCTACCCACTCGAAGAACAAGATGCCTCGGGGACTCCAAGTTCATGCCCATCATTTTATTTCAGTTCTGTAGCCCCAAAGTAAATAACAGACTAACTGCACAAACAGGTTCAGTTTTCTAAAGATAAGACCGAGCCTTCATTAGGAACAGTGGCACAGTCCACCATCAGTATACCAACAAAAACGAGCAAGAGTCGGCGAGTAGCTCACCTGTAGTGATCAAGTCAAAATACAAACACACGGAACAAGTTGAATCGTATTTCTACTTTGTGTTATTTTTAACCGACTTCAAAAAAGGAGGTTATCAATTCGACCCGTATGTATGTAATATTTTAAGAACTGTCACTACTAACTACAAGTCCGATTAAAGTACTTAATTATTTTTTTGTTGTACTAGATATTGTTCAACTTAGGGAATACTGCAAGTTTCATCAAAATCGGTTCAAGCGTTTTTGAGATAGGATTTTTTTCTATGTACCTATGTACAGTGATTACGCCGAGATTTCTGATCCGATTTACGTGGTTGTTTTTTTATTCGATGAAGAATAGTTGCCATTTGGTCCCGAATTTAGTTGAGTTTCGTCGATTAGTTTTTATTGTATGTACCTAATGAATGTAAAAAAAAACTTTTCACAAAAAAATACAACCCAATTTAAACAAAAAGTACAAAATAACTTTAATTTCGGAAGTCGGTGTGTTCAAAAAACAAAAAAAGCAACAAAAAACACCGAGTTCCGAAATTAAAGTTATTTTGTACTTTTTGTTTTTTTGTTTAGAAGTCGGTTGTATTTTTTGTAAAAAGTTTTTGTTATAGATATATAAATTACCTAGTCGTTATAGATTCAGTGAAATTTACCACGCTTGACATTACATACCTAAGCTACATCAATCATCACATACAGGCAAATTCCACTCTCATATTTGTAAATGTGCAATCCGATTATTAAAGAGTTTATACTTGTTTATACTTTTAAAATAACCTCGCCGAAGCTCGAGCCGTACAGATGGCAAAGACATTATTATTTTGATTATTGGCGAAGCGAAGCCGATAATATAGACATGCGTTTATTTCTGTGGTCATAAACCTAATCACAAATCAATCAAGTGGAGCGCGTCGCGCGTGCGCGTGCGCGTGCAGCGCTGTCACTGCACAGTGCACACAGCGAGCTGACCGGGCAGGCGGGCACCTCGCTGCACGCTCGCCGGACATTTATTGGCTGCGGATGATATCGTGTCATATTCTAAAACCACATCAATGCTGCACTCTATCAATGTCACCTGATTTAGATACAAATAGAATTTGGCAAATTTAACTCCCGCCGGAGCAGCAGTACCTACATAATTATGTATTTAGGTATATCACTGGTATCATGTGATACTGTGCCCAACAGATAGCTATCAGCTGTCCGGCGGCGGCGCGGGAGCTAGCTTCAGAAGATACACACCACCGCCGCTGGCCGCTTTGATGACCACTCTCCAATAAAATCGACATTACTGCCAAGAAAATAAACTTTATCTCGAACATCTTGTAGCATATAAAAGGTTTTATGAGTTTTATACCGGAATACTGGTAAGAATTGAATAACAAGTTAGAGGCCGCCGCTGCGTCGTCGACAGGGTGTCCTAGAACACAGCGGACTAAACTGGTCAAACTACCATTTATAAGGATTAGTCGCAGCTTGTTAACATGTGTATCGGGCGGAGCCGCGAATGTGCTGCGGTAACAAATGAATATAACGTGTGTCTGCGTCGGCGGTGCGGCAGCGTGATGGCGGCGTGGCGGCGTGGCGGCGGCGGCGTGACGGCGGCGTGACGCGGGCGTGACGCTGCACTCATACATCACGGAGGCGACGCGGCACGATTAAGTAGACGTGTGTCGTCCTCGACGAGCCGTTACACTATTAGTTGGCAACACGTTACGCGCGTCCGCCGCGCGCCGCCACTGACATATTGATGAACTGCGCACTTCATTTACACTAACGCATTGCCAATTATTTATAGCGCACATCTCGCCCGCGCTCTTCCGATAGCCTCCACGTGAGAGCGTCGCCATTTATTGTACCTTCGCCGTTCCCAGAACGACTTTGAAATAAAATTGATATGAGTAAAAGCTCCAATAAACTAGAGAGAACAAAGCTCGCCTCGCAGGCCAACGAACTGTGATTCCAATTTGTGACAGATTTATCGAGGAGCCAACTGATGCTAACTGCCGGCGAGGCGGCAGTATCTCAAGCCCTTCGCGGAACTGAGGGGCTCGCGGCTTACACCGGTCCGCTAGGATGTACGACTGTGGCGGATTAGGTAGATCTGTCGACGGAATCCACACTAGAACACTGTCTCTCCGGGTTGACACAGCGCGCGCGAGTGACTAACGATATACATATTATAATAGCGGCGGGACGGGCGGCCGGTTCCTGGAACCGGGGCGCGATCGGCCATCATTGTAATTTGTAAAGCAGCCGGTTCCCACGCGGCGCCGTCACCGCCCGGCGGCGGACGGTGATACAGCTGCAGCGTGAAGCCCGCAGTAGCTGCTCACCGCTGCGCCGGGAATGTCTCAGCAGCGCGCGCATGTAAGGAGGCTGGCCGCACGCCAACAATGCCATTTTGCGGCGACGGCCAGCGCCACTACATCACGTGACGTCGCACGCCAACCGTCTCAAATATTCACCGATTCAATTAGAAATTTGCCAAACAGCCGAATAACAACGTTAATTGAGAGCATTCGTCGGATGCCATCGCCGACATTCCGCCATGGACTGTAACGCTTTAAACTCGCGCACGGATTAGTCGGTATTAGCTTGTTTGTAGTTTAATTTGTAACGTAAAGAATATTATAGGAGTGCGGAGAGAAAGGGATGCGCAGCCGAGAGGAAGATGAATGACAAGAAAGGCGCGCGATTGTCTCCACGCGACGAGGCCGCGAGGGCGCGGGCGGCGCGGCTCAAAGCAAATATGCGAGCCGAGGAGGATCGCTGTCGCCGCGAAAAAACTAATAAAAGGCAGTATTACACGCGCAGATATATCGCGTGTGGAGACGAGTGAGGGTCGCGCGATCCCTCCCCCTCGCGCCGCCCCCCGCGCGTGACACGCGGACCCCGAGCCATTTTGTTGCTCCACTGAATTTCAGCAGCATACATACCCAACCAACACAAATACGTATATGCTAGACTGTTACACCAGCATATAACTGAAGTCTTATCTTGTTTAGACAGTCTGCTGTTCACGTGTAGCATTTAATTGACAAAGAGCAGATAAGAAAACAAATGAACGCAGGTGTAGTGACATAAGAGATATTTTTTTTACACCGGTAAATGACCTTAGTAGAATAGAGATGGACATGGTGTATTGGTGATGCACCGAGTGTTGGTGTCAAAGAGAGTCGGCGGCTCCGACGTGTATAGCGTAGCCATAGCCATATTAGCCATATAGCATTATAGCGTAGGTACCTATACGTTCTGCGTACAGGGCGCGGGGCGGGCGGGCGCGGGGCGCGGGGCCCGGCCGGGGTCCACACTCCAGCGAGTCAATAAGCGCATTCCGCTTGCACCGAGCCGAATTAAAAATCAAATAATGTTGTGTATAGCGAATTAGGAGACGAGCACCCACTGACTGCGCGCGTAGGGCTGAGCCCCGCGCCGACGACGGTCCAACAAGTTCTATGGTTGTAGCATCGGAAACATTATTGACTATTGCGGTAATAATTTATGGCATAATTACACAAGTTATTGGCTTACTTATTCTTGTATTTTTATAATGATCAACAACATTTTCTCGATACGAAGGTATTAATTAATTATTTATACCTACATTCAATGGGAAGATATTATGATCTATTAGCAATGGAATAAAAGCGTACATTCCATGAGCGCGCAGTTGGAATGTGTTACCAACAAAGTTCTGCCTAACATGTACATACCTACATGTAAATACCTATATAACATCAAAACAAAGCAGGTAGCGACCCGTGCGTAATGAAAAGGCCCATCAGGCAGCCCTGGATAGTTGAACAAGTGCGGGTCAGGCGGGTCGCGCGGAACATGTCCGCGCGGCTAATGAAAAGTTTAATAACGACGCACGTGTGCCCCCGCGCACCCCTCGTACCTCTCGCCCCTCACCCCTCGCCACGTTATCTCTCAATGCACAATTTATTGAGAGTAATTTCGCATGTCATAAAACCGAATTAATATTGTCCCGGGGAGTGGTGGCGGCCCGGCGACTATTTGTCAAGTGCGCGACGTATTCATGTGAGCGGCAGGGGCGGCGGCGGCGCGGCGCCCGCTGCTGCCCTGCTGGTGCTGCTCGCTGCGGCTAATTCATTCGCGCCGCTCTGCACGTGGACCCCCGCTCGCTTTGATGCTAATGCTAAACAAAAGCGATTAAGCACTTGTCCACTCAGCAAATACGGCACTACAGGAAATGCGACACATATCTAATGAATAAAACAAATAACAAACATTACTTTGTAAGTGTAAATGATTCAAGTGCAAGTGTGACTGCTTGCGCATAATACTCGAATGTATCTAAGTTGTTTCTTTATTTGTAGTGACGTTATATTTTATGGTTTATTCATAAGATGTTAGATTTTCCTAACCCGATCTTTGAAAGATCTTTTCAATAATGCGGGACTCCACCCTTCAGCGTGACTGTTGATACGTAGCTGCTCGTAATGGAGCATCGCTGATGTGACATTATTAGGTAATGAGCAGCGACAATGAAAGCACCTCCCGAGTGCGCGCGACGCGCCGCGCGCCGGCTCGGCACAGCGGCACCGTGTCGCGGGGTGTCGCCGCGCTGTTCCGCAGTGAAGACACAAAGCGCACTGTGTCGCTGGCTGGAACACGCGGGCACCGCGTCTCCAGCTCACTGAGCGTGAAATGGAGCGCGATCCGCCAATTGTATTAATGAAAAGCGTCTTGAGGACATCACCGACGCGCGGCGAGCACCGAGCGCTGCTCCGCGACGTCCCCGGAGGGAGAGCACTACAGTCGTCAATGGAGCCCACACGCCGGATGACTACCTTACTTTAATCTTATCATTTTGTTGGAGAGATTTATCGACAAATACTTTGAAAAGTAAGCCTTACAATCCTAAAATGTAAAATTGTTCGTTTTTTTAAGAAAATTCCTATAGGATGGGCCATAGAAGCGATGTCACAGATAAAAGTAAGTAAGATGCTACAGAACGTGTCACTTCGGCTTCTGCCTCTGGGTACTTCATCAATGGTTGCAAAATTTGTAAATATGTGCGTGCGTACTATTTCCCCAACAGTTGAGGTAAAATGAATAAGTTTGACTAGCAAACTTATTAATTTGACCTCTGATGTTATTACTTTGTTGTACCGACCTATTACTAGTATAGTAGGTACTTAGTGTTATTTGGGTGCATCGTCCTCACATATAATCAATTGATTAATGGATACAAAATGTTGTAAAACTTATTGTTGAAAAGACTTATTATGGAGTTTCTTGTCCGTTCTTCTCCATAAGAATGTAGGTACTTTTCAACCGACTTCCAAAAAACAATTCGACTGTATTTTTTTTTTGTTACCTCATAACTTTGTATTGGGTGTAGGTAACGATTTTGAAGATTATTTTTATATTCAAAAGCCAGTACTTGTCATGTGGTACCATTTAAATTTGATTGAGATCTGACGACCAGTATTTGAGATAATGTCTCAAATACTGGTCGTGAGATCTCAATCAAACCAAGACAATATAAAGCCACGCATTATTAGGGATAATATCCCTAATAATGCGCCTTTGCTTAGTTTACATTGACGAGGTTCTCATTCCCTCTTGTCGGTGTAAAATGAAGAATTAAACTTTGTACGATGGTTTGGAAGAGTATCTTAGTATTTGAACGTGGTCTCTTTCTAGTTTGGTGAAGATCTGATGAAGAATAGAGATGATAGGAAACGGAACTCTTCAATAAATGATAGCAAATCGTTCGGGATTGCTGAAATCGCATGTTTGTTTATTGCTTGCCAAGCACCAAAGTGATACGTTTAGTTGGGGGAGGTGGGGTTGTACCACTAAAAACTTTTTACAAAAAAATACAACCGACTTCTTCACAAAGTCACAAAAAACCATAAAGTACAAAATAACTTTAATTTCGGAAGTCGGTGTTCAAAAAACTAATAAGCAACCACAAACACCGAGTTTCGAAATTACAGTTATTTTGTACTTTTTGGTTTTTTTTTGCGAATGGACAAATAGTGTCACTATAATATTACTATTTTCAAACTGATTTGACGTTCAAAAGTGCCTTTTAATGGTCTAGCTGAAATAAATTAATGAACATTGACTTTGAGCAGTTCTTATTGCTTCGTTCGGTAGATAAATTATTTTCTTTTGGTTTCTTTTGACGGTACCGAACGTCCGCAAAAAACATCCCTTTTAGGATCACTCGTGTGTTGTCTGCCAGAAGCAATTTTCTCCAAATCTACTGGAGACAGTGAAGTCTGAGTAATAGGGTCCCAATTTTACCCTTTGGGTATCGAAACCTAAAAAAAATAAACAATGTTCAACATCAACAAGTACCTGTGTGACCTCTCGCTTCCGGAAACTGTCACCTGCTACTGCGACGCAGAAATACTAGCGAAGCAGGAGGCGGACTGTGTGAGGGCTCAGCAAGCCTCACAAACCCCGCGCGTTGGCAGTCAGGCGTTCCCACCGGAGATGCAGGCCCGGCCCGACGGCGCGCTGTCCCACGCGCGCCTCTCCGAGATGTCGGTATAGAACACTGCCAGGGGGCAGGAATTTGTTCGAAAGACTCACCGCGGCCCTGGAACGCAGAGGGCGCTAGGAGGAACACGGGTGGGTTTTAGTCAGTGAGTGCCTGACACTCCCTTCCACTCCGCCCAGAGCGGAATAATTCATTTAATGATTTCCCATCCAAATAATATAAAAAACCCTGTGACACATCAAACGAAAGGAATGGTTTAAAATAATGTTTGTTCATATTTTTTAAATAAATCATAGTTCTGAAGTTATTCAAGAAATTAGATGAAAAATAGTAATTATTGTTGATTTATAGTTTTTCACCTTTTATATAGATTATATGAAACTATAATAGATCTTTGATTTTAAAATAAGATATTAAGTAATATAAAAAACGAGATTCGTCGGGAACCCCTTGCCTGCGCGGTCTAATTTGTACTTGGGCAGCTTTTTATAAGTTGAATTTTAATCACTGCCACTGGTTCACTTTGATTCAACGTGTGTACGTCAGAGATTACGATTAGTATTATATGAGCACGGGGAGGGTACACCCAGCACCCGCTCGTGCTCGACAGTGTAATGAAACAGATGACACGCGCCTGATAATCGCCGGCGCCGGCGCGCGCCGGTGCGCGTCTCCCGTGCCTCATAGTTTGCTAAGGCTAGGGACGGTATCCTCGCAGGACCAAATTCCCTTGACTTTTGCAGGTTCAACAATACCTGTCAAAACATAAAATGATTAAAAGATAGGAAGGAAAAGCAATTTCCCATTTTCTATAGAAAACTTCAAACTGTAGTTTAAATTTAACTTTCATATATCTCTTCCCATGGGGGTGGACAGAAATTACAGAACACCGCGTGCTTTGAAGCTTTTACTTCGAATTTGTTTTTTCATGGAACCTAACCGGTATCTTATGAATTGCGTTGGAATTAAGCTTAAGTTTTTGTTTCGGATGTTTATTTTGTAAGTAGGTTTAAAATAACACTTTTACACGTCCAATATTTTTGGTCATTTTGAGCTAGATGAAGCCGGTGTTTCCTAGCCGACTACCCCGAGAAGAAACACCGAAACAAACTCAGAGGTCAGTCTGTTTTAATGTCCATGCAATTCGCGCTGTCAAATCATATGAGAACCATGTAGGTTAATGTCTGAGGTGGCCTTTTGAGAAAAGCGCCACACAGATTTGAGTGGACCGTTGTCCAGTGCAAGCATTTGTCAGTTACCGTGTAGCGCAAACTTAGAACTTTAAGGAGCTCAACGATTAATTGTTTTAAGTTAGCGACGATGAGTTGTAGTATGGTGCTAAGAACGCGGTAGCAGGTAGGTAAGTATTACTGTGTGAGTGTGACTTGGCCTCGTAGAGATGAATCTTACGATATTGCTCACCGTATTGCTCATAGTCCTGCACGCCGCCCGCGCCGGTGTGCTATGAGAGCGCAACTTGACATAAATGTCGAATACGTGCATAATGCGAGCTAAGGCGAGCGCCATATAAGGGCACAACGTTAAACGACTGCGCGGCGCTTGCGCACTACCTGTACTGCACTCTGTGGGAAGCGTGCACTGCCACTGCCACGTCTCCTATCTTTTTTGTTTAGTATGTATTTTTAAAACCAACTAACGTTTTTACTTCTGTCTATCCTAAATACTCTAGTATAGTAGTAGTAGTAGTAATAATAGTCCTACTAGTAGTCAATGTGAAAGTCGGGACGTTCGCGCCAATTTCAACTTTAATCAGCTACGCTTTAACGACTGAACGGATTCAGGTTAAAGTAAACGATACGCACTAGGTTTGCCGGCTACTTCCCGTTATGTCATATTCCCGATTGGAATGGAAATGGAAGAGGACATCTATTAAGTTCTCTAACGCACGACCACCGTTTGAACCATAGATATAATTATATTTCTATGCTTTGAACGATCAAATGAAAGTCCATGAAAAAAAAAATCGCCGTTCTAGTGAAGACGACGCGGTTCATAATACGGCTAGTCCTTTGTTCTCAGTTAAGCGCACCCTATAAAATTGCTCGTGCAAAACCGCTCTACTTGTTACTTAACCGAAAAACAATAACCGACGTTGATCGCTCAGCGCCGATATGTCTCAGATTTCTTTTAGGTAAATATTTAGTACTATAACCTAACTGTCTTCTGTTCGTTGTTGAAAAGGAACCCTTACAGTGTCGCCATATCCAGCTGCCTTCTGTTCGTTGTTGACATGGAACCCTTACAGTGTCGCCATATCCAGCTGCCTTCTGTTCGTTGTCGACAAGGAACCCTTATAGTGTCGCTATACCCAGCTGCCTTCTGTGCGTTGTCGACATGGAACCCTTACAGTGTCGCCATATCCGGCTGTCTTCTGTTCGAGGTCGACATGGAACCCTTACAGTGTCGCCATACCCAGCTGCCTTCTGTTCGTTGTCGACATGGAACCCTTATAGTGTCGCCATACCCAGCTGTCTTCTGTTCGTTGTCGACATGGAACCCTTACAGTCTCGCCATATCCAGCTGTCTTCTGTTCGAGGTCGACATGGAACCCTTACAGTGTCGCCATATCCAGCTGGCTTCTGTTCGTTGTTGACATGGAACCCTTACAGTGTCGCCATATCCAGCTGCCTTCTGTTCGTTGTCGACAAGGAACCCTTATAGTGTCGCTATACCCAGCTGCCTTCTGTTCGTTGTTGACATGGAACCCTTACAGTGTCGCCATATCCAGCTGTCTTCTGTTCGAGGTCGACATGGAACCCTTACAGTGTCGCCATACCCAGCTGCCTTCTGTTCGTTGTCGACATGGAACCCTTATAGTGTCGCCATACCCAGCTGTCTTCTGTTCGTTGTCGACATGGAACCCTTACAGTGTCGCCATATCCAGCTGCCTTCTGTTCGTTGTCGACATGGAACCCTTATAGTGTCGCCATACCCAGCTGTCTTCTGTTCGTTGTCGACATGGAACCCTTACAGTGTCGCCATATCCAGCTGCCTTCTGTTCGTTGTCGACATGGAACCCTTACAGTGTCGCCATATCCAGCTGTCTTCTGTTCGAGGTCGACATGGAACCCTTATAGTGTCGCCATACCCAGCTGCCTTCTGTTCGTTGTCGACATGGAACCCTTATAGTGTCGCCATACCCAGCTGTCTTCTGTTCGTTGTCGACATGGAACCCTTACAGTGTCGCCATATCCAGCTGCCTTCTGTTCGTTGTCGACATGGAACCCTTATAGTGTCGCCATACCCAGCTGTCTTCTGTTCGCGGTTTAGCTCAGAGTCGCTTCGCACTAGAAAGTTGGAATTTGGTATGGGTGTACAAATTAATCACACCGACAAAGTGCTAAAAAAGATTTTTTTGGAGACGTGAAAAAATTCATGACCGTAGCGACCGAATTTAAAACGAACCCTACACTGCGCGTGGCCCGACACACACTTGACCGGTTTTTTTTTATTGAGCGCCAGTTTTATTTTGATGATAGTTGTAAGCACCTGCTGAATCCAAGATTGAAAGAAAAATATTAAACTTAGGGAGATAAAACATTAATCGAATCAAAGCCTAACTCTTTAACCATTGTTGTGCAAACATAATAAATATAAATAATATAGTTGTGCGTGTGCAGCACGTGGTCGGCGGCTAATTGTCGTGCAAACGAAGGGGAGCGTCGCCGAGTGTACGCGGACGGCGCGGCGGCGCTCGCAGCCTCCCGCCGGATTCATTACACGCCACTCGTCTCGACTTATTAATATGATCGCTTGATTTATTGTTGTGCCGTGATGCGCGCTCTAATGTCGACATTATTGAATTTTATTAAGTTTCGGACAAAGGGGTCGCCTCCTCGGTCACGAGCACGGGGTGAGTTCGCTTTGAACTCCACTTGTCCATTAATTTGACAGCGCTGCGCCGGTGCTTACCTACCGGGCTCATGCATTACTATTGTCTGTATCATCTTCATTTTTTAACAAAAATGTTCTCCGCAGCATAATACATAATTATTTATTAAACAACTCATGTAATTGTTTTGTTCTTTGGTGGTTTAGTTGGTTGGTCTATGTGATCAGACCATGGATTAAACCAGGGCCAAGAGCTAGAATTCTCCGCCGCCGATACTAACTACGCCGCGGATTTTGGTTCCGTTTAGATTCAATGACTTCCTACCGCACTTCGTAAAAGGATAGAATTAAAATAATCATTTAACATTTTTTTTCTATAGTAAATCATCAACTTTTTTTTTCATTTACTATAGAAACTTATAAAATTTCAAGAAAAGAAAAAACAACATGAAGACTCAACAAACGTTATATGTACCTACCTACAAATATCTTTCAATTTTTACTCTCAACTCTTATAGTAGAACTGTGATTTTGGCCGGAAGGTAATTAGGGCTCAATATTGTTTCTACATGTTTGTTTAAATAGAATACTAGTGACTCGCCCCGGCTTCACTCGGGTGCAATGCTCATACTAAATTTCTGCCATAAGCATGACAATATTCTATTTTCGTGTAGGTAAGTATTTTTACATTTACGGTATTGTTTTAATGTTTTGTCTATAAAAGTAAAAAATTTGATAATTAAATAATATGCGACGATTAACATGTGTTTATTACCCACGCTCTAGAACCTTCTAAGGCAGCTGTCACAAAGTAATTCATCTGGTAAGCTGGTGGACAAAATATCGGCTAAGAATTATTATTTCTTGAAAACCGAAAAATTGGCATTCAATACAACTTCCTCATGTTTAAATAGGTGAATCATTGCAACATGAAGTCCCGAAAATCACGTCTGTCTGTAAAAAGGTACCGTGGGAAAGAGCACTCTCTGTCAAGTAGTTGAACAAGGTTATCAGTCTGCCTGGCAGTGGACGAGCTGCCGTAAGTGTGGTGAGGGATGAATGACAGTTCGTTCGTTTTCGTGTGTTCAGGTGATTTCGGGGACGGCCGAGCGACGGACGTGGTGACAGTGTAAGACGAATGCGGCGGGCGCGGCGCCCCGCGGCGCGGCCGCGCGCTGGGAACGCAACGCGACCCGCCACAAAAACACTAGATCTGTATCTACCAGCCACGAGCACACATCAATCATCGGTAGTAGCCTGCCCGCTCGCCCCGCGCCCCACGCCCCCGGTACTACCAGACAAGCGATCATTTGTCATTTGCGCATAAATAATGATGGAATAATGACAACAAACACGGGATCCTCGCGCAGCGGATTGCTTCATCACGCTGCACGCTGCTCCGGACAGGCGCGGCTCCCTGCACAACTAGCTGCCGTGCCTCAGGGACCAGCACGG
Organism: Hecatera dysodea; assembly: GCA_905332915.2. Classification (NCBI taxonomy): domain Eukaryota; kingdom Metazoa; phylum Arthropoda; class Insecta; order Lepidoptera; family Noctuidae; genus Hecatera; species Hecatera dysodea. Next base: position 23,282,948 of record HG995291.1, read on the forward strand.
CAGCGGTCGCTCCGCTTCATCACGCTGCACGCTGCTCCGGACAGGCGCGGCTCCCACTGCGGGAGCGCCCTGCACAACTAGCTGCCGTGCCTCAGGGACCAGCACGGCAGCGGTCGCTCCGCTTCATCACGCTGCACGCTGCTCCGGACAGGCGCGGCTCCCTGCACAACTAGCTGCCGTGCCTCAGGGACCAGCACGGCAGCGGTCGCTCCGCTTCATCACGCTGCACGCTGCTCCGGACAGGCGCGGCTCCCTGCACAACTAGCTGCCGTGCCTCAGGGACCAGCACGGCAGCGGTCGCTCCGCTTCATCACGCTGCACGCTGCTCCGGACAGGCGCGGCTCCCTGCACAACTAGCTGCCGTGCCTCAGGGACCAGCACGGCAGCGGTCGCTCCGCTTCATCACGCTGCACGCTGCTCCGGACAGGCGCGGCTCCCACTGCGGGAGCGCCCTGCACAACTAGCTGCCGTGCCTCAGGGACCAGCACGGCAGCGGTCGCTCCGCTTCATCACGCTGCACGCTGCTCCGGACAGGCGCGGCTCCCTGCACAACTAGCTGCCGTGCCTCAGGGACCAGCACGGCAGCGGTCGCTCCGCTTCATCACGCTGCACGCTGCTCCGGACAGGCGCGGCTCCCACTGCGGGAGCGCCCTGCACAACTAGCTGCCGTGCCTCAGGGACCAGCACGGCAGCGGTCGCTCCGCTTCATCACGCTGCACGCTGCTCCGGACAGGCGCGGCTCCCTGCACAACTAGCTGCCGTGCCTCAGGGACCAGCACGGCAGCGGTCGCTCCGCTTCATCACGCTGCACGCTGCTCCGGACAGGCGCGGCTCCCTGCACAACTAGCTGCCGTGCCTCAGGGACCAGCACGGCAGCGGTCGCTCCGCTTCATCACGCTGCACGCTGCTCCGGACAGGCGCGGCTCCCACTGCGGGAGCGCCCTGCACAACTAGCTGCCGTGCCTCAGGGACCAGCACGGCAGCGGTCGCTCCGCTTCATCACGCTGCACGCTGCTCCGGACAGGCGCGGCTCCCACTGCGGGAGCGCCCTGCACAACTAGCTGCCGTGCCTCAGGGACCAGCACGGCAGCGGTCGCTCCGCTTCATCACGCTGCACGCTGCTCCGGACAGGCGCGGCTCCCTGCACAACTAGCTGCCGTGCCTCAGGGACCAGCACGGCAGCGGTCGCTCCGCTTCATCACGCTGCACGCTGCTCCGGACAGGCGCGGCTCCCACTGCGGGAGCGCCCTGCACAACTAGCTGCCGTGCCTCAGGGACCAGCACGGCAGCGGTCGCTCCGCTTCATCACGCTGCACGCTGCTCCGGACAGGCGCGGCTCCCACTGCGGGAGCGCCCTGCACAACTAGCTGCCGTGCCTCAGGGACCAGCACGGCAGCGGTCGCTCCGCTTCATCACGCTGCACGCTGCTCCGGACAGGCGCGGCTCCCTGCACAACTAGCTGCCGTGCCTCAGGGACCAGCACGGCAGCGGTCGCTCCGCTTCATCACGCTGCACGCTGCTCCGGACAGGCGCGGCTCCCTGCACAACTAGCTGCCGTGCCTCAGGGACCAGCACGGCAGCGGTCGCTCCGCTTCATCACGCTGCACGCTGCTCCGGACAGGCGCGGCTCCCACTGCGGGAGCGCCCTGCACAACTAGCTGCCGTGCCTCAGGGACCAGCACGGCAGCGGTCGCTCCGCTTCATCACGCTGCACGCTGCTCCGGACAGGCGCGGCTCCCACTGCGGGAGCGCCCTGCACAACTAGCTGCCGTGCCTCAGGGACCAGCACGGCAGCGGTCGCTCCGCTTCATCACGCTGCACGCTGCTCCGGACAGGCGCGGCTCCCTGCACAACTAGCTGCCGTGCCTCAGGGACCAGCACGGCAGCGGTCGCTCCGCTTCATCACGCTGCACGCTGCTCCGGACAGGCGCGGCTCCCACTGCGGGAGCGCCCTGCACAACTAGCTGCCGTGCCTCAGGGACCAGCACGGCAGCGGTCGCTCCGCTTCATCACGCTGCACGCTGCTCCGGACAGGCGCGGCTCCCTGCACAACTAGCTGCCGTGCCTCAGGGACCAGCACGGCAGCGGTCGCTCCGCTTCATCACGCTGCACGCTGCTCCGGACAGGCGCGGCTCCCACTGCGGGAGCGCCCTGCACAACTAGCTGCCGTGCCTCAGGGACCAGCACGGCAGCGGTCGCTCCGCTTCATCACGCTGCACGCTGCTCCGGACAGGCGCGGCTCCCACTGCGGGAGCGCCCTGCACAACTAGCTGCCGTGCCTCAGGGACCAGCACGGCAGCGGTCGCTCCGCTTCATCACGCTGCACGCTGCTCCGGACAGGCGCGGCTCCCTGCACAACTAGCTGCCGTGCCTCAGGGACCAGCACGGCAGCGGTCGCTCCGCTTCATCACGCTGCACGCTGCTCCGGACAGGCGCGGCTCCCACTGCGGGAGCGCCCTGCACAACTAGCTGCCGTGCCTCAGGGACCAGCACGGCAGCGGTCGCTCCGCTTCATCACGCTGCACGCTGCTCCGGACAGGCGCGGCTCCCTGCACAACTAGCTGCCGTGCCTCAGGGACCAGCACGGCAGCGGTCGCTCCGCTTCATCACGCTGCACGCTGCTCCGGACAGGCGCGGCTCCCACTGCGGGAGCGCCCTGCACAACTAGCTGCCGTGCCTCAGGGACCAGCACGGCAGCGGTCGCTCCGCTTCATCACGCTGCACGCTGCTCCGGACAGGCGCGGCTCCCTGCACAACTAGCTGCCGTGCCTCAGGGACCAGCACGGCAGCGGTCGCTCCGCTTCATCACGCTGCACGCTGCTCCGGACAGGCGCGGCTCCCTGCACAACTAGCTGCCGTGCCTCAGGGACCAGCACGGCAGCGGTCGCTCCGCTTCATCACGCTGCACGCTGCTCCGGACAGGCGCGGCTCCCACTGCGGGAGCGCCCTGCACAACTAGCTGCCGTGCCTCAGGGACCAGCACGGCAGCGGTCGCTCCGCTTCATCACGCTGCACGCTGCTCCGGACAGGCGCGGCTCCCACTGCGGGAGCGCCCTGCACAACTAGCTGCCGTGCCTCAGGGACCAGCACGGCAGCGGTCGCTCCGCTTCATCACGCTGCACGCTGCTCCGGACAGGCGCGGCTCCCACTGCGGGAGCGCCCTGCACAACTAGCTGCCGTGCCTCAGGGACCAGCACGGCAGCGGTCGCTCCGCTTCATCACGCTGCACGCTGCTCCGGACAGGCGCGGCTCCCTGCACAACTAGCTGCCGTGCCTCAGGGACCAGCACGGCAGCGGTCGCTCCGCTTCATCACGCTGCACGCTGCTCCGGACAGGCGCGGCTCCCACTGCGGGAGCGCCCTGCACAACTAGCTGCCGTGCCTCAGGGACCAGCACGGCAGCGGTCGCTCCGCTTCATCACGCTGCACGCTGCTCCGGACAGGCGCGGCTCCCTGCACAACTAGCTGCCGTGCCTCAGGGACCAGCACGGCAGCGGTCGCTCCGCTTCATCACGCTGCACGCTGCTCCGGACAGGCGCGGCTCCCACTGCGGGAGCGCCCTGCACAACTAGCTGCCGTGCCTCAGGGACCAGCACGGCAGCGGTCGCTCCGCTTCATCACGCTGCACGCTGCTCCGGACAGGCGCGGCTCCCACTGCGGGAGCGCCCTGCACAACTAGCTGCCGTGCCTCAGGGACCAGCACGGCAGCGGTCGCTCCGCTTCATCACGCTGCACGCTGCTCCGGACAGGCGCGGCTCCCTGCACAACTAGCTGCCGTGCCTCAGGGACCAGCACGGCAGCGGTCGCTCCGCTTCATCACGCTGCACGCTGCTCCGGACAGGCGCGGCTCCCTGCACAACTAGCTGCCGTGCCTCAGGGACCAGCACGGCAGCGGTCGCTCCGCTTCATCACGCTGCACGCTGCTCCGGACAGGCGCGGCTCCCACTGCGGGAGCGCCCTGCACAACTAGCTGCCGTGCCTCAGGGACCAGCACGGCAGCGGTCGCTCCGCTTCATCACGCTGCACGCTGCTCCGGACAGGCGCGGCTCCCACTGCGGGAGCGCCCTGCACAACTAGCTGCCGTGCCTCAGGGACCAGCACGGCAGCGGTCGCTCCGCTTCATCACGCTGCACGCTGCTCCGGACAGGCGCGGCTCCCTGCACAACTAGCTGCCGTGCCTCAGGGACCAGCACGGCAGCGGTCGCTCCGCTTCATCACGCTGCACGCTGCTCCGGACAGGCGCGGCTCCCTGCACAACTAGCTGCCGTGCCTCAGGGACCAGCACGGCAGCGGTCGCTCCGCTTCATCACGCTGCACGCTGCTCCGGACAGGCGCGGCTCCCTGCACAACTAGCTGCCGTGCCTCAGGGACCAGCACGGCAGCGGTCGCTCCGCTTCATCACGCTGCACGCTGCTCCGGACAGGCGCGGCTCCCACTGCGGGAGCGCCCTGCACAACTAGCTGCCGTGCCTCAGGGACCAGCACGGCAGCGGTCGCTCCGCTTCATCACGCTGCACGCTGCTCCGGACAGGCGCGGCTCCCTGCACAACTAGCTGCCGTGCCTCAGGGACCAGCACGGCAGCGGTCGCTCCGCTTCATCACGCTGCACGCTGCTCCGGACAGGCGCGGCTCCCTGCACAACTAGCTGCCGTGCCTCAGGGACCAGCACGGCAGCGGTCGCTCCGCTTCATCACGCTGCACGCTGCTCCGGACAGGCGCGGCTCCCACTGCGGGAGCGCCCTGCACAACTAGCTGCCGTGCCTCAGGGACCAGCACGGCAGCGGTCGCTCCGCTTCATCACGCTGCACGCTGCTCCGGACAGGCGCGGCGCCCTGCACAACTAGCTGCCGTGCCTCAGGGACCAGCACGGCAGCGGTCGCTCCGCTTCATCACGCTGCACGCTGCTCCGGACAGGCGCGGCTCCCACTGCGGGAGCGCCCTGCACAACTAGCTGCCGTGCCTCAGGGACCAGCACGGCAGCGGTCGCTCCGCAGCAATGCAAGTAGCTCTAGTACATATCTGAAAGAAGCTTGGATACCTTCTGACCAATTTGGTAGGTTTTAAAGTATAGTTGTATATTACTATACACTAGTTTCTTTTATAAATCGTTTTGTCTAAATAAAGTAGCTTCAATTGTCATGTACTTAATTTAAAATAAAAAAAAACAGGGCAAGCTGTTTATAGTTACAAAGTGATATAATAAGGTAGGTAACATGATATAGGCGCACTTGTATAAATCAATCGGGTGAACACCATGGCAGCACATAGATACCTACTAAAAATGTCAGCGAATGTTGAATAAGGAGATGCTCTGTCGAGAGGAGGCTGCGCAGTGTTGATCTCGGTCTCCTGCGAGTGTTGAGATATTACAGAACAAAGCAGTGTGAGCAGCGCGCGGGGCTCGGTGACACTCCTGACGCCACCAGTTTTTGTCCCAATTCGTTCAATCGTTCAGCTGTCGGAGTCTCCGACTCCACACTGCGTCGCTTTATTTCGCGCATTCGTTTTCCGTAACTGAACCGGAGCACCGCAACGGTAAGTTCTCACAGAAATCCACAATTTAAAAAATGTCCGCGGTTAAGCTTTTGCATTCGATTCCCATCGGGTCGTGTGAGATGTCCACAGATAAGCTCGATAAATTTAATTAAATGTCTCGGAGTGGTCTCACAGCGGCGGCGGCGGGCGGCGGGGAGGTGAGGCGCGCGGGGGAGGGCGCGCGCGGGAGTGAGCTGGTGCTCGCTCAGCTCGGACAGAGTGGCGAGGGCAGGCAAATTTGTTTGGTGCTGGGTTCGGTCCACTTGTATTAATTAAGTGCGGCGGCTCCTCAAAGACGTCGCGAACACAACGAACGCAAAAAATAAGTCTCCCTCGGACAGCGAGCGACACGACAGCGGCCGGCCAGCGCTACCGATTGTTTTATAATCCACGACACGACGCCCAACTAACAATGTACAGTTTTACAACGTCGTCGCCGGTTCACTGAGAAATGCACTTTGATTACCTTCGATTTACTAAATTCCTTGCATTGTTTGAGTTTCAAGATTCTCTGTACTTCGGCTCGTAAATATATGTGGCTGTTTGAGCGTCTATACCAAGTCTATACACATAGCAATAAGCTTAATCTTTGACTCCGTTTTCGTCATTCCATTCGCCAAACTAATATACGGCTCAATATTAGTGAGGTATTTGCGTGAAAGTGACAGCTCGATTAGCCAGAACTGTTGGTCGCGGAGTGGGCCGGGACTGCGCTGGGTGCGGCCCCGGGGGGGGGGGGGGGGGCAGCTTGCCGGGAGACCAGCTCCCCGGCGCGCTACATCGCTGCGCCACTCACTGCCGCGCATCATTAATCATCTCTGGCAAATCTGGCAATAGGACATCGTCTCGACGGAACCGCGACCTAGTGCACCTTCACCTTCTGCTAAATAAATTCATGATTCTGACAAGTGCGCAATGGGTTTAACGAGCATAGAAAATGCAGTGTTGCGAACATGTGGTGCACGATTGCCGGATTGCGACTCCCATTTGACCGGTTTTATCATTTGTTGTTTTACTATAGCACTACGTAGGTATTTGAACTAAAGCATAAACTTGTACAAATTGATGTTTATTGTATTTCCATTTTTACGATAGAGTGAAGACAACAATACCTCACGCAAAAAATGCAGAAATAATCATGTTCCTTGTATGGAGGCTCGCTTTAATTGTTATTATTTGTTGTCATAGCAGCCATTACGAAACACGCATTACGAAAATTTCACCGTCTATGTATACAGCCCGCTGGCAGACAGGCGGACGATAGCGCAGACAACGGAGGCTTAATGGTAGGGTTTTGTATCCTTTAGGACCGATTGGACCCTAAAAAGGAAAATCTTAAAGCTCCGGCTATCAAGCAGCATCTCGCAAGACCATTCCATTTAGTACAGACCTACGTAAGTATGTAGGTAGACTACTTCTAGACATATGTACATAGATGCCCCGCACACTTGTAAGTACTGAACGCTACGAGAACAATACAGACGTGGACTGAGCTTGTCAAATTCTTGAACTATTCAAATGAGATCTGTAGGGGATCCCTACACTTAATGATGATGCAGGGACGATTCTATAGGGATGATGATAAAATAAAACCGACCACCGCGAATGTCCGTTGAACACTGATTTATTGAACTAATTTACAAATACAAATTACCTATAATGATAGGTACGAAATGCTGAGCGTGCACAATGCACGGCGCGTGAGTCTTTAAAATAATGTGCGGTTCCGTACAAGATCCTTCCGTTAAATAATAAATTAAGTAAAATTTGGTTTATTCAATATATCGGCTGTAAGCATAACAATTTCCTCAAAAGTGCATGAGGTAGCAATAAAATGAGTTATGGTAATCAGCTCGCGACAGCCTGCAGCAGATGACACATCTATTGTGCGCGCTCGGGCCGCTGGGGCGCAGTCGGAATGCGGCGCGGGCGCAGCGGACCGGACCCGCGCACACCACCGCGCTGCGCAGAAGTCCTACTTCACGCAATATGCGCCAACTCTCTCCTGGGAGTAGACTCACTGTGCTGGCGAAATAGAATTACTTCGAGCATGTGCTGGGAAGATGACTGGTGCTGCACGCTGTTGTAAGTACGCCGCTCGTCTGTCTGCGGACTCGCCGCCATGAGCGGTCCTTCTGCGGAGTGCAGGCCGCGCGCACCCCGCGCTCCTGATATGTTTATTAGCGCACGCCGCGCGCCGCCGCCGCCGCCGGGAGCCGGCAGATGTCCCCAACACTTCCCCATATCTGGCATATCTGAATAGATAGCTCTCTAATTTTATTACTACTCACTTGTAAACATTTTTCGACGTTTCCGAGAACTTGCCGTCCGTTTGGTCGACAACTGAAAGTCATTAGTTAAGTTCGGTGCGTGTATCGATTCGACGAACGAATTCCTTTTCCAATACGTGATAATAATCTAACCGACGCTATAAACATGCATGAGAACTACTCACTGGACTAGATAGACCCGCCGCCTCGGAAAGCTGTTATTGCCAATAACAGCTACCTTATAGGTAGCGCGCTATCTGATCATCTATGGACGCAATCCCTGCGCGAGTGTCCCGCGCGAACGCTTGGTTTCACGTTGGGGTGTCGGGAACCTGCTCGTGCGGCGGCGCGGGCGCGGGCGGCGGGTACCTGCGCGCTGCTGACCAGCAAAACAAACGACGCGACGCGGCGACGCAGCCTACTGAGAATGTCCCACGGCCGCGACACAAACCAATAATAAACGTTTATCGCGTCACCGATCAACAGCCCGAAACAAGCAATATTTATTGATATCAAAGTCATGATTAATTTAACTTGTATTAAAACGCTATCCAAAGTGACCTTAATCGTTTCCCGACTTCTGGAGACAGCTACGTTATAATATCTAGTCGGAAGTAAATTATGTCTCTATCAGTATCACTCGATCGCTGGACGTTTGTCTAGGATTTATGACTGCGGCGCGGTGCGGCGCGGTGCGGCGTGGTGCGGCAGGACGCGGCGGCGCGGGGTGGCGCCCCGGGAGCCCGGGAGCCCCCGGACATAAATAATGACGTTTAATAATTGATTAATCGCGGTGCTCCCGTCGCCGGCGATAGTATCGCACATACCTGCCCGCACCGCTATAAAGATGAGTCGCTAATTAATTTAAATGAGTGGAGACCGCCTGGCGGACACAAAAAGTGGCGGCGGGTCGCTCACTATCGCGACATCGCCGACTAGCGGCTAGTCCCGCACGAATTATACTCGATGTAGATGATATCGAGCGCCGGGTGATCTGTCGGCCGCCGCGCGCACCTCCCGACACGTCTTGATCACGACCTGCTTACGAACGTCCAGGAAAACTAAACCGAATATAAAGACTGCAGCTGGAAGATTTATGGGGATTGTCTATCAAAGTTTGTACCTCAATTATTGAGACTGTAGCCCCTTTCTTAGCTTTAATATTTAATTTGTGTGTGGATCAAGGAGTCTTTCCGGACCTAATGAAATTCAGTAAAGTAATACCACTTTTTAAAAACGGGGACAGTAAAGACACAAATAATTATAGACCAGTATCCGTGTTGCCAGTCTTCAGTAAGGTATTTGAAAAAGTGATGCTAAATCAAATGCTTTATCATTTTAACACGAATAACATCTTGCATGATAAACAGTATGGTTTCACCAGAGGACGTTGTACTACTGACGCTGGTGTCACCTTACTGAAGCATATATTTAATGCGTGGGAAGAGGCACAAGATGCCATAGGCATCTTCTGCGACCTATCTAAGGCATTTGATTGTGTGGATCACGAAACATTACTCCTGAAACTTGGGCACTACGGACTGGGCAAAACAGCTTTAAGCCTTGTTAAATCTTATTTGAATGATAGACAGCAAGTAGTGCAAATAAACGGTGTTAATTCATCGGGCTTAAACGTGAAAATGGGCGTTCCACAGGGCTCAATTTTGGGTCCTTTTTTATTTTTAGTCTATATAAATGATTTACCCCATTTATTGCAAAACAAGCTAAACATGGTCTTGTTTGCTGACGACACTTCTTTGATTTTTAAAATAAATAGACGTAGTAATAATCTTGACATCGTAAATAATGCCCTTTTGCAGGTCCAAAATTGGTTCACTGCTAATAATTTGGTTTTAAATGGGAAGAAAACGAAGTGCATAAGATTTGCTTTACCAAATGTCAAAAGTAGTAATTGTGATATAGTATTGAACAGGGAAAAACTAGAATTCGTCGATAGAACGGTTTTCCTGGGGATTACGCTTGACTCAAGGCTACAATGGGGTCCTCATTTAGCATCTCTTGCAGGACGTCTAAGCTCAGCAGCATATGCTGTTAGGAAAATCCGCCAATTTACTGATGTTGATACCGCGAGACTAGTCTATTTCAGTTACTTTCATAGTATAATGTCTTACGGTATCTTGTTATGGGGCCGGGCTGCAGACATCGAGTCAATTTTTATTCTGCAGAAAAGAGCCATCAAAGCCATTTACAATCTACGCCGGCGTGATTCTCTAAGGGAACTGTTTAAGGAAATTAACATCATGACGGTACCTTGTCAATATATATATGAAAACATTATGTACGTTAGAAAAAATCTACATCTCTTTAGTAAGCGAGGCGACAGACATAATTATGCTACTAGAAATAGGGATCAATTAGTTCAACCAGGTTTCAGACTAGCTAAAGTAGCCACATCTTTCATGGGGTATTGTTTAAAATGTTACAATAAAATTCCTCCCCATATATTAGAACTGAATGAAACGAAATTTAAAACTTGTATTAAACGCACATTATGCAGGCAAGCATATTATAAGTTGAGGGATTACATTGAAGATAATAATGCTTGGCTAAATGCCGGTCCTGCTCCACAGCCTCAACCACTTGGATAAACAAGTTTAGGATTTTATATTGGAAGAGATGCTCGCCCTTTTTTTTTATTTTTTGTCTCGTTTATTATTCTTTTTTTTATATATAATATTAATTTGATAATTAATAATTTCTCTTTTTTTTTTTACTTGTAGTTGCTTGGTTTTTGTAAACCATAGTTTTGTATAATGTAGAAGCATTTTATTTTCAAATATTGTAAATGTGAGTACCATGGAGCCATTTACATGTGATAAGTTATAGTTTACTTTGTGACTTGAACTAAAATGGCAGTTGAGAGCATGTCATGCTTGCTCAAATGTTTCGCTGATGGTGGCGTGTGTGTTGGATCATTCGGTTCCCTTCAAAATGGTTGAGCTAAATGGTGCCAATACACGCGTCATGTTCGTGTACGGGCGCCGTCGGTTGAGACTGGTCACCTCTTAACTGCCACTGACTTGTTTTAATCTTTATATTTTGAATTGTTTTTATAGTTTCCTTTTTTTTTTGCATTGTCCTCACATATAGAAGCGACCAAGGATGTAACCAAGGTTATGTAATACAGAACATAATTTAAAAGAGTGTCCGTGGAGTTTCTTGCACGTTCTTCTCCATAGAGATCTACGCTTTGGAACGTGCAGATAGCTTCACCTCTTTCGACTTGACAATTCAAAAGTGCCTGTAAAGGGTTTAATTGAAATAAATGCTTTGAATCTTTGAATCTTTGAATCTTTGCAATAATTAGTAACCACGATTTTTGGGGTAGTGTATTAAATGTATCGCGTGACAGGTTGACCCCCGCATACGTTTGGTGCATTACTATAGAAGAGATTGAGTTATACAAGTCAGTGCCTTAGTAGTCCGCCCGACTTGGAATTATTTCTAGAAAATTCCGTAGCGAGTCCTGCCTGACTATAAGTGAGAACCTACTTCTAGAGTCGGCAGGCGAGATACCTTCAGTCAAACCGGTTTTGCTCTAAGAATTTGAAGTTGGAACGACTGAAACTCTATTTTGAACCTGATGCTAAAGTTTGACAAGTCCTCAATGTCTTTTTAACTCGGAAACCGGAGTATATAATGATGATATAGGTACCTACATGGTGTGTATTCATTTAAGTTAATGCGTATATCAGCTAGAATAGCGTAATAGTTTCTTTAAACCATGTGTAACGTCAAAAAAAAACCATTATTTCAGCAAAGTACCAAGACATTTCGGTCAGAGTACACCGACTATGCATGGGTAATACACAAGATTGGAGATGAGAGGAAAAAACAACAGAACCCTTTATTGATTTACAAGTATCGATGTCGACCGATAACTTACAGACGACGAGCGACCCCGCGCGACGTGGCCGGGCAGTGCGCCTGCGCGCCTCTCCCACACTCCCACACTCCGGCGGCGGCGCAGGCGCACGAGCGTCCAGTACACTCACTGCATCAGCTAGCCACACTTAGCTCGATCTGTTATTGAAATAACTGAAAAATGTCGTATCTGCTCATAAGTAGATGATTGTTTTTAGAATACGTTGGATTACCTATAAGATACGTCCTTATCTCCGCATATCTTTCTGTTACTGTGCCCGACAGGGTCCACAATTGTTTCTTTTGGATAATGTTTACCACCTAAGCCTACATTGTGGAATGCAATAAAGAATTGAGTAAATACTTAATGAGAACTGAAGTAATAAAAACAGCTTTTACCACAGTGACTTTAGAGGCTCCACAAGTCCACACCACACATTCATTGATTGTTTATTAATGTGGCTAGGCATGCAGATGATGATGATAAATGAAAAATTTATTACGAATTTAATCATAAATCTACTTAGATTAATTTTAAAGTATCATCTTTATATAATTCCATCGATTCTTAATATTTTTAACCGACTTCCAAAAAGGGATGAGGTTCTCAAGTCAACTGTATTTTTTGTGTGTGTTGCCTCATAACTTTGTTCTAGGTGTCCCGATTTTGATGATTATTTTTGTATTCGAAAGCTGGTGCTTGTCGGGTGGTCCCTAAGTGGACCTTAATTTAGATCAGACGACTAGTATTTGAGTTATCCCTAATAATACGTGGTTTCGACTAGATACATTGATGATGTTCTCATTCACACTTGTTGATGTAAAATGAAAAAATAAAATTGTATACGATGGTTTGGAAGAGCATCTTACGTGGTCACGTGGTTTGTCACTGAAGCTAGAGTGCCCACGTTGAAACTCTAAATACCAGCGTTCTACAGCCCTAAGACATGGTGCTGCATCACTACGAAAGTGATCTCCTCAAAGCACGGAAGTCGCTTTAATTCCCTTTGAAAGTTGTAGAAAATTATCACACGCATATTTTCTTTTGATATTTTCATTTTTACAACCGACTTGTCACTTTTGAATAGCCGCTATAATAAAACTATTTGACCGATCAAAAAACATTATTTTATTTTCGAATTCTAAATTCAAATCATTCATCAAATGACACGACATAAAAGGCAGCCCTGGTACAGAGCGTCTCATTATGAGCGGACGATGTGAACTGAAACTGTATAACATAGCTGGTCACTGCTAGGAATGGGACGTTAGTCAGCGCTATTAGTGCATTCTCCGCGTGGCTTAAAGACAATTAAAAAATTAAGTAATTACCGAGCGGCTAATAAATTCGGCTGATGTATAGGTAATGAGGTGCGCAGACAGCCTGGTAAGCTGGCACCACCAAAAGCGGGCAGTCTGACACGCAGAGTCTGGCACGGTAATAGCCTGACACGAAGACACCTAGGCATGGCATCAGCCTGCCACGGCGGGAGGATGGCAGGCGGCAGGTCCGTTCAATACGCAAATTCTTTATTGCATTCCACAGTTAGGTGGTAAACATAACATTTTCCAAAAGAAATTATCGTGGACCCTGTCGGGCACAGCACAGCAACAAAAAGACATGTGAAGTTATTATAAACCTATAATGTGGACGTATCATTTAAGTATCTTATAATGTAACTTATTCTAAAAACATTGTTGATTTTTGTCTGTCTAGGATTAGAGTTGCCGCGGCCCTGAAACGCGGCAGGCAGGCATTTAGAGACACACAAGTCGGTTTTATTCAGTAAGAGTCTGAAACTCCCTTACCTATATTCCGCCCAGAGCGACGAAGTCATTTGATGATTTAACAAAAGGCCCATGCACAAAAAAGGCTGCATGTCTAGTCGGAAGCCTGGCAGTGGGGCAGCCAAGTGTGGTGGCAGCTTGGCATGCCCATGGCAATAGTAGTATGTGCTGTGTGTCACGTGACGACGCACTAGTCTATGAGCGCTAATTGTAAGCTCGTAGCTCAGCGCAGCCGCCGCACTCGGGCACATCGCCGACTCCGAGTGCTTCATATATTTCTCGGTTGTTAATAGAAAGCCATTATCGGTCTCATGAGATGCGACGATGGTCTCTGCTAATGGCCGCCTGTCCACACTAAAATCTGATGTATTCTTAGTGGAGAGCCACGCACATTTAACACATTACAACAAAATACTCACAATTATAAGTGTTAATCGACTTTATTGAATACCTACTTAAAATAGAGTCAAACTGGATAGTCAACTTACAGTTTACAGGGTGGCATAAAAAGTAGATGTTATACTTACCTACATGTCAAGCCTAAGATTCTACTGATAGGACAAAATACGGACTAATAACTGTGTAATGTGCCTTAAAAAGAAAGTATTCAAATAAAAATATCGAAACAAAATGACATGAATTGAACAGATTTAAATCGAGGCGCAAATCATAACTTGACAGCAGGTGGAAGGAAATTATGATTTTTGCAAACAGACTGAGCAGAACATACGTACATAGGGCCTCTTCCGCCAACATGAGCTGAACTGTCAGTAGGCTAACGGACAGTTAACGTCGTCGTAACTCCACGGCGACATGACGTCACGTTCGAGTAGAACTAAGCATAAGATTAACTGAGCCGCACTTACTTGCTACGACATCTGGCAATTAGCTTGTTTACTTTACAGTAAAAATTAATTTTATGTAGGTAGTCATCAGATAAGCCCGACGATTATTTCAAAATTTATTCATTAAATAAATATTTTTTTTAAAAAGTAAAAAAACACGCTCTAATAGCAATCGAACTATAATGTGGAAAATATTTTTTAAGTATAAGAGAGTTTGTGTTACTGCAATATAAAACCCAACAATCAATTATCATAATTAATTTAAAATAAGATTAATATACATAAATATTAAGATATTAACAGGAATTAAACAAAGTGCAAAGATTCTGATGTTGCAAACAGTAACTCATAAAATGATTACATTCGATACCGAGCACCCCACACTTTTTCACTTTATTTGAATATCACTATTCATACATCTTCATTTTCACCTACTCCTAGAAGTAGGTGAAAATTAAGTTAAAAGATTACGTTACATACATACATATGTGTGTCCTACAGGTCAAGCTAGTAGTAGGATGTTACAAATGGATTTATTTGACTTGATTCATCGATTGCATGAATTGAGCAGTATAGGACGCAACGCGGATCCAGGTTAAAATGTTTTTTTTTTTTGCTAGATTTCGTCTATCGAAGCATGCAGCAAACTAAGCGCTTATCTTGCTTTATAAAATATAATATAGGTAAACCCTAAATCGCAAAGCTGATTAGTTTTTTTTCATTGTTCATGTGATTTAGCGTCGACCCCCGCATACAGACGGAGGCACACGAACCATCTCTCTGCGGTTTAGCGCACTCGCCGTATCACACAACAACATATCTATAGACAGTTTTTATTTTAGACAAAAACATTTCGAGAGTAACGTAAAAAAGTGATTATTCGGGAATGTTTTAATATACTCACAACTGAATCTCGAACTCTTGCAAAAATAGGAGTCAGAGGACCAAACATGAAGGATACTCTGTTCACTATTTCACGGTGAGATTTCTGCAGAATCAACCGCTGCTCATATCGTGTGCGAGGCAATGGATCGCGTTGCTTGGCTGGCAGTCATTGAAATCTACTGAAAACCGATGTGTTTAAAATCATTTGTAGGTTATTCAGCAGTTCTCCCAACGTGAAGTAAACTAAAATTACCATTACATTGTATTACTATTTTCAAAATCTGTGCTAGTATTGGTACTTAGGTCTCTCTCGAGGTAGTAGGCATTTGACACTCCTCAGCGATCGCTAGGTGATATTTACATGACTAAAGTTGTTCAGGTTCATCCAGTACTGGGCGGCGCATACATAACAGGGAACACGTGGATATATTCGGGCGAGCAGCCCACCTCCCGCTCGGGTCGCGCTGCGTGCTCCACAACTATATTTCACGGAAGTCTAATTAGTGCTAATTTATCGTGCAGCGCCCTGCCAGCATTGTACATAGAATTAGCTATTTATTCCAATTATCTTTGTATGCAAGTAACGCCAACTGTTAGCCGGGCAATGTGAGTAGAGGACGCTAGGCTGATTTTTGGGTCAAGTATATTTCTATAAAACCCTCCATTACTGTTTGCTCACCAGGGAGAATGTAACAGAAGCCTTTATGTATGTACATTAGGTGTATTTCAATTTATTGTACTCGTTTTCTTCTTGCAAATAAATACTTTTCGTTCTTCCATGCATGTTTTTCTTTGGGTTCCGAACGTTTATATGAAAAACGGAACGTTTATGGAATATATTTTTTTAATTCATTTCCTACCCCTCTCCGTACGTCTTTTCCCCAATGCGGGGGTCTTTAAATAATCACGGTAACTATGTTTTTCTATTTGCTACTGAACCAGCTGAAAAAATACATGGAATACCTATATAAAAAATATGACATGATTGATTCGGATTCAATAGTCATAGTCATTGTGTTGGAGGTAGGCATTGTATGCTATCGATGTAGTTTCGAAGCGTTATCTTAAGATTTGGGTTCAGCGGCAGTTACATTGACGACATACAAGTGTGAGTAGATATAACCGCCCGGCGGCCGGCGGCTACCGGCCACTCTGCACCTCCGTTATCTTATCTATAACATTAAGAGCAGCTCTTTAATGTCCACATGTCCGCAGTACAAAGTTACCTGCTACGTCCACACTCGACTCTCTGCCGACTGCAGAGGATCGGTATTGCAGTGCCAGGCTGCTGAGATGGAGCGTCCTCCGCGCACCTCGTAAAAACAAACGGCTGCGTATCGACGGCTCCTCGAAGCCATTAAGCGTTATCGAAGTGTCCACTTAATAACAAGTCCTAACTAATTAGGCGGCGACTCGTCTGACGAGCGACGAGCTGCGGGGCGCGGCGGCGGCGGGAGGGACGCTCCGCACTTGCCCTATGATCAGTATTTACATAAGAAATTGGCGGACAATTAATCAGCTAATGAAGCTTTTTAAAAGCTTATGCATTATTATAGTCTCGCCGGAAACTAATCAGAGATTGCCGAAAACAAATGACATCGCTCGGTAAAGTCGGTAGTCGCCAATGTATACCTGTACGAGTATGGTAAGCAAATTGAATACAATGTCGAAGCGTTTAGCGACCGGACGTTTAACTCTTGTGTGGCTCGCCCGATGCGGTGTCGCAGTCAGATAATAAGGAGCGCGCGGCCTTTACCGAAACACATCATGAGCTATTAGCTAACTCAGCATCGCGCTGGACTGCTGCTAATTGTGGCGTCGGCGCGCGGCTTGATGCGCATGCGGCGGTGGCGGTGGGGCGGTCGCCGCGCTTTATGTTAATTGCCGATAATTGTCAGGCGGACGGCGGGCGCGGCGCAGCGCGGTGCGGTGCGGCGCGGCGGTGCTGCGGGGACAAGATGGCCGCAGCGGATGCGGTAATTGCTTTCGTGGAAACCGCCGCGGGCCGCATACAGATTGAAGCGCGGCGCCCGCAAAAACAACGGCGCGGTGCAATTAGACGCCCCCCTCCCCTCCCCGAACCCCACAACCCGCGCGCCCCCGCCTCGACCCGCCTCCCGTCCACCGCGATTAGCTCCTAACCTTGTGATGGATGGAAGATTTATAGCGAACACACGTGGAACTATGTGTACTCGGAAGCACTGGCCACTCTCCGCCGCAGCCTCCCTAGCCACAGAAAAAATCAATACAATGGCAAGTCTGTCGATGTACCGAGCTTGCACTCCCAGAACTTTTCGTTACGCAAGTGTTTTGCAGCTCCATTGTGATGCATTGCTAGGAACATGTCGGAGCTCCATGAAGTCGATCCCTGATAAGGACCATAATGGGCGACTGTTTCTCTGAAAGTCCCAGAATGGAACTAGGTATAGTGACAAGTTCGCCTCTATTGAAATTATAGAAAGTAAAGTGAGTAAAGTAGGCAGGTAGGCACCTATTGATGTTCCGACATGACGAACCGTTTTCCACTCTTATAAACATTATCTTTGATACCCTCAACCTTTGTACAATTTCTCTGTCACCGTGTTGTCGTCGAATGCATCGTGGAATGATATCCATGGCCAGTGAGCGAGTGCGTCGCATTCCGCAGCACCGCGCCTGCACCGCGCCGCGCACACCGGCCGACCAGACCGTCTGCCCATAGATGTCTAGATAACTACCTGAGTACGAGCGTGGTGTCAGTTCAGCCTGAAGGATGCGTAGACTTACTGACCTGAAGACATGTTGTTAGGCATTACTAGATAAACAATAATGCGATTATAACGATATTCCTTTCTAATCTTGTAGCATGTTAATGTATGCTCATTATTTGGTTGGTTCGCAAAAGAGCGCGGCTCTTTGACGCGCCATCTTGTATGCGCACCTGGCGATGGCGGCCTGTTCGTCTAACGACTGACGTCAATCTGAATAATTGCACAGAAGCTTACTTATTTTATTTTTATGGAGGGAAATCATCACGTGACTCCTTCCGCTCGGCCCGAGCGGTAACGAATGTCACACTTGTACTTACTAAAAATCCAAATGCCCTTTGCGTTCCAGAGCCGCGGTAACTCTTTTGAACAAATTCCGCATCAGAACTTTACTGTCACAACCACGAATACATTTATGTATATCACTTACATTGCCTACAGTCACATGTAGAGCCTGTACTGCTGCAATCTTGAATTATATCGATGAAAGATTACTTGCGTAGGGACCAAGTAAGTATATTCTTAAATATAAAAATAATCCTATATAAGGTTTAAGCTAACAACGTATCCCTACAGTTAGTAAAGAATTACAAAATTAACAATTTTCGTAGATTGTGGGAAATTAAGCTAGGTTCGGTCGACAATTAAATAGCAAAAATGTAAAAATGAGCATTATTTTTTATTGGTAAGATAAAAAAATAATTATCTGTGTTTCGATCACACGAACCACACAATCACAGCGATTTCGCATGCTTAAAATCAGTGCATCAAAATAACTGAGGAATAGGCTCCCACGTTCTTTCAAACAAGTCAAAAAGCTTTTGCGGGGTATGCGCGGCATCCATACTAGGCAGCTAGAGCTCTTCTTTTGACCATAATGCCATGCGTGCTCGATGGTCGAGGTGGATGTCTGGTGATTGAGTAGGCCACGGTAGCATCGGAAAGAGTACGTGTTACGACTCTAGCCGTGTGTGGGAGTATAGTCGTGCATTAGTCGAAATGAAATGACCGGGTTCGCGCGCCCATTGCAAGCTAGCCTTACGATTGCGCAATGGTATAGGTGGAACTCTCAGCGGGCTTCGGTAACACACACCCACTTCTCGTAAACGATTTCTGTCGATCACTTATGAGCAAGTCTGTAGAGCTGTGGAACCTCGTAGCCGACATCATGGCAGTCATGGTATGATTCCGTCGAGCAGTATTCTGTCTGCAAGTGGGGATGCTATTTCTAGAGGCGGCTTCTGACGCTCGTGTGTGCTGTCAACACGTAAACGTAAACAACTTGCATCATTCCGATTGTCAAATCATGTCATCGCTCCAGAACGATGCATTTTTTTTTCAATTCGATGCTGACATTGGCTGGGGCTTTGTAAAAACGCTATTAGACACTTTTATAAAACAAACCGGCCAAGTGCGAGTCGGACTTGTGCTCGAACGGTTCCGTACCACTGACTATGTAAACAACAGTAGGTACACAAACATATTGTAACGAAAAAGCGGCAAAAATAAAACACTTGTATGAGAGGCCCCTAAATATTTTTTATTTATTTTTAAGTAAAAATACAACTGAATATTTATTGAAAATTTCAACTGTCTAGCTAATCAATAACCTTCCAAGATTTAAAATAATAATCGTTACCTGCGGCGATACTCTAACATAGGTACTTGATCCCGAGACACTTGATGTGTAAGATTCAGTTGAATTTATACTTACTGGATGACACTTTCTAAAATTACTAATCCTGAAAATATGGGTTCCTGGCTCAGCAGCAGAGATTGGCAAAGAAGCATATTTATCGATATTTTTCAGAAATTTCTGAGTCTTTCTATATTTTTAAATCATTCTGTATGTAAATCGAAATTCAGCCAGAGAGTGCGACTATCTTTATACTGTCGTGGAAACGTTATTAATTGTAATCGTTTTAGCGCAACCTAGCACCTGAAGCAGGTCCAGTGAACAACTCGTAGGATCCGTAGACAAGTAGTCCGGCAGGAATGCGGCTCGCATTCAGCGCAGGCTTGCGCGCAGCGCGGCAGCGCCCAGCGGTTCGCGGAACCGCGCGCGGCCACTTCCCACATGTTCGAGTGTCGCTGGACATACGCAACTCGTCGCATACCTGCGCCTGCGCCTGCTAACGAGCCAGCTCGCGGGTAGCAAGTGGTGCGGCACTCCCAGCATCTCACACTGGCGACTAGTTGGAACTGACTAGAGCAGCAAGTGAAGGCAACTGGGCTTACACTAAAGCTGTAGCAAACCGTATGTATTCGGTACTGCGTAACGGGTGCGCTACCTAGTAACGAGTAACAAAACGTTTGCGAACTCGCATTTTTCGTAGTATGGGCACCTGTTTCAGTTCACGCAAGTACCTATTGTTGATGCGTATATTGAAACATCGTATGTTTTACGCATTCGGTGAATTTAAAAACGAACGTTACAAAGAGCGATGTTTATTAAGTAGTATAATTTGGAAATTCGTTACAAGTCGAACAAGAGTAGCAAGTTGTTCTGCAGCAAGACACATTCACCGTTTCAAAGAGTAGATCCTATGGAGAAGAACGTGCTAGAAGCTCCATGGACACTATTCAGTGTTACAAAGTCATGGTTACATTCGTTTTGAAATAAAACAATGAAGTGATTGAGTCAATGCAAAGCTGGTCTTACAATCTGCACCAGGTCCAACAATGTGTTCACATCTTAATCAAAGTTTGTGCGTTTTAGTCGCTGTGGAGCGGACCAACTTTGAGCCAAGCAATTTATCATCAATGGACTCCCCTAGTCTGTAATATACTTGCCTGCCGAGTGTGCGTTTCACAATATTTGGTCTCATTCAATTCTATTATATATGGCGGTATTTTATTATAACATTTTAAACAGTTTCCCATGAAAGATGTGGCAACTTTAGCAAGTCTGAAAGCTGGTTGAACTAATTGTTTCTATTTCTAGTGACATAATGTCTGTCGCCTTGTTTACTAAAAGAGACGTAGATACCTTCTACGAACATGATATTTTCATAGATATATTGAGAAAGCACCGTCATAATTTCCTTACATAATCGCGCGCGCGGAGATTGTAAATGACTATTTTCTGTAGAATGAAAATCAACTCGATATTAGCAGGCAAAGCAAAGCAACCAAAATGTACTACTCTCGCGGTTTCAACACCTGTAATCTTGCGGATTTTTTAATAGCATAACTTAAATAATGAACTTAGCCTTCCTGCAAGAGATGTTAAACCCCCCCCCCCACCCCCCACCCCTCCCTCATTTAACATCTCTTGCAGCCTTGCAGGGAGGCCATTGTAGCCGCGAGTCAAGCGCAATCCCCAGAAGAACTGTTTCATCGACCAATGCTAGTTAATCCCTGTTTAATTCTACCATACACTACAGTTACTACTTTTGACAGTTACTGGTAAATCGAATGCACTTTTTCAGGGTCCCAAATTATTAGCAGTGAGCCAGTTATTTATTATGGCGTTATTTACAACGCCAAAATAGTTTGCATCGCTATTTATTTTAAAAAAGAAAGGTATCGTCAGCAAATACAAGCATATTGAGTCTACTTTGTAATAGCTCCACGGCGACACCGGCGGCGCGCGGCGTGGTGCCCGTTCGAGACGGGTGTAATATACAGCCTTTGTTTCTCGCTGATAATGCAGCTCTCTATTGGTGACAAACTGGTTAAAATCGGTAGCTTCGGAGCTTATTCGGTAGTCCATTTCACGTTGAATCCTATTGAATTGTTGCCGTTTATATGAACTTGCTGCTGTCTATCATTCTAATGATGATTTTTACTAAATTTAAGGCTATTTTATCTAGTCCGTAATGCTTTAGTTTCAGGAGTAATGTTTCATGGCTCACACAATAAGTAGCAGAAGATGCCTATGGCATCTGGCGCCTCTTCCGACGCATACAATATATGTTACAGTAACGTTTCAGCAGCGTCAGTTGTACGACGTTCCTTGGAGAAACCGTACTGTTTATCGTGTAAACCATGATTCGCGTTATAGTGACTGAGCATTACAAACACCGAACTTGCTGAAAACGTGCAACACAGATGCGGGACTCCACTTATTGAAATTGAAATTGAAAATATTTATTTCAGACTAAGCACACGTAAGTTATACAAGTCCATATTATGTTAGTAAGTGAAAACTTATAACTATGTTAGTTAGTAAAATTTAAAATAAGAATTGTTTTGGACATGCATGAGTGACCACTGCCTCAGGATTTGGCTGTCCACTCTGTCCGACACCACACTCAGAAGCGTGTGCGTGATCTCTCAGCGGTGTCTTTGCTATCGCTACGGCTCCACGTGAAGTCCGCAGTGTATAATAATTATTTACTTACTTTGTGAAAACAAACATTTACCGAAAAATGTTTAAAAATACAAAGTATCAAATGTGTGACGCACGACGTTACCCAACAGAACAGAATGTTTTATGGGACCAATGGGACGAAAACTACACAAGGCTCGCACTGAACGTGATTAAACAAATAAAAAAGATAAAACCTTAAAAACAAAAACTGTGAAAGTTACTCACAGATTTTTTCTTTCTCTAAATAGCTTATAGCCTTATACAGGGTGAAATTGAATAGATGCGACATATTTAAATATACAATAATACGTGTTGTCAAGAAAATTTAGAACATACCAAATGTAAAATTAATGAACTTTTATCACCGCTATGAATGGCAACGTTTAATAACGCGAGTACTCCACAACGATCATTGAGCACTGCGATTAGTTGGACGAGATTTTTTGATACTTTAATTTTTCTTATTTATTTTACATATTAATTATTTTTCTGGAATACCGATAATTCGTACTTAAATAAAGATATTAACATCGATGGATCATTTTAAAACGCCAACCACGTAACTTTTTTTAACGATTTAGATTGTAGAAAAAACAGTTTATAATTACTATGTTACTGTAACTGAAGCTCCCATTTCATTTTGTCGCATCTATTCAAAGTCATATATCTGTATAATTTTAAATTAAAACTTTTCAAGAATTAGTTAAAACTTTTTACAAAAAAAAAAACAATCGACTTCTAAACGAAAAAGGTATAAAATAACTTTATTTTTGGAACGCGGTGTTCAAAAAGAAAATTCCGAAGTTAAAGTTATTTTATACTTTTTAGTGGTACACCCCCAACCTAGACGTACCAATCACAGCGTACGGTATATAAACAACTAGCTTCTGTCCGCGACTTCGTCCCCGTGGAATACCCGATTTTAAAACATTCTTTGTCGCTGCTCCGCTCCTATTGGCTTAAGCGTGATGATAAATAGCCTAAAGCCTTCCTCGATAAATGGTCTATTCAACCCAAAAAGAATTTTTCAATTCGAACCAGTAGTTCCTGAGATTGGCGCGTTCAAACAAACAAACAAACAAACTCGCTTCAGCTTTATAATATTAGTATAAACAATAAACAAACATGAGATTTCAGCAATCCCGAAAGATTTGAATCATTTATTGAAGAGTTCCGTTTCCTATCTCTGTTCTTCATTAGATCTTCAGCAAACTAGAAAGGGACCACCTTGAAATACTAAGATGCTCTTCTAAACCATCGTAGGTATATCATACAATTTGATTTTTTCATTTTATATCAACAAGTGTGGATGACAATATCATCAATGTAGTGGAAGCCACGCATTATTATGGATAACTCAAATACTCGTTGTCAGATCTCAATCAACATCACACTTCAATCAAAAACTGGTGCTTGTCACACGACAAGCACCAGTTTTTGAGTACAAAAAGAATCATCAAAATCGGGACACCTGGAGTACAAAGTTATGAGGTAAAAAATACAGTCGACTTGAGAAGGTTCTCAAGTCGACTGTTTTTTTTGTGTGTGTGTCCTCCTTTTTTGGAAGTCGGTTAATTAATATTATCTACTTAAAAAATATATATCCAAATAAATTGTTATGAAAAAGAATAATTCTAATTAAATTAACGACACGGTTGGCGCAGTGGTTGAGTGTTCAGCTGCTGCGCTACGTGTCGCGGGTTCGAAATGTTTGTATGGCCTACAGATAATTGTTCCGGGTCTGGGTGTCTTGTGTATGTGAGTTTACATGTTTGTGAACGCACCCACGATACAGGAGTAAATCCTAGTGTGGGGCAACGTTTTTTTTAAAGAAAAAAAAAAACACAAGTTACCTAATAATAATTGTTTCAAGGAAATCTTGAATATATTAGCAGACAATGTAAACAAGTTCAAGTGTCCACAATCGGTACTAAATTGCTTTGCCCTGCAACGAAGAGGCGCTCGAGCTCCAGCGCCGCCGCGGCCGGAGAGCGCGCCGAGCGGACGCGCTGGTCGGACCTCAGTGCCGTAGACAAACATCGTTTTTAGATAAGGCGTTGTAATGACCGGGGTTCTAAGTAAACTATTAATGAAAAATAGACAAAGGTAAACACACTTATTTACTTAATTAATAAAATTTCGTTTGACAGTACAGACGGGTGAACCTTATACATATGCTAATAACTGTCATTAATAAACAAAACAGTACTGAGAAATCAATTGCGGTAACAAATAAAATAAAAACTTTATACTATGAGAATAAGCAAAAACAAATAAACTTTACAAAAAATGTATGCAGAACAAATAAATAAAAACACAAAAAGCAAACTCCAAGCCAGGCTCGAACTTGCGGCTCGAGTTTGGCACTCGGTGGTAATACCGTAACGCTACTCAGTCACTTGTAAACCGTGGCGAATATGTCGTTCACTAGGTGGTTGGTGACGGTCAACAAATAACGTTAATTTGTTAATCGGAAGCCGGAACTCGACCCATTAATATTGTTTCCGGGCTATAGGGGCGTTTCCGTAGGCTGGGGACAAAATGGAAACAGTCAGCCTTGCAAAGCACCTCCGGTTATCCAACCCACACTTCGTTAAATAGGCGTAAACACTTACCCCGTTACTTCCAATGTCACACACAATTCACAATATTCACCGACAATACAATGTAATATTTTACCGTTATTTCGACGCAATGGCTTTAATTTCTAGAAATTACAATATAATTTCGGAGCAACCGTTCGTCTCCCGTGTCGATAACCGATCTATCTTTTCGGTCCCACTTTTTTTACTTCCACCGTCATTTGTCGATTCTCAAATTTATCATGATTTCAAACGACACCAATAGCGCCATCTAACTTTGGACTCACGAATTGATTACTCGATCACTACAGCGTCGAGATTTTAAGCTTATTTTACGTTCGGTAGGTACTGTGTTTTTGTTCCGTTTCATTAGGTATTGATAATTTTCCAATCCGTTGTAAGTTTATTTTCTGCTGCCCTTGTTGCTATGTATAAGACCTTTGCTGCTGTACAAGTGTTCTTAAATATGTAACATTATAGTTATTAAAAGATTCCGTGTTAATAAAAGGCTTAAGGGCAGCTCGTAAAGTGTTTCTCTACTTTTCCACGACCTAGGACTAGAGTTCTAGTGTGCTGCTCCAAAGTGACATTGAACTCTGCACTGGTCAAAATAATTCTTATACAAATATATTTATTATTAGATTGATAGTATTGAAATAATTATTTAATATTTCAGTAAACTACATACTAAACGAGCAAGTCAGAAAACATACTTATTGATACTGGGGCTCAGTGAAGGTCATAGCTTCTACGTAACTATTGTACGTTAGTATAAAATAAAAGTAAAAACGAATTCCGTACCTAGCTACATTAAATCCGCCAGACGAATATCAGCTGTTCGTGGCAGGTTACCGAAACGGCCACCAAAAACTGTGTCTTAAATAGAATTTTAGCAAGAAAGCAATAATCCTGATTATTTATGCATCATCATCATTTAGCTATATCTTTATACCTTAATTAAAATTTAAGTACTTAATCATAAAATGATAATTTTAAGAGACGCTTTGTAAAAATGTTTTGATCAGACTCCTTTTTTCATTTCAATTATTCGACCGGTGCGGCACGACTGTCTGATCTAACCTCCTTTAGGTTACCTCCAAGTTCAAGTGACGATGGGCTCTGGTGCTGAACAGTGGAACTTGTCCGCGCAGGAACTGCTGAACCGTGTGGGGCTTGTGACGCCGCCGCGACGGCATGCGGCACTACACGACGGCATGCGGCACTACACGACGGCATGCGGCACCACACGACGGCATCAGCATCAGCAGCGAGTAACAAAGTACGTCTCCTCTGACAATCATTCTACTGCTCTACATATACATTCCCGTACTTTAGGCATTCGCAATTATCGAATAAGGCTACTATGTACCTAGTTACTTATGACCCGAATCCGATAGTTTTTTTCACATACTTAAAGATAATTTATTTAGCTTTTTCTAGTATACCGCAACAAAAACGCTAATTTAAAAAAAAACTTTTCACTAACAAATAAAATCGACTTCCAAATAAAAAACACAAAAAAGAGTAAAAGAATTATAATTTCAGAATTCAGTAAACAGAAGACTTCCGAAATTAAGTATTTTGGAAAGTAGTGTTTTTTATTAAGAGCCAGCTCCTACTTCAAAGGTATACGTTAGCTTCGTATACGAGTATCTGTTAATTATGAGCTGTAGCGAATATAGTCCTGCAGGTTGTCGCGAGTCGTCGTTCAGTTGGTGCGCTCCGCTGCACGCATGCGAAGCAGCACAACATTCGGAGACGGAGTATAATTAATGAAACACAAATCTAATATATCAAGCAGGAATGCGCGGAATGCGCGCGTAGGGGACACCGCGGCCGCCAGCTTAGAGCCAGTCATTTTTAATGAGCTCGGCAAATGATTCATTTGCCATTGGGACTGTCAAAAATAATATATTTCATTGCTGTTATCGGTTAAATAACTAGTCAAATATTATAACCATAATAGGTACATTTATATAAATATTAGTTGAAATCTACTTGTTGTGGGGTAATAATGTAAGATGCGAATAAAGTAAATAGTGCGGTAGAATAATAAATTGGTTACTATTGTAAGTATAGCTCTAAGGTGGCAGTTCAACTGTTTTCGTTCGTCATCGGAGAATCCGCCACCTGTCAGCTCCGTGAAGTGCGCAGAGCACTTGTCTCTCGGCCGTAAGCATAATCCACGCTCTGAAGCAACTTCAAATATTCCACGTGTACCTAAACAGACTAAATATACGGGAAGAAACAATGTTACCGTATGCTGAAGACGTGCTTCCGATTATTTGGACAGTTCAACACGACAGTGATCCCGAGCACAGCACGCTCGGTTGAAGACTTCCTCACATTTCAATCAGTTTCTGTTTTACAAGGGCCACGATACAATCCAGGTTTCAATCGCATACAGCATCTTTGGTGCGAAGTTGAGAAGAAGGTCTCAAATCGATGGTGTGGTAACCTAATCCTAAGTGAATACAACGTTTTTTAGAAGAATGGCATTCTATTTCTCTTGACTAATGTCAAAAATTGATAGAGTCAATGCCTCGCCGGTGTAAGGCAGGCAGTCACCAATAGCCGTGGACACGCTACAAACCATTAACTTGTAGGATAAAATGTATTAAATTGAAGTTTTTAACATTATGACCGTCTTATTCATGAGATTTCTAAAGTCAAAGTCAAAGTCAATTCATTTATTTCAACTAGACCATTAACGGCACTTTTGAACGTCAAAACATTTTAAAATAAAAATATTATAGTGACTCTAGTTGTCCATTCGCAAAAAGTAGATTCTTATGGAGAAGAACGGACAAGAAACTCCATAGTTACTCTTTTCAAATATGTATAAGTTTTACAATATTTTGTATACATTAGCCAATTGGTTATATGTGAGGACGATGCACCCGAATAAAACTAAGTAATATACTATTAACAGGTACAACAAAGAAACAACAGCAGAGGTAAAATTAATAAATTTGCTAGTCAGGGACATAGTACTCACATATTTACAATTTTTTTAATCCTTGTTTTATATAATTACCAACAATGAATCAGTGTGTGTTAAATTAACTATAAAAGATCAGTAACTACATCTGTATACATAGCAGATAGATCACACATAGGTACAGACCGACAAGTTTGGCTTTGTCTACTACACCCAATATTGTCCTATGGAGCAGGACCAGCATGCTTCCAAGCATTCTTATCTTGAATATAATCATCTAGCTTGTAGTATGCTTGTTTACAAAGCGTGCTTTTAACATAGGTTTTAAATTTCTTTTCATTTAATTCTAATATGTCACAAGGTATTTTGTTGTAACATTTAACACTGTACCCCATGAAAGATGTACGTACTTTAGCTAATCTATATAATGGTTGATCTAACTTATTTCTATTTCTAGTATTAAAATTATGTCTATCACTGATTTTGCTAAAGAGATGTCGATTTTTTAACCGACTTCTAAAAAAGGAGGAGGTTCTCAATTCGGATGGTTGTATTTTTTTTTTTATGTTTGTTCGCGCATAACTCTGTCGCTTGTCAACCGATTTGAAAAATTCTTTTTTTGTTGGAAAGGGTATACTTCCCAAATGGTCCCATGAAAATTTTATCGAAATCGACCTAGCGGTTTTCGAAAAATCTAAAAAAAATATCTACATTGTTTACATTTACGACCTCTTAGTTTACTCTGCAAAGGAGCAGTACGTTTTTTTTACACCAATGTGATTGTTTCGTTTAGGTAGGGGGAGGGGAGGGGTTTTAGGTACCACTAAAAAGTGAAAAATAAAAAACTTTTTACAAAAAAATACAACCGACTTTTACACAAAAAATCAAAAAAGTGCAAAATAACTTTAATTTCGGAAGTCGGTGTTCAAAAAACGAAAAAGCAACCACAAACACCGAGTTCCGAAATTAAAGTTATTTTGCACTTTTTTGATTTTTTGTGTAAAAGTCGGTTGTATTTTTTTGTAAAAAGTTTTTTTTTAAATCGAAGTATCTACTGAAAAAACTCTCGAGCAGCTTAAGAACCGTTCTTAATTATTTTTCCAGCTTTATTACTATTTGAAATTGTAACTGTCGATTGTAAATTAAATTCTTAAATAATAAAAATAAATTCAATAAATAAATAATTCAATAATTTAATAAATTTAATTCTTGTAAATTTAATCTCTATCCATGTACATTTCATATCTATTTCATAACATAATTAATTACTTTTGAGAAGGAACATAAAAGTACATTTGACATTGCATTTTTTTTAATGTCCGGTACTACAAATCGTTCTTAATTTTTATTTTATTTTCATTTTTAGAAAGGGAACAACAAACAGCTACATTATATAATAATATAACCAGAAATAACAATAACTTAATCAATCATGTAGCCCACAGCGCTGTTCACAGGTTACCATTATATGATCATCACTGTATATTTATGTTTACGTCGAGAATGAAGGATATAATCCTCCCGAACGAACTTCCGCTGACTGTATCCAACCTCAACAGAGGCAACGAAGTACCAGGAGATGTGGCGCCAAGACGGCGGACAAGGACATGTCAACATAAGAATAAGAGCATGCCCGCTCGAGCTGCAGAATTTTGTTCGGAAGTCACTCACGGAACTCAAGGGGCAGTCGGAGGAACACGGGTGGGTTTAAGTTTGACCCTCCCTTCCGCTCAGCCAAGAGCGGAATAAGATTCGATGATTTCCCATCCATAAAAAAGGAGTACTTTCGTTTTATCTACTTTGGTTCAAAGTCCGATGGAACGGCACGACTAAAGATATCACCAGCTTCTAAACTCCGGGCTGCTACTGAGAAATAAATCGAGGAAGATCAGAATGGCACTGTCCGACTGGGGACTCTAACTACAACATCTCAAGCTCACCCGCAAGCAGTTCCTCACAGTCGGCGGCATTTACTTTAGTTTAATCGCAGATATGTGAGATATGATGACACCAACTCCATCAGACTGCTTTAAATGGCATTTATTTTGAAATTTTTCGTCAGATTAAAAGGCATTTATAAAAAAAAAACGACTGAAAATGTTTTTTTTTAATAAATGCTTTTTGTTGTTGTTTTCCTATTGTTTTCTTGATCTATACCAACTACCCAATACCACCCTAAATATAACCACGCACGTCTGGAACACGCTGTTTACAAAGTATGTCTTTTTTAATTTATACATATATGTACATCATGTAAGAAACTTCCGCGAGCGCCCCTTTGCCCTCTCGCGCCCCTAGGCACGGGCCTAATTTGCCTTAAGGATAATCCGCCACTGCTCTCACATGTTATGGTCGGTGACTACATTTCGTAGTCGACTACATTTAGGTATCTGAATAAACCAATCAGTAGCAGTGAGGCGATATTAGGAAAGCGACCGCGACTCGGAGCAGCCCTACTAGGCCACGTTTCACAATCCCCGGAGCGCTGTGGCGACTGGCGACCACATTACAGCAGTGGCGTGCACCTGCGCGAGTACCTACTCAAATACGGCTCAACACTCTTAATTGGATTTCGTACAAAACGATGGTATAGTTCTGTGAAACCGTTTTGCGGTCCAGTTTAAGTACGGCAATTATCGATGTAGGTCCATATCGGCGTACAGTTCGACGCCGCTTATTGCTTCATCAGTCCATCGCGCGGCGCCCCGCTGTCAAAGCTGACGCGACGCGTGACGATCTGTCTGACTATTCTCTCGCAGATGAGACTGGCCGCTGTTTTAATTGTTGAGTCTATAGGTACGTACTAGTTCGAGGGCATACGAGGCGAGCATGATCTCGGCAGCGAGTGGGCGTGGCGCGGCGCCGCCCCCTGCACACACGCGCGCAGCAGGCACAGGCACACTGCGAACTACTTGAAAAACTCATGCAAATCAGGTGTTCTATAGTGAGATGTGAGATAAAGCGGAGCTACGCGACTACGTGCAAGTACCGCGGGGCACGAACCTGCTACGCCGTAGCGCCGTAGGCCCTCCCGAGGCGTAGCAACGTAACCATCATAATTGTCATATATTTTTCAGGATATCACTGTATTATTTATAAATAGTCACAGTGGCCCGCAGCTACCTCACTCGTCGTGTTCCTTTATTATCATAAATAATTGAGTGTTCAAGTAGATACTGAGTAGTGAGTAGTATTTGTTGTAGCATGTCCGCGGCATAGTAACGCCGGTGCAGTATGTAGGTAGCGGCGCGCGCTGCACAAGCGACGCCGTCGTCATTAGCATGGCAGCAAGCGGCACGCGGGCGGATGCGGGCGCTGCTCGGTGCGATATGCAGATGAGCGGCAGGCGCGTGCTGCACCACGCGACAGGCGCTCATGCCGCACACGCCTGCCATATCAGGTACATGGACATGCCGGTGAGCCGACGCTCTACTCGCTCGACATAACTGACATTCTGTAGAGCTGGCGTGTGGCGATTGCCAATACGTCAAAAATGTATAGGATTGACAAACGCTATCATTTCAGCAAATCGCATTCACTGCTAGAATTGCACCGGTCCAGAGTCTATGGACGCTGTAATAAATAACAGTATGGCAATTCTACTATTTCTAATAGTTCAAAGTTCGCATCTCAGTCGCAAGCTGTCAACAATTAGTAGAACGCTTCTTACTGTAGTTGAACTAGTAATAGCTACTTACTACTACACGTCGTTACTTGTAATGTATGCCTACCTAGTAGTGGACATCACATCAGGCGCGGCGGCGGCGGGCGCCCTGTGCCGAGCCCCGCGAGCTGGGCCGGCTCTCTGACGTAGCTCATTGCCACAGACATAACAACCAATTATTCTCTGATATTTAACTAATTCTGTTTTCTTTATTCCCTCTTTTCTCAAAAAGCTCTCCTACCTACATAAATATGACTGTAGTTTGTTTGAAAGCAATATCCTAATAGCGATGACCGCGCTATGCCTCACGTCAGTACATTACGAGTATTGACGCCCTCTCGTCTCTCACAAAACGCGCACACCGCAAGAGTCCTTTGACAAAGCACCTAAAGTATATCTTGACGTAATATCGCCCCGAGAATCTATACGAATATACAATGCTGAAGAGTTTGTTTGTTTTCTTGAACGCGCTAATCTCAGGAACTACCGGTAAATTTGAAAAATTATTTCAGTGTTAGATAGCCCATTAGTCGAGGAAGGCTGTAGGCTATATATCATCACGCTAACACCAATATGAGCAGAGTACCAATGAAGAATATTTCAAAATCGGAGGGGTAGTAACTATTCAACGCGGACGAAGTCGCAGGCACAATCTTTAATATATTATAAGAAAAAGAGATGAAATTTAAACAAAATACCCATTCGAGGCGAGGTAGGCAGCTCCGAGCTCCCTTCGCTCGACCGTGCACCCGCTTCTTAGTTCTATCGCTGTGTGAATGGGCAACAGAAAACTTACCCTACTTATTCAACGTTTGGAAGATGCACCCCCCCTGAAACTAGTCCTGCCAGACGCAACGCCCATGTTTATTTCTGCTATATTTACAAAGAGGAAAGATTTGATTGTTTGTTTGTAATGAATAGGCTCCGAAACTCCTGAATCGATTTGAAAAACTCTTTCACTGTTGGGAAGCTATACACCATCCCCGGGTGACATAAGCTATATTTTATCCCCATATACCCACGGGAACGGGAACTATGCGGGTGAAACCGTGGGGCGCTGTAAGTATTACATATAATTGTAACAGTTCCTGTGTGTGGACAAGTTATCCACCCACCGAGTTGACAGTGTGACAACCACCCCGCCCTGGCCCCAATTAATACGAGAATTCAACGTTTATGTACATTTGAATATAATTACATTGAAACATTAGCGGCTTAGCTAGTTACCGCTCGGGTATACCTGCGGTGCGTCAACTGATTACAGACGTATGAATAGCAATGCGCCGCTCTCGGCTATTTAACTTTTATGAGCTATTCATAATGAAAACTCATTAGGTTGAAATATGTTTATTGTTCGGCGCGTATGCGCGGTATTCGCGGGTGAAACGCGCTGATACTTTGCGCGCTTGCGCAGTGGGGCGCAGTGCTGCCGGTGCCACGTAATTAGGAGCGCGGTGTAAATGAACAAGCTAATCGTATCGGGCTGCTAATTAGCGGTGCGTGCGCAGTGGAGCGCGAAGAACCTCGCCCCGCGCCCCCGCCCGCGCGGCCGCCACTAGCCGCCAGCGACCCCGGCTAGACATCATATTCTCATCATAAGAGCAGTAGGCATAGGCACAACTGCGCCTCTTACTAATCTTTCATTACGACAGCTTAACAAAAGGAGAATGGGTCCTTAGTACACATTCTCCTTTTGTTTCTGAAAATCAGCTACAGGCAAATAAAAAAATAACAGTAGAAAGCCTATTTAATGCGCTAATCCGAAAAAACATTTTGTTTTACTGTAAAATTTTTACTATCTAAAGTAATTAGGTACATATTTTTTTTAAGATACTAGCTTCTGCCAGCGACTTCGTCCGCGTGGAATAGTTACTTTACCCCCGATTTTGAAACTCTCAGCCCGATCGGTTTAAAATTGACAAAGTTTCATACAAACGTTCATCCCCTATTTTATCCCCTTGGGGGTAGAATTAATCAAAATCCTTTCTTAGCGGATGCCTACGTCATAACATCTACCTGCATTCCAAATTTCAGCCCGATCCGTTCAGTGGTTTGGGCTGTGCATTGATAGATCACTATGTGTGTGTGAAATATGTACAACTTACAACAAAAAAAGAAATGAAAGTAAAGCTGAAATGCGTGTGCAAAATTATATTATAATAACCTATACCTACTTCACTTAAAACTAAATACCATAACTACGTATAACTAATTAATAAAATAACTACTAATCAATAAAAGTATCTACGCTTTTACCTACTTAATACTAAAAAAACAGAACATAAATTAGCCAAAACTAACCTATCGGTATCTAAAAATCTATGCTCCTACTTCTACTACTACTTCACCTAAAAAGAAATAAAATTGAAACTATTAATAATTTGTAATTTCAACGAATATTTAAATATTACCAAAATAACTAATAAGTACCTATTTCATAAAATAGCAACAAAAGTTACACAAAAATAATCACAACATCTTAACAGCATGATTCAGGGGCGGCGCGATGGCTTATTATTGTATTCATGTATAAGTTTGGTGTTTCTATACCGATTTCAATAATTCTTTTTTTATTGAATAGGTAATAATGTTAACTTTTTTTAATTAGGAATGAGTGAGAGTATTATAAACGTAAACAAATATAATCAGAAAGCTCCGAACTGCTAATCTATCGGGAGTTACACGTGTTATTGTGAGTCAACCATAAGAGATAGATATATGTTGTTCTGGGATATTTTTTAGATAATTTTATGTAGAACATTTCCGTCATACATGATTTCTGTGTAACTTTAACAATTAAGGCTTCACACGCGACGGAAGCTTAAAAAATGGAGTAATTTCTCCCGTTTTCCCAACATTTCCCTTCACTGCTCTTCTCCTATTGATTATAGCGTGATGAAAAGTATACTATAACCTGCCCAGGAGTATGAAGAATAATTGCATCAAGTTTCGTTAAAATCGGTTGAGTAGTTTTTGTTTCTATAAAGAACATACAGACAGACAGACAGACAAAAATTTTACTGATTGCATTTTTGGCACCAGTATCGATCACTAATCACCCCCTGATAGTTATTTTGAAAATATATTCCCTGTACAGAATTGACCTCTCTACAGATTTATTATAAGTACCTATAGAAGATAGAAGATAAAAGCTTGTCGCGAGATTTAAGTACTCGTATTTCCTTGGTTTGAAAATTAATAGTTAAAATCAAGTAAATCTCGCGACAAGCCTAAAGATTTTTTTTTTGTTTTTAATGCATTATAATAAACGTTTGTTTTTTAAAAAGGCTATTTAATTTTAATTTATTTTTTACTTTTTATGAGTTATCACTGGACACGTTTGTCATACTGTTCATCTCATTCAACGCATTATTGTTGCGAGGTTGATGACTTTTATAAGGAACAATTGTGATACCTTGGTTTACATTGTTCCATTGTAGAAAGTTCGCCGTACTGGATTTAGACTAACGTCACTTTATTTTTCGAATCATTCTTAGCAAGCCCTTTCATTACACGACTGCCCAAAAAAAGGAGTGTCATATTTTCAGGGTTCAATGCATGAACCCTGAAAATATGTACCTATTATGTATGCGAGTTTCTTAATTCCACAATAACTTCCTAACGGCTTAACCGATATCAATGTTTGTGGTATCGTTAAAAAATTTAAGTTATCCCGGGTAATAATCTATTTTATCCCCATATTTTAGTGAAAAAAAAAAAATCGGTAGCCATGGTTCACAAATAAATAAAACCAAAATCTTCTAAAGCTTGCAAAAAAAGTATGAAATAAAAACAAATAATAAAAAAGAATAAGAACACGCCTGCCGCGCTATGCTCGGGGGACGGTTCCTTTGACTAGTTCTTTACAGGTCCCGCGACTCTATCTTGTTTTTTAATTTTTTTAGTTCACTGTTTGACATGGCAGGCGTGTTTTTTAATTGTTTTTTATACCTGTATCGTCGAAGTCCATTAAAAATAAATAATCCGCCATCTTGGATATGCCGCCATGTTGGATTTAGAATAACGTCACAAAGTTAACCATGATCCATCCAAATTGAACTTGTATACAAACTGAGATAATTATGTTACGTAACGTATTATTTGAGTTATCCCTAACTCATATGTGCTCACCGCCCCATTTTTAAAACGGCCAGTTATTTATTTTCTGTGTCAACCTTAAACTAAGATTTGATTTTTGAACGCTACTATTCGCTTTGTTTACATTTTGGTATCATAAAAAAAAAAAAAACGTCGAAGTGTTAGCGCCATTTTTCATGACTTTTAAAAAATAAAAAGTGCAAGTGTGATGTTCACGATGGCGGGAAGAAAAAAGTAAGTTTATCGTTATTTTTTTTATAAGTAAAACCGTGTAAAGCAATGTTTTATATGTATTAGTTCATACTCGGTTAGGTTTGTGATAAAAATCGATTCTTTCTGTTGAGATTTAGTTTTTTAGATGCATTATTCATAGCGCCCCATTATTGGGGCATTGAGCACTTACTTGCATGTTGATTTCAAATTTTCATAGGGTATGTGTTATATTTTATTTGCATTGTTTCTAGCATCTGATAGTTATATTGGTACTTTAGATGTTATATTTTTATATTTATTATGTTGTTTTAGGTTGAGTTTGGCAGAAATTATCGACATATTAGAGACTGAAGATGACATTGTTGAGGGCACTATCTACACATGCCCGCCCAGTAACCATATGTTGAGTGATTGTGATAGTGACGAGGAAGATGCGCTTGTAGGTGACCTCAATCGCCTGACATGCAATCAACTACGACCTGAGGCACAGCTTGAATGTGTACGCAAATCGGGTCCACTATTGCAAACAGAAGTTATAGGACTGAACTCAAGTGATGACGACAACATACCCCTCGAAATTACCTACAGATTTCCCAGTTCATGTTTACATGGACAATTTTTTTACATCTTTTAGATAGCTCATCACTTTGAAGGATTTCGGTCATCAAGCTACAGGAATAATACGGGCCAACAGCGGAGTAGATCGTCTAGATCAAAATATAGGCTGCTACCATATAAGCATAACTAAAAAAAATGGTATTGGCAACTTCTGATGTGGCCTTTGAACGCTTCTATGAATAACGCTTATCAGTTGTACAGGTTGTCACCAGTCGGGCAAGAGAAGGGGCATCTTGATTTCCTAGCCTTTATCAGGTCTGTGGTTACAACTTATGTAGGAAGATATGCGTCGGTTCGCCCTTTCGGCCGTCCCATGAAGCCATGTAATTCTTACATGGTGGTCCCATGAAGCCATGTAATTCTTCAAATTCTTACATGGCTTCATGGGACGGCCAGGAGGGTGCCAGATGATGTTCGTCTAGATGGGACTGACCATATAATTATTTCCAATACAACTCAGATACTCGTACGTTGTACCCAATGCCATAAAAATACTACGAAGAAATGCCGAAAATGTGATGTCGGCTGTCACGCTAATTGTTTTGAAATTTTCCACTCCTAAATATATGACAAATACTGACAGAATAAGTACTATTATATAATAAATGTTCTTTAGATATAATTAAAATTTCTTGACAATCTCTATAACAGTTGTTTTATTAATTTTACCCTTTAAATTAATCAAAGTTGAAAAATTTAAGATGTTTTTATGGGCGTGGTCTGCCGTGCTCAGCGCCCCAAAATTGGGGCGGTCAAAATTTCCAAAATGGTATTTTTTATATTATTTATTTTTTATAAAAACTCATTTTTATGCTAATTGGACTTAAAATAAAACATCAAAAATATCAGTTTTTACGAAAAAAGAAGTTGAGCACATATGGGCTAATAATGCGTGTCGATTGTCGAAGTAAATTGAAAAAATAATCCGGCCAAGTGCGTGTCGGGCCACGCGCAATATGGGGTTCCGTAGTTGCCCATAATAATGTAAACTTAATTAAAAACTTTTTGGTTGTTTATTACTGTGACCAGTTTGAGTCCTAGGTAAACTCAAAAACTACTGAAACGATTTCAGAAATTCTTCCACCATTATATCCCCTGAGTAACATAGGCAAATTTGAAAAAAAATGACAACAACGTCATCTCAGTTATGTTCAAAGCAATTTGAATGAAAATTTCCTTTATACTTCTCCGAGTACATTTTTTTTAGTTGATCGACTATTAACCAGTAATTTGTGAAGCCTTCTTACCCGTGATAGTTTTCCTTTTAAATTCAGCATATTTCCTACGCCCGTGATTTTTTTCACATTTCCAGAAGCAACCGTTTAGCCGATAAAAGGTTTTTTCCACTTTAGAACTTCATATTTCACAAACGGATCCCTAAATCGGAAAATGATTTTTAAAAACTCGTCATATTTAAAAAAAAACCTATCCAACGACACCCCACACGATGGGGTGGACGCGAAAAAAAAACATCATCCCCACTTGACGTGTAGGGGAGGTACCATGAAAAAAATCTTATTCAAGTTTTTATTCTACCATTTTGTCGGCATCATTAATATGTGCATTAATGCCGAATTACAGCTTTGCAGTCGCCATAGTCTCTGAGCAAAACCGCGGACAGACAGACCGACGGTCAGACCAAAACTATAAGGGTTCCTTGTTGACTACGGAACCCTAAAAAGCACTGTATACGATAGTTGGGAGGAGCATTTTAGTGTTTCGAAGTGGTCCCTTTCTACTTTGGTGAAGATCTGATGAAGAACGGAGATAGAAAACGGAACTCTTCAATAAATAATAGCAAAACTCCCGGGATTGCTGTAATCGCGTCTGTTTATTGTTTACACCAGCTTAGAACACGTACGCTGTAATGGGTACGTTTAGCTGTGGGGTGTCACCACCAAAGAGTGAAAAATAAAAATTACAAAAAAATACAACCGACTTTTAAACAAAAAAAAATATGAAATAACCTTAATTTCGGAAGTCGGTGTTCAAAAAAGGAAGAAACAACCAAAAGCACCGCCATCGCCATATTTTTGTTTAGAAGTCGGTTGTCTGTTTTTATAAAATCACTTTTACAAAAAAGTTTTTGGTTAACTTCTTGCACTGGATGACTGTCATTAGAACGGCTCTGACTTAAACTTGGAAAAGTGGCTTTTATTTAGAAACTAACCAGACGTTGATATTCGGGACGCATGTGTCGTTCAGAACAGTCTTGCGTTGCGAACCGACTGGTGAAGTAGTTAGTGCCTACTGCTGATGTTGTTGTTGTTGGCCTCTCGAAGCTGCGTCTGAAGGGCGCTGCGCTGTGCATTTGACTAATGTCCCTGCTCGGCCGCGCCGCGCCGCCGACATTTTGTTTGACATCTTTTTAACGGCGCCCATTACTTACTGTCATAACTCTCTGAACTCTCCCCCCTGCCCGCTTCCCGCGCTCCGCCGCGCTAATTAATGCGCGTCGCTCCACAACATCACTAACTTATTACCCGCACTCCTTAACCTTTTGATACACGCCCCTATATTTCTCTGTGACATGTCTTTATTCCATAAACCGATCAAAGTAACTTTGATCCTGCTCGAGGATGAATGAATGGAAGCTGTCGCAACTACCACCAGTTAGTTCACTCACTCAACTCAGTGACGCCTTCATATCTCCAAGAATGCCATATAAACGTCCTTGTGAGTTGTAGCAGTGTCTATTTAGTAATCTGTGGCAGTGTCATAAAGACGTACCTAAACAGTGAACTGCGGACATATTGCAACATGTGTTCCCCGATCCGTCCGACAAATAATGACTAGTATGACTAGATAATAATCAATCGAGTTCAAACGAAACTATGTTTAGTTGGAGGTAGGTACCCTATTTTGTGTTGCCACAGAGTCTGACACATCTGTGTGTCAACCATAGATGGTTTGCCCTACATCAGCTAAACGTGCAGCGGCAAACATCCGACAGGTTCAAGTCTGTCCCTGTGCTCGAAGTAGAACTTAATAAATAACTGCCACACGAAGCTGCATGTGAGCAGAAAAGCTTTATTTCCAATTACTGAGCGCATCTGTACACACAACAGAGCGATCTACTCGTACTCTGAGTTGGTTTCCGACGCGGCGGCGGCGTCGCGTTTGATCAACAGTCGTCACCGCTTGATTAAACTGTTGTCAAATTAAACAGCCGCTTTAGATAAAAGTAACATCTGATCAGTCGCCGATGCGCGCCGGGCGTCTACAACCTACCTATACTTTCGGACGGTGGGAGACTCTTCTTACGGAGTTATTCTCCAAACATCACATCGAGCAGCGTGGAATGTTCACTGTGGAACTACTGCGCCTGTTAACAGCCACAAAGTGGAAAGTTGTGCAATTGGCATTTGCGCTGTTAGAAAACTATAACCTTGGTCTGTCCCCCGTCATCCGTTCTGAGCGCTAAGAGGTCTCACGTCGGTTCTGTTTACCCGAATGCGCCTGAAAGCTGGCACTTTAAAATTAGGGCTTTTTGGCGTTACGTTAAATCAAAGCAGCAAACCAAGGCTTACCCGCCGGTCCTTAAATTAGGCAATATTTTATCTAACAATGGGGAACAAAGTAATATGTTTAGAGACTATTTTTTTTTTAATTTCCAAGAACGATGCGAAGTTGATGACTGTTTGACCTCTGATGGGCTGGATGAACCTGGTAGTCAGACTGCTGGTATGCGTATCAGACACATACACTTTGTTCATCACCTCAACTGCAACTAGATGAGGAGAATTGTATCTTAATAAATCCGCAGGCCCTGATAAAGTTTGTCCAATTTTCATTTCTAAATGTGCCAGGTGTCTATCAGTTCCATTAACTATAGGTACTACTAAAACGGTAATTTGAATTAGGAGTGGTGTCTACTATCTGGAAGTCAGTCTGGAGGACAGGATAGATAATTACAGACCAATTTCCAAACTTTGTGTGTTCGCTAAAGTCATGGAGAAAATTGTACATAAGCAATTCTGCCTTTTTCCCTCAAACTAGATTTTTCTGAACATCAACATGGCTTTTAAAAGTTCGATACCACATCCAATCTCATTGTCTGTATTGTCTTTTTTTTTCTTTTTTTTTTAAAAAACGTTACCCCACACTAGGATTTACTCCTGTAACGTGGGTGCGTTCACAAACATGTAAACTCACATACACAAGACACCCAGACCCGGAACATTTATCTGTAGACCATACAAACATTTGTTCCGTGCGGGGATCGAACCCGCGACACGTAGCGCAACAGCTGAACACTCAACCACTGCGCCAACCGTGTCGTCTTTCTGATGGAGCACATGTCCAGGAGAGCTCAGGTCGACGTTATATACACTGACTATAGCAAATGTTTTGATCAAGTGGATCATGCGCTTCTAATATGTAAACTTATTACTGGTTGGTGTGAGAGGTAACTTGTTTAGATGGTTCTCATCTTATGTGGAGAAAAAGCGCCAGACAGTGGTCCTCAATGGGTATACGTCGAGAGTGATGTACATTCCGTCGGGGGTTCCCCAAGGATCCTGATTGGGGCCTCTATTGTTTAATATTTTTATAAATGACATTGTTTCTTGTTTCGTACACTGAAAATTTCAAGCATTGAGGATGCACGCTTGTTACAGGACGATTTGGTCAGGTTCCACGATTATTGTGCTAAAAATAGGTTAAATTTAAATATTTCCAAATGTTGTGTATGTACATTTACTCGTAAGTCACATCCGGTTAAATATGATCATAAGCTATCGGATACCTTAACAGCCAGAGTCAGCGTCATCACTGGTCTTGGAGTAACTTTTGACTCAAAGCTTTTATTTGACGAGCATATACATAGATATAGTAGTTAGCAAGGCTTCTAAAGCCTTGGGTATTATTTTTAGGATTTCTACTGTTTTCACCTTTGTACCTATTTTCTGTTTCCTTCTTCTTATATTTTTATTATATGTGTGTACATAAATTGTTAAATAAATAAAAAATAAATAAGAATTTATAGACACTGAAAATTCTTTATTGTGCGTTCGTCCGTAGCCACCTAGAATATACTTCTCAAATTTGCGATCCCAGTTATACTATATAAATCAATCGCCTTGAAAGCTTTTAAAAGATTTTTTTAAGATACATTCAATATCGCTCAAATACCTTTCTTCCTAACTGTATGAGTAGATGTAAAAGGTTTCATATTCTGCCTCTACAAGAGCGAAAGAAAATTGCAGATCTTGCTTTCCTATTCTCTGAGCTGGTGAGTAGGATTGGACTTCGTGTAACGAGTGCGTCTTCTTCGTAGTTCGCGTCTACGTCATGTTCCTCAAGTTCGAACTAACTACAGAAAGAACTCGTACATGATAAGAACTTATCGTGCGTTCAATACGGTGTGTCAGGATGTCGAGCTTTATTTGTTTACCAGCAGCATCAAAAAAGTTAAGAAAACTTTGACTGATTGCTTTTTGGTATAAATGTAGGTTTGAAAATGAAAACAATATATCTAGTTTTAATTTCCGCGAATATTAGTGGGTTGCAGGTATGCACCTCCCTCCCGCCCGCTATATTATGCACATGCAAGATTACTGGGCAAATGCAAGGATTTTAAGCACATGCAGGAAGGCAATGCAAAACCCAACACCATTACCGACACGTGTTTCGCCTCTCCACGAGGCATCCTCAGGGGACGTGTTGACTCGCTGATTTTCAAATTTGGAATGGATTTCCGCAAAGTGACGCCTGACTCAATCAATTTTATAAATGTAGGTACTTGAACGTTGTTTTTTTTTTGGTATATTATTGTTTTATATTTTTGTGCGCGATTAAACGTATGTACATACATACATACCGTACCATATGACTAACGCACATACATTCATGCCGTATATATGC
The DNA here is from genome assembly GCA_905332915.2 of Hecatera dysodea. Classification (NCBI taxonomy): domain Eukaryota; kingdom Metazoa; phylum Arthropoda; class Insecta; order Lepidoptera; family Noctuidae; genus Hecatera; species Hecatera dysodea. The sequence continues at coordinate 23,325,197 of HG995291.1, forward strand.
GCGTTAGTCGGCGTTAGTCGTAAGCTGTTTTCGTGAGATTTGTACCTACTATTATTCACACTGCATATAAGTGAAAACTAGTAAATGGCCATTTTTTACACATCGTTAGTATTAATCATAGATATAATAATTATATTTCTATGGTATTAATTATATAATATATTAGCTGTAAGTTTTCCTAAAATGTATTAAATAAAATAAATATTTTTAACGGTACAAGATATTTTCTTTTCAGATGAGCTTCAGTTAGCGTTGTTGCAGCCGGCGGCAACATCACGTATATTTTCTTTGAGTTATTTTAGGTGGTTCACACATATTTTTTTATTTGATTGATCGATAGTCTCGTATCATTTATGTGTTTTTAATAAATGATAGTTAATAGCTAATTTTGAGCTCAGACACTCACTCAAAGTTTCAAAGTTGAGTAATTTTGAAATCCACAAAATTACTTGTCAAATTGTAACTTGTTGCCTATACTTTTTTTTTGTTTTATTTGTGAAATGGATTTGCTTTTGACTCTAGTCTAGGTCACAGGTGACAGAGACAAAGTCGACGAAGAAATGAGCTTACCCAGAAGAAGCCTGGTCACTCTAACTTTGAAGAGATTAGGGTTGAATGCGTTCGGAAACACAGACGCAGGCAGAGAGTTCCACTCCTTTGCTGTGAGCATTATAAAAGATCATTGAAAACGCTGGGTGCGAATTGGTGGAATAGCAACAAGGTAGGGATGATAACTAACAGTGCGTCTAGATGTCCTATGGTAGAAGGGGGCCGGTGGGATGAGGTCGTGGAGTTCATGGGCACACTCGCTGAAGTACAATTTGTAGAAGACTGACAAGCATTCGACCTTGCGGGGATGACCCAGGCTGTGAAGCTTGGCATTTACCAGTTTTCGACACCAATGCGCCTTTTAGCTCTGCGTTCCACCGAGTCAAGTGCGGCAAATTGGTATTTAGCTGAGCCATCCCAATGGTGTCTGCAATACTCCATGCAGGACCAGACCTGTGCTTTGTAAAGCATTAAAAGCTGTCCAGGTGTGAAGTATCGCTTCACTCTATTTAGGATGCCCAGCTTTTTGGCCACAGTTTAGGCTTTGTACTCAATGGTGGCGCCAAAGTTAAGACTAGATGCCAACTCCATGCCTAGGAACTCGAGCCAATCAGTTATAGGAACAGATGTACCCTGAAAAGTAGGAGTTAGGTCGAAACGACTCCTTTGGCGGTAAATGGCACGCTTGCGTTTTCGAGGCGTTAAAAGAGACCAGATTGTCATCACCCCAATGGGAGACAAAACTTAAGGTCAAATTAGTCCGCTCTGCCATGGCCTCTCATGGAACGAACTTCATCCGCGCTGGTTTTTGTGCTGGGCAAGTATCTCTCTAACATAAGAGAAAGTGACATCTAAATGAATGCCAACATATCTTATATTGAGCTGGTGGATTTTAACTTCTGGTAGATGTTGAGAATTCTATAGCGCGCTCTTCTTGAAGCGAGCGACACCCCTACGTCTCGCCTAGGTTTAGTGGAAACGGCTGACATTGTTGATATTACGAACGACACGCCATCGTACGAGTATCGTTGTACAGAATGATCTATAACATTCCTCGATAAATGACCGACAGAGAATGGCCCGCCGCCAGCATAGTGAGGTCACATCTACACATGGACGTGTGGCCCTTCCGCACTAATACTTGCAACTAATCAACACTTAGGTATAGGGATTTGTTCGCATATCCACTACTTATCGCTTTGTTTCCGCGTTCGTATGCACACAAAATAAATCGACCCTTTTTTTATGGATGGGAAATCATCAAATGACTCCTTCCGCTTTGGACTGAGAGCGGAAGGAAGTGACAGACTCTTACTGAGTAAAACTTGCCTTCCAGGGCTGTGTTGACTCTTTCGAACAAATTCTGCATTCTTGGAAGGAAATCGTCTATATGGGCAGTAAATGTAGTCACTACATTTATTGTAGTATCTGTCGCTTCAGCCCGGAGTGGTATTATCGCACATAGCACTAGTGGCGTGTGTGCCTCTTCACCAGTCATAATATTCCAGTGTTGTAATGGGCCGTGCAACAAGCGTTCCATTCAGGCAGCGGCAGCGGCGCGACACCGGCGGCTACGCACGGAACACGGCGTGCACGCGGCGTGCGTTTGTTATGCAGCGCGCGATGCGTAGCGTGCAGCGGTAACAATACTGACAATAGTTATATTTACGCGCGCGACGGATTTATGCGGCGCGAGAGATTTATCACGCGCCGCCTGCGCACGTGTCCCGCGACACGCTAGCTACACACACGACACAACACATGTCACAGCTCCAGACCGTAGTGTCCCACCGTTCGCACGTTGAGATCTGTGCTGTCGCGGTGATGTCATAAATTCATAATATATCTTCAAAAGGTAGTCGCAGGCCGATTCCCGGCCACCGCCCGCACGGGCCTGCAGTCGGCGAGCGAGGGGTAGCTGGCCATCCGTTAGTGACCAGGCCAATACTTATGTAAGTCTATTCGTTTTCTATGCAGAACACATTAACAGAACAACGACCGTGGATACAACCTGAAACCATCTTAAAGTGGAAATATAGACTATGCGACACTAAGACTTCCCTAGCGGCTTTGGATCGCGGGATGCACTCTAGACTCCATCGGCACTGATCGGCACCCACTGCTAGTCACAACTCAAGCGAGCGCATGCGTCGCACTGTTAGCGGATACCCTACAGCGGTGCGTACTGTGACGTCACAGGTTCATGATGCAGTGCTTACTGCAGCGGGCAACAGATTTACAGC